>CM072675.1:16256341-16856341 GCA_036884735.1 Huso huso | reverse complement strand
GGTAAGTGAACAGACATAGTCTCTTGGTGCACCGTGCCTTGTGCATCTCTGGGGTTTGAAGGACAGGCGACACCCGGGCGTGGCTCAAGTTCTGGAGCAGGTTATGGTACAACTTCTGGAACCGGTAACACATCACTTTGGACAGGACCTGCAAAAGAAGGAAAAGAGAGAGAGGGCATCGAGTGATGCCTGGAGCTTGCTGGAGCTGGTGGTTGGTAAGGCAAGGCTCCAGACAAAGCAGTGAGTGTAGCTGGTGGTCTGACAGGTATGTCCGGGTTGTGGGGCAGCCGTGGAGACACTTCTGGACGTGTAAGTAAGTCAGACCAAGGACCTTTGTATGCCTTCAGACGATTGTAATGTACAATCCATGATTTTGCTCGTGGATCTTTTGGGTCGGTGATTTCATAAGTCACGCCAGGACAACCTTCTCTATCCAATCTCTTCAAAACTTTATACGGCCCTTTCCATCTGGGAGCGAGTTTGTTTCTCTGATTGGCAGGATCATCAAGGAAAACAAGATCACCCTCGGCATATGGATGAAAAGCGAGCTTTTGATTGTAATGAGTCTTTTGCTGTAGTTTAGACTCTTTAGACTGCTGCGCTGCAATCTCAAAAGCATGTGACAGGCGGTTAATGACATCCTGGGCATATGCTGCAGGTGTGCCAGCAGTTGCTTGAGAATTTAATGAACTGCAATTTAACAAAACGTCCACAGGCAGACGAGGTTCGCGGCCGTGAGCAAGGAAAAATGGAGTGTATCCGGTACTAGAATGTACACTTGAATTGTATGCAAGCTCCACTTGTGAGAGATATTTATCCCACTCTCCTCCATTCTGGTAGATGTACTTAGCTAGCTGATCTTTTAGTGTTCTGTTCAGTCTTTCCACCATGCCATCTGACTGTGCGTGGTAAGGTGACGTTCGTGTCTTTTCGATTCCCAACTTGCTACACAGCTGCTTCACCAGATCAGACTCAAACTGTCTACCCTGATCGGTGTGGATGGACTCAGGTATGCCATGCTGACGAATGTACTCTTCAAATAAACATTGAGCTACACTTGTTGCACGCTGATCTTTTAAAGGAAAGAGATTCACATAGCGTGTAAAATAATCCATTACAACAAGAACATACCTGTTGTCTTGAGAAGTGACTGGTAACTCTGTGAGGTCTGCAGCGATTTTTTGAAACGGACGATCCCCCACAATAGACTGCAGAGGTGCTCTAGCTTTTGGTGTTGGAGCACTGCGAGTTTGACAGGGTAAACATTCTGTACAGAACTTATAAATGTCACGTGACATATAAGGCCAATAGCAGATTTTCCTAGCTCTTTGCAATGTTCGTTCAGTCCCTAAATGTCCACTAAACACATTTCCATGCAGGTAAGTAAAAGCTGTCTGAATAAGTGATTCAGGAAGGACCAGTTGGTAAGTATAGGTCTTCTGTAGGAAGGTTTTAACTTTTCGGCAGAGGATTCCACTTTGAAGGGTCAGACGAGGAAACTCATACCAGAGCTTCTTCAGAGCTGATGGTGAACGTTTGATTTGTCTTGCAGTAGGTCTTTGGTTATCGATTTCTTTCCATCTCATTACAGTTCTCAGGATGACATCTGCTTGTTGTTTCTGCTTCAGTTCCTCTAGGTCTATTGCTAAGTCTTCACATGTTTGTCTTAAAGGAACAGACTGTTCATTGAGTGATTCAGAGGATAAACTGCTTTGTGTGACTGCAGAAGACACATTCAAATTCTGAGTGGTGACATCTTCCAGACTCTGCAGGTGTTCAGGAAAGGTTTTGTTAAAAACCAAGACATCATCCAAATAGATGAGACAGATCTTCCAGTGAAGACCACGGAGCACAAGCTCCATTAAACGTTGGAAAGTGAGTGGAGCATTGGTCAGTCCCATGGGCATTACTTTAAAATGGTATAAGCCACTGCCAGTGGTAAATGCGGTCTTTTCTCTGTCTTCTGATGCCAGCTCGACCTGCCAATAACCACTTGAAAGGTCCATGGTACTAAACCAGCATGCCCCTGCCAAGCTGTCCAATGCTTCGGATATCTGTGGTAAAGGATGCGAGTCTCGTATGGTCACAACATTTATCTTCCTAAAGTCAATGCAAAATCTGTAGCTGCTGTCCTTCTTTTTAACTAAAACAACAGGTGAGGCCCAAGGGCTGCAGCTTTCCTCAATGATGTTATGGGACAGCAACTGCTGAACTTGTTTCTCTATTTCCTCCTTCAAGGCTGGGGAAGTCCTATAAGCACGTTGGCGGATTGGTTGGGCATCGCCAGTTCGAATGTGGTGTTTTATAGCATCTGTGCGTCCATAGTCATGTTCATGTGAGCTAAATACGTCACAATACTTGAAAAGTAAGTTCTCCAGTTGGTCCTTTTGTTGAACACTCAAATTAGACTGACTGAGGTCCACTTCGGGTAGCACTGTTCCTTCTGTCTGGCTGATGTTGTTCACAGTAGCTTCAATCACCTGGAATTCTTCACCTCCTCGATTTATAAGAGAGTAAAAATTTCCCAGCGGTGTGTTACTTGGGACCTGACAGTCTCCGTTTGTAGGATTCATGACACGAATGGTTGTTAGTCCTTTCTTCACTGGAGACATGGTTCTGGCAACGAACAGACCAGGGTAGTTACAGGGCTCTGGTTCCAGTATTCCTAAGTAATTTGAAGTCAGGGCTTGATGTTCTGTAGTAGGCTGCAGCTTTGCCATGATATTCATCTGAGTCATTGCAGGTATAGAGATTGGGGCTAACGTCACAGCATTACAACAAAGAGGTGTGATTTGCTTAGAAAACAATAGTGGGACTTTCCCATTCCACAACTGTAGCTGTCCTCCTCATACATCAATCACTGCATCGTGTTTCTGTAGAAAATCCCAACCTAGTATAACAGCTTGATTGGAATTTCTTATTACTTGAACATCATGTTGAAACACCTCCTCTCCGAGTCTAATGCTTATGGTTAGTGTCCCAAGAGTGTCAAGGCACTCACCAGTCACTGACCTTGCCAACATATATGTCTTTTTGATGGACTTTGTCTTCAGTGCTGGTATTGACATTCTTAAACTTTCACTGATTAAAGAAATTTCTGAACCAGTATCAATGAAGGCTTGAACAGCGGTATCTTCAATGACAACAAAAACATATGACGTTGGAGAATCTTTTAAAGCTGAAGCTTCCAAGTCTGGGCCCCTGTTATTCACTGTAGCAGCCACTTGGCCCGCAGTACCTACTACCATTCGTTTCCCTGATATGTGGTGTTCTCAGGATCAAAGCAAAGGTGCTGTTCCCTGTATCTGGAACCAGGCCTTCCCTCATTGCGTTTAGGACTGGGTGTTCTTCTCGTGTATCTTTCACTTGAGTGAGAGTAGGATGCAGATGGACTACGAGAATATCTTGGACTATAGTGCTGATCATGGTAGGATGAGTGATAGCGATTGCTAGGACTGTCATTTCTTGGATAGTAGCGGTGGCTTGGTGATGGAGACCGTCTTTCATATTGTTGTCTTGGTGGGGAATAATATCTGGGTCTTGCTCCAGGAGACATGTTTCGATAGCTGTGCTCTACATGTGAAAGTGAAGAAGGATATTTTTGTGATCTAGAGGCAGAACTATATCCCCCAGGGGATACCTGTCTTGATGAGCGATATTTTTCTCTGCCACGGTCTTGTTTGGCCCGTTCTGGAGAGTGTTGACAGTCCCTTTTACTCTCATTACCCTGGCTATGCCCACGTTTCAGATTTTCTTGCTGTTGCTTTAATTGGTTAATTTCTACTCTCAGTGCTTTAACATCTGCAGTCAAATCCACAATAGCTTGCATTAACTTAGGGGATTCCTCTGATGCAGATGCAACAGACTTGCTTGACACCATGGCTGTTATGATTTTCCCAGATTTACATTCAGACACTTGTTCCAGAACCTTCTCATTTGCTGTACTTAAGGGATATGGAGGAGCAGTTTTTAATGCCTCCTGAGCCCGCTCCCACTTGCAAGCAATTGTTAGGGCCTCCTCCAAACTACTTGCACCATGCTCATGACACTTAGCCTGCAGCGCTGGATCTAGACCAGCAACAAAACGTCTAAAACGCTCCATTTTAACAGCTGGCTGTCCATAATTGGGAAATGCCTCTTGCACTAGTCTGCCTATTTCTGCTGCATACACTTCTAATGCGTCTTTAGGCTGGCGTGGTCTTGCATTAACAAAAGTTTGAAAATACAACATATATTCTTTCCTTCCAAAGACTTCTTTTAATTTCTCTACTGTTTTAGCATAGTCTTTTTGTATTTCAGGGGATAAAGAAACCCAGTAGGAAAGTGCATCACCACTTAAACGTGTTGGTAAAATTGTTGCAAGATCTTGGTGTTGTGTGTCTGTACAGGCTTTTACAGCTAATTCCAGACGAGTTTTCCACAAAGAAAAACTTTCTTTATCCTTTCCATCTCCGTGGAAGCACGGAGGTAGCTCAACACGGTAATGAATTACTCTGGTTGTGTTTATGCGTCTTTCTGCATTAACAGGTTCATTTTCGGTTTCGTTTTCATGAGCTGCATCTACATAATCCTCTTGGTCTAGCGCATTTTCCATTGTTTCGTATTGTACTTGTTTAACTTAGATATCTGCGGTTAACTGACGGTTTACTGTTTTTTTTTTTTTTTTTTTTTTTACATAAACAGTTCACTCACTACCGCCGTGGTTTTCCCTCAGTCACCAGCAAGCACAGTTCACTGCATCAGACCTCGGAAAAAAAAACAAAAAAAGAATATCCCACCGCTGCCACCAGTCTGTAAGCCCTTAAACCAGTCTCTTCGGGTTCAGCTTGCGAAACAGGATGCTGGACACGTTTATTGTTCCGTGCACTTGTTTATTTAAGGCTGAGTTGCAGATACAAATACTATACGAAACCTTGTATAATAAAACAGCGATCGGGCACTGCTGCTCCGCGCCTAGACCAGTTCAAAAACCCAAGCAAGAACAATGTCAAATGTTCCAGAGTGTCCCTCCAAACTGTCCGACTCCCCAACACAACTGCAACAATACATTCCGGGTAAGCAGCAAAACAAATAACGGCGACTCAGTATAATCAAACTAATATATACATACAGTATTTCAAATTTTGTAAAATAATAATTTTTGTACATATATATTTCTAAAGTAACATAACCAATGTCACATTATTATTATTATTATTATTATTATTATTATTATTATTATTATTATGCGTGACGCTTCAGCTGTCACTAAATAAAACTAGACTGTTTCCATAAACTCGTGTCTAGTTTATATAGATTACATTCCAAAGTACTGTAATCTCTTTGTAATAAATATTTTAGAAGCACCCCTGTAGTATGTTAAACCTGCCTTAGGCTTGTTGCGAATGTTGTTGTGTGTTTTTCTCCTGACTCTACCAAGGCGTAATTACCCCTTGCATTCAATTGTTGTGCACAAGCTTTTACTTAACAGCAACCATCTTAAAATAATCACCTTGGGGGGCTCCCGAGTGGCGCATCCAGTAAAAGCACTCGCTAGAGTGCAGGATGCGCTCTATAGCCTGGACGTCGCGAGTTCGAGTCCAGGCTATTCCACAGCCGACCGTGGACGGGAGCTTCCAGGGGGCGGCGCTCAATTGGCCAAGCGTCGCCCGGGGGGAGGGAGGGTTAGGTCGGCCAGGGTGTCCTCGGCTCACCGCGCACCAGCGACCCCTGTAGTCTGGCTGGGCGCCTGCGGGCTTGCCTGTAAGCTGCCCAGAGCTGCGTTGTCCTCCGACGCTGTAGCTCTGAGGCGGCTGCACGGTGAGTTCGCAGTGTAAAGAAGCGGCGGCTGGCGGCACACGCTTTGGAGGACAGCGTGTGTTCATCTTCGCCCCTCCCGAGTCAGCGCAGGGGTGGTAGCGGTGAGCTGAGCCTAAAAAATAATTGGGCATTTCAAATTGGGGAGAAAATAATAAAAACTAATTGGCAACGACTGAATTAAAAAAAAAAAAAAAAAATCACCTCAATGGAGCGAAAATGTATTTGGGCGGTACAATCATCGATATTTATTCAAACGATTATATTTTGTGTGCCCAATTAATCGATTGCTATTTTGAGGCTTAACTGATAGCCCTACTGCTGAGCGGTGTTGAGTGCGCACTGAAACAAGACTCACAACCTGTTTTGTTCACACTTACCTTAATGTGTCTTTGAGTGAGACTCACCACACTACTGGGCTAGTTTCGAGTCTGCATGATGATTTCCATTACACGAGAGTAGATGTTAAAACTTCATGCTGATTTGAACTCGGCTCTTGCCAAGATAAGCACCAACTAAGACGTAGCTTTACAGTAAACTAATGTGATCCATATGTGTCTCCATCCATTTACGTTTCCTTCCATATGATGATGTAGATATCCTTCTGTCTGGTGTTAATGGCTGAAGTGTAATGCTGGCACCAGGGATCAGCTTATTTTGCCTCCCTGGCGCATCAGCACATACAACGGCTGCGATGCTGGCTCTGGGGATCAACCACAGTGCGGCCTCCCCAGCGCATCAGCATGACAACCGTCTGGATTGAGCTAAGTAGGGTACATCTCTGGGGTCTTCAAGTGGGCACCTTCCATCCTCAGTGTTTCGTCGACTAGCCCACGACACCTCAAGAGGGCTCGACGGTGATTCTGGCGTCCCAGCATCACCCCCCTCCGTCCCCAACTCAACTCAGCCCAGCTTACTTACCTGTACATCAGCGTTTCTTTCTTTCTATTGTGCTTGAGATCCCCAGCCAGAATCTTTCCGTCTCAACCACAGCCAGTTGCTGCTCCTCTCTGCTGCTTCAGATAAGTTCTTCACTGTGCGACGCAACTCTTGGCCACTGAATCCGACGTCTCTGAGAAACCGGGTTGTAGAGTGTGCCACAAATCCTCGACAACCCACTTCCACTGGGTAATCCCGGACTCTCCATCCTCGCTGTTCCGCTTCAGTGGCTAGTTGAGCATACCGCAGTTTCTTCCTCTCATACGCCTCATCTACAGCATCCTCCCATGGCACTGTTAACTCTATCAGGTGAAAAAGGCGTGCTGATCCAGACCACAAGACAATATCTGGTCGAAGGTTAGTGGTGGCAATCTCAGGTGGAAAAATAAGCCGTTGACCATCTGACATCTGCCAGCATTTTCCAGTCTCTAGCAGTTTCCAGTTGTCCTGGGCGAGGATTGGTTTTAACAACTTTTCTTGGTGGTTGCTCTCCTGGGCGGAGGAATGTTGTCTTTTGTGTGTAATGTTTTGATGGAACAGGTGGCAACTTATTGGTCATGTTACGTTTGTCTTACAATGCTAAGGCCAAACATCGCAGCACCTGGTCATGGCGCCAAGTAAACCGTCCTGGGCTAAGAGCCACCTTACATCCTGTCAAAATGTGCCTTAATGTTGCAGGTGATGAACACAAAGGACATGAGGGATCCTCTCCTACCCAGAGGTTTAGGTTCTGTGGTGATGGGAGAACATCATATGTTGACCTGATGAGGAAACTGATCCTACTCTGTTCCATTGACCATCGGTCTTGCCAGCCAATCTTGCGTTGTTCCACACTCTCCCATCTCATCCATTCTACCTGCTTGGCCTGGGAAATGGCCTTTATACACCTCATCCTCTCCTCCTGCTTTTGCACCTCGTTGACTACCAGCTTCCTCCTTTGAGCTGGGGCTGCCTTGTGCCATGTAGGAGGAGCTGAACTGAGACCAAGACCCCCTCTTCCATGCTGAACTTGCCCCATGATATCACCAATTCGAAGGGCAGCCTTTGCATCTTCCACAGCTTTCTTTGCCGCCCACTTTCTTCCAGTTTTCAACACAGGTGCTGCCTCCCTTACGCATTTGTCGCGTGACTCTACTAATGACATTTCCAGTCTGACCTTGGCGCACTTAAACTCCTCGGTTAGAGCGGAGACTGGTAGCTGCAGTATTCCTTTACCATAAAGTCCCACTCTGCTGAATTGAATTACTATTGTAGTAACTGTACCCTGCATCAGAGTGTGTAAACAAAATAAGCCACATTAAAAATGTGGGCAACTTAATTGATTGTGAATGTGTTCTGCATGTAAAGATGTGGTTTACACACACGCAGATCAAAGAACTGCACTGCAGAGCCAACTCCAGCTTTACTCTGTCTACCCTGAAGCAAGCCAGGGATTGGTTTCTAGTGTGAACAGAACGGGGAGAACAACAGAATTTTCTACTCCCAGATATGGCTACCAGATTGACTCCTGGATTCATTTTGCTCAAGTGCTGAAAAACAATATTGGATTTAATCCAAGGAGCTACAGTTTGCAGCAGCTCTTAACTAGTTTACAAATTGATTGAATAATGTGGAATAGTGTCTATATGTCTTTAGATTGTATTTCTTAGTAAGGGGGGGGGGGGGTTCTTATTGATAATGAGTTGAAGTTTGAATTTTGCTCATTTGTAATTAATTGGTGATTACCCAGTCAGTTAGCA
This sequence comes from Huso huso, assembly GCA_036884735.1. NCBI lineage: Eukaryota > Metazoa > Chordata > Actinopteri > Acipenseriformes > Acipenseridae > Huso > Huso huso. Next base: position 16,847,867 of record CM072675.1, on the reverse strand, counting down.
GCAGAGGGACCTGTTTCTCATTTGCTTTTCCTTTGTTTGAAGCCAGTGTCTTCTGTTTGGAGTAGCGGGAAGAATGTCACCAGAGAGCTGGACTTTTAATAATGATCTACTGTATCCTGTTTAATAATGATCTACTGTATCCTGTTTAATAATGATCTACTGTATCCTGTTTAATAATGATCTACTGTATCCTGTTTAATAATGATCTACTGTATCCTGTAAACTTGGATTACATCCAGGGTATTAGAAGCACTCCATCGCATTTATTATCATTTTTTTCCAACTGTTGTTTATTTTGAAACCCCTAAAAATAATATGATAAAAATACAATGTTAAAGTTAAAGGCATAGCTGGTATGGTGATGAACAGCCAGTACCCTTCAGATGGGATCCTGTGGGTGAAACCCTGCTAATCTGATCAGTACCCTATCAGAGCTTCATTAGCAGGGTAGACTAGTAACTGATATTGCATTCAGTCCTTCTTGATTGGTAGCAGTCATAGTCTTTATGATAAAATAAATTACACAATCAGTTTCGTTTTCAATAACCGCAGCCCTTCTTCTGATGCGTACAAGCCCTGCCTCTTTATGAGTGAGAGGAACACGTGACAACATAGAGACAGAGAGAAGAGCATCAGCAGCATGGAAGGACCTGCGGTCGCCGAGTTCACAAGAACTATGGAGTAGACAGGGAGAGAAATAAGCAGGCTGCATCCTGCCAGCACTGAGAAATGCCAAACTAGATAAACAAGGTGTCTAAAATAACTTAAATCATTTTTGGTCTTTTTTTATTTTTTTCTTATCAAGTGTCAATAAGAAATTACTTATTTGGTGGGCCAATCAATAGATTTTTATTTAAGTAAACTTAAAACTTAAATGCGGTAGAAAAAATAGGGGTTTAGGAGTTGCTACGGCGTCAGTGAATTGAAAAAAAAAAAAAAAAAAAAAATACATGCCAGTTTTTCACTGTGGAAATTTGGATAGCTCTGACAGAAATTTGGTCAGACACAAAATTTCTTCCACAGCAATATGTAGTAATCTAAAACATGCTATATTAAAAACTGAAGCAATACAGCAATAGCTGCAATCCTTCAATATGCCTTGCAGGATATTGTAAACATCCGGTTCACACACACCATATAAACAAACCGAATTCACTTGAAAACTGCATCGTGAACACAAAAAAATGGAAAAGGACCAAAACGATGACCTTTAGTTGGCATCCAAACGAACTCGGTCCCTTTGCTCGCAGTGTGAACAGCAAGCACATTGATACATTGTTTCAAACAAAACAAACCAGACCGAGTCTGTTTGAAACTGACCCAGTGTGAATGCAGCCTAAGTGTTTGTTGTCTGGTTTAATGTATGTTGATCTAAAGTTATACTATGTGTAAGGGAGAATTTCGTTTGTCACTGGTGGCCAGGTCTGTCCTTACATTAGGGAATGCATAATAACAAAATTAATGATCCAGACTTGTTTTGAGTCTAAACTTGCACTATATAATGTCCTTTTATATCTGAGACATTGTTTACATTATGCAGCCAGATCAGAGTGCAACACAAAAGTAAGTAAAAGTAGGCATTTACATTTAGCAGTATGAATAGTAGTATGAACACAATAGAGCAGTTGGAAATAAAACAGAAAATAACCAAATTAGTTCCATTGAAACATTGTAGAATTCACTCCACACACTATACACTATTCTGCAACTTCTGAAGCTAAACTCCTGCACAAAGCTGCCATGCAATTGTTTATGTAGTTGTACACTAAAGCACATGTCAGTTTAATACCATTCAGTACTTTTAAAATAACTCTGGCTCCTTTCAAAATACCATTAAGAAGATCTTTCCAGATATATCATTTATTTTGTTGTGGGATCTATTATATATTTTTTCATATTAAACTGCCAATTTCAACCTCTTTTCAAGTTTTATATATATAAAAAAACTTAGCGTATATGGTAGTTGCACAATTTTCCAAGGATTTCATATCTGAAACCAGAATTTAAATATCTTGTACAGTTACAGAGCTACACAAGGTTTAACGATGCATGGTATTTTACAAAACATCAACCTCCGAAATTGCAAATGCAGACCAGGCCTAAGACTTTCCAAAAACATTGGAAACATTACCCTGTTTGAGATACAATCATATGTATTTAAGTATAAAAATAAAGAAACAACACACAGGATATTAAGTAAAAAAAAAATTACAAATATTAGACAAAACTTTGATATGAATATTTTTATTTTCAAAACTAAAATGAATAAAATCAGACTCAAAACCTTTTATTGCAAAAAAATTATATTTTATAACACAACAAATAACGTTTTATAACTGTTATAACATTTTATACAAGATTATGATCAGTGACCTATTTACAGTAAATTGTCTTTACAGAAAAATGAAACAGAGAAAACATGCAATAAGAAAACAGCGAGACAATAAGAAAACAGCGAGGCAACGTGCAATAAAAACAGAAGAAACAAAAGGTATAGAAGGTACAGAGGCAGGCATGCAGTGACCACATTTCTTCATGAAGGGATACGCAGGTGCAGGGGCCAGTTGTACGAAACGGATCAAAACCTGATCCTATTTCGATCTTGCTTCAGACCAAGATCAGAATCGGATCAGAGCTTGATCGAACGTTTTGAAAATGGACCATGCATCATCAAAATACATAACTGGAACATTTTCAAAATTGCAACAATAATATTTAAATAAGCACTATACTGAATTTGGGTAATTTTAACGATACCTTAATAAACTTTAAAAACTGCTGCAGGGATATCCAAAAATATTTCCTTCAGATTGAAACGGAGATCATTTAACGTTTTAGAAAAGATTAAGCTGTGATTAAGATTAACAGTGCATTAGAAATATGCTGTAACAGTACTGTATTAAGATAATATCAATTAGAAAAATTGTATAATACTAGTTTAGTTGTGTTTAGCTATATCTGACATTTCTGTTTTCGCCGTATAGCTACAGAAAAAAATAGACCTGACTGCATATGAGGTTTCATAAATATTATTTCTACGTTTTGTTTGTTGACAGAGTCATACTGGTGTTATCATGTTACCGATTACAATTAAATCATTGACTTAATTAGATTTAACATTGTAGTTTTTTTTAATGCATAGGGTGGTCATTCTTGTTTTCTCAGTAGCTTAAGCTTACCTTTTGACAGCCTCAATCTCCCCCTGTCCACGACATTTTCTAGTTGCAGCTGTCTGTCAGGACTTGATTACATTTGCTCAAAATGTGTTGATAATTTGCCCTGAACCGATGCTGCAGCTAGCTGTTTGTGTGTATGGTGGCTTGTGACAGGCTGACCAAGGTAAGGAGACTCAGAGTCAGGATGTGCAGGGAAAATAAAAGACTTTTAATTAAACAAAATACACAAAACAAAAGGCACAATGGCCAACCAAAAAGACAAACACAAAAACAGCCTTTAAACAAACTATACCAAAAAGAACCACTCACTCTCTCACACAGGTCTTCTCACTCTCACAAACACTCCCCAACTAACATACCCAACCACTCCCTTTTATACAGGTGCCTGGGCTAATTGGGCAATTCGCACCTCATTAGCCCAGGCACATTCCACAAACTCACTGAACCACACCCCAAACTCACTCTAAACAATACAAAAAACACAAAACCACCACAAAATAGGCTGCACCCCATCACACACCTCCCCTCCTTGTGCGCAGCACAACATGGCCTAAATGGCCACCTCCCCCCTTAAAGTCCCCAAATCGTCTCTTCTGGTGCTGGGGAGAGGGCAGAGGCTTCCCCTGGCCCACAAGCAGTCCGGTGGTCCCAAGCAAAGATAGTCCGGCAGCCCCGGGCCATAACAGCAGACCCTCGGGAGGCGATGGCGGCAGCGGACCCTTGGGAGGCGATGGCGGCAGCGGACCCTCGGGAGGCAAACACGGGAGGGGAGCCCCTGGCCATGAAGGTGGCAGCGGGAGCTCCACTTCTCCCTCATACTTCGTAACTGGCGATTCCCCTGGCGATGAGGAGCACCAGGCAACCCCAGGCGAAGCAGGACCCTCGGCGACCCCAGGCAAAGCAGGACCCTCGGCGACCCTAGGAGAAACAAAAGCAGAGCAACAGGCAACCCCAGGCGATGCGGAGCAGCAGGCAACCCCAGGCGATCCAGACGTGGCATCCCTGAGCGGAGTGGCTGTGGCATCCCTGGGCGGTGCGAGGCAGGCATCCTTGGGCGGTGCGAGGCAGGCATCCTTGGGCGTGGCCAACAGTGCAGGAACCTCCGGCCAGGGTGGCAGCGGCCAGAGTTCCTCTTCCCTGTTGGCTACAGGAGGTAAAGCCCGCTCAGCTCCTCTGATGGCGGAGGCGGGAACAGCAGATCGTCTCCTCTGGTGGCGGAGGCGGGAACAGCAGCTCGTCTCCCTCTGGTTGCGGAGGCCGGGAACAGCAGCTCGTCTCCCTCTGGTGGCGGAGGCGGGAACAGCTCCTGCTGCTCTGTTCCTAGCGGTGGTGGAGACAGAGACAGCTCCTGCTTCTCTGGTCCTAGCGGTGGTGGAGACAGAGGCAGCTCCTGCTGCTCTGCTCCTAGCGGTGGTGGAGACAGAGGCAGCTCCTGCTGCTCTGCTCCTGGCAGTGGAGGTGGCGGAAAGGCTGCCGACTCCTTCGGCAGTGGTGATGGGGCTGATGCTGGCCACTCAGAGGGAGGCTGTGGTGGTGCTGGCTCCCTCTGTCGTGGCGGCTGGGCTGGTGTGCACCGTGCTCCCTTCAGCAGCATAAATAGAGGCTGCTGGGGGACACCAGCATCCTGCCCTTCTACCCCCCAGAAAAATTCAGGGGGTTGAGCCTGTAACTCCTCCCCTTCTAGCCCTGGAGACAGCAGTAATGGCTCCTCCCCTTCTGGCTCTTGGGACAAAATACACAAAACAAAAGGCACAATTGCCAACCAAAAAGACAAACACAAAAACAGCCTTTAAACAAACTATACCCAAAAAGAACCACTCACTCTCTCACACAGGTCTTCTCACTCTCACAAACACTCCCCAACTAACATACCCAACCACTCCCTTTTATACAGGTGCCTGGGCTAATTGGGCAATTCGCACCTCATTAGCCCAGGAACATTCCACACATTCCTCACACAAACTCACTGAACCACACCCCAAACTCACTCTAAACAATACAAAAAACACAAAACCACCACAAAATAGGCTGCACCCCATCACATGGCTATATCGCTGTAAAATAATATCTGTGTGTCTGTCAGAAAATACACATGACCATGATTACCCTAACATTTATTAAATCATTTTTAGAAGTTAAAAAACAAAACAAAACCAGATACCGGTATTAATATACTTTATCTGTTTTTATAGAATCGGTGGAGTTTTACATTATACATGTACAGTAGTCGCTTCTGATTTATGTTGTTTAAATTAAATGCACTTTATTTTCTGACATTCAGAATCTTCAATCTCTGCGCCACACATATTCACTTCTCATTGGTCAGTTTCCCTAGTTATGGCTGCGTAGCTCCAGGATCGGATCAAGATTTCGCATGAGTGGAGCTGGATCCTGATCCGCTTATTACAACGCCTTTTCATGATCCGTCTCCTGTGAGCCCGGATCCGATCCTGTTTTTTGATCTCATTAGTACAAATGGCCCCTGGAGCTGTAAAAGAGAAGCTAAGTCCAGAGGTAGGGCCGACACAAGGATTTTTGCAGCCCTAGGCAAACGAAATTTTGCCACCCTCCCTTTTCACTCTTTTTTTAAAATTTTGTATATATCAATGTAGAAACACATTATTGTACACCAGATTTTTTTTTTTAAAACATCGTCACAAAACTATATACAACTATAGCGTATAAAATCATCACTCTGGTTACAAACAGTAGTGACATCTACTGTCAGCTCTACAATGACAATATTTACGATCAATGGATTCTACCACCATGCATGAGCTCAGAGTTATAAATAACAATTGATACAGGCAGTGGCGTACATAGAATATCACAGGCCCCATAGCAAAAACAAAATAATATAATATTGTGTAAATACGTGTACCTACCAAGTTAAAATACCCATTTTCTGCATTTCATGGCAGCGAAATCGTCCACAATCTTGTCCGTGTTCAATTTTCTTGCGTGTTCTTGTTCTATACTCAACAAGGCTAGGCCCGATAGTCTTTCTTGACACATGGCACTTCTGGTGTATGTTTTAATCAGCTTAAGTTTAGAAAATGATCTCTCGGCAGTGGCAACAGTGACAGGAATAGTGAAAAACAAAAAACATGCTGTGCAGACGTCAGGCGAAGAAGATGACAAGGCAGTGTTTTCAACAATGAGGAGATGGGTTATCTCTGACTGAAGTAAGTTTCTGAATGTTATCCTTTAATGATGCTCGGAAACATAGCATTTGAGTTGGAAATGATGGCGATATGTCACTGCTGTACGTTTTGTGGAACTCTTCTGCTTTGGCAAACAGCTCATCATCTGGCATAGAAACCAGTGTCTGTGGTTGTAGAATTCCAAATCTTTGAACAATCGCGTCCATGACACGGACTCGGTTTACCAGCTGCTGCGTTACAATGTCCAAACAAGAATAAAACACTGTAACTTAAAAATGTTCCTCTGGATCTGTTAGTCTCTGATCCTCGCTTAAATCGTGAAATTGTCGTTTCACTTTTCAACAATAACACACTCGGCTATTCACCGTCCTTTATATTCATAAAAAATAATAATAATAATAATAATAATAATAATAATAATAATAATAATAATAATAACACAAAGCAAATATACTTTATAGGAGCAGTGCTTTGCCCTGCCCCATTCTCATGTACAGGGCTCCTGGCCCTGTTACAATGCCCCATTTTAATGCAAGGTAAACCGCAGTCTCCCATGCATTCTCAAAGTCATTGGGATAGGCTGTCAGTGTTTCAGCGGCACTTTGAATCAGTTCAGCAGCTTTCATTAGATCAAATGTTTCTTGTTATAACATTTTAGAGACTCAATTCACAAATTCTAAAATGTTACACTGCAGGACTATAAGAAAAACAAACTGGAAACACTCAAGCTTCTTTTTAAGCCCCAGCACTTCAGATTCATCTTTTTTTCTTGACAGAAGAATGATCCTTGTCAGTGCCTTCAGTATGTCCACGTTGCGAAAACGCGAGGCTATCAGAGACTCATAACGGGATGACCAACGCGTTGGACACAGTCTTTTCAGGTGCACCCCTGACTCACTTGTGAAAGAGGAAAGAATTACCCAGCATTTAACACTGTCAGCAAAAAACGTATGGAGTCTTTGCACCACATCAAAAAAACATGACACTTCATGAATGTTCAACTGCATCATTTAGCACCAAATTCAGATTGTGTGCTGCACAGTGTACATAAAGTGCATTCGGCTCTTTGCAGCGATTCGAGCTTGTATACCGCTGTAATGTGGAGTAGTGGTTAGGGATCTGGACTCTGTAATGTGGAGTAGTGGTTAGGGCTCTGGACTCTTGACCGGAGGGTCGTGGGTTCAATCCCAGGGGGGGACACTGCTGCTGGTACTTTACCTAGATTGCTCCAGTAAAAACCCAACTGTATAAATGGGTAATTGTATGTAAAAATAATGTGTTAAAAATAATGTAATTGCATGTAAAAAAATTTGATATCTTGTAACAATTGTAAGTCACCCTGGATAAGGGCGTCTGCTAAGAAATAAATAATAATAATAATAAATGCCACTCATTGCTGCTGCTCCATCAAAGCCTTGTCCCTGGCATTTATTTAATTCCATTTGCTCTCTTTGCACTTTAGAATTTCAGATTCAATTCCTGAAGCACTTTGATCCTGAATTTCAACAAAACCTAAAAAACCTTCATTTATCTTTACAGCAGTTGGTCTGTCATTTTCATATTCAACACTGACGTAGCGAAAAATTTGTCTCATTTGGTCAACCTTACTAATGTCTTTAGTTGTATCCATTACAATTGAAAAGAATGGTGCTTGTTTTATTTCATTGACAATATCGTTTTCAATACTTTGATAGAATCTGGATAACTTGGTTTTGAATTCTGGCGCTTAGGTATTTCATTGTGTTGCTTAGTAATTGTATGAGCTGTTTCAGCACTGGATGATACTCAGCTAAGAGCTCAATTACAGACAGGAAATTACTTGAATTTCCATCGCCGAGAGTCTCACTTTGTCCTAAAAGGCAAGCTGCACGTAGCTGAAGTTAAGGTCACATGAGGTCTCCAAAGGTTCTGTTCTTTCTGTATTTCTGCTTCATTGTGCGCATCCACTGTCCGATTAAGTCTCCAGTGATCGTATACAACACATGCCTCTTATGCGTTTGCGAAGTTCCGTGTGCCTGTATTTTGATTGATAAACCTTTCCAATTATGGATTCCTTTTACCCAAGCAGGCTCAAATCCTAATTTGCTATGGTCCCCAAATAACCAACAGGGCTCACAGTATACAGAATCAAATTCAGATAACATAGCCATGTTATACACAATCGGACACCTGCTTTTGTTGTACAATTATAATAATGTTCTGAAAACCATCTCCCACCTTGCTCTTCATCCCTTGGGAAAGGTCCTTTCGGTTGACATGATCCATGATCTATTATAAACTGCTTCACTTGGTGATCGCTAACGTTAATAGGAAAGTTAGCACTATCTGTTGGATATTCCGGTAAGTTTAGGTAAGTTATCAATCACAACTTCAGCACTGTCATTTTCTACTAGTACTCTTTCAACTGTTGCTTGTTCGTCATTCTTTTGTTTGCAAGTCGTTTTTTTTTCACAGCTACTTGCAGTTTTATCGGGCCTAGACTGTTCTGTATCCCTCGTCGCTTCATTTTGCGCTTCGATGCTGTCACATCCACGTTTAAAAAAAAAAATCTGAATTTTTTATAATTAAAAGCTAGGAAAAGCTGGTCTGCTCTCATACAGCATTGAAACTGCCTCTCTATGTTCATATTACCCCATCTAAAATCCACAGCTCTTCTTGAAATTTACCTGATAGTTGTGGCAGCACATCTATGGGGTCATCTGGTCAAAGAAATCAATACTATTTTTCTGCGATAACAAATCTACAGTTCATATTATCCAGTTCCCCTCTTATTATGCAATTGCTGTGGCGGTTAATATGGATTTCAGTATCAAATAAGTTTCTAATCCAAGCGTGCCATCTACCAGGCATTTATAATAATGCTGCTGGCGCTTTTTCTCGTTTACAGATTTACAGATTTCACAGGCTGGTCCCTACAGCTCTGCCAACTCCAGCAGTGACCAGTTAATTTTCAACTGAACCCAACTATCAGCGGTCTACTCAATACAGAGTAAGAGTACATGGCTGCAGCACTTGCTCATTCCATCAGATACTCTTATTCCACCGGCTGGACCACCTATTTGACTTTCTGCTCTCAAAGCAGGATTAATCCGACCCCATTCAACCAGGACTGGATTATGGCTTTTATAGTGCACGCAAAGGACTCTTCACAACTTGCACCAGCTACGATCAAATCCTATCTATCAGGAATACAATACCAATTTTGCTTGATGTCTATTACCTCCCCAACTCTCCTATCAATACCAGCTGTCCGTCTCCTCCTGCGCGGAATCTCTATGAGCTCTCCGACCACTTCTCCATCTTGTCTGCCTATCTTTATAGATATTCTTGGCAATTTAATTTCAATCCACCGTCAAGGCTTTCCTAAACTGGGTATTCGCTGCAGTGGTCTCAAGCTTATCTTAGATTCCCACTTTATCCTCTTCCTGCGCATTTCCAAAATTGATCAACTTCAGCAAGGTCAATTTATTCAGCTATCAAAAACTGACTATCCTCTATGCCCATATGCTTCCATGCAGAAATATATTGCAGAATGCAAAGCTATTTCAAATTCTGACCTGCTGTTCATTGATCCAAGCCGGGCCATTATATCCAGACATTGGTTTCCAGAGCATGACTTCCCCTGCAATTCTATACTCCTTATTCATTCAGAATCGGGGCAGCCACATCAGCAGAAGAGCAAAGATTAACCAGTATCTAATTAAAAATATGGGGTGCTGGACCTCATCAGCAGTTGAATCATACATAAGTTCTTCCCCATCTGAGATATGTTCTGCACAACAGTCTATTGCTAGCATGTCCGGAGTGGGGACGACCCTTCCGCCGTGGCCACCAAAGGTTTCCCCCTAAAAAAAAGAAAGGGTTTTCCACTAATCGGAGATCGGCGGGTCTTCACATAGTTAGTGGGGAGCCAGTTACTAACCTTCTTTGTTGTGTAAAACATTTTCTTTCTTTCTTTCTTTCTTTCTTTCTTTCTTTCTTTCTTTCTTTCTTTCTTTGTATATGCATTGGCTGTTCTTGTTTGTCTCCACTCGGGGAGCCGGGGGTCCATCCTTTGGGGTGTTAGTGATCTCACTTTCTCCAACCCTTGGTTAAGCTTCCTTTACCTCCACGAGGAGGGTTCTCCATGAGTCAGAGGGCACCCCTGCCAAACTCAAACTTTTAGCATCTTATGATCTATCACTACCCTCGCAATTTGAGGAGCTAAGCTTATTCTTGCTAAACCTCACTGTAGGAGCTCTTCCTTTGTAACATGGGGCAATCTTCTCAGGTTCTCTGGGGGGTACATCGACTTGGACCTCGTCCTGCCGAGGGCTTGGTCCTAACTGTGGGCGGCTGTCAGAGAAGTCAGGTGACATCACTACAGGTAGCCTGGCTCCTGCCCTATGAAGTGGTTATGAATAAGATTTGTTCATTTGTTTTAACAATTTGCAACCTTAAGTCCGGAACACACTGCCCAATGACATTGCAGGAAGGGATGCATGGATGCATAAAGTACAGTGGCAATGGGGCGAATCAATAGGTGAAAAGATAAGGCTATGACAGTATAAATATCTACAATTATGGCAAGAACTTAAGGCAACGTGATTGTGAAAACCACATATGACTGGAGACATGCATGTATTCTCTCTCTATTAAACACACACACATATGTACATACATACATACATACACACACTGTATTCCATTGGTTTGTATATAATGTCTGTGCCAATATTGTTTGAAAACAAGACCTGACAGTCCCACATTGTACTTTTTAACTATTAGACAAAATATTTACAGAGTAGTTAAAAAGTGCTGCTATAATCATGATTAATTTATTATTAATAGCGTTATCATCAAATTATACCAAATCACATTTTTTATTTACAATGAAGGTAGCCTATACTGTGTCGCCCAAATGGTTATAAAGTCAGCACAAACATGTTTTCCCTTCTCATAAATAAAAACGTGATTTAGTATAGTTTAATTATAACACTATTAATAATAAACAAATCACGGAGCATAGTCCTAATAGTAGTATTCTGTAAACATTTTGTCTAATAGTTAAAAAGTGCAATATGGATTTTGCCTAACGTATTTGTAATGTTGTCAGACTCCCCCACACTGTATGTACAGTGTACACTCTCACCTTCACACGTCTGTATGCACATATTATAACATCTTCTTATAATACTGTAAGTGTTCAGTGGCTACTTCTATTCATGTTGAGTTTATTTATCGTAGAGGCGAGCAAACAGTACCAGAGAAAATGCAGATTAGAGGAATTCACCGAACAATTAACTATAAACAAATTGTGTGTTGGGTTGGGGAGTATCATAATTTTAAAAGCTTAATAAATGTATAATGAAGTGTTACATACATGGTATACATGTATAATAAATAAAAAAAGTTTTTTTTTTTTTTTTTTTTTTTTTAAATCTGTGCCGTTTGAATTTTTCCCACAGGCCAGATAATCATAAATCAGCATTGTATATGTGAAGTTATCTAAATAAATATACATCCTGCATGACAAAATGCACAATTTTAAATGAAGTTTGCAAAATAGATATTCCCATTATTTTTTTTTATTTCATTTCCATTTGGCTGCTCGCAATGAGAGAGCCATCTCGCTGTACGCTAGTAGTTTCCATAACAGATAATTATGCTTCCATTCATTTTTCTTCATCTCGTTACATGCATTTTGATTAACAAGTTCCCCTTATTTAGTCAATGAGACAGGAAGTCATGTACGTGACCTGTGACAATTAAGTGTTTAACAAGAAATGCGTTAATTAACGACCTCATAGACTCAATTTCAAAGCATTAACAGATTGATTTAATTAACACATTTTGTTTGAAAATCACTTGCTAGTAAAGCTCTCGTTACTATACCACGAGTTCGATATGATAACACTGTTTTTTGAAAATCTAGGATGGGTTGGCAAACGAGAAAGAACACCTGCATTCGTGTTGTGGCGTCCAGGTTTGTATTTTATTTTGAAATTGAAGTCTGATAGTTGAGCTGCCCATCTCTGCTCCACAGCACTGAGGTTTGCAGTTTCCAAGTATTTTAGAGGGTTGTGATCTGTAATACTAGAAATTTAGAAACCAAAAGGTAGTCTCTGAACTTTTCTGTGATTGCCCATTTCAGAGTCAAAGGCTCCAACTTGAAGGCACTGTAGTTCTTAGAATTCTTTTCAGGAGGACGGAGTCCATGGCTTGCGTATGCCACAAGTCTTTCCACGCCATCCTGGACTTAGGTTAGCCATGCTTCAGCTCCAGAGCCCGGAGCCAGCTCCGAGGCCTGGAGACAGAGCAGAGCTGTCCCGTTTTCTGAGCTGGAGCTGGGGGTGCCAGAGCTGGAGCGGAGCTGGAGCCAGGTTCACCAGAGCACTCCAGAGCCTGGAGCCAGAGCTGAGGTTCTGGAGCTGCTCCACTCTCTCCTACCTTTGACATTTTATATAATAAACCTTCTTGACATATTAAGGTTAACCATTTTAATTAATAAAATAAATAACTATATACAGTAGAATACACACAAACTCCCCAAATGTAATTTCAGATAATACACAAGGCGAATACAGTGTAAATAGAAAATATTTAAGTTGTTGGAAAAGCTGGCTTTCACAAAAACAAAAAAATAAACCTCATTGCATGGGGAATCCTTTCAGCTTGAAAAAGATGCATTACTTTACTTACTATCTTTTGAATTCATGCAACTACAGTTTTACTTGTAATACTTTCTCTGATAAGCAACACAGTAGCCTAAATGACAATTCAGATGACTAAAACTCAATTCACTTAAATATGTTAAACATGTTATATATTTAATCTGGAAAGAAATATATTTAAAGGACAAAATGCAATTCTGCTATAATAGATTCTATTTCTACTACTGGTTATAGGTGACGACTTTTGGTTTTGCTGGTGAGTGCTTTTAAATTATATTACAATATCGATAGGGGATTTCCTGAAACCTGATTGGTCAATACAGGCCTTAATCCCTGGTAAGTATATTGAATGTTAGTATCAATCAATCAAATTGATTGATTGGATGTTAATATCCTTTAAAAAAACGTAAATACAATATTTGCTTATGTAATTTATCTTTTTCTGCTTGATGAAAGAAAGCCTCCGTTCTTCTAAATCTAGTACACTCCCTCTGAAATATATTTTATTTTCTCAAATTTAAGTCATCCCTGAATTCAAGTCGCATTTAACTTAATGAAAAAAATCAATAACACATACATTAATTGAGCACATAATTACATTATATTCCTTGCAGTTTAGCCCAAAAAAGTTATTGGTGCATTCTTTAAGTTTTATTGTCTTTATAGAATTGAAAAAAAACTTAAATTGATTTGTTTAATGAAATACAAGAACAAAAGTCATTGGTTCATGAAGTAACTGTAAAAAGGAAATTTAAATTCACATTTGTAGGGGATCCCGAGTGGCACATCCAGTAAAGGCGCTCCGGTTGGAGTGCAGGATGCACCCTATAGTCTGGACGTCGCCAGTTCGAGTCCAGGCTATTCCTTTGCCGACTGAGGACAGGAGCTCCCAGGGGGCGGCTCTCAATTGGCCGAGCGCCACCCGGGGGGGGGGGGGGGGGAGGGAGGGAGGGAGGGTTAGGTCGGCCAGGGTGTCCTCGGCTCACCGCGCACCAGTGACCCCTGTGGTCTAGCCGGGCGTCTGTGGGTTTGCCTGTAAGCTACCCAGGGCTGCGTTGTCCTCCAACGCTGTAGCTCTGGGTGGCTGCATGGTGAGTCTGCAGTGTGTAAAAAAGCGGGCAGCTGACGGCACATGCTTCGGAGGACAGCGTGTGTTCGTCTTCACCCCTCCCAAGTCAGCGCAGGGGTGGTAGCTTTGGGCTGAGCCTAAAAATAATTGGACATTACTAAACTGGGGTGAAAACAATAAAAAATAATTGGTGACCACTAAATAAAAAAAAAATAATAAAGAAATTCACATTTGATTATTTTGTCTTCGTTACTTAAGAACATAAAAACATAAGAAAGTTTACAAACGAGAGGAGACCATTCAGCCCATCTTGCTCGTTTGGTTGTTAGTAGCTTATTGATCCCAGAATCTCATCAAGCAGCTTCTTGAAGGATCCCAGGGTGTCAGCTTCAACAACATTACTGGGGAGTTGGTTCCAGACCCTCACAATTCTCTGTGTAAAAAAAGTGCCTCCTATTTTCTGTTCTGAATGCCCCTTTATCTAATCTCCATTTGTGACCCCTGGTCCTTGTTTCTTTTTTCAGGTCGAAAAAGTCCCCTGGGTCGATATTGTCAATACCTTTTAGAATTTTGAATGTTTGAATCACTGCAATAATTACTTTGCATGATAGAACAAGTGTACTATTAATTGTGACAACACAGTCTATTTTTGTTTATTTTGTTTTGGCAGAGAGTGAATATAATCTCTGCAAATAGAAAGTTATCATAGCCCGATTTAAGTTCTGGCGAGGGTGCACTTTTTATTTATATTTCGAGACGGGAAAAGTTTGTTTTGTTCTGTGTACATAAGAACATAAAAGGATTTTGAATGTTTGAATCAGATCGCCGCATAGTCTACTTTGTTCAAGACTGAATAGATTCAATTCTTTGAGCCTGTCTGCATACGACATGCCTTTTAAACCCAGGATAATTCTGGTTGCTCTTCTTTGCACTCTTTCTAGAGCAGCAATATCCTTTTTATAACGAGGTGACCAGAACTGAACACAATATTCTAGATGAGGTCTTACTAATGCATTGTAAAGTTTTAACATTACATCCCTTGATTTAAATTCAACACTTTTCACAATATATCCGAGCATCTTGTTGGCCTTTTTTATAGCTTCCCCACATTGTCTAGATGAAGACATTTTTGAGTCAACATAAACTCCTAGGTCTTTTTCATAGATTCCTTCTTCAATTTCAGTATCTCCCATATGATATTTATAATGCACATTTTTATTGCCTGCGTGCAGTACCTTACACTTTTCTCTATTAAATGTCATTTGCCATGTGTCTGCCCAGTTCTGAATGCTGTCTAGATGATTTTGAATGACCTTTGCTGCTGCAACAGTGTTTGCCACACCTCCTATTTTTGTGTCATCCACAAATTTAACAAGTTTGCTTAATGTAGATTAGGAATAGCAGAGGACCTAATACTGATCCCTGTGGTACACCATTGGTTACCTCGCTCCATTTTGAGGTTTGTCCTCTAATCAGTTCTTTCTGTTTTCTACATGTTAACAACTCCCTAATCCATGTGCATAGAACTGATTTTAGCCCCCTTAACAATGCTCATTTCTGTCTGTCTCTTGGCCTTTCTAACTTCCTTTTTGACTTGCGTTTGTAGTTCCAAGTACTCTTTCTGTGTACTTTGTTCTTGGTCCCTTTAAAAAGTGATTTTTTTTAATTGATCTATTAAACAAACCATTTTGTCCATTTAGTTTTTTTAGATTTAGATTTCTCTACTTTTGGGATGCAATTGTTTTGCACCTCTAGTACTAAATTTCTGAAAAATAGCCATCCTTTTTCTGTGGATGTTTTCTCTATTTTACTCCAATCTACTTCTGTTAGTCTCTGTTTCATTCCTTCATAGTCTGGCTTTTTAAAATTGTAAATCTTAGCTTTAGTCATTACTTTTGGGGTTTTAAAAAGCACTTCAAAAGACCATGTTGTGATCTGAGTTTGCCAATGGTTCTCTGACCTCTGTTTTAGTTAGTCTGTCTTCGTTATTTGAAAAGACTAAATCAAGGCATGCCTCCCCTCTAGTCAGTGCCTTGACAAATTGCGTTAGAAAGCAGTCATTTGTCATTTCTACCATTTCAATTTCGTCTGTCGTGCTCCCCACCGGGTTTTCCCATTTTTTATGGGGAAGTTGAAATTCCCCTTTAATATGGCTTGTCCTTTGCAGCACGCATTTCTAATGCCATTGTATGGAGTAGTGGAGTATTAATGGAGTATTTCTAATGCAGTGTGGAGTAGTGGTTAGGGCTCTGGACTCTTGACCAGAGAGTCGTGGGTTCAATCCCAGGTGGGGGACACTGCTGCTGTACCCTTGAGCAAGGTACTTTACCTAGATTGTTCCAGTAAAAACCCAACTGTATAAATGGGTAATTGTATGTAAAAATAATGTATTTGTATGTAAAAATAATGTGATACCGTTTAACAATTGTAAGTCGCCCCCTGGATAAGGGCATCTGCTAATAAATAAATAATAATAATAATAATAATAATAATAATAATAATAATAATAATAATAATAATAATAATACACACACAGTGCAGCTACAGACTTGCTTCAGCAAGGCTGTCTGTAATACACACACAGTGCAGCTACAGACATGTTTCAGCACGGCTGTTTGTAATACACACACAGTGCAGCTACAGACTTGTTTCAGCACGGTTGTTTGTAATACACACACAGTGCAGCTACAGACTTGTTTCAGCAAGGCTGTCTGTAATACACACACAGTGCAGCTACAGGCTTTTGTAAGGCTTTTGAAACTCTTGCCTATGTATTGCCCTGACTTTGTAGCTCTGTTGCTTGGAACGTGGCCCGAAATACACCCACGTAGGGAGTAACTGGCTTTTCATAACTCAGTGCAGCTGTGACCCAGACGGATGATAACACTTTTGTTTTTGTATAAGTTGTTTCTGCTTAGAAAGCTGTTTTGAGCCTATATACAAACCATAATCAAGCCAATAAAACGGGATCTAAAACCACTTACATGCTATAACTTACAAGTGACATGCAATAACGTTAGGTAAGTGCCATGCCTAATAACACACTATACAAATGGAACACTAGGTTTTTCCAGTTCAATTGCACAATCTCTTATTGTTTCATCAGCCATTTGTTCTTTTCCATAAAATTAAGCTGTACATAGCAGGTGTACATTAGCAGTTTGCAATCACCAGCCCTGTCGTTCGACCTTGTGATGCGTGGGTATAGTGCTTTGCTGCCTGTGAGAATTGAGCAAAACTCATATCATTGTTCTTAAATGTAACTTCTTGTTATCTGGGTTTCTGCTGACATTGGTAAAGTGAAGAGGAAACACATGTTAACTTTCAATGTGCTTTGTCTCACACCATGCATCATGCTAGGGAAATAAGACCAAATTTGGTCAAGGAAATGACGTAAGCTAGTTGTATATCTGTGCTGTTCGAAGTAATTTCCGGGCTCAGAAAATAACATCTACACTGATGCCAGCTCAGAACACCATCAGCTGAGGTCTGTGTGTGAGATCACGGATGTATCACATTTGATTTGCTTTGTTCCTGTTTGCATTTTGATTCCTGAATAAACTATTTTTGATTGGAACTACCTGAAGAAAATGGGCTTATTATTTTTAAGAAAAAATCGAACCCCTTACACTGTCTGTAATACACATACACACAGTGCAGCTACAGACACTTTCATGCAAGGCTGTCTGGAAGTGTGTAGTTCTTTTAACATTTAAGACAAATACAATACAAGGTATTGGTTGAAACTATACAACACTGCTGATATTGGTCTTAATATTTCAGAAGTGGAGCCTGTTTCTCATTGCAACTCTCAGTGAAATCTGACTGTGATTCTTCTCCTGTATCGAGGCTGGTTGCCAACAGAGAAGAGTCAGGAGCTCTGCTCCCACTAAATGCTTCTCAGTTTGGTATGGCTGGAATCATGTACCTATAAATGAAATGAATTCTCCATTATTGGAAGGACAATTAGGTCAGTGAAGCTTGTAGAACAAGCCTGTCTGTAACACATCTCCACTGGCACTGTGTTTAATATACAGGAGAATGAGAGCTATCAGTGTCATGAAAAAGTATGCACTTGTACAACCAGTAAGTGAAACAGACAGGCACATCCATGTGCAATATTCCCCAATTGAAAAAGTCTTTACAAAGCTTCATCATTGTAATCCTAAAATCATTCATCTAATATTGATGAAACTCGCTAAAGATATTCTTTAGCATAAATTATCTATCTGGATCACTTTAAAATATATCAGTAGAAAACATAAGAAAAATGTTTTAAATATCTGAATAATTGAAAATCAAATTTCAATTCAGTTCTAGAAAATATATATATATATATATATATATATATATATATATATATATATATATATATATATATATATATATACAGCTCTGGAAAGAATTAAGAGACCACTGCAAAATTATCAGTTTCTCTGGTTTTACTATTTATAGGTATGTGTTTGGGTAAAATGAACATTTTGTTTTATTCTATAAACTACTGACAACATTTCTCCCAAATTCCAAATAAAAATATTGTCATTTGGAGCATTTATTTGCAGAAAATGACAACTGGTCAAAATAAAAAAAAGATGCAGTGTTGTCAGACCTCGAATAATGCAAAGAAAATAAGTTCATATTCATTTTTAAACAACACAATACTAATGTTTTAACTTAGGAAGAGTTCAGAAATCAATATTTGGTGGAATAACCCTGATTTTCAAGCACAGCTTTCATGCGTCTTGGCATGCTCTCCACCAGTTTTTCACATTGATGTTGGGTGACTTTATGCCACTCCTGGCGCAAAAATTCAAGCAGCTCCGCTTTGTTTGATGGCTTGTGACCATCCATCTTCCTCTTGATCACATTCCAGAGGTTTTCAATGGGGTTCAGGTCTGGAGATTGGGCTGGCCATGACAGGGTCTTGATCTGGTGGTCCTCCATCCACACCTTGATTGACCTGGCTGTGTGGCATGGAGCATTGTCCTGCTGGAAAAACCAATCCTCAGAGTTGGGGAACATTGTCAGAGCAGAAGGAAGCAAGTTTTCTTCCAGGACAACCTTGTACTTGGCTTGATTCATGCCAAAGCTGCCCAATTCCAGCCTTGCTGAAGCACCCCCAGATCATCACCGATCCTCCACCACATTTCACAGTGGGTGCGAGACACTGTGGCTTGTAGGCCTCTCCAGGTCTCCGTCCAACCATTAGACGACCAGGTGTTGGGCAAATTTGACTCATCTGGGGGTGCTTCAGCAAGGCTGGAATCGGGCAGATTTGTCTTTGTGAAGGACGCATGAATCAAGCCAAGTACAAGGTTGTCCTGGAAAACTTGCTTCCTTCTGCTCTGACAATGTTCCCCAACTCTGAGGATTGGTTTTTCCAGCAGGACAATGCTCTATGCCACACAGCCAGGTCAATCAAGGTGTGGATGGAGGACCACCAGATCAAGACCCTGTCATGGCCAGCCCAATCTCCAGACCTGAACCCCATTGAAAACCCTCTGAATGTGATCAAGAGGAAGATGGATGGTCACAAGCCATCAAACAAAGCGGAGCTGCTTGAATTTTTGCGCCAGGAGTGGCATAAAGTCACCCAACATCAATGAAAAAAACTGGTGGAGAGCATGCCAAGACGATGAAAGCTGTGCTTGAAAATCAGGGTTATTCCACCAAATATTGATTTCTGAACTCTTCCTAAGTTAAAACATTAGTATTGTGTTGTTTAAAATGAATATGAACTTATTATCTTTGCATTATTCGAGGTCTGACAACACTGCATCTTTTTTGTTATTTTGACCAGTTGTCATTTTCTGCAAATAAATGCTCTAAATGACAATATTTTTATTTGGAATTTGGGAGAAATGTTGTCAGTAGTTTATAGAATAAAACAAAAATGTTCATTTTACCCAAACACATACCTATAAATAGTAAAACCAGAGAAACTGATAATTTTGCAGTGGTCTCTTAATTTTTTCCAGAGCTGTATATACAGTGCCTTGCAAAAGTATTCAGACCCCTGACCAATTCTCTCATATTACTGAATTACAAATGGTACATTGAAATTTCGTTCTGTTTGATATTTTATTTTAAAACACTGAAACTCAAAATCAATTATTATAAGCTGACATTGGTTTTATGTTGGGAAATATTTTTAAGAAAAATAAAAAACTGAAATATCTTGCTTGCATAAGTATTCAACCCCTGTGCTGTGGAAGCTCCCAGTTTACACCGATGAAAGAAATTGCCCTAAGAGGACACAATTACCTTACCATTGGCCTCCACCTGTGAACCATTAAAGTTGCTGTCACATTTTCTGGATAAAAACCCCACTGTTGAAGGATCATTGGTCAGGCTGTGAATCTGAAGGAAAATGAAGACCAAAGACCAAAGACCAAAGAGCATTCTACAAAAGTTAGAGATAAAGTAATACAAATGCATAGATTAGGGAAATGGTACAAAATAATATCCAAGTGTTTGGATATCCCAGTGAGCACAGTTGGATCAATAATCAGGAAGTGGAAGCTGCATCACACCACCCAGGCACTGCCAAGAAAAGGCCGTCCCTCAAAACTCAGCGCTCAAACAAGAAGGAGACAGTTTTTTATTTTTCTTAAAAATATTTCCCAACATAAAACCAATGTCACCTTACAATAACTGATTTTGAGTTTCAGTGTTTTAAAATAAAATATCAAACAGAACGAAATTTCAATGTACCATTTGTAATTCAGTAATATGAGAGAATTGGTCAGGGGTCTGAATACTTTTGCAAGGCACTATATATATATATATATATATATATATATATATATATATATATATATATATATATATATATATATATATATATTTGATTGGCTCTTGTAATGCTTTATTTGCATATCTCCCTACAACCCATTTGTTTTTGAATTTATTGCTTTCACTCACCTTAACTCGAAAGCTACTAGTTTTATATATATATATATATATATATATATATATATATATATATATATATATATACACTGTGCCTAGAAAGTCTACACCCCCTTTCAAATTTTTCACCTTTTGTTGCCTTATAGCCTGGAATTAAAATAGTTTTTTTTTCATTTATCTACACATCCTACCCCACAACTTCCAAGTGAAAAAAAATATTCTAGAAATTTGTAGAAAATTAATTAAAAATAAAAACTGAAATAGCTTGGTTGGATAAGTGTCCACCCCCCTTGTAATAGCAATCCTAAATTAGCTCAGGTGTAACCAGTTGCCTTCAAAATCACACACCAAGTTAAGTGGCCTCCACCTGTGTTAAATTGTAGTGATTCACATGATTTCAGGATAAATTCAACAGTTGCTGTAGGTTCCCTCTGCTGGGTAGTGCATTTCAAAGCAAAGACTCAACCATGAGCACCAAGGCACTTTCAAAAGAACTCCGGGACAAAGTTGTTGAAAGGCACAGATCAGGGGGTGGGTATAAAAAAATATCAAAGGCCTTGAATATCCCTTGGAGCACAGTCAAGACGATTATTAAGAAGTGGAAGGTGTATAACACCACCAAGACCCTGCCTAGATCAGACCGTCCCTCCAAACTGGATGACTGAGCAAGAAGGAGACTGATCAGAGAGGCTACCAAGAGGCCAATGGCAATTTTGCAAGAGCTACAGGCTTTTATCGCCAAGACTGGTCAAAGTCTGCATGTGACAACAATATCCCAAGCACTCCACAAATCTGGCCTGTATGGTAGGGTGGCAAGAAGGAAGTTATTATTCAAAAAAGCCCACCTTGAATCCCGTTTGAAGTATGCAAAAAAACACTCAGGAGATTCTGTAGCCATGTGGCCAAAAGTTTTGTGGTCTGACGAAACTAAAATTGAACTTTTTGGCCTAAATGCAAAGCGTTATGTTTGGCGCAAACCCAAAACAGCGCATCACCCAAAGAACACCATCCCTACTGTGAAGCATGGTGGTGGTAACATCATGTTATGAGAATGTTTCTCATCGGCAGGGACTGGGGCACTTGTCAGGATAGAAGGGAAAATGAATGGAGCAAAGTACAGAGAAGTCCTTGAGGAAAACCTGCTGCCCTCTGCAAGAAAGCTGAAACTGGAACGGAAGTTCACCTTTCAGCATGACAACGACCCAAAGCACACAGCCTGGAGTGGCTAAGGAACAAAAAGGTAAATGTCCTTGAGTGGCCCAGTCAGAGCCCCAACCTAAATCCAATCGAAAATTTGTGGCATGACTTGAATATTGCTGTCCATCAACGCTCCCCAAGGAACATGACAGAGCTTGAACAGTTTTGTAAAGAAGAATGGTCAAATATTGCCAAATTTAGGTGTGCAAAGTTGGTAGAGACCTATCCCAACAGACTCACAGCTGTAATTGCTGCCAAAGGTGCTTCCACCAAGTATTAACTCACGGGGTTGGAGATTTATCTAATTATGATCTTTCAGTTTTGTATTTTTAATATATAATTTTTCATTTAAATGCATGAAACTCCGAGGCACTGACACAACAAAATGTGAAAAAAAAAAAGTTCAAGGGGTTGTAGACTTTTTATAGCCACTGTATATATATATATATATATATATATATATATATATATATATATATATATATATATATATATATATATGAGTATATTGTAAGCAGGGTATGTTATGTATGTGTATTATGGGCTGTGGGCTTTGAAACATTGAATAGAAAGGACTGACTGATTGACTTCCATTTTGACAGGTGCAGTCTGTAGATATAGGCCACTGTGATTTACTTTGTCATTATTCTGATGGCCCTAGTTCAGTAATTACAGTGTGGTGGGGGTTGATGTTACTATCTGTTGGTGGGGGTTGATATTATTGTCTGTTGGTGGGGGTGGATGTTACTGTCTGTTGGTGGGGGTGGATGTTACTGTCTGTTGGTGGGGTGGATGTTACTGTTGGTGGGGGTGGATGTTACTGTCTGTTGGTGGGGGGATGTTACTGTCTGTTGGTGGGGGGGTGGATGTTACTGTCTGTTGGGGGGGGGGATGTTACTGTCTGTTGTGGGGGTGGATGTTACTGTCTGTTGGTGGGGTGGATGTTACTGTCTGTTGGTGGGGGTGGATGTTACTGTCTGTTGGTACTGTCTGTTGGTGGGGGTGGATGTTACTGTCTGTTGGTGGGGGTGGATGTTACTGTCTGTTGGTGGGGGTGGATGTTACTGTCTGTTGGTGGGGGTGGATGTTACTGTCTGTTGGTGGGGGTGGATGTTACTGTCTGTTGGGGGTGGATGTTACTGTCTGTGGATGGTGGGGGTGGATGTTACTGTCTGTTGGTGGGGTGGATGTTACTGTCTGTTGGTGGGGGGTGGATGTTACTGTCTGGGGTTGGTGGGGGGTGGATGTTACTGTCTGTCTGTTGGTGGGGGGTGGGGGTTGGTGGGGGTGGATGTTACTGTCTGTTGGTGGGGGGGTGGATGTTACTGTCTGTTGGTTGGGGGTGGGAGGTTACTGTCTGTTGGTGGGGTGGATGTTACTGTCTGTTGGTGGGGGTGGATGTTACTGTCTGTTGGGTGGGGTGGATGGTCTGTTGGGGGTGGATGTTACTGTCTGTTTGGGGGGTGGATGGGTTGGTGGGTGATGTTACTGTCTGTTGGTGGGGGTGGATGTTACTGTCTGTTGGTGGGGTGGATGTTTTTTGTCTGTTGGGGGGGGTGGATGTTACTGTCTGTTGGTGGGGGTGGATGTTACTGTCTGTTGGTGGGGGGGGGTTGATGTTACTGTCTGTTGGTGGGGGTGGATGTTACTGTCTGTGGGGGGTGGATGTTACTGTCTGGGTGGATGATGTTACTGTCTGTTGGTGGGGGGTGGATGTTACTGTCTGTTGGTGGGGGTGGATGTTACTGTCTGTTGGTGGGGGGTGGATGTTACTGTCTGTTGGTGGGGGTGGATGTTACTGTCTGTTGGTGGGGTGGATGTTACTGTCTGTTGGTGGGGGGGGGTGGGGGATGTTACTGTCTGTTGGTGGGGGTGGATGTTACTGTCTGTTGGTGGGGGTGGATGTTGGATGTTACTGTCTGTTGTTGGTGGGGTGGATGTTACTGTCTGTTGGTGGGGGGTGGATGTTACTGTCTGTTGGTGGGGGGTGGATGTTACTGTCTGTTGGTGGGGTGGATGTTACTGTCTGTTGGTGGGGGTGGATGTTACTGTCTGTTGGTGGGGGTGGATGTTACTGTCTGTTGGTGGGGTGGATGTTACTGTCTGTTTGGGGGTGATGTTACCTGTTGGGTGGATGTTACTGTCTGTTGGTGGGGGGGATGTTACTGTCTGTTGGATGGGGGTTACTGTCTGTTGTTGGGGTGGGTTCTGTCTGTTGGTGGGGGGTTGATGTTACTGTCTGTTGGTGGGGGTGGATGTTACTGTCTGTTGGATGTTACTGTCTGTTGGTGGGGTGGATGTTACTGTCTGTTGGTGGGGGTGATGTTATGTCTGTTGGTGGGGGGGGATGTTACTGTCTGTTGGTGGGGGTGGATGTTACTGTCTGTTGGTGGATGTTACTGGGGTGGGGGTGGATGTTACTGTCTGTTGGTGGGGGGTGGATGTTACTGTCTGTTGGTGGGGGTGGATGTTACTGTCTGTTGGTGGGGGTGGATGTTACTGTTGTTGGTGGGGGGTGGATGTTACTGTCTGTTGGTGGGGGTGGATGTTACTGTCTGTTGGATGTTACTGTCTGTTGGGGGGATGTTTACTGTCTGTTGGTGGGTTGGATGTTACTGTCTGTTGGTGGGGTGGATGTTACTGTCTGTTGGTGGGGGTGGATGTTACTGTCTGTTGGTGGGAATTGGGGATTTTGTCTGTTGGTGGATAAGATGTTACTGTCTGTTGGTGGGTGGATGTTTGTCTGTGGGGGTGGATGTTACTGTCTGTTGGTGGGGTGGATGTTACTGTCTGTTGGGGGTGGGGGTTGGGGGGTGGATGTTACTGTCTGTTGGATGGGGTGGATGTTACTGTCTGGTGGGGGGGGGGTGGATGTTACTGTCTGTTGTTGGTGGGGGGGGTGGATGTTACTGTCTGTTGGTGGGGGTGGATGTTACTGTCTGTTGGTGGGGGGGATGTTACTGTCTGTTGGTGGGGGTGGATGTTACTGTCTGTTGGTGGGGGTGGATGTTACTGTCTGTTGGTGGGGGTGGATGTCTGTTGTTGGTGGGGGTGGATGTTACTGTCTGTTGGTGGGGGGTGGATGTTACTGTCTGTTGGTGGGGTGGATGTTACTGTCTGTTGGTTGGGGTGGATGTTACTGTCTGTTGGTGGGGGTGGATGTTACTGTTGGGGGGGGTGGATGTTACTGTCTGTTGGTGGGGGTGGATGTTACTGTCTGTTGGTGGGGGGTGGATGTTACTGTCTGTTGGTGGGGGTGGATGTTACTGTCTGTTGGTGGGGGTGGATGTTACTGTCTGTTGGTGGGGTGGATGTTACTGTCTGTTGGGGGGGGTGGATGTTACTGTCTGTTGGTGGGTTACTGTCTGTTGGTGGGGTGGATGTTTACTGTACTTGGTGGGGGGATGGGGTTGGTGGGGGTGGACTGTCTGTTGGTGGGGTGGATGTTACTGTCTGTTGGTGTCTGGGGTGGATGTTACTGTCTGTTGGTGGGGTGGATGTTACTGTCTGTTGGGGGGGGGGGTGTTGATGTTACTGTCTGTTGGTGGGGGTGGATGTTCTGTTGGTGGGGGTGGATGTTACTGTCTGTTGGTGGGGGTGGTTACTGTCTGTTGGTGGGGGTGGATGTTACTGTCTGTTGGTGGTTGGTGGGGGTGGATGTTACTGTCTGTTGGTGGGGTGGGTTACTGTCTGTTGGTGGGGGTGGATGTTACTGTCTGTTGGTGGGGTGGATGTTACTGTCTGTTGGTGGGGGGTGGATGTTACTGTCTGTCTGGTGATGTTTGGTCTGTTGGGGTGGATGTTACTGTCTGTTGGTGGGGGGGTGGATGTTACTGTCTGTTGGTGGGGGGTGGATGTTACTGTCTGTTGGTGGGGGGGTTACTGTCTGTTGATGTTACTGTCTGTTGGTGGGGGTGGATGTTACTGTCTGTTGGTGGGGTGGATGTTACTGTCTGTTGGTGGGGGTGGATGTTACTGTCTGTTGGTGGGGGGTGGATGTTACTGTTGGTGGGGGGATGTGGTTGGTGGGGGTGGATGTTTACTGTCTGTTGGTGGGGTTGGATGTTACTGTCTGTTGGTGGGGGTGGATGATGTCTGTTTACTGGATGTTACTGTCTGTTGGTGGGGGTGGATGTTACTGTCTGTTGGATGTTACTGTCTGTTTGGGGTGGGGGTGGATGTTACTGTCTGTTGGTGGGGGTGGATGTTACTGTCTGTTGGTGGGGGTGGATGTTACTGTCTGTTGGGGGGGGTGGATGTTACTGTCTGTTGGTGGGGGGTGGATGTTACTGTCTGTTGGTGGGGGTGGATGTTACTGTTGGTGGGGGGTGGATGTTACTGTCTGTTGGTGGGGGTGGATGTTACTGTCTGTTGGTGGGGGTGGATGTTACTGTCTGTTGGTGGGGTGGGACTGTCTGGTTGGATGGGGTGGGGGTGGATGTTACTGTCTGTTGGTGGGGGGATGTTACTGTCTGTTGGATGGTTACCGTCTGTCTGTTGGTGGGGGTGGATGTTACTGTTCTGTTGTTGGTTGGGGTGGATGTTACTGTCTGTTGGTGGGGGTGGATGTTACTGTCTGTTGGTGGGGTGGATGTTACTGTCTGTTGGTTGGTGGGGGTGGATGTTACTGTCTGTTGGTGGGGTGGATGACTGTCTGTTGGTGGGGGGTGGATGTTACTGTGTCTGTTGTCTGTGGGGGGTGGATGTTATGTGGTGGGGGATGTTACTGTCTGTTGGTGGGGGTGGATGTTACCTGTCTGTCTGTTGGTGGGGTGGATGTTACTGTCTGTTGGTGGGGTGGATGTTACTGTCTGTTGGTGGGGTGGATGTTACTGTCTGTTGGTGGGGGTGGATGTTACTGTCTGTTGGTGGGGTGGATGTTACTGTCTGTTGGTGGGGGTGGATGTTACTGTCTGTTGGTGGGGGTGGATGTTACTGTCTGTTGGTGGGGTGGATGTTACTGTCTGTTGGTTGGTGGGTTACTGTCTGTTGGTGGGGGTGGACTGTCTGTTGGTGGGGTGGATGTTACTGTCTGTTGGTGGGGGGTGGATGTTACTGGTTGTTACTGTCTGTTGGTGGGGGTGGATGTTACTGTCTGTTGGTGGGGGTGGATGTTACTGTTGGTGGGGGTGGATGTTACTGTCTGTTGGTGGGGGGGGATGTTACTGTCTGTTGGTGGGGGTGGATGTTGTCTGTTGGTGGGGGTGGATGTTACTGTCTGTTGGGGGTGGGGGGTGGATGTTACTGTCTGTTGGTGGGGGTGGATGTTACTGTTGGTGGGGGGTGGATGTTACTGTCTGTTGGTGGGGGTGGATGTTACTGTCTGTTGGTGGGGGGGTGGACTGTCTGTTGGTGGGGTTGGTTGGTACTGTCTGTTGGTGGGTTACTGTCTGTTGGTGGGGTGGATGTTACTTACTGTCTGTTGGTGGTGGGGGTGGATGTTACTGTCTGTTGGTGGGGGTGGATGGGGTGGGGATGGATTACTGTTACTGTCTGGGGGGTGGATGTTACTGTCTGATGGATGCTGTTACTGTTGGGGGGTGGGGTGGATGTACTGTCTGTTGGTGGGGTGGATGTTACTGTTGGTGGATGTTACTGTCTGTTGGTGGGGGTGGATGTTACTGTCTGTTGGTGGGGTGGATGTTACTGTCTGTTGGTGGGGTGGATGTTACTGTCTGTTGGTGGGGGTGGATGTTACTGTCTGTTGGTGGGGGTTGTTACTGTCTGTTGGTGGATGTTACTGTTGGTGGGGGTGGATGTTACTGTCTGTTGGTGGGGGTGGATGGATGTTTGGGGGTGGATGTTACTGTCTGTTGGTGGGGGTGGATGTTGTTGGTGGGGGTGGATGTTTGGTGGGGGGTGGATGTTACTGTCTGTTGGTGGGGTGGATGTTACTGTCTGTTGGTGGGTTGGATGTTACTGGTTGGTGGGGGTGGAGGTTACTGTCTGTTGGTGGGGGGGGGTGGATGTTACTGTCTGTTGGTGGGGGTGGATGTTACTGTTGGTGGGGTGGATGTTGGTTGGGGGGTGGATGTTACTGTCTGTTGGTGGGGGGTGGATGTTACTGTCTGTTGGTGGGGGTGGATGTTACTGTCTGTTGGTGGGGGTGGATGTTACTGTCTGATTGTGGGGGGTGGATGGTACTGTCTGTTGGTGGGGGGTGGATGTTACTGTCTGTTGGTGGGGGTTGATGTTACTTTCTGTTTGGGGTGGGTTACTGTCTGTTGTTACTAACTGTTTTGGATGGTACTGTATTTGGTGGGGGCTGTTACTGTCTGTTTTACAGAGGATGTTACTGTCTAACTGTTTTGTATGGTGAAGTTTACAGAGAGGTTGGTGGGGCTGACTGCCCTGCTGTATCCCTGCCAGCACACTTCTGTCCTTCTCCTCAGCCAGGCAGCCTCTCTCCCTGCATCACTGCCCCTGCCTGCCAGGGGAGGGCAGCCTAAGCTCTGCTGCACAGGGTTTCTCAGTGACTGCAAACTGCTGTTTGTACCGTGGCATAGTGAGCTCAAATCAAAATGGGCCTGTCATCGTCCCAGGCATACAGTATGTGCACTCCAAGCAGAGACAGGAGATACCAACACAGTAAAGAGCAGGGGAGCAGCTAGAATACTCACAATGCTATTGAAATACCCAGGAACGGGCATGAGATGCCAACACAGTACAGAGCAGCTAGAACACTCACAATGCTATTGAAATACCAAGGAAGAGACAGGCGATACCAACACAGTACAGAGCAGGGGAGAAGGTGGAATACTCACAATGCTATTGAAATACTCAGGTAAGGGTTAAGGCAGTATTTCCCTTCACATCCCATTGTTTTCCTATTTGCTCTGGCTAATTGGGTTTATTAAAGCCATTACAAACGCAGTGATGGAACAACAGTGTGTATGAAGTTACAGCACTCCAGGAGAGCTTTGTTATTGAATCAGGAGCCAGCTGAGCAGAGAGGAGGGGGGCTGTGCTCTATTTGTTTCTCTCAAATTGTGGCTTTGGTTTCATTAGTCAGAAGGCTTGCAGAGAGCTATAGTGCTGTGCAGAACACCAGGGGAAATAGACCATTTATTTCCTTTTAAAACGGGTTGTAGCCAAGCCTTTGAAATGATGCTCTCACATTTCATAAGTAGAACACAATCTTACAAGATGATTGTACTGTAGCATATTTAGTTTCCCCATTTTAAATTGACTCATGTAAAGCCAATCTATGAAGTATATAGTTAATGCCTTCCTCATTGTTGTCATGAGAAGTACTTTTTTATTATTAGTAGTAGTACTAGTAGTAGGAGGAGTAGTAGAAACTATTATCAGTCAGTTTCTATGTTAGACTGTTGAGGAGCGATTTAATTCAACATTACCTTCAGAAGAAATCAGGACAGCATCAAGCTTTTTGTGAGGTCACATTTGACCACATTTACTGTGGGGTCAAAATGCTATGGTAGGGTCTGTGAACCCCACAAAACCACACTAATAAAAACAAGGTACTTTTTTTTTCTTCAGGATATTCTAGTTTCCATATAACCTGCTGCACAGGGAGTTTGCTGGTGCGGTAGTGTTGGCACATTTTTTTCCTGTATTACTGCTGCGGATGATTGATTGATGTAGATAGTGCTGTTTCCAATTATGATTGTGTGCTTTGTGCCTTTTAGTAAAACAACATTTACCTCTTGATGCGGCAGGTGAAACCAAGAGAATACAGACACCATTTACTATTCAAACCAGACTGAAATGAAGTGTCAAGAAATCAAATGTACATGCGCATGAATATGTCAGGGGATATAATAAAAAAGTACTACTACTACTGCTACTGCTAATAATAATAATAATAATAATAATAATAATAATAATAATAATAATAATAATAATAATAATAAGTACCCAATTTGAAATGCCCAATTGAAATGCCACCTCTTTAACTAATTGCTTTAACCCACTTACCAATCAGGAGGACTCAAGATAAACAGGCAATCTCAGAACTCAGAAACTAACTGAACCCAAAAGACAAGGACCAACAAGGACAAGGACAAGGATGGCTGGACCGGTCCTGCAGGGCTGCTGTAGTGTGATGTTGTAGTGTGATGCTGTAGTGTAATGTAGTGTGATGTTGTAGTGTGATGTAGTGTGATGTAGTAGTGTGTTGTAGTGTGTTGTAGTGTGATGTTGTGTGATGCTGTAGTGTGATGTAGTGTGATGTAGTGTGATGCTGTAGTGTGCTGAAGAGTGATGCTGTAGTGTGATGTAGTGTGATGCTGTAGTGTGATGTTGTAGTGTGATGCTGTAGTGTGATGTTGTAGTGTGATCCTGTAGTGTGCTGTAGTGTGATGTTGTAGTGTGATGTAGTGTGATGTAGTGTGGTGATGTAGTGTGATGCTGTAGTGCGATGTTGTAGTATGATGCAGTGTGATGCTGTAGTGTGATGTTGTAGTGTGATGTTGTGTGATGTAGTGTGATGTTGTAGTGTGATGCTGTAGTGTGGTGATGTAGTGTGATGCTGTAGTGTGATGCAGTGTGATGCTGTAGTATGATGCAGTGTGATGCTGTAGTGTGATGTTGTAGTGTGATGTTGTGTGATGTAGTGTGATGTTGTAGTGTGATGCTGTAGTGTGGTGATGTAGTGTGATGCTGTAGTGTGATGCAGTGTGATGCTGTAGTGTGATGTAGTGTTATGCTGTAGTGTGATGTTGTAGTGTGTAGTGTGATGCTGTAGTGTGGTGATGTAGTGTGATGCTGTAGTGTGATGCAGTGTGATGCTGTAGTGTGATGCTGTAGTGTGATGCAGTGTGATGCTGTAGTGTGATGTTGTAGTGTACTGCTGTAGTGTTTTAGGGTTTTAGAATTAAAATTAGCTTAATGTTGCCGAGGGGCCATGAACAAGTTCAAGTTCAATTCCCACCAAAATCTTTTTTATTTTTTTAATTTTGATTAAGCAGTAGTAAAAATATAAAAAAGTGGCATTTCAAAAGCCTGATTTTAGTTTAGTGAAAACAGTGGCTACATTTTTATTAAAAGCGTGTAATTTAGTTGTTCTTTGCTGATGTTAATTTTCAGCTTTCATATTGAAACGTGTGTACTTACTAATAATTTAAACTCACATTCCTTTAATAATAAACATTTAGGTATGTTATATCCCTGAATGACCAAAAAAAGTAGAAATAAATGCTGATTGAGATAAAGGGAGACTTAATATTTACCAATGTAGCGCATGATATACTTAGATTTCAGTATATCATCGACTCCATTGATCTGGGGCAAGTAAATCTCACATACTTTGCGAATCAATAGTTGTTTATTTATTTTGGTGCCTAAGGATGCGGGAAGTGAGTGCTGTTGGTGCGACCGAACACAACTGTTCTCTTGTGAATAGTGATGTGCAGTTCTTTTTGAATGACTCATTACAGTGAATCGGATCAGAGTCCCGTCCAAATCGGTTCTTTTGATTCACCCAATGAAGGAATTGCATGACACACAGGAGTCGAGTTACCAGCATATCAAAACTCATGCAATGATTCAGCAATGCTCGAGTCCAGATGATTGGTTGTAACAAGGAAACCGGGCTGTCTATCAACTCATTGAGAGTTATGAAACTGAACCGTATGTGCCATGTTGTCGTGTGCAGAGGGTGAACGGTTTTGCTTCAAATAATTTGTATGTTTAGTTATAGTTCATCTAGTGCAGTAAATCTAAGTATATTAGACACCTTACTGTAAAGCCCATAACAAAAAAGAGTGAGATCATTTCAAACCGCAAACAGAGTTTTGCTATGCTTAAAGTTTTTTTTTGTTTGTTTGTCAAGGTGACTGAGACAGAGCAAGAGAGAGATTTATTTAGTGCTTAAGTAATATTGAATTGTGTTTTGTGTTGTATTTATAAAAAATATATTCAAAATCTGATATGTCATGTGACTATTGTGATTGTTACATTTTTCCATTCTGGTGGTGACTGAAATTCAATTTGAATGCCTATAATGGGTCTGTTGCAAATCAGTATAATCGATGGCAGCGTTGTGCTGTGGCAACATTTCACTTCTCGTAGCAGCAGCGTTGCATGGTCGGGAGGAATGGATCTGTCAAATCAAATAGAGCATCTCACTTACAGCCCTGTATAAAGAAGACAGAAGTAAATAACCGCAGATTAGTTTTTGTAAGGTTACAGGCTATTAAATTGACTGCAGTTATATTGTTGGCTAACAATAAAGCTGGGTTATTCTTACCAAATCTTGGTTGTTAGTGGTTCTTTTGTGCAAATTTCCACCACAAATTTATGATAATGCTTAGAACAGATACTGAAGTTTATTATAAAAGTACATTTTAACATCACTCATACTTTCTGTTTTTTTTTTTACAATTTTTGTGACCAACCAATACAAAAATCTCATTACCGAAACACATTCATTTTTACATAAAAAAACATAGAAATTAATAATGTTATGGCAATTTCAGGATTTCATCAACTATAACAAGTTATTTCTAAAACATATCAATAATTAGTCATGTATTTAATATATTTTTTAAAAACTTTTTGTACAATTGTATCTCATTACCATAACATGACACATCTTTCAGATTGTTTTTTTTAAATTGATTTACTTGTTTATTTAAGTAAAATAATAAATATATGTATTACTGTAGAAGAAATAATACGTATTTTTGACTACCCTGAGATTTTTATTATTATTATTCTTTAAGTAATTACAGCTATTTTAAAAATAATAGTCAGTTACGGTAATGGTAGTTATGTGACGGAGAACGAGATGATAAATTATGGTAATGGTAGTTATGTGACGGAGAACGAGATGATAAATTAGGGTAATGGTAGTTATGTGACGGAGAACGAGATGATAAATTACGGTAATGGTAGTTATGTGACGGAGAACGAGATGATAAATTACGGTAATGGTAGTTATGTGACGGAGAACGAGATGATAAATTACGGTAATGGTAGTTATGTGACGGAGAACGAGATGATAAATTACGGTAATGGTAGTTATGTGATGGAGAACGAGATGATAAATTATGGAAATGGTAGTTACGGAAAAGGACGGAAGAACAAGATGTTAAATTACGGTAATGGTAGTTATGTGACGGAGAACGAGATGATAAATTATGGTAATGGTAGTTATGTGACGGAGAACGAGATGATAAATTATGGTAATGGTAGTTATGTGACGGAGAACGAGATGATAAATTACGGAAATGGTAGTTATGTGACGGAAGAACAAGATGTTAAATTATGGTAATGAGTTGAATACTGTAAAACAAGACATTTTTGTGAGCCAAAATGTTTTCCAATTTTGCTTGAAGTAAAAGTCAGCAAAAATATTATTGCCATAAAATGAGCATAATTTTTATTGTTAATCGATTTATAATATATATATATATATATATATATATATATATGTGTGTGTGTGTATATATATGTATATATATATATATATTGTGAGGAAAGGGTAGTGTCGCCTTTAAGAAATGGCGGCGCTAGGGGAGAAACTATACAACCCAGAAATCCGAGTGCCAATTGATTGGGAGGGGTTTCTGGGTTTATATACAGGGCAGAACCATCGGGGCGTTGTGTGATCGTGGGGAACACCGCCCTATTGTTCTGCAGAAAAGAAGCCTGCAAACTCCAGTGTGTTGGTAGAGCATCGTAAGGTAAAGTGATCGTTTGTATTTAGAATATAGTTGAGTATTTAGTTTAAACGGAGAGCGATTTTCCTCTTGGTGAGGTAGCCTTTTGTTTTGGTGAAAGTTTATTTATTTTTCTTTTGTCGTGTTGCTAGTCGAAGTTTATTTTTACTGCTCAGCAATTTAAAAGAGGCCTCGCGGTATTCATGACTGTGCGGTTGTCGTCACAACAGCAGGGTGTTTAGTTTTATGCTTTACGACCAGGAGGTGTATTGGTTATTCACGCGCTGCAGAGACAGTAAATAATAATCAGAAAGAACAGATTTATTAGACTGGAAGTGCAAGAAATTGTTTATTGTAATACAATAATATTGTAACACATTGCATATGGTTTACACAGGAAAAGTGGACACTTGCTTTTAGTTTGGACACAATTTGCTTCCGTGGACGACCAGGAGTTGGCTGCAGGGGTTCCTTCCCCACAGCCCAGATATAACTTGTTCTATCTTTGTTCACTTCTCTGGACGTCTGGGGTCATCTCAATTGTGTTCCTCGGATTCTTCTTTAAAGGGGATCCATCCTGCGTTTACTTGTGTTCCAGGACAACTCCAGCAGAGGGAGCCTGTCTTGCACTTACCTGTGTTACAGGACTACTCCAGCAGAGGGAGCCTGTCTTGTACTTACCTGTGTTACAGGACTAAGCCTGTCTTGGACTTACCTGTGTTACAGGACTACTCCAGCAGAGGGAGCCTGTCTTGGACTTACCTGTGTTACAGGTCTACTCCAGCAGAGGGAGTCTGTTGTATACTTACCTGTGTTGCAGAGTTACTCCAGCAAGGGGAGCCAGCTCTGTGTTCACCTGTGTTATAGGACTACTCCAGCAGAAGGTGTCCATCCTGTACTTACCTGTGATCCAGGACAGCTCTAAGGAAGAGAGCTGGCCCTGTTCTTACCTGTGGACTGACTCACTTCGGCGGAAGGAATCTCAGTACTACTGTCCTGTCTCCACGTCTCCAGTGGCCAGTGTGGTTCGCTCCAGTGGACTCGGTCTCATCTAAGTGGATCGTGCACAGGCCAAAGCCTGTAGATGTGTAGTAGTCTTAAAGTAGCTTAGAGAGAGTCGAAGAAGTGAGTTAGTCAGTGGCCCGTACAGGGCATTAGCCTTTAGCAGAAACTGCTGTATTGTGTAAATATTGTAAATAAAACATACTTGCCTGCAAACGTATCGAGTCTGTGCCAGTTGGTGGGAACGGGAAACCAGTGGTCAGCAGCACCACGCTACTGGATCGTTTACAATATATATATATATATATATATATATATATATATATATATATATATATATATATATATAGTCACCTCCAAAATTATTGGTACCCTTGATAAAGATGAGCAAAAAAGACTGTATAAAATAAACAACACAGGTAATGAGCTACATTTTATGCTCAAATATATGGGAAAACCATATTTTTTATTCTAATACAATTGCTTAGATAAAAAGTTTTTTTTATTAACAAGTAATAAAAAATGTTCTCAAAAAGATAGGTGTCAGAATTATTGGCACCCCTAAAGATTCTTATAAATAAAATCAAACAAAATTAAATCTGCATTAACATTCTACTTCTTTAAGTTCATCTCAGTCTTAAGGAACTGTATTGTGGCCTTCCATGGCTTCCTGTTTCACTGGGGTATAAAAATGAGGTAACACACATATTAAATCCATTTGTCATCCATCACCATGGGGAAAGGCAAAGAACTCACAAATGAAAAGAGACAAACGGCTGTTGACCTTCATAAATCAGGCAATGGGTACAAAACTGGGTCCCGCATAAAAGATTAATTCTCAAACTGAACGCAGTAGGGATTCAAGGAAATGCATGCACATGGATTAGGGAGTGGTTAACATGTATAAAACAGAAAGTACTGATTAGAGGAGAAACCTCAAAATGGAGCAAGGTAACCAGTGGTGTACCACAGGGATCAGTATTTGGTCCTCTGCTATTCTTAATCTACATTAATGATTTAGATTCTGGTATAGTAAGCAAACTTGTTAAATTTGCAGACGACACAAAAATAGGAGGAGTGGCAAACACTGCTGCAGCAGTAAAGGTCATTCAAAATTATCTAGACAGCATTCAGAACTGGGCAGACACATGGCAAATGACATTTAATAGAGAAAAGTGTAAAGTATTGCATGCAGGCAATAAAAAAATGTGCATTATAAATATCATATGGGAGATAGTGAAATTGAAGAAGGGAACTATGAAAAAGACCTAGGAGTTTATGTTGACTCAGAAATGTCTTCATCTAGACAATGTGGGGAAGCTATAAAAAAGGCCAACAAGATGCTCGGATATATTGTGAGAAGTGTTGAATTTAAATCAAGGGAAGTAATGTTAAAACTTTACAATGCATTAGTAAGACCTCATCTGGAATATTGTGTTCAGTTCTGGTCACCTCGTTACAAAAAGGATATTGCTGCTCTAGAAAGAGTGCAAAGAAGAGCAACCAGAATTATCCCGGTTTAAAAGGCATGTCGTATGCAGACAGGCTAAAAGAATTGAATCTATTCAGTCTTGAACAAAGAAGACTACTGCGGCGATCTGATTCAAACATTCAAAATCCTAAAAGGTATAGACAATGTCAACCCAGGGGACTTCTTTGACCTGAAAAAAGAAACAAGGACCAGGGGTCACAAATGGAGATTAGATAAAGGGGCATTCAGAACAGAAAATAGGAGGCACTTTTTTACACAGAGAATTGTGAGGGTCTGGAACCAACTCCCCAGTAATGTTGTTGAAGCTGACACCCTGGGATCCTTCAAGAAGCTGCTTGATGAGATTCTGGGATCAATAAGCTACTAACAACCAAACGAGCAAGATGGGCTGAATGGCCTCCTCTCGTTTGTAAACTTTCTTATGTTCTTATGTTCTTATGTACCCCATACCTCCATCGGTACTCCATGCCCCGTGCATTACCCAGTGCTTAGCACTCCCGTGCATAGCCCCTACACTCAGCACCCCTGTGCATTTATCTGGATTAACCCGGTGCATAGCACCTCCGTGCATAACCCCGGTACACATAACACTCCAGTGCATCCCTGTGCACTTCCTCAGTGTCCCCGTGCCCAGTACACCTCTGTACTTAGCTCTCCCGTGCATAGCACCAGTGTCTTACCATGTGCTCAGTACAGGTGCATAGCACCCCGCATATTTATCCATCCGTACACGGCTTCCTCACCATGTCGTTCCATGATTGTGTGAGATGTGGGGCCAGCCTCCCTCCAGAGGACGGCCACAATTTGTGCTCCCAATGCCCGGGTGCTGATCATGGCAGATCCCACCTTTTGTGCTGTGTGTGCTAGCTTTCAAAAGAGGTCCAGGGCTATGAGGGCAGGCCGTGCTGAAGGTCATTCCACCTCTGGCTCTCCGCGGCCTTTGCTGACACTCTCGAGGAGCCCCTTACATGAGCCATCTGCGAGCCGCAGTGCGCTGTCTGTGTCTCGCTCTCCAGAGCACAAGACGAAGAAAGCGAAGAAGCACAAGCACTCGCCCAATGCAGATGTGCCAGCCTTACGGGCACAAATGACGCAGCTAGCAAGCATGGTTGCAAATCAGCAGTCGTTGTTGGAATGTCTTGTCAATTTGACAGCTCCCCCTGCACCCACTCTGGTTTTTGGGGTACTGGAGACCCCCTCAGCTCCAATACTGGTCCCTCCTCTCCCTCAGTCTCAACTGATTGAGGAGGAGCAGGACGATTTGGTGTCCCTGGCCGCCTCCATGGAGGAAGGCGAATTCTGAATCTTTTCTCTGGATATGTTGATTTTGTATCAAATTCTGTAACAGACCCATCTTTGTTTTTTTTCTTCAATGATGTGGTTTTTGTAACCCACTCTTCCCTATTGTTACAGGAATTGTCTTGTCTTTGTATTTTTCACATCGCGGATACATGCATTCCATGTTGTCTGTGCAAACAACTTTCTGTACAAGATCACTTGTTGATTTCGTGTGGGATGACACCAAGCTGATGCAGTTTCTTGACTTTTTGTTCAAAGGTCTCATGGATTTTGCAAGCACATGTTTCTCTGTCAGCTACTTTAGGTCTCACAATCCAAAAGGAACAATGTTTACTGGAGAGTTTTATTTCCGGGTTTTCTGAAATAATTTTTTTGCGCAGGTTCTCCAGTGAGTCAGTTAAAAACCTCTTTCTAAATATTTGGCCTTTTCTTTTTATTTCTCCATTTTTTCCATTGATGATGCTGGATATGTCGTCTTGATGCAGGAATTTATGAACATTACTAGCCATCATGTTCCTTACATTTGTTTTTGGCAGACAGATGAACCAATGGGTATTTATTTTCTTCTTCTCTGAAGAATCACATTTCTTTGTGTTTCCCTTTCTCTTGTAGATCTACAATTCATCTTCTTTTTAATTCTGTCTAGTTTTTTTTCTCATTTTTTCCATGTCAGCATTTTTCTTTTGTAACTTTTCTTCAGTTTTTTTCAACTTTGTCCTGAGATTTAAAATAGTTTTTTTTTAATGTTTTGCTGGATGGTGAATGTTTGGGAGTGGAGGGTAGAGAAAACAACATTTCTGGAACTGTGTCACTGATAGGAGAAAGGCTTGGAAATTGCTGACACACTGGGTGTTGCTGATGTGCAGGTTGCTCTTGATAGGCAGGTTGTTGCTGAAGGTTGACAGCTGGGCTGATTTCAGCCAATACTGGATGTGGAAGATCTTCAAGAAGTGAAGGTGGAGTAATATCAAGGATTGCTTTAAGTTTTTTTTTTTCTTCTCATAGTAGCGAGCTGAATTTTCTTTCCATTTATTTTTCAAATTTTGATGTTCTTTTTTTTGCAATTCTTTGGCTGACTTTAAATGGCCACTCTGTTTCTGTCTTTGGTACCTAACAATAGTAAAATAAATAATAATTAAAATTGTATGAATTACATTATTTTGTCTTTGCTAACAGTCTACTACTTGTTAATAGACTAATGTTTATTAATGTGTTTACTACTTACTGTAATACTGTTAATACTTAATAGGTGCCCGTTAAAATAAAGTGTGACGCTTACTAGTTTATTATATACAGTTGTCAGCAAAAGTTTACATACCCTAATGTGTGAACATTTCCATGCACTGGTGTATGTAAAACATTTGATGACAGCTGTGCATAATAATATACATGATAATAAGGGAATACAACGTTTACATTTTAATGCAAATATCTCCCTTTCTCAAACTACCTTTCTCTTTCCTTTCTTCTGGATTCCTCTAGACGTTCAGCACCTCTGTAGATCTTTTCCCTGTGCTTCTGTACCCTTGCTCTTGCTATTGATTTCTTTTTCACACTGTCTGTCAGTCTAAATAAAACCGTTTTTTTAAAAATTGATAAACAAGACCAGCCTGATATAAAAGGCTAAAAAATAAGAAAAATAAAGAGCAATTTATGACGGGATGTTGATATTATTATTATTTAGCCTATTTCTTAGCAGACGCCCTTACCTAGGAAGACTTACAGTTGTCACAGAATGTACATATTCAAGAATATATTATAAGATGATACAAATAAAATGTAAAATTATAGTTATCATTACCATAATTGGGCATCTCATTACTGTAATAGATTACTAAATTACATGGTAATGAGCAGCTGAGTAACGGTAATGAGAAGGCCTACATCAATTCTGTAAATTAAATTTAAAAGCCATAGACATTTTGAGAAACTTTGGCCTCAGACCTTAGGAACTTTTATGTCTCTTTATATCCCAAAAATGTTTTTCTTAAAACTAATGAATTTCTTATATTTTACATATTACGGTAATGAGATTAGCAACTGTAACACATAGGAGATACCAAGGTAAACTATTAATTTAAAAGAAAAAGACAGAGGACATGTGCTCGCCTTGTGTCCATGTGCTCTTTTCTTGTTGATGCATCACAGGTAAATAAAACTTTATTTAAATGCTTCATGGAATCTCAGGGGGAACATGAACTATTGTTATGGTAATGAGAAATCTTTTCAGACACCATGTTTTTCTAAAAAAAAATTAAGGTGCACTTTTACAAACCATAGATTTATGTAAATTATGAAAAATTCTGAACAAGATGCATAGTTTATATCAGTGAAATGTATGTACTAATTAATTAAGAATTGCCTAGTTAAAAAAAAAAAAAAAAAGTTTCGGACACATTACGGTAATGAGATTTCAACAGTAAAAAACAATAAAAATGTAAAAAAATTATGAAACATTGTAAAAATACATTTGTTTTCATCAAAGAATGTCTTTTCTTCTTTGCAGTGATTATTTTGTTATGTATTTTTTTAAAAAGATATACACCTCAGACATGGTTTTGCAGCCAGTTGGTGAGAATTATCCAGCTAGCTATTTCCTGGGTATGTGTAGTTCGTGAACAATTTGTTCTTTTCTGTTCAAATAAACCTTCGTACCCAAGTGATTCGGTCTACATTGATTGGTTTTGTTTCACTGAATCAGTGAATCAAATAAACAAATCTTTTGAATCGACTCACCAACCTGAACTGAATCAAATGAACAAATCTTTTGAATTGCCTCACCAAACTGAACTGAATCAAATGAACGAATCTTTTGAATCTCCTCACCAACCTGAACTGAATCAAATGAACGACTCTTTTGAATCGACTCACCAAACTGAACTGAATCAAATGAACGACTCTTTTGAATCGCCTCACCAAACTGAACTGAATCAAATGAACGACTCTTTTGAATCGACTCACCAAACTGAACTGAATCAAATTAATCGAGTCAGTAAAAAGAATCAAACTGCCCACTACTACTTGTTAACGTATGAGCAGTGTACGGTTGATCTGTACTGCCTGTAATATTGTCATGAATCGGCTGTGTGAGGGTTGGCATTTAGTGTTTCAACCAATTAGCACTAAGCATTGCAATGTGAGGGTGGGTTCTTCTTGTTTTAACCTATCAGCACCAAGCATTGCCCTGCAATAGAGTGTTTACTTTCCGAAAGTCTCGTAGCAGCTGGTCTCGCTGTGATAACTGAGCTCAGCAATGTCTGATGACAAAACGTGAAAAATATTCTCTAGCATCCAGCACTACATTTAAAACAAAGCCAGGCAAGGAATATTTTAACTGTTAACATACATATATCAATATATCTATCAATAAACAAGCCATATTATAACATGCTGCTATTAAAGCATTAAGGTACGAGAGGGTGTGGGATACTGTGAATATTGTCACTGCTTGGTGTGTTGTTAGGTACAAGGCGTAGGTTTGTTTGGTGGTATTCATTTCATTTCTAGTTTTTTCTAGCAAATATGAGCCGACGCAGCTTCTATTTCTACCCATTTATTGATTGTCATCGGCTATCACGGCTTAAAGCCACTGATTGGCCAATCAGCACGCAGCATTATATGTTTTATGCTGACACACCTATCCAATTTTGTGGGTTTACTATTACAAAAACAGTAACTTAAAAAAGATTGAACAGTACTGTGGCAAAGTGGTAAGTGGTACGTGCAGGTGCAGGGGTAATGCAGTGCAGTAATGAAACACAGAGAGTTATAATCCAGTTTGGAACAGTTTTTAATTGTATCCGGGTCTGGTGACCAAATAATAATCTCCGGCAATACACACCAATGTGTAGTGCACGGAGTAAATAACAACAGGGTTACAGTCCCAAATAATAAACACGAATATCCGTCCCACAATATACTAACACAGTCACCAGTCCTGGGTGCGTGCAGTAGTGCTCGTTGTGGGTGATAACAATTATACAGTGGCTGTGGTGTAGTGTTTCTCAGGGTAGGGCTGGCCCAAGGCGACAGCTCTGGATGCGTGTTAGCTGTCTAGTGACTTACAAAACAAAAGACAATTACTAACAGCAACAAACAAACAAAAACACTCATGAATCCTTTTTATATTTTTGGGTTTCTCCGGATCTTTCCAGTTTCGCTCTCGCTCAAAACCAAGCAAAGGAGTAGATTGCGATTCTCCATCCCCTTTATGCTATCATGCATGACCCCTTGGTAAACGAGTGCAGCTGTCTCTACTATCTGCAGCTGCTACGTCGTTTCCCTTCTGGGTCAATACGTTCCTGCAACGGAGTCTCGCCTTCTTCCAGACTGACTGTCCAACTGTCAGGCCAGCTTGTCCAAAGAACTCTACTTTCGCTGCTTAGTGCCCTCACAGTACGGGAGGTAGATTTACAACCAAAACTCACTGTATTTCTATCACAGTACAAATGAGGTTACAAAAAAAAAAATTGCTTGGCTTCGCTAGAATACTCACAATGCTATTGAAATACCAAGGAAGAGACAGGAGATACCAACACTGTACAGAGCAGCTGGAATACTCACAATGCTATTGAAATACCAAGGAAGAGACAGGAGATACCAACACAGTACAGAGCAGCTGGAATACTCACAATGCTATTGAAATACCCAGGAACGGGCATGAGATGCCAACACAGTACAGAGCAGCTAGAACACTCACAATGCTATTGAAATACCAAGGAAGAGACAGGCGATACCAACACAGTACAGAGCAGGGGAGAAGGTGGAATACTCACAATGCTATTGAAATACTCAGGTAAGGGTTAAGGCAGTATTTCCCTTCACATCCCATTGTTTTCCTATTTGCTCTGGCTAATTGGGTTTATTAAAGCCATTACAAACGCAGTGATGGAACAACAGTGTGTATGAAGTTACAGCACCCAGGAGAGCTTTTGTTATTGAATCAGGAGCCAGCTGAGCAGAGAGGAGGGGGGCTGTGCTCTATTTGTTTCTCTCAAATTGTGGCTTTGGTTTCATTAGTCAGAAGGCTTGCAGAGAGCTATAGTGCTGTGCAGAACACCAGGGGAAATAGACCATTTATTTCCTTTTAAAACGGGTTGTAGCCAAGCCTTTGAAATGATGCTCTCACATTTCATAAGTAGAACACAATCTTACAAGATGATTGTACTGTAGCATATTTAGTTTTCCCATTTTAAATTGACTCATGTAAAGCCAATCTATGAAG
Organism: Huso huso; assembly: GCA_036884735.1. NCBI lineage: Eukaryota > Metazoa > Chordata > Actinopteri > Acipenseriformes > Acipenseridae > Huso > Huso huso. The sequence goes on along the minus strand of CM072675.1, from coordinate 16,805,055 downwards.
TATATAGTTAATGCCTTCCTCATTGTTGTCATGAGAAGTACTTTTATTATTAGTAGTAGTACTAGTAGTAGGAGGAGGAGTAGTAGAAACTATTATCAGTCAGTTTCTATGTTAGACTGTTGAGGAGCGATTTAATTCAACATTACCTTCAGAAGAAATCAGGACAGCATCAAGCTTTTTGTGAGGTCACATTTGACCACATTTACTGTGGGGTCAAAATGCTATGGTAGGGTCTGTGAACCCCACAAAACCAAAACTAATTAAAACAAGGTACTTGTTGTTCTTCAGGATATTCTAGTTTCCATATAACCTGCTGCACAGGGAGTTTGCTGGTGCGGTAGTGTTGGCACATTTTTTTCCTGTATTACTGCAGCGGGTGATTGATTGATGTAGATAGTGCTGTTTCCAATTATGATTGTGTGCTTTGTGCCTTTTAGTAAAACAACATTTACCTCTTGATGCGGCAGGTGAAACCAAGAGAATACAGACACCATTTACTGTTCAAACCAGACTGAAATGAAGTGTCAAGAAATCAAATGTACATGCGCATGAATATTTATTTATTTATTGCACTTATATAGCGCTTTTTATACAAAAGTATCACAAAGCACTGTACAGTACATAACAGAAAAAAAGAACAAACCATAACACTTTTGTATAGCTTGTCACACATACAACTGCCAGAGTCAGACCATTTAAATAACATTATACACAATACAAAAGCAGCAATTTTAAAGTTACATTAAAACCCACTAAGATAAGAAAGTAATTTTATAAAAGTGTGTTTTCAGTCTTGACTTGAAAACTGTAATGGTCCCAGCTTCCCTGACAAATGAAGGCACATCATTCCATAATTTCGGCGCTCTACAAGAAAAAGCCCTACCTCCCGTGTTGCTTTTGTTGACCCTAAGAATAACCAGCAGCCCTGTATCTTGTGATCTCAGAGTGCGGCTTGGAAGATACGGGGTAAGTAACTAGGTGCAAATAACTAGGTGCTAATCCATTAACAGCAGTTAATGGCAAAATGTTAAAATCAATTCTATACTGCACAGGGAGCCAGTGTAGAGGCCAAAACAGGGGTAATGTGTTCACTTTTCCTGATTTTAGTCAGAATTCTAGCGGTGGTATTCTGAACAAGCTGCAAGCGGGATACCACACATTTTGAGACACCAGAGAAAAGTGCATTAAAATAATCATGATAAAACAAAGGCATGCATTAGTCTCTTGGCATCAGATATGGAAATAATTGGTCTAAGTTTGGCTGTATTTCTGAAATGGTAAAAAGATACTTTAGTAACTTCCCTAATATGAGTCTCAAATGATAGCTCAGGATCAAAGATGACCCCCAAACTCTTAATTTGTAGTTTAAGTTTTGATGAGAGACTGCAAGGGTCAAGCTCAAGTAATCCCACGTTTCCTTTCAGTTGGTTCTGTGAGCCTACTAGCATATTATTATTATTATTATTATTATTTATTTCTTAGCAGACGCCCTTATCCAGGGCGACTTACAATCGTAAGCAAATACATTTCAAGTGTTACAATACAAGTAATACAATAAGAGCAAGAAATACAATAACTTTTGTTCAAGCAAAGTACAAGTGTGACAAACCACAATTCAATAATACAGCAGATAATAGTGATAGTTACATCAGGATATGATTAAATAGTGATAGTTACATCAGGATGTGATTAAATACAAAGTACTACAGGTTAAACACTTGGCAGATTACAGTATTCTGAAGTACAGGATTAAATGCAGTAAAATAGGGGCAGATAAGAGCAAAATAAAGCACATTTAAATGAAGGGTGATAGTGTCCCAGGATACAAACAGAGGAGTTCTACAGGTGCTGTTGAAGAGGTGAGTCTTAAGGAGGCGCGGAATGTGGTCAGGGACTGGGCAGTCCTGACATCTGTAGGAAGGTCATTCCACCACTGCGGAGCAAGGGTGGAGAAGGAGCGGCTCTGGAGGCAGGGGCGCGAGCGGAGGTAGAGCTAGTCTTCTAGTGCAGGCGGAGCGGAGAGGTCGAGTGGGGGGTGTAGGGAGAGATGAGGGTCTGGAGGTAGCTGGGTGCAGTCTGGTCAAGGCATCTGTAGGCTAGTACAAGAGTCTTGAACTGGATGCGAGTGATCGGGAGCCAGTGGAGCGAGCGGAGTAGTGGAGTAGCGTGGGCGGCGAGGCAGAGAGAACACCAGGCGGGCAGCAGAGTTCTGGATGAGCTGGAGCGGACGGGTGGCGGACGAGGGAGGCCAGCCAGAAGGGAGTTGCAGTAGTCTAGGGGGAGAGTACCAGGGCCTGGACCAGGAGCTGGGTAGCATAGTTGGTGAGGAAGGGTCGGATTCTTCGGATGTTGCTCAGGAAGAATCGGCAAGTGCGTGCCAGAGTGGAGATGTGCTGGGAATAAGAGAGGCAGGGGTCCAGGGTGACTCCAAGGTTCTTAGCTGAGGAAGAGGGAGAGAGTGTGGTAGATTCCAGAGGAACAGAGATAGAGAGATCAGAGGAGGGGGGAGGAGGAGGGAAAGAAAAGGAGGTCAGATTTGGAGAGGTTGAGTTTGAGGTGATGCGAGTGCATCCAGGAGGAAAAGCAGAGACAGACAGGTAGAGATACGGGAGGAGATGGTGGAGTCAGAGGTGGGGAAGGAGAGGAAAATCTGAGCATCATCAGCATAGAAATGGTATGAGAAACCATAGGATGCGATGGGGGGCCCAGGGAGCGGGTGTAGAGAGAGAACAGGAGAGGACCCAAGACTGACCCTTGGGGGACTCCAGTTAAGAGAGGGTGAGGTGTGGAGGTTGCTCCACGCCAGGTTACCTGGTAAGTGCGGTTGGAGAGGTAGGGAGGAGAACCAGGCCAGAGCAGTGCCAGAGATCCCCAGGTCAGCAAGAGATGATAGTAGAATAGAGTGATCAACAGTGTCAAAGGCAGCAGAGAGGTAGAGGAGAATTAGGACAGAGGAGAGAGAGGCAGCTCGGGCACACTTAAGTGAGTTGGTGACAGACAGGGGGGCGGTTTCAGTGGAGTGAGCAGAGCGGAAGCCAGATTGGAGAGGGTCAAGCAGAGAGTGGTTGGACAGGAAAGCAGAGAGCTGGGTGTACAGTCCTTTCGAGGGTTTTGGAGAGGAAGGGTAGGAGGAGACAGGACGGTAGCTCTGGAGGGAGGTGGGGTCGAGGGTAAGTTTTTTGAGGAGGGGAGGATAGAGGCTTTTTTGAAGGCAGAGGGAAAGATACCAGAAAGTAGAGAGGTGTTGAGGAGGGAGGAGATGAAGGGAGTAGAGCAGGAGCAGCAACTTGAAAGAGGTGAGTGGGGAGGGGTCCAAAGCACACGTGGTGGGTTTGTGACCCTGGAGCAGGGAGGAGAGGTCAGAGTCTGAGAGGGGCAAGAAGGTGGAGAAGGAGGGCGAGTAAGTAGGGGATGTAGTGGGTGTAGGGGTTGGAGCAGGAGGGGGTGCGGGGAGGAGAGGGTGTTAAAGAGTTTATGGATATCTGAGATTTTAGAAGAGAAGAAGGAGGCAAAGTCATCAGGGGAGATAGAGGAGGGAGGAGGAGGGGGGAGGGTTTAGGAGGGAGGAGAAGGTAGAGAATAGTTTACGAGGGTTGTTAGTGGAGGCTTGGATTACAGATTGAAATAAGCACATTTAGCAGAGGAGAGAGTAGAGGAGAAGGAGGAGAGGAGTGCGGTAAGGTCTAGGGCAGCAGGGAGTTTGGTTCTCTTCCATTTCTTTTCAGCAGATCGCAGTGTGATTCTTGCCGAGCGGAGCGAGAGGAGAGCCAGGGATGGGGAGGGAGGGGCGAGCAGGTCAGGAGGTGAGGGGACAGAGGGAGTCGAGGGAGGAGGTGAGTGAGGAGAAGAGGTGGAGGTAGCAGAGTCTACGGAGAGTTGTGAAAAGGAGTCGATAGGAGGAGGTGAGAGAGAGCAGTGGAGGCAAGGACAGAGGGGAGAGAGAGCGGAGGTTACGGAGAGAGGTGACAGTGGGGGGTAGGAGGAGCAGGGAGGGGGAGAGACAGAGAAAAGAGATGAAATAGTGATCAGAGAGGTCCAGGGGGGTGACAGAGAGGGTGGAGGGCAGCAGGCCCTGGAGAAGGTGAGGTCCAGTTGGCCAGCTTTGTGGGTAGGAGGGACGGAGAGAGACAGAAGTCGAAAGGAGTGAAGGAGAGGGAGGAATCCAGCAGAGTGGCTGGGGTTGGAGAGATGGATGTTGAAGTCACCCAACAGGACTGTCGGGTAGACAGAGAGGGAGGGAGGAGAGTAGATAGTTGAGTTCATCCAGAAAGTGAGTGAGAGGCCCAGGGGGACGGTACAGTACAATTAGCAGGAGTTGACAGGGAGAGGTTAGTTGGACTGCATGAAATTGGAAGGTATTAACAGAGAGTGAGGAGAGGTCGGAGGGGACAGAAAAGAGTAAGGAGGGAGAGAGGAGAAGACCCGTCCCACCTCCCCGTCCAGTGAGACGCGGGGTATGGGACAGGACGTAGAGAGAGGACAGGGCAGCAGGAGTTACAGTGTTATCAGGAGACAGACAGGTTTCAGTGAGAGCAAGGAAATCGAGCGAGAGGTGGGAGGCAAAGGCAGAGATGAAATCAGCTTTGTTAGCAGAAGAGTGACAGTTCCAGAGTGCACCAGAGAGTGTGCGGGGGGGGGGAGAGGCAGATAAATGAGGTTAGAGGGGTTGGAGGAGCAGCAGGCGGAGGGAGGGCAGAGGACGAGGATGGGAGGACAGAACAGGGATGTGAGAGACAGTCATAGCAGGACAAGCAGGACAAAAGGCACAGTAGGAGCAGTAGGGTGGAGGGTACAGACCTGACTAGTAGATAGCTTCTTCCAGAGCGCCGTTAGGTTCAGATCTATTGGAACAGCGTCTCGGCGCAGGCCTCCCCTTCCTGGACTCCCACAGCTAGACTCCCGGCTCTTTTGTTGAGGCTCTTCAGTTTGCTGGCGCAGAAATAGGCTGCTTAATATATAAAAAACAACTGCGTGGCAAAAGAACCAACTAAACTGCGTGGAAACCAATCAGATAGCAAATCAACTTCTATTCAATTAAACCACTCACCTGGTACTAATCACACACCAACTCAGCTAATTCAAACACCACCTTACAAAGTTACCAAATGTAGTTAATTAAAAATTACTTGAAGCAGGAACTTGCCTATCTGCCTCAGTCCCTGGTTCCTGTAGACTGACCACTATTATATGCCCACCCTTAAATGGGTTCCACCTCACTTTGCACGGAGACTGGCACAACTGCTAACTGCTCTATTGACAATACTTTTACACACACTTCAGGGGATCACACCACTACAGGAGGCTGTGTGGAGACCAATCCAAATGCAAACAACTCTCTTCAAGTTAATAAACCACCCTCCCTGATACAATTACAAATTGCAAATCACCCTATTATTCAAATAACCACACTACCTGGTATAAAATCACATACACACACTCCTCCCTAAATTGAAACACCAACTAATAATGATACTTAAATAGTTAATTAAAAAATTAGTAGGAGCAGGACCAATTACCTATCTTGCCTCAGACACTGGTTACCTGTAGACTCCCACAGCTAGACTCCCGGCTCTTTTGTTGAGGCGCTTCAGTTTGCTGGCGCTTCTTGCTGGCGCAGAAATAGGCTGCTTGATTAAATGTTACACCTGCTTGGCAAAAGAACCAACTAAACTGTGTGGAAACCAATCAAATAGCAAAATCAACTGCTAATCAATTTAGCCACTCACCTGGTACTAATCACACACTAACTCAGCCAATTCAAACACCACCTTACAATGTCACCAAATGTAGTTAGTTAAAATTACTAGAAGCAGGATCTTATCTATCTGCCTCTGTCCCTGGTTACCTGTTTTATCTGAATTCAACATTAGAAAATTCTGTGACATCCAATGCTTGATGCCTGTAAGGCAAGTAGCTAATAACACCCAGGCAGAAGAAATTCCTGGCTTTAGGGACAAATATAGCTGGGTATCATCAGCATAGCAATGGAAGTTCACCCCATGTCTGCGGATAATGTCACCTAAAGGTATATAATGAAAACAGCAAGGGACCTACAATGGAGCCCTGTGGAACACCACAGGCCGATAATGCTGATTTTACCTCCCCAAAAGAGACAAACTGAAACCTGTCAGAAAGATCAGATTTGAACCAGGATAGGACAAGGGCAGATTCAGCAGGATGGAATGGTCTACAGTATCAAAGACAGTGTAGCGCCCCCCGCTTCGGTAACCAAAGAGACACACAGGAGGCCAGAAGACTGCCCCTTGTTATCAATATAGATTTAATTGATTGATTAGTTGACCAATTAAGTAGGTTTAATGACCGCCAATTTGAAGCTAGTATAACTCCAAATAAATAACACAGGTTATTTTACCAATCAACAGGGGTAATGTATAAAGTAAGGGTGACACAAAGATAAAAAGTAACAAGAACTTTATTTTATCACAGTATATCAACAAGTTAAAACATGAAAAAAAAATCATGAATAAATATTCATGAGAAGCACTTCAATCACAAAGTTAGACACCTGAAGGTAGTAGTACAGTGGCTCTCAAAAGTATTCCACCCCCTTGGACTTTTCCACATTTTATTGTGTTACAACATGGAATCAAAATGGATTTAATTAGGAGTTTTTGCCACTGATCAACACAAAAAAGTCCATAATGTCAAAGTGAAAAATAATATCTACAAATTGTTCTAAATCAATTACAAATATAAAACAGAAAATAATTGATTGCATAAGTATTCACCCCTTTGCTATGACACACCTAAATAAACTCTGGTGCAACCAATTGTCTTTAGAAGTCACATAATTAGTTGAATGGAGTCCACCTGTGTGCAATTAAGGTGTTTCAAAGTATTTCAGGTTAAATACACCTGTCTCTGGGGGGTCCCACAGTTGGTTAGTACATTTCCTAACACATCATGGAGATGAAGGAACATTCAAAGCAAATCCAGAATAAGGTTCTTCAAAAGCACCAATCAGGGGTAGGGTATAAGAACATTTCCAAGGCACTGAATATCCCCCGGAGCACAGTAAATTCCATTATTAAGAAATGGAGAGAATATGGCACAACTGTGAATCTGTCTAGAACAGGCCGTCCTCAAAAACGGAGTATCCAGGCGAGAAGGGCACTAGTCAGGGAGGCCACCAAGAGGCCTATGGCAACTCTAAAGGAGTTACAGGCTTCCATGGCTGAGCTGGGAGACACTGTGCATACGGCAACAATAGCCCGGGTGTTTCACAAAACTGGCCTTTATGGGAGAGTGGAAAAAAGAAAGCCATTGTTGAAAAAAATCTCGGCTAGAGTTTGCCAGAAGGCATGTGGAAGACTCTGAGACCAAGTGGAAGAAGATTCTACGTTCTGATGAGACCAAAATAGAGCTTTTTGGCCTCAATGCTAAGCACTATGTTTGGCGCAAGCCTAACACCGCACATCATCCTGAGAACACCATCCCTACCGTGAAGCATGGTGGTGGCAGCATCATGCTATGGGGATGCTTCTCTGCGTCAGGGCCTGGAAAGCTCGTGAAGATAGAGGGCAAAATGGATACAGCAAAGTACAGAGAAATCCTGGAGGAAAACCTGCTGAAGTCTGCAAGAGACCTGGGACTTGGGAGAAGATTTATCTTCCAGCAGGACAATGACCCCAAACATACAGCCAAAGCCACACTGGAGTTGCTTAAAAACAAAAAGGTTAATGTCCTGGATTGGCCCAGTCAAAGCCCGGACCTCAATCCAATTGAGAATATGTGGAAAGAGTTGAAAATTGCTGTTCACCAAAGGTCCCCATCCAACTTGGAGACTTGAGCAATTTTGCAAAGAAGAATGCATAAAAATTGCAGTGTCCAGATGTGTAAAGCTGGTAGAGACTTATCCAAATAGACTCATGGCTGTAATTGCTGCCAAAGGTGCCTCTACCAAATATTGTCTCAAGGGGGTGAATACTTATGCAATCAATTATTTTCTGTTTTGTATTTGTAATTAATTTAGAACAATTTGTAGATTTTATTTTTCACTTTGACATTATGGACTTTTTTGTGTTGATCAGTGGCAAAAACTCCTAATTAAATCCATTTTGATTCCATGTTGTAACACAATAAAATGTGGAAAAGTTCAAGGGGGGTGAATACTTTTGAGACCCATTGTATGTAACAACAAATAGCTTCTATAAAAGTGATTCAAATACAGCAAGGGCAATGTAAATTCAAATGGGTCTCATACAAGCATTTCAAACCTTCAAATTAGTAATAGTTAGCAGCAAACAGTGATTTCCACTGGAGCAACCAGAAATACTTTTAATAGAGCTTTTCAGAGTGTTTCAATCCTAAAAAATACAAGTAGTGACTTTCACAGAAACAGTCCAAATATAAATTAAATATCATACAACTCTTCAAAATATCAAGAAATAATTACTTTCATGAAAATGGTACAAACACGAATAAAGCATCATGTAGCTATAAATACAACGCTTCAAAATAGCAACTAGCAGTGAACTACAAACATAAACAAAGCACCATGTACCTTTAAATACTGAATTGCATACAAACACTCCAATGAACACTATTTCGTTCACATAAAATCAGGTTAAAAACACCCTAATAGAAATCTGGTATTCCATAAAAAAAACAACTAGTACATAACTAATAGAAAGATGCTATTTCTGCAGCTGTACACAAACACTACTTCACAGGAGGACTGATACCACACAGTATAAATAAGGAAATATTTCACGTAGATCAAAATAAAAACTACCGTGAGGTATATGTGAGTTTAAACTGAGAGGAGATAATAACTAAAAAGGAGGCATTAAGATAGTACATTCAGCAGTGTGGAGTAGTGGTAAGGGCAGCAGTGTGGAATAGTGGGTAGGGCTCTGGACTCTTGACTGGAGGGTTGTGGGTACAATCCCAGGTGGGGGACGCTGCTGCTGTACCCTTGAGCGAGAGCAGACGTGTGTGAGGAGAGCTCCTGCTCAAAGTTCATAAAACAGTGTTTTCCACTTTTTATTTTCCAAATCTTTTTACAATTTAGTTTTTCTAAAGTAGTAGTGCACCTTTTGGTTTAAAAAATATTTTGCTTTAGTGATTTTATTTTTATAAAAAACACTTTTTTAGTTTTTTCTTTTCTCTCCTGCACTTGCCTGCATAAGCAAGTGCAGGAGAGATTTTTCTTTCTTTAATTTTTCCTCTTTTTAAAAAACACTCTTTAATTAAACTTTTAATTTTACCTTAGAGGTTTTATTTTTGTCTTTTTATTCATATTATTTTCATTTATAAAACTGGTTTAGTTTTTTATTTAAAAATCGAGCAGGGAGCACAGGCCGTGTGCTCCTTTGTATGCCCTTAGCTTAATTTTTGTTTTTTCTTTAAAACTAAAGAATTGTTTTAAACTTTAAACTGATTTATTTTTTGAATTTTCTTTTTACCCCTGCACTATTGGAGTGCAGGGGTGTGTGATTTTGTATTTGTTTATTTATTAAAAAAAAATAAACAAATAAGTTAAAAAAAAAAACACCTTTATGTTTTTGATTGTTTTATTTTTGTTTTGTTGTTTTAAAAATAAATAAATATTTTTGGAGTGCAGGGGTAGTTATTTTTCGTTTATTTAATTATTAAAAAAAACAAAACAAAAAACAAAACAAAAAAACAAACAAACAAAAAAAAAAAAACTTTGTGTTCTTTGTGCCCCTGCACTATTGGTGTGCAAGTGTGTTTGTTTTATTTTAAATTATTGTTTGTTTGTGTGTTTTTTTGAATAAATAAATAAATAAACAAATAAATAAACAAAATAAAATCATGAGTGGGCAAGCTCAACAAGCCCCAAAAAATGGGCAAAGGTGGCTGCAGGGGAGGCTGCAGCACCTTTTAAAAACATTACCAGGAGGCACGGGGTCAGGTGCCTCCTGAAGGACTCCCTCTCAATCGAGGGCTTTGTCAAGGCCATGGCCAAGGTGGTGGGGCCATCGGCCATCGTGGCGAACACGGCGATTGAGAGGGGTTCGGGGGTGGGATTTTATCCCCGCCGAACCGCCAGGCCTGGGCACAAGGGTCGCCCCATCGAACGTGCCACCTTCTTTGAAGGACGCACCTGCTCAGGCCCCACTTGCAAGCCCTGGGGAGATTAAAACTTCAATCCACCCCTCCCCTGGGCTGCAAAGATCAGCCCCCTCCGCCCACGCATTATCTTTCCGCCGCCAGGTGACCATCCACCTGGCGGGTCAGGAGGTGGCGGAGGGAGCCACAGGTCCCCTTTGAGGGGACCAATTATGTAATCTTTTATTCCTTGGAGGAGGTGCGGTGTTACCACTGCAAGGAGCTGGGGCACCAGAAAAAGAGGTGCCCCAAGCTCCAGCAGGGCGCAAAACCACCAGCGGGCCGGGCACCGCGCCCCCTCTGAGTCCACCTCCCGGGGCCCTCATAAAAAAGGCCCAGAGGGGGGCAAAAGCACCCCCCTCCCAGGAACATCTGAGTGGGGGGGAAAGGGGAGAAGGCCCCCGAGGTGGCCGGACCCTCCGTGCCTCCTGAAAGCGCACCGGGGGAGAAGGCCGCCGAATGGACCATGGTCGCCCGCCGCAAAAAGAAGGCGGCGGCCAGGTCCACCGGGGCGGCCAAGCAGGGGGCGACGAAGCCCACTGCCGTACCATCTGGCGGTGGGTCAGGGGGAGTCCCTGATAAGGAGACTCCCTCCACGGCACCCCCCGCGAGGCAGTGTGGAGTAGTGGTAAGGGAAACAGCCCCCGAGGCAGGTGTGGGCTCCGCGGACAATGCGGAGCCCATGCAGGCGACCCCGGCTGAGGGGCCGGAGGGGGGAGAAGAGCCCCCCCAACCAGAAAAAGAGCTGCCTCAGGCTTCCCTCTCTTGCGGCGACGGGGGTTCCGGCCCTCATGCTGCTGCGGAGGGGGAGAAGAAAACACCCCCTGAGGCAGACGTGGGCTCTGCGGAGCCCACGCTTACAATGGTCTCTGGGGCGCAGAAGGGAGGGGAAGAACCAGAGAGGGCAGAAGGTGGTGTCCTCGAGGTAGATTCCCTCCCCGAAGTGCAACGGGGCCAAGAAACCGGTCCCCGACCCAGCATCGAGGGGCCGGTTCCAGTCACCGCGGGGGCGCGGGAGGAGCCCCTGGAAGAACAACGCCTCGGGCTTCCCTTTCCGGGCGGCGACGAGGGCTCCGGCCCTGCGCGCCGCCGGGGAAACATCGCCCGAGGCGGTCCCGTGACTGATGCGGAAGGGGGGGGAAGGACCCGAAAGGGTGTATCCCTTTTCTAGGGGAGGGAGGGGAAGGATCCGAGAGGGTGGATCCCTTCCTTCGAGGAAAGAGGACGGGCCTGAGACCGCGCCTCTGACCTCAAAGGAGGGACCCAGACTGGGGACCAAACCATCTGGCTCGGGCGGCGACGCCGAGCACCCCTGCGCCCGAAATCCAGGGTGCAGACGGTCCCCATGAGGGTCCCCCCGCCGGTCTCTCCCGCCGCCCCTGGGGGGGTGGGGCGAGGGAGGACCGGGTGAAGCTCAAGATAAGGCGCAACGCGCTCACCCACCAACGGGTTGCAGCTTTACCATCGCGAGGGGGGGCGATGGAGAGCTGAGGGAGAGGGGAGGAGGATACCCCGAGTCCACGGGCAGCGTGGGCTCGGAGGTTCCGTCCGCCTCTCTCCCTGACATCCCTGTGGTGGAGCTCCATGAATTCTTGGAGGCCACTGTTCACCGCAGGGACAAGGTACAGCTGGCCCTGGACAAATGGGGGATTTCCAGAGGATCCTAACCTCTGTGAGGTCCTTCCTCAGGGCCAGCCACGCCCAATAAAAACTCGGGTCTCGAACGTGCACATTCGGGGCCCGCAAGTTACACGACCAGTTGGTGAGCCGGGAGAACTCAGGATCTCCCGTGAGCGCCACCGACAACTCCTGACAGAAGATCATGTATCACATCGGTACTGTGAACGTTAACGGGTGTAGGGACCCTTTCCGCAGGGCCCAGGTAATCCCACCTGAAAAAAAGGGGGTTACTCTGTGTGCTTCCTGCAGGAAACCCACACGACCCCAGAGGCGGAAGCCAACTGGCTTCTGGAGTGGGGGGAGAGTGTCATTCAGCCATCTCACCGCACCTCCTGTGGGGTGGCGACACTTTTCTCCGGGTCCTTTCTTCCCACGGTACTGATGTGGTAGACGCCGAAGCTGGCCATCTGTTACACCACCGATCCGGGGACGGCGACAGTATCGTTTCACCTGGTGAACGTACGCTGCCCGCCCACGGTCCGGGGGGAGGGTCCAGTTCTTTTCGCGGATGTCGAGCCACATGAACAACATCAGCGCCGACGTGCGTGGTCCTCGGGGTGATTTCAACTGCACCCTCGAGGTCGCGGGACAGGGGGGGGCAAGAACACTACCCTCTCGCCGGCAGCACTGAGAGAGCTGACCGCCAGCTCTCTGGTCGACATCCATCTGGTATCACCCAGACGCCCTCGCCTTCACCTTCACCAGGGTGAGGGAGGGGCGGGGTGTCTCAGTCCCGGATCGACAGGTTCTACGTCAGGGGAACCACCGCCACTCCGTCGCTCCTCCGACATAAGGCCGGCGCCGTTTCACCAACCACAACCTGGTGGCGTGGTGGTGGCCCTGGTGCCAGTCGGCACGCCCGCCACTGGCACTTTAACAACGCCTTGTTGGAGGACGAGCTTTGAGCGGTCTTCCGGGACTTTTGGACGGTCTGGCACGGTAGACGATCTCGCTTCCCACGTGGCGCCAGTGGTGGGACGTGGGGAAAGCGCAGATCAAGATCTTCTGTCAGGAGTACACGAGGCGCGAGCAGGCGGAGGGACTCACGGATCGGAGGGCTGGAAAGGGAGCTGCTCGATCTGGAGAGCCGCCTGGCTCACGGGGACCAACCGAGCAGAGCGTGCATTTAAGAGAAGAAGAGCACCCTGCGGGACCTGCAGCTCCAGCGGTCCGGGGGCGAGCGCCAAGAGATCCAGTTCCTTCGGGAGATGGACCGCTGCTCACTTCTTCTACGTTGGAGAAAAAGAAGGGAGACCGGGAACATCACCTGCCTTCTGGCAGACGACGGCTCCCTTCTGACGGATCCGGAGCGTGGAACCAGAGGGCCAGAGCCTTTACTCTGACCTCTTCTCTCCGGATCCCGCCGACTCTGACGTGCAGGGTTCTTTGGGACGGGCTTCCCATGGTCGGCGAGGGCGTCAGGGAAGAGTTCGAGGGCCGACTGACCCTGGCCGAGCTCTCTGGCGCTCTTAGTCTGATGCCCTACAACAAATCACCAGGCATCAACGGGCTGACCGTGGAGTTCTTCAGAAAGTTTTGGGACTTGCTGGGGCCCGCTTTTGCTGGTCCTGGCGGAAGCCTCTGAGACCGGGAGATGCCCCTTTCGATGAGGCAGCGGTGATCACGCTGCTGCCCAAGAAGGGGATCTCCGCTGCCTTAAGAACTGGCGCCCGGTCTCGCTGCTGTGCACGGACTACAAAATCGTGGCCAAGGCCGCCTCCTGAGGCTCAAGTCCGTGCTGGCAGGCGTGATCCACCCGACCAGTCCTACACGGTCCCGAACCGGACGATCTTCAACAACATCTTCCTGGTTAGGGACCTGCTGCACTACTGCAGGGGACCCGTCGGTCGGCTTCTTGTCTCTCGACCAAGAGAAGGCGTTCGACCGGTGGATCAGTATCTCTTTGGAACCCCCGCGAGCATTCGGATTCGGGCAAGTTCGTCGGCCTCTTCCGAATGCTGTGCCTCTGCCGAGTGCCTTTTGAAGGTGAACTGTCCCTGACCGCCCCTCGCCTTCAGGAGAGGAGCGTCAGGCTGCCCTCTGTCTGGACAACTATGCGCGCTGTGCATTGAGCCCTTCCTCTGCCTCCTTCGCAGGAGGCTCACGGGATGGCGCCGCGCGCCGGACACGAGGGTGGTCCTGTCGGCTTATGCCGACGACGTGCTCTTAGTGGCCTCCGATCCGGTCGATCTGGAGAGGATGCGGAGCTGCCAGAGCGTTTACTCTGCGCGTCCTCTGCCAAGATCAACTGGACCAAATGCTCTGGGTTGTTGGTAGGCCCCTGGCGGGTGGACTCCCCGCCGCCGCTCCAGCAATTCCAGTGGAGCGGACAGCTTCAAATACCTGGGAGTCCACCTGAGCCCCGCTGGAGACCTCGGTCGCAGCCAACTGGGTGGAGTTGGAGGACAAGGTTGCTGCGAGACTGAGGTCGGTCGGGTCTGCTGAAAGTGCTTTCCTTCAGGGCAGGTCTCTGGTCATCAACCACTGGTGGCGTCGATGCTCTGGCATCGACTCACCGCCCTGAGCCCGCCCCCTGAGTTTATGGCCAGGGTCCAGAGAAAGCTGACGGACTTCTTCTGGGCCGGAAGCATTGGGTCTCTCTTGGGTGCTGAGCCTCCCTCTGGCCGAGGGAGGACAAGGGTTGGTGTGCATCAGGACTCAGGTGCACACCTTCCGCCTCCAGACCCTGCAGAGATACCTGCACGCAGACCCGGCCCCGCAGTGGTGCGCGCTGGCCTCCCCTCCTCCCTGCGCCAGCTGCACCGTTTGGGATCCGTCTCCCGAGCTGCGGTCTTTTACAGGGACCTGCTCAAGACCCGAACATGTTCGACATCGGCCGAGACGCGGTTCCGACCGAGGGGAGGAATTCCTTCTGAGCCCCTGCTGCACAACCCCATCTAGGTGCGCGGGCGTTTGGAATCCCACAAAAGCGGAGCCTGTTGATCTCGGCCAAGGTGACCAGAGTCTGGGATCTCCTGGATCACCAACGCCGGGCGTGGCTGACTCCAGTCGCTGGTCGCCAGGGCGACCTGGGACACTCAGAACGGCCCGCCGAAGCGATCCGGGAGTGCAAAGCAGCTTTGCACCCAGACTCTGTCGGGTATCTCGAGGGGTCCTCAGGACCGGGAGCCATCGTCCTCCCTACCCCGGCTCTCCGGTCCTGCTGATCAAACCAAAGGATCGGGCTCCCCTCAGCCTCCCCTCGAGAATCACCTGAGCAGGATCTCGCAGTTCTCCTCGACCCCTTCGCCGTTCCGTGTCGAGGAGGACCCTGTCTGCGATGGCGCCCACACCTCCACTTCCTTGCCCTCGTCTCCCGCCGAGACACCGCTTGGAGCCCTCCAACCCCGGAGGGCGAGAGTCCCCAGTGGGAGGCTTTACTCCCGCTGGTCCCCAGAGGTGCTGGGGACCTGGGATGGAGGGTGCTACACGGAGCGCCGCGCCAGGAGAGGTCCTGCGTCAATTCAACGACTCGGACCCCGCATGCCCTTTCTGCGGTGAGTTCGAGTCGGTGTTCCACATTTACTTTCTCTGCGCCAGGCTGCAGCCGTTCTTTTTGTTCCTGAAGAACCTCCTGCTGCAGTTCTGGCTGCATTTTTCCCCCACCCTTTTTATTTTCGGGCACCCTGTTCGTGGCTCCAGCAGGAAGAGAGACCTCCTGGTGAATCTGCTCCTGGCTCTGGCAAACTTACCATCTACAAGACCAGGAAGCGTAAGATCACTGGGAGGGTCTCTTTGACTGTGGGGCCATGTTCAGGGCCCTCCTTCGTTCTCGGTGGCGTTGGAGCACGCCGACGCGGAGTCCACTGGCGACATGACGGCTTTTGTCGACCAGTGGGCTCTGGGTGGCGTGCTCTGTACCACCCCCCCCCCCCCCCTTTGTTTTGAAAATTTAATTTTGGGGAAAAAAAAACAAAAAAAAAACAACTGGGTTAGTTAATGGCCGGTTTTTGTTGGCACCCCCTTTTGATTAGGGGGTGTGTGATGGGGTGCAGCCTATTTTGTGGTGGTTTTATGTTTTTTGTATTGTTTAGAGTGAGTTTGGGGTGTGGTTCAGTGAGTTTGTGTGAGGAATGTGTGGAATGTGCCTGGGCTAATGAGGTGCGAATTGCCCAATTAGCCCAGGCACCTGTATAAAAGGGAGTGGTTGGGTATGTGAGTGAGAGAGTGAGTGGTTTTCTTGATATAGTTTGTTTAAAGCCTGTTTTTGTGTTTGTCTTTTTGGTTGGCCATCGTGCCTTTTGTTTTGTGTATTTTGTTTAATTGAAAGTCTTTTATTTTCCCTGCACATCCTGACTCTGAGTCTCCTTACCCCGGTCAGCCTGTCACAGGGTGCCAAACTGAATCTTTTCACTGGCTGCCTTTGGGCAGCTGGTTTGCCGGCTGCCAATAGGCGGCTGGCGCAGTTTGTTATCGGCCCTTAAATAGGCTGTACCCTTGAGCAAGGTACTTTACCTAGATTGCCCCCGTAAAAACTGTATAAATGGGTAATTGTATGTAAAAATAATGTGTAATAAAATAATGTAATTGTATGTAAAAATAATGTGATATCTTGTAACAATTGTAAGTTGCCCTGGATAAGGGCATCTGCTAAGAAATAAATAACAATAATTCAAAATTAAAATAGAGAAGCCATGTTTTCTTTTGTTTAGACTAGACCAATACAACAGCTACCACAGTCTGAGAGCACGAGGGTTACTTTTGCAAACACCACCCTATATAGAGCAGAGCAACCAATTCAATATGAAAAGCAAAACTTATCACGAAAGCCTAGTGCCCAAGCCAATTCACAGCGCATCCAAAAAGTAATAAAGTTTAAACAAACAAGCTTACCAAATGGCAATTCGCCAACTTGTGCTCTCAACTCACAATTCACAAAATCAGGTAGCCCTCTCCTTGTTTGATCTGCACATCTTTGAAGGGCCCTTTCACACCTAGTTCGTTTGACTGTTTGATGCAGACTGAAGTGCGATTCTGTTCGTTTGCAGCTATATGTGAAACCTCTGACAGTGGGCAGCAGTGTGGAGTAGTGGTTAGGTCTCTGGACTCTTGACTGGAGGGTTGTGGGTTCAATCCCAGGTGGGGGACACTGCTGCTGTACCCTTGAGCAAGGTACTTTACCTAGATTGCTCCATTAAAAACCCAACTGTATAAATGGGTAATTGTATGTAAAAATAATGTGATATCTTGTAACAACTGTAAGTCGCACCAGGATGCAAACCAAACAAACCAAGATCACTAGAAAAGGTGGTCTCGGTTCGTTTGAAAGCGAACTCGGTACTTTTGCGACATTGCACCCCCAAAACTTTTTGCATTGTGAAAGCATAAGGTTCAATTGGAACATTCATGGAAGCATTCAGGTTCAAACAGCGAACCAAACTGTGGAAGTGACGTAATTGATCAAACGCCAAGGAGTACTGCTGAAACAGAAGCTTTGCTTTAGTATGGGCTGATGTATACATCCAGGAACAACTGGAAACAACACACACACACACACACACACACATATATATATATATATATATATATATATATAAATTGCAGACATTTAGCAGACGCCTAAAAAATGTTGCAGATAACATGCGCAAAAAGTAATAATAATAATAATAATAATAACAGCAATTAGTTTGTTGAATGAACAAAATGTAAACTTCTTCATAATCACCTGGTGATGGATGATTGTATGTGGTAGAAAGACAACAGGAAGGTACGGTAAATGGCATGCCTCTGTGTTTGCCTTCATTTGAACCACCTTCTGTTCTCCAGATGTCATTGGTGAGTCGCCTCCAAAAGGACAGTGTTTTCCACAGATAGACGCAACACTCTTTCGGTATGTTCCGTTTCTTATGCAGTTAATTTGGTGAAAGCACTAAATATCACACAGGAAAAGCAAAAGTACAGCACGTACAGTACCTGTATTCTCCATGATGGAAAATTATTTTCTACAGAGAACTTCCGCTCAAGTAAACGGCAAGAGAACCGAGCGTGTTTGTAAAGGTGCAGTGTGAAACCAATAGAATTCTGGTCCACGTGTAGCGAGTGGACTAAACAAACAAACTTGAATTCATTTACAAATAAATTAAAGTTTGATTTTCCTGGTCTGAAATGAACCAAACCTAAACTGAAAAAATTAGTTAGTTTGCAAGTGAACCAAGATGCAAATCACATGCAAGTGAACTAGGTGTGAAAGTGCCCTTATACACCTGGACCAGTTAAGAATTAGCACTGCAGTTATTATGGAAACCCACAGCCATGTCGGGCGATTTAAAGGGACAAAATATCAAAACTTTAAAGAAACCAACTTAAACCACACTTTAAAGTCAGTCAAATAAATTGAATATAAAAATCAAAACAAAAATTACACACCAAAAACATTTCACACCCATTACAACTGTTTCACACCATTACAACTGTTGCAAGACCGGAACTGCTGACTTAATTTAAACACTTGTAACTCAGTAAAATTAAAAAAAAAAGTCAATAGCCTGTAATTTCACAGTCCAAAACAAAAAAATATTAAAAACACTATCAGCACAATATCTAAGGAGCTTAATTCCTCTTGTAGATCTCTGAGGCCTACTAACACTTGCCCCATGTACTGGCCGTATAACGGAGTCAGAACAATCGCTGGTTACTTGTCCAGTCAAAGCACCCGAAGTGGAAGGGATAACAACACTTTTAGTAGCAATATCAATAACAGTGGAAAAGGGAGTGCCATCTTTTCTGAAGCAATTGCAGGAATGTTGACGGTCTTGGGGAAGATAGGTGCTGGAGCAGCAACAAGGACAGGAACCTCTCCTCCAGCAGCTTCACTCTTGTTGGTAGTCCTTTTCCTGGAAGCTGTAATACCCCAGGAAAACACAAACCTACCCCAGGATAACTCCACTGAAATGGCCCTTCCTGTTCATATGACTGTTCCCCCTTCCTGTGGGGCCTTGACTTGGGGAAAAAGACAAGGCATATAGTAAATTACAATGAAGCACCCTCTCATCACCAACCCCGTCTTCCCTTTTAACAACGTACACTGGTAGGTCTGAATTTGGCTGTTTTACAATATTGTGTGGTTCTATGTATGGAAAACCTGTAGATGCATTAACAGTATTATTGTAAGCATGTACCATCTCAAAGACAAACCACCTATATCTTTTCTCCCTCCCCAATGTGGCTAACATGCCAAGCAAAGTATGGTTGAAACGCTCACATTGTCTATTCGCAGCAGGATGGTACAGTGTCGTATGTGATTTCTTTATGCCATACAAGGCACAGAGTTCTTTCATGACTCAAAATGCGAAGTTTGGACCTTGGTCAGAATGGAATTGTAACGGGCAGCTGTAATGCAATATAAAATTCTGCCAAAGTGCCCTGGCAGTCTTGGCTACAGCCTGGTCTCTCTAGTAGGTACAGCAACTGCATATGCTGTAAAATGATAAGTAAGTACTAAAATATGTTCATGGCCACTAACTGTTTCTTCCAATGTAAGAAACTCCATTGAAACTAATTGTAGAGGTGCAGATGTAGTTATGGTCACTAGCGGAGCACGCCCCTGGGGGGTCTTCTGGGTGCAGCATTGCCGACACTGTGCACACCACTGCTGAATATCAGCCTGCATGTTCGTCCAATAAAAACACATCCTTACTAACTCCCATATCTTCTCAACCCCAAAATGACCAGGAAGGTCATGCAACTGTCCCAGTACAAAAGTCTTAAATTTCATGGGCAGTACAACCTGCTGTACTACTCCAAAAGTCTGCGGGTCCTTATACACCCTACATAATAATCCTTTTCTTATGTGCAATTTCTTCCACTGCTTCAAACCTCCAAAGACTAAACATCTCTCTCTTGCCAATTGGGAGCCCTTTCTCTTGCTTTAAATTGCAGCACTGTACTCACCCCCGGGTCTTCTTGTTGCACCTGCTTCCATCCACCTTCCGGAAAGATATTGAGCACCTTTCCTTCCTGTGGCTTCTGTGAAGCAGCCTCCCCTGCCTCCTCTGCTGGAACCACCTGTAAACATTCTTGTACCACTTGCTGAGGGATGCCAACCTGTACTGGTGCAACTGCAAGATCTTCATCTTTGCTGCTGTAATCTTGCACCTGGGGCCATCTAGACAGTGCATCCGCATTGCCGTTCATCTTTCCAGCTCAATCTTTTATCTCAAATTGGTAGTTGGACAATTGAGCCACCCACTGCTGCTCCAATGCCACCAACCTTGCCGTATTCAAATGTGCAATTGGGATATTATCCGTGTACACTACAAAGAGTGATGCAGCCAAATACTCCTTGAACTCCTCTGTGATAACCCATTTTAAAGCCAAAAATTAAAGTTTGAAAGAACTATAATTAGCATCATTACGTTCAGAAGGGCGCAAACTTCAGATGACACTTTGTAGGTTTTAGCTTTAAGGCATGTTTCTTTAAACGTACAAACACCAGGTCTAAGCTGAGTGTCATAATTTTGATCTCCCAAACATCGTTCAATTAGTCTCTGAAAAGTCCCAGGTGCATTACACAGCCTAAAGGGCATGCGCTTTAATTCATACATCCCCATGGGCATAATAAAGGCAGTCTTAGCTTGATCATCAGGATGCATTTTAACCTGCAAATAACCGGAGGCCAAATCCAAAGTAGAAACTATCATAGATTTTTTCAATGAGGCCAGAGACTCCTCAATCCTGGGCAAAGGATAGACATCTTTTGCAGGTCTGAGCATTTAATTTTCTATAATCTACACAAAACCTAATGGTGTTATCTTTCTTTCGAACTAAAACTGTCAGAGATGCCCATGGACTACAACTTTCGGTTACTACAATTTCTAACATTTGATTTAAAAGTTCCTTCACTTCACTTCAATAGTGCCGTAATCATCTTCGTGTTCTGAGAACACGTTTTTATGTTCTTTCAGGAGTTCAGCAAACCTCTTTTTCTGTTCTGGAGTCAACTCTGTTCCCTGCAGGTCAATGGGCACTGGAAGTTCGGAAGTGAACCCTTGACCCTGTACAGCGTCGCACTGATCTGCCTCAACCTGTTGGGAATGGACATTGACACGCACAATCGGGTCTGTTACAAACTCAAGCTGAATCTTGGCACCCTGCCCCGTATCAATAGATTCCACTCCAAACAGTTCTCCTAATTGAACATGTTGAGGTAACCTTACTACTGTGTCATTAGATTCCACTCCAAACAGATCTCCTAATTGAACATGTTGAGGTAACCTTACCATTGTGTTACTAGATCCCACTCCAAACAGTTCTCCTAATTGAACATGTTGAGGTAACCTTACTACTGTGTCACTAGGATTTAAAACCCTGACTGGCACCCTCCCCTGGTTAATGTTCACCAAACAACGTGCCACCATTACATTTCCAGGGAGAACTTCATTTCCATTAGGATCCAGAAGAGCCACACCATTCCCTCCCATCCTACAATCTGCTCTACACACAACAACCTTTTCAGACTGGGCAGGTATCTCTACTATACAACCAGGGACTGGCCTAACCACCGCAAGTCTACCATCCTCTGCACTTGATTGTAAGCTCTGTTCATAACATCTTAGAGTTTGCTGCCTGAGGAGAAACAGTTAGGCCTACCATTTTCTCTAACTAAGCCACCCCAAACATACTGAATAACATTCATCCCAATTAAACCTGGTGTGAGGCCACCACAACTATCCTTCACGATGATAACTCCTTTATTGGGGCAATCTCCAATAAGTTTACCTACTTCCCCCTCTAAAGGACCTGTAGCCTCTACACCCAATGTCTGGTCCACAACCTCGGGTAAAATTAGATTAAAGCCAGCCTAACCTGGTTCCTTTCAGGACACCTCCTTAATATATGGCCACTACGCTGAAAACCCCAACAGATCGGCTGACCATTCCCATCATATTGATCTGTAGGATGACCCCGATTCCTAGATAAATACCTGGAACCTTGACCTCGCCCCCTTTGATTAAATATACAGACATCTCTCCTTTAACCTCCTCAACCAACTGAGTAGTTGTTTTAACCCTTTGCGGTCCTATGTCGGACCTGGTCTGACATTGCAATTATTCCTATCCGGTCCAATGTCGGACCCTGTCCGACATCATCAAAAAGACGCAAAAAACGGGATTCTAGTCGTTTTTTCTCCGGAAAAAGCCGAGTAAACTATTTAATGGCCAAGTGGGAGCGACAGGAGCCGAGACAAAAAAAAAAAAAAGGGCGTATCTCATGAATAGTCATACTTGCCCCTGGCATCTGATAATGGAGGCCATAAGGAAACAAGCTGGATGTGACTGCATCAGCACTCAGAGAATATCACGGACATTTGCAGAGCTTTTTTCAGATGTTATAGTAATAAAATAATGACTTGGATCGCATTATTGAGGCGTTTGGTGATAAAACGAAGTGATCAGAGAGATTGATTGATATGTACGACTATTATTATTATTATTATTTATTTCTTAGCATATGTGAAAGCTATAGCGAACGAAAGGGTGGGCGGGGCTGAGATGCCTAGTGAGTGCTTTGTTGATATGCAGGGCCTTTTAAACCCGTTTGACTGTGGGAAAAAAATACTTTTAAACAGCGCGTCTAAAATTAACTGCGCGTGTGAAAATAAATTGGACCTGACGCGCCTGACGCGCACTTAATAAATTGACTGCAAAGGGTTAAATCATCTCTAATTGATTTTAAAATCTGCTCAGTAAGTTCTTGTTTTAATTCTAACAAACCCCCATTTCCAACTGTTACAGGTTGTACCCTCCTACAGCACCATGAATAAAAGCATCATGTAGCTATAAATATAACACTCAAAATAGCAACAAGCAGTGAACTACAAGTAAAATAATATAACAAACAAAGCACCATATACCTTTAAATACTAAATTGCATACAAACACTTCAATGAACACTATTTTGTTCATATTAAATCAGGTAAAATACCCTAATAGAAATCTGGTGTTCCATAAAAAACAAACAAAAAAAAACACAACTAGTACATGACTAATAAAAAGACACTATTTCTGCAGCTGTAAACAAACACTACTTCACAGGAGGACTGATACCACACAGTATAAACAAGGAAATATTTCACGTAGATCAAAATAAAAACTACCGTGAGGTATATGTGAGTTTAAACCGAGAGGAGATAATAACTAAAAAGGAGGCATTAAGACTGCACATTCAAAATTAAAACAAAGAAGCCCTTATCAGCAGATCATTCACAACTCTTGACAAGGGCCTTCTCGGTGCTACGTGCAGCACGAAAACCAGACTGAAACTTCTCGAATATACCATTAAGAAAATGTTAAATTTTTGTAACTGAATTGAAACAGCTCTCTCTAGAACCTTATCTAAGAATGGTAGGCTGGAGATTGGCCTATAGTTATTGAGGACTTTAGGGTCCAAATTGTATAGATTCAATTCTTTTAGCCTGTCTGCATACGACATGCCTTTTAAACCCGGGATTCTGGTTGCTCTTCTTTGCACTCTTTCTAGAGCAGCAATATCCTTGTTGTAACAAGGTGACCAGAACTGAACACAATATTCTAGGTGAGGTCTTACTAATGCATTGTAAAGTTTTAACATTACTTCTCTTGATTTAAATTCAACACTTCTCACAATATATCCGAGCATCTTGTTGGCCTTTTTTATAGCTTCCCCACATTGTCTAGATGAAGACATTTCTGAGTCAACATAAACTCCTAGGTCTTTTTCATAGATCCCTTCTTCATGGTGTAGTGTGATGTTGTAGTGTGATGTAGTGTGATGTTGTAGTGTGATGTAGTGTGATGTTGTAGTGTGATGCAGTGTGATGTTGTAGTGTGATGTAGTGTGCTGTTGTAGTGTGATGTAGTGTGATGCTGTAGTGTGAAGCTGTAGTGTGAAGCTGTAGTGTGAAGCTGTAGTGTGCTGTTGTGTGATTCTCTCATATTGTGAAGGTCCCGTAAAGACTCCAACACAAACACATTGAAGTAGCTACAGCAAGTTCTGAGAATGCAGAGCAATTCAGGGCTGCAGATATTGCCAGAGTCTGCCTCCATGGACGTGCTGGTCAGTGCAGCTACTGCAACAGAAACAAACTTTACTGGAAATCATTTTCTGTCTAAAACTGAAGTTTATGACCCAGAACTTCAAACAGCAGGCTTTGGTAGGAAAAACATCTTTCACTTTTCACTTTTTTAGCATCAGAACCCAATGTCCGATGTGTATGGCACAGGTTCAAAATGATTGATACTGATGGCATGAGATACACACACCTCCTGTGAACAGCGGTACTGTTTTTCTGTTATATTACTAAGTCTGGCAGTTTACTTTATGTGATGCCACAGACCGGCCCCACACTAGGGTAGCATGTGTTCCTGTGTGTGTGGTGATTCACAGGCAGTAGCAGGGGGCCTCTCTGACCTTTCAGTCTGCCTGCAGCGAGGCCAGGCCAGGGTGCTGCAGCGATTAGCTGAGCCGTCGAGACGCACAGAGATGGGCTGGAGGAGTGCCTGGCTCTGTCACACCAGCGTTATTTACTGCACCTTTTAAACTGCATTTTGAGACGTGGTTTTTCAGAAAGGAGACATCCACTTAATTGTGACAAAATTACAATTTATTGATTTGGCAAGAGATATGTCTGGTGGTACATGAACAATTGGCAAACAGTTATGCCCGACATGAAAGTGAGAGGGAAAAGGTTATGCTCAAAATGAACAACCAGATACATTCACATTTATAATTTGGCCCATGGCCTTATTCATTGGAGCTCGATAGCTGCCGCTATACTGGCCGAGCTAAGATAATGCAGTACAGTGATCGGCCAGGGGGCAGGACAAGTGGCACTTGGGCCACCTTCCCCCAAAAGATAAGGCTGCCACCATTTGATTGCATAGTTAACCACCCAGCCCGCAATTAGGGAGCCACAGCGGGTAAAGTCCATCGATAGTACATTGTAAATTGACTATGCACTTGACCAATCGTCCAGCACGACGGTAATGCAAGATGAGATTGAGATCTTACTTGTTATAGTGCATGATGGTTACTTTTTTGTCCCTAGCCTGGTTCAAGGAGCTATGACTCTGCCCTACACTGTCAAGTATGGTAAGTATTTTATGATGGATGTAGATGCCAGCAGCAAGACAAGTTCCCCCAAAAGAACAAGGCCACCTAAGCCTCCCCCACCTTGCAGATCTAAACCACCCAGCATTCAGGTAAGGCAAAACCCCCTGCTCACCAAGGAGATAGGGGAAACCTTAGGGAATGGGCATGACTTTGAATGCTTCTGTGATATCAGCCTTAGAGAGCCATGCCCCTTGACCTGCTACTTTAATGAAATGGATAGCATCATCAATTCTGGTATAGTGTAGAGAGAACTAATGGGGGGAATTAGGTCATTGATGCTGGAAATAGAACCTCAATGAGGTGGGGATGATCAATAATGAGCCTTTTATTGCCTGAATATTTGCGAATTGCGACCCCCAGTGGACTAATGCAGAATGATGGGAAGGGGGGTTCAGGAAATGGGCCAATCATGAAACCTTTGGAAGTCTCTTTCATGAGCAAAAGATCAACTACATCGGGATTGTTTTGAGCAGATCTTAGATTACTGCAAATGTGAGGAACAGAGAGAGGAGTTAAAATACCAGTGGGGAAGCCATCATTGAGTCCTGAAATAATATAACTTACGAAAACTCTATCTGGGTGGTCGATAAGGGCAACAGCCAGCGCTACTGGATTAATCTGGGTAGACAGGAGACCTAGTTATTTCTGCATAGACGCAGTGCGGTCATGTCTGGGACAAACACTTTTGCTGTGGCTGTCGCCGCAGAAACTACAGATGTGGAGAAAAGTACAGGGGATATATGAACAGACGTTCTCATTAACCCTTTGCAGTCCATTTATTAAGTGCGTGTCAGGCGCGTCAGGTCCAATTTATTTTCACACGCGTAGTTAATTTTAGACGCGCTGTTTAAAAGTATTTTTTTCCACAGTCAAACGGGTTTAAAAGGCCCATGCATATCAACAAAGCACTCACTAGGCATCTCCAGCCCTGTCCCACCCTTTCGTTCCCTATAGCTTTCACATATGCTAAGAAATAAATAATAATAATAATAATAATAATAGTCGTACATACCGATCAATCATCTCCTGATCACTCGTTTTATCACCAAACTCCTCAATGCTGCAATCCAAGTCATTATTTTATTACTATAACATCTCAAAAAAAGCTCTGCAAATGTCCGTGATAGTCTGTGCGCTGATACAGTAACAGCCAGTTTGTTTCCTTATGACCGCCCACATGGGATGCCAGGGGCAAGTATGACTATTCATGAGAGATGCCTTTATTTTTATTTATTTTTTGTTATAGGCTAGTCTCGGCTCCTGTCGCTCCCACTCGGCCATTGAATGGTTTTCTCGGCTTTTTCCGGTGAAAAAACTACTAGAAACCTGTTTTTTGCGTTTTTTTGATGATGTCGGACAGGGTCCGACAATGGACCGGATAGGAATAATTGCAATGTCGGACCAGGACATAGGACCGCAACGGGTTAAAGTTACTGCAGATTTGTTTCCCGGCAGAAAAGAGAACCTGCCTCCCTCGTATGTCGTTAGATTGGGCTGGGTAAATGAGCAGTGAAGAATTATATAGGAGGTGAATTACTGGCGAGGTAAATTAACTGAAAACTGTGGTTGGTGAGGACTACAGCTTGGAACTGCCAAAAACGTGGGAATGCATTTGCTTAAAGTAGACTGGGCTGTAAGGGACACAGGTTAGTCTTGTGGAAGCCGGAGCTACAAACTAGGCAAGTGTAAGCTTTCAGGCCAGTGAAGTGGCAACAAAATAGTTCATTGTCTAGGATGCCCCAATTGCTCCAAAAATTGCAGCAGCTTTAGCCAAAAATGACTTGTGATAGTCGTAAAAGCCGCACCTCCATATCTCATAGACGAATCGCTCAAGAGGCTAAGGTAAACATCCAGCTCCTGACGATACACGGGAAATGCATCACAGAGAATGTCCCTGTACAGACTGAATGCTGTAACAAATTCTGCCAAAGTTAGTTTTTTGAACAACTGGGGGTCATTGCATTTTAGAATGATGGATACTTCTTCTCAGTCTAACACTCTATTAAGGTAAAGGTTATGCTCAAAATGAACAACCAGATACATTCACATTTATAATTTGGCCCATGGCCTTATTCATTGGAGTTCGATAGCTGCCGCTATGCTGGCCGAGCTAAGATAATGCAGTACAGTGATCGGCCAGGGGGCAGGACAAGTGGCACTTGGGCCACCTTCCCCCAAAAGATAAGGTTGCCACCATTTGATTGCATAGTTAACCACCCAGCCCGCAATTAGGGGAGCCACAGCGGGTAAAGTCCATCGATAGTACATTGTAAATTGACTATGCACTTGACCAATCGTCCAGCACGACGGTAATGCAAGATGAGATTGAGATCTTACTTGTTATAGTGCATGATGGTTACTTTTTTGTCCCTAGCCTGGTTCAAGGAGCTATGACTCTGCCCTACACTGTCAAGTATGGTAAGTATTTTATGATGGATGTAGATGCCCGCAGCAGGACAAGTTCCCCCAAAAGAACAAGGCCACCTAAGCTCCCCCACCTTGCAGATCTAAACCACCCAGCATTCAGGTAAGGCAAAACCCCTGCTCACCAAGGAGATAGGGAAACCTTAGGAATGGGCATGACTTTGAATGCTTCTGTGATATCAGCCTTAGAGAGCCATGCCCCTTGACCTGCTACTTTAATGAAATGGATAGCATCATCAATTCTGGTATAGTGTAGAGAGAACTGATGGGGGAATTAGGTCATTGATGCTGGAAATAGAACCTCAATGAGGTGGGGATGATCAATAATGAGCCTTTTATTGCCTGAATATTTGCGAATTGCGACCCCCAGTGGACTAATGCAGAATGATGGGAAGGGGGGTTCAGGAAATGGGCCAATCATGAAACCTTTGGAAGTCTCTTTCATGAGCAAAAGATCAACTACATCGGGATTGTTTTGAGCAGATCTTAGATTACTGCAAATGTGAGGAACAGAGAGAGGAGTTAAAATATTATTATTATTATTATTATTATTTATTTCTTAGCAGACGCCCTTATCCAGGGCAACTTACAATTGTTACAAGATATCACATTATTTTTACATACAATTACCCATTTATACAGTTGGGTTTTTACTGGAGCAATTTAGGTAAAGTACCTTGCTCAAGGGTACAGCAGCAGTGTCCCCTACCAGGGAATGAACCCACAACCCTCCGGTCAAGAGTCCAGAGCCCTAACCACTACTCCACACTGCTGCTGCAAAATACCAGTGGGGAAGCCATCATTGAGTCCTGAAATAATATAACTTACGAAAACTCTATCTGGGTGGTCGATAAGGGCAACAGCCAGCGCTACTGGATTAATCTGGGTAGACAGGAGACCTAGTTATTTCTGCATAGACGCAGTGCGGTCATGTCTGGGACAAACACTTTTGCTGTGGCTGTCGCCGCAGAAACTACAGATGTGGAGAAAAGTACAGGGGATATATGAACAGACGTTCTCATTAACCCTTTGCAGTCCATTTATTAAGTCGCGCGCCATCCAGGGCGTCAGGTCAATTTATTTTCACACGCGTAGTTAATTTTAGACGCGCTGTTTAAAAGTATTTTTTTCCACAGTCAAACGGGTTTAAAAGGCCCTGCATATCAACAAAGCACTCACTAGGCATCTCCAGCCCCGCCCCACCCTTTCGTTCCCTATAGCTTTCACATATGCTAAAAAATAAATAATAATAATAATAATAATAGTCGTACATAGCGATCAATCATCTCCTGATCACTCGTTTTATCACCAAACTCCTCAATAATGCAATCCAAGTCATTATTTTATTACTATAACATCTCAAAAAAAGCTCTGCAAATGTCCGTGATAGTCTGTGCGCTGATACAGTAACAGCCAGCTTGTTTCCTTATGACCGCCCATATGGGATGCCAAGTGTTTAACCTGTAGTATTTTGTACTTAATCATATCCTGATGTAACTATCACTATTTAATCATATCCTGATGTAACTTTCACTATTATCTGCTGTATTATTGAATTGTGGTTTGTCACACTTGAAAAAATTATTGTATTTCTTGCTCTTATTGTATGACTTGTATTGTAACACTTGAATGTATTTGTATTTGCTTGCGATTGTAAGTCGCCCTGGATAAGGGCGTCTGCTAAGAAATAAATAATAATAATAATAATAATGACTATTCATGAGAGATGCCTTTATTTTTATTTATTTTTTGTTATAGGCTAGTCTCGGCTCCTGTCGCTCCCACTCGGCCATTGAATGGTTTTCGGTTTTTTTTCCGTGAAAAAAAACTAGAAACCTGTTTTTTTGCGTTTTTTTGATGATGTCGGACAGGGTCCGACAATGGACCGGATAGGAATAATTGCAATGTCGGACCAGGACATAGGACCGCAACGGGTTAAAGTTACTGCAGATTTGTTTCCCGGCAGAAAAGAGAACCTGCCTCCCTCGTATGTCGTTAGATTGGGCTGGGTAAATGAGCAGTGAAGAATTATATAGGAGGTGAATTACTGGCGAGGTAAATTAACTGAAAACTGTGGTTGGTGAGGACTACAGCTTGGAACTGCCAGCGAAACGTGGGAATGCATTTGCTTAAAGTAGACTGGGCTGTAAGGGACACAGGTTAGTCTTGTGGAAGCCGGAGCTACAAACTAGGCAAGTGTAAGCTTTCAGGCCAGTGAAGTGGCAACAAAATAGTTCATTGTCTAGGATGCCCCAATTGCTCCAAAATTGCAGCAGCTTTAGCCAAAAATGACTTGTGATAGTCGTAAAAAGCCGTACCTCCATATCTCATAGACGAATCGCTCAAGAGGCTAAGGTAAACATCCAGCTCCTGACGATACACGGGAAATGCATCACAGAGAATGTCCCTGTACAGACTGAATGCTGTAACAAATTCTGCCAAAGTTAGTTTTTTGAACAACTGGGGGTCATTGCATTTTAGAATGATGGATACTTCTTCTCAGTCTAACACTCTATTATAATGCATCTCTAGGGAACAGAGAAGCAAAATAACTAAATTTATGTCCCAACCTTCTTGAATTTGAGTGCAGAGTTTGTTGGAGACTAAGGCTGATCTGGGCAACAGGGAGGCCGGGTTGTGGGAATCGGAGCTGGCTACTGACGTAGAAAGATTAAAAGAAGGGGCGGTAATGAATGAGCTCAAACAGGATGCAACAGCGGGGAGATGAGCTGGATTATCAAGGACAGCTGAGGTACGGGGCGGCACTCCAGGTAAGAGAGGCGTTTGTCCAGCCCAGAGACCGGAGCTTGAACTGATTGCAGGGTTTGGAGGGTGTCCACGTTGGAGATGGAGCTGGCATGAATGGGAGACTTTACGATGTCAAGAGAACAAAACCCAAACTGAGGAGCTTGAACAGCGGAGGCATCACCTACGGGAGACTGGTCTGTAGACTTAGAAGTTGATAGATCGGATTGGTTTAGCAAGGAGATGAGATCCTCACGGGAAGCACCAGCGTATGAAATCTTCTTGGTTAACAGAGTATTAAGAAGTCAAGGAATTGTCCAGGATTGGTATTTTTATTGGTGCAGGAGCGTCAAAGAGGCAGCCGAGACATTCTCTTGTGGCTAGGTTGAACTGGAGAGGCTGGGCTCTCAGGAGCAGAAATGCAACTTTCAGATTGAGGAGTTGAATCCATAATGCCAGGTAAGCAAACCAAACAAAGAAATGACAGGGGGGGCATGGGCAGAGAATCCAACTTTAAAGATGTTCAATTGTCCAGCAGTTTGGAGCAGTTTAACTATACTAAGGCGTTTTAATGTTTCCTTTCTGCTCGATAGCATCAAAAAGCTGTGACACTGTTTGCTTCACTAACTATGTTAGGCCGATGGGGCCCTGTGAACAGGATGGCCTGTGGTGACGTCAGACCAGGAAGGGTAATGACAGCAGTTTTGGTGAATGAAAGCGCTGTTGCACGGTTTAATAATAAATAAACTAAACAAAAGGTTTGAACAAAACACTGGCACAAAACAAAACGGCACTATGGCCAAAACAGACAGACAAAACACGACGAACACTAAACACACAAGTATTGGGCTGAGCTATGTCAGCACAAGTAGCAATTGCTTTAGTTCTTAGACTGATCTTACTTCTCCTCTCTCCCGTTCTTTCGCCCTGAACACACCAACCTCGATCAGCCAAAGCTATAAATTAATCAATCTGGAGAGGGTCACATTCTGCACGAGTTTAGCATGGATGGGGAAGTTTAACCCCATCCATGCTGCAAAACAGTTAACAATAAAATAACATGTTTTTACACACATAAACAATACATTTTAAATAATAATATAACAAATAATATAATACACACAGGCCTTTTTCACAGCAACACAGGAAGTTCAAAGGGACAGTACTTCCATTTGAATTGGAGAGTTGTGGCTTCATCTGAGTCATAGTGCTAACAACTGTGAACTAATTAAAACTTTACACAGATTATCAGCTGCCCGAATAAACAAAGTGACTGCTGCTGAGAAAAAAGAGAGCGCAAAAAAGCCAGACAAAAAACCCAATGTTAATGTGACTAAACTGAGAAAAAAACACCTGGTGAAGGCTTAGGAGGCCTTGAATTACACAGCTCAGATTGAAACCAAGGTCTTCAGAAGTGGAAAGATAATGCCTTGGCCTGCTACATTTTGTCAAGAGCTTTACCATGTCATCGTCAGCTCGGTCTCACTGGCTGCTGTGATTCGGGAGACCTTGTGTTCAGGAGTATCGTGTGTCAGGGTTTGTGTCCAGCTGGACACCCTGAGAAAGCTGCTCTCTCACAGCTATGTCTGTACTGACAGCACCAGCAGGGTGGGGGTAAATACTGAAGCATCCCCTTTTCGTCAGGAGCAGCAGATTCATCAACACAAAGTCAGCGGGCCATTGCCTGGCATTGGGGCTGCACGCTGGTTAGCTTGCTAGACTTTATTATCCGGAGAGGTACACTTCTTTTGCAAGCACACAGCGAGTATGAGGATGAAACACTGCAGAATAAGAACTCAGTTACAAAATCATTTTTAATCCCTGTGACATGATAGCTGGGTAACTAAAGTGGTCAGGATGTAGGAAGGAGAACTGAAGAACTGCAAACATTTACCAAGTTTCACACTATTACAGTCAGTTTACACATACACATAGGAGGGAGTCTCTCTCTCTCTCTCTCTCTCTCCCTCTCTTTCTCAACATGCAGTTCCAAAACCCAATGGAGCTTCTAGCTCCCTTTTTATCTCATGTGGCTGATCCCTGTTAGCACCAGTGATCTAATTTTGGAACAATCCCATTCTCACATATATTTGGCAGGGATAGGAATTAACCCTATCCCCGCCAACCGCCACCACAAACCCACATTTTTGTTAAATTACTTATTTATGCCTGTAACAGGGCCACGATCCCTGTACATGTATTTGTTTATTTATTTTTAGAACAGGGTTTCCCCCTCCGCCCCTGTGTTATTTTGTATTTTTATTTTATGATTTATGTTTGTAAATATGACGGTGAAGCACCGTATGTTTTGCTATTGTTTTGTTTTATTTAAAACGTGTTCTGGCAGAGGCGAGATTAGCACTCGTCCTCTGCCAGGAGTAATTAAAAACCTTGTGTAGAAGGTGGCCATCTCCCGAATTAATTAAGTGATTAATTTGTTGCTAAATTGGGATGGTTACCTGCATATAAACCTGCAGCGCTCTCAGTTCCGGGTGGGTGTTCAGAGGAGGAACGAGAGCGAACGAGGAGCGAGAGAGAAACTAAAATAGAAAAAATATACAGGATCAGTGAAGGCATTTGCCCAGCCTGACCTGTATTGGTTGTTTATTTTGTGTTAGTGATTTGTTTTGTTTAACTGTTTTATTTTCGCTCTGTGAGCAAGTCTGTTTTGTTTAAATATTTATTTGGACTTTTGTTATTTAAAAATAAACGGCGCGCGCACAGCGTCTTTTTGCCCTGCAGTACCTACTTGTCTGTTTTCCTTCCTGCTTCTGGCCTGACGTCACCACACGCTGTCCTGTCACCGTGCCCCTTGTGAAAGTTGCAGCAACTACAGTAAGTACAGCCTCATTCACTTTTATCTGGGGTCCAGGTACAACACCAACCAAGCAGTATAGACAAAAGCAAAGATTAACACTCCAACCCAGACCACTACAGCATACAGTATGTGATTTACCTCACTTGACTGCTTTACCATTCTTTCACAGGGATTTCTTCATGCTTTATTACACGTATTACACTTTATAAAGTGACTAACCAAACATCGAAATAGTGTAATTCAAGATCTCTTTCTCTTTCACGACAGACTGGGTTAAACAGCTTTGAGAATAGGCCATTTTTGATGTTCAAACAAGATGGTTCTGTTTACTACATTAAAGGAAAAGACCTGCATCTAGCAGAGCATTGTTTTATTGAGCTCTGATAGTGTGTGGACCTGGCAGGTGTGTGTGTGTGTGTTTAAGAGCTCCCCTGTTCCATGTAGACAATTCCTAATTAGCAGTAATGACAGTTCCTGTCATGCTCAGCCACCCATGTCCTGACCCGTCTCTCACCATTTCCGCTGAGCTCCCTCCTGCTTCTGAATGGTTTCATGGTTTACTGAGACAGTCACTCCTCACTCCTCCCAGCAAACTATTCACACATCGTGTAAACTGCCTGCTGGTCTCTATCCAGAACTAAGTCTTACATTATTTTTTTAGCTGGTTTGCTTCTTGAAACTGTTAACTTGGTCAACCCTAATGTCCAGAAGTTAACCATTTCCAGACCATGTTTGTTACTGTCAAAGACACCACAGACAAACAACGACACTACTTCCATACTTCTGAGTAGCAGTCATTTGGTAGTACCAATGTGGTAACTAAGTACTGTATGTTATTAGTTGTGGTTGTTGGTAAATATGAAAATATCAAGGAAAAATGCCCCCCCCCCCCCCCCCCCAGTTTAACAGAACGAAACTAAATGGATAGTTAAATGTACGTCCTACCTTCCAACCTTCACACCCTCTGGTCATTCCCAGAATTGGGGGGGCACCCAATCTTCTGTTTGAGGTAGGAAGTAGATCTGATCAGATGATAAACTATCGTACAGCAAGGAGTCAGGTACAAACATGCTTCCTATTGCTTTTAAACTAAACTGGTGATAGTTCATACCAGCCATCCAAACTGGGGCCTTCTCTGGGTGCTAATCTCTCTTCTCTGGGAGCTAAGCTGTCTTCTCTGGGAGCTAGGCTGTCTTCCCTGGGAGCTAGGCTCTCTTCCCTGGGAGCTAAGCTGTCTTCTCTGGGAGCTAGGCTCTCTTCTCTGGGTGCTAAGCTCTCTTCTCTGGGTGCTAAGCTCTCTTCTCTGGGAGTTAAGCTCCCTTCTCTAGGAGCTAAGCTGTCTTCTCTGGGAGTTAAGCTCTCTTCTCTAGGAGCTAAGGTCTCTTCTCTGGGTGCTAGGTTCTCCCTCTTGTGTTTTTACTTTCTTGTCCAGCTCCTGTCAATTCACAGGATATGTAAACTGGCTTTCCACCAATATTAGTATTCAGAGCAGCGGTGTGAGCATATAACTCTGTCTGGCCAGTGCGTTAATTGCCTTGTCTAAATTATTACTCTGGTATTATTTATTGAAGCATCCCGTTGAACCAGCTGCTGACTGTTACAAAGGGTCTGTTTCAATTAACAGGCACTGATCCCCAAAGGGGTCGTAAGACAAAATAAAAATCTCAGTAAAACTGGGAACCGCCTGTCATGTGCAGAGATGCACTAAAGCCTTTTAATATGAAAGAGCAAGACAGGCTGGCAGTGAGGAGAGAGTCCAGCCCACCAAGACTTGTCCCTCCTCTTACCCAACTGCAGCAGGCTAGATGTTGCCATTTCACCTGGTAAACTAATGTTCCATGTATCTGTTTTGTAAGGTGCTTCCTACCTTGTGTTCTGAACTTTCCCAGCTTCCATTTGTGTCCCACTCTCTCTGTACTTGGTTCAGCAGTGGCAAACTAACCTGAGGGATGTGCACATTTGAACTTGACTGGCCTCAGTGCACAGCTGTTCTCTCCTCAGTCAGATATAAAGTGGGCGGTCTGGATTTCAGAATCTTGTGCCCTTTCTCTCGGGCTCAAGGTCAGTGACAAGTGCAGCTTGTCTGGTGGTCTCAGCTTAGTCAATATTAAATACTTTTCACCACCAGCTAAGGGTCTATTCATGAGCCATACTGGTCAATGATCTATGAGAAAATGTGCTGCTTCTATTAGACAGTCAGCCCATTGTAGAAACTTCAAGTGGCAGGTCTAACTGCCACGGCAAATAAAAATCATTAGAATGGAGTCTTCCACTGTGTTTTATATACCATGGCTCTTAATTTATTCACTTTGTATTTCAACTGAAATGTAATGCTCTGTTGTGCTTGATGTTATGTTGTCAATCATTGGAAACCAGGATTTTTATAACCTTGGTACTCAGAAATGACTGAAACAATGATTGAAACAATGGCAGTATTTTTATTGAGTGGGGCTTCTGCATGTCTCTGCTATCCTGGACTGAGCTTGAGGAGCTGCAGGCTGGAACTCAACGCAGCCTTTCACAAGAACAAAAATATTAAAAATGTTGGCGGCTTTGGATAAATACATTTCAAGACACATCTGCTAATTTCATTTATTTTGCAATTGGCTCAGATATAATCACTTTTGGTGAATCCACAGATTCAAACTGAGAATACCACAGGGACTGTGGGCTGGATATTACAGAGGCTGTGAATGTACAGTACAGTGCAGTACAGTGAGTACCCTATTGCCTGTGCAAGATCCTTCCTTTGAACCTGTTCAATGGAAGAGAGATATTAGAAGATCAGATATTCTTTGTATGGATTCTGACATTATGAGCATTGGCTTTTAATTGTAACTCAGCAGTTCAGGACAAACCCCCAAGATACAGAGTTTGAGAATTTAGATATTTTTAATGCTGATTATAGAGTATAATAGATATGAGCCACTTGGCCTCAACCCTGTTTGGTTTGAGGGTCCACTACCGGGCTGGCTGAACGAGGTGATTTAACCAATGGGAAATAAAACAAACTGAAAGGGGTGGCGATTGGGGGAGGGGGAGGGATGTGATTCAATTGTGCATAGGAGGGGGAAGTGTCTATTTATAATCTCTTGATTGGTTAGTAGATGACTAAGAGATTACAGTAGTACACACACAGCCACCCAAGTGTTAAGTTTGGAGTGGCAGTCTCCTCTCCTGTGTCTGAGTCCATTAAAAGCTTTGTTTGAGTTGCTGAGGATTAGGCCTCAATCCATCTCCGCTGCTCCGAATCATTTCGGCAATCAATAAGAAGAATTTCCCCGGAGGACTGTGCACTCCATCAGCGAATAGTGAATTCTCGTGAGCAGGGAATAGCTGTTGTGTTTTTGTTTCTGATGAAGAATTATTCCTTAAACACACAGCAGCCTCCCTGCCTGTGTTAAGCACTTAACACACCATAGTTCAGATTGTTTACTGTGGAAGAGTCACATGATATATAATTCCAGGCTTTTTTGCATTTTCATTTTTAAAAAGCATTATGAGTCAGCTAAAAGCTTGCTGCCAGTCTCTCTGCTAATACAGCGTCTGAATCACAGACTTGGATCTTCAGCCAGGAATGTTGTTCTGCAAACTTAGCTTCTCCTTCGGTTTACTTTGACGATCAGCTCCTTCCTTTTATACAGCTTTCTATGCAGACTGTCAAGAACATTTTAACACACACAGAACAATACAACAGGTTTGACTTCTTTCTTAAAAGAAGGCAAATATGTGTTTTTTTATAAAGTGTTATGTAAAACCCCAGCACAAAAATACAATCCCTTGCCTTGGAACTTTTTTTTCTTTCTTGAACCAGCCTTACAATTTAAGATGTAAAGCTTCTTTGGTAGTGTGGGTCAATTGTAATGCATGTCTACACTGTGTCCCTGTTTATTGCTACTGGCTGCACCACTCTATGTGACCCTGTCACAAAGACGGCCGGAGTGGGTGGCGTCAGACCAGAAGCAGGAAATAAACAGACAGAGACTTTGTGAGTTTATAGAGCTGGAGAATGCTTTCGCTCAGCATTTAATAAACAGCACAGAAAATAAAAGGTTTGTAACAAAAACACAGGACACGGCACTTGCGCCAAAATAAATAGACAAACAAAACGTACTAAACACTTAACAAACGGTGCACGGAGAGACAAACAAACACGGTGAGTACAAACACTTCTAGATTATTTCACTTTTACTACTTTTTCCTCCTTCTCCTCACCCGTTCTCCACTCTCGAACACCCAACCCCGAGTGAATGCTACGTATCTCTATATATACTGTTGTGCTGGGATTCAATTACTAATTAATTATTCACTTGAATCCCAGCACGTGAATTAATTCTGTGCAACCCCGTGCTCACATATTACATTTAACCAGCACGTGAAGTGATTTGTGCCCTCCTCGTGCCTAAATACAAATCTACCTTTTTAAATCACACGTGAAACACAGACCCGTTTATATCCCGTGTACCAATCTATACACCAACATTAACACACGCACGCAACATACAACACATAATATGCACACAGGGGCGGGGCACATTGCCACAGACCCCTAGTGTACAGGTCTGGAATCTCGTTCCCATTGTCTGCTGCCTCCTCCTGCATACGTTCATTGCCCTGTGGGGAATGGCTTTCCATACAGCCTCCAGTACTGCCTTTATAATGGCCTCTAATACTGCTCAATTGAAACTAGTTTGGTAGGAGTTCTCTTTTGAGTTATACAATGTACAACATTGGCTTCCCACAGCCAGAAGAGAATTCACTAGTTGGGAGAAGGAGTTGATGGAGGGGAGGTGCGAGAGAGCAGCAGAGGAAGAAACAGAGGGGGAGAGAGAACTGAGGTTTTGACGGAAGGTGACAGAGTAGGAAGGGATGGGAGAGACAGAGAGGAGATAAAGTAGTGATCAGAGATATCGAGAGGAGTGGCCGAGAGGGCTGGGGGGAACTAGTCCTTGGTGAAGATGAGGTCTAGTTGATGGCCCGTAGAGGAAAGGGGGAGAATCAGAGAGATAAAGTTAGAGGATTTCGATTTGCAGCGGCAGGGAGAAGCCAGAGCAGAGGACAGGAACGAAAATTACCTGAGGTAAGAGTATTGAAAAGTAATAATACAGAGAAAACTGACCGTGGACAACCCTTCTGTATATCAACTCCTTGAAACCCATTGGAAATAATACAACACTACTACAGATCAAAAACTGCACTACACAGCACATTAAAGCCCACTTTCTACACAAGCTCTGCAGAGTCAGGGATTTGTGCAATAGCCTTACAGAAAAGACTGAAAACATCATTGGGATATACGTTGCATGTGTTACTGTGAAGACGAACTGGAGTAGAACCATTACCAGACCACAACATTAGTGATTACATAGATAATGCTAATCTGTTTAATTTATTTAAGCTAGCAGGTGCTCCTGGTCTTTGATAAATCCCTGTGCTGGGCACTGCTTACCACTTTTCTCAGAAAAATAGAAAACATGACATAAAGTGATTGTCGCTAACAAAATAATCCCATTAAAACCTTACCTGTTGTGCACTTACATCAAAAATTGGCAGTTTTGAAAGAAACGCATGTCATAGAAAATATGTATTTTATTTTAAAACATGATATCTTGCCATACAGTAGGTTGCATACATCTCTGTTTGCAAGCCCTCATCCTTTCAACTGCTTCTTTCCTGTCATTAAGCAACCAGCTGCTTTGCTTATTGACTGACATGGTTTCAACAAGGAACATGCTTTGACTCTGCAGTGAAATTACCCAGGAAGTGCAAGTGTACCAGATTCCCTGAAAAAAGGAAACAACCTATTGTAGTATCAGATATCATGTTTTAAAATGAAAACACATTCTTGCTAAAACAAGTCCATCTTTAAAATTGCACATTTGAGACCTATGTAGCTAATGGAAGTGTCAAACAGGCAATATTTATTGAATTATTTTGTTAGCTACAATCCCTTTAAAAAAGAAACCCACTTCAGACTTTTAGCAGTGCAGCTTTTTCAGTTTGTGATATTCCTAAAAGACAGCGATAAGTGCTCTTCAATGCCTTTTCAGTTTGTGATATTCCGAAAGGACAACGATAAGTGCTCTTCAATGCCTTTTCAGTTTGTGATATTCCTAAAGGACAGCGGTAAGGGCTCTTCGATGCCTTTTAAGTTTGTGATATATCTAAAGGACAGCGGTAAGTGCTCTTCAATGCCTTTTCGATATGTGATATTCCTAAAGGACAGCGGTAAGTGCTCTTTGTTGCTGTTTCAGTTTGTGATATTCCTAAAGGACAGCGGTAAGTGCTCTTCGTTGCCTTTTCAGTTTGTGATATTCCTAAAGGACAGCGATAAGTGCTCCTCATTGCCTTTTCAGGTTGGGAGATTCCTAAAGGACAGCGGTAAGTGCTCTTTGTTGCCGTTTCAGTTTGTGATATTCCCTAAGGACAGCGGTAAGTGCTCTTTGATGCCTTTTCAGGTTGTGATATTCCTAAAGGACAGCGATAAGTGCTCTTCGTTGCTGTTTCAGTTTGTGATAATCCTAAAGGACAGCGATAAGTGCTCTTCATTGCCTTTTCAGGTTGTGATATTCCTAAAGGACAGCGGTAAGTGCTCTTCGATGCCTTTTCAGTTTGTGATATTCCTAAAGGACAGCGGTAAGTGCTCTTCGATGCCTTTTCAGGTTGTGATATTCCGAAAGGACAGCAGTAAGTGCCCTTCATTGCCGTTTCAGTTTGTGATATTCCTAAAGTACAGCGGTAAGTGCTCTTCAATGCCTTTTCGGTTTGTGATATTCCTAAAGGACAACGATAAGTGCTCTTCAATGCCTTTTTCAGTTTGTGATATTCCTAAAGGACAGCGGTAAATGCTCTTCGATGCCTTTTCAGTTTGTGATATTCCTAAAGGACAACGATAAGTGCTCTTCAATGACTTTTTCAGTTTGTGATATTCCTAAAGGACAGCGGTAAGTGCTCTTCGATGCCTTTTCAGGTTGTGATATTCCTAAAGGACAGTGGTAAGTGCTCTTTGATGCCTTTTCAGTTTGTGATATTCCTAAAGGACAGCGGTAAGTGCTCTTTGATGCCTTTTCAGGTTGTGATATTCCTAAAGGACAGTGGTAAGTGCTCTTCGTTGCCATTTCAGTTTGTGATATTCCCTAAGGACAGCGGTAAGTGCTCTTCAATGCCTTTTCGGTTTGTGATATTCCTCACCCTTTCCGGTCCATTGTCGGACTGGGTCCGACATTGCAATTATTCCTCACAGGTCCTTTGTCGGACTGGGTCCGACATCATTATAGCAACGCAAAAAACGGGTTTCTAGTCGTTTTTTCTCCGGAAAAAGCCAAGAAAACCATTCAGTTGCCGAGTGGGAGCGACAAGAGCCGAGACAAGTCGAAAAAAAAAAAAAGGCGTATCTCATGAATAGTCATACATGGTATCTGGTATCAGATAACGGGGCGGGTCGTAAGTAAACAAGTTGGCTGACTGAATCAGCGCACAGAAAACACAGACATTTGCAGAGCTTTTTTGAGATGTTATAGTAATAAAATAATGACTTGGATCGCATTATTGAGGAGTTTGGTGATAAAACGAAAGTGATCCGGAGATGATCGATCGGGTATGTAATGACTATTATTATTATTATTATTATTTATTTCTTACATAGGTGAACGCTATAGCAAACGAAAGGGTGGGGCGGGCTGGAGATGCCTAGTGAGTGCTTTGTTGATATGCAGGGCCATTTAAACCTGTTTGACTGTGGAAAAAAATACTTTTAAACAGCGCCTAAAATTAACCGCGCGCGGTGAAAATTAATTAGACCTGACGTGCCTGACGCGCGATTAATAAATGGACCGCAAAGGGCTAAAGGACAGTGGTAAGTGCTCTTTGATGCCTTTTCAGGTTGTGATATTCCTAAAGGACAGCGATAAGTGCTCTTTGTTGCTGTTTCAGTTTGTGATATTCCTAAAGGACAGCAGTAAGTGCTCTTCGGTGACTTTTCAGTTTGTGATATTCCTAAAGGACAGCGGTAAGTGCTCTTTGTTGCCTTTTCAGTTTGTGATATTCCTAAAGGACAGCGATAAGTGCTCTTCATTGCCTTTTCAGGTTGTGATATTCTTAAAGGACAGCGGTAAGTGCTCTTCAATGCCTTTTTGGTTTGTGATATTCCTAAAGGACAGCGGTAAGCGCTCTTCAATGCCTTTTCGGTTTGTGATATTCCTAAAGGACAACGATAAGTGCTCTTCAATGCCTTTTTCAGTTTGTGATATTCCTAAAGGACAGCGGTAAGTGCTCTTCAATGCCTTTTCAGTTTGTGATATTCCGAAAGGACAGCGGTAAGTGCTCTTCGATGCCTTTTCAGTTTGTGATATTCCCCAAGGACAGCGGTAAGTGCTCTTCGATGCCTTTTCAGTTTGTGATATTCCTAAAGGACAGCGGTAAGTGCTCTTCGATGCCTTTTCAGTTTGTGATATTCCTAAAGGACAGCGATAAGTGCTCATTATTGCCTTTTCAGGTTGTGATATTCCTAAAGGACAGCTGTAAGTGCTCTTCAATGTCTTTTTGTTTTGTGATATTCCTAAAGGACAGCGGTAAGTGCTCTTCGATGACTTTTCAGTT
The DNA here is from genome assembly GCA_036884735.1 of Huso huso. Taxonomy (NCBI): domain Eukaryota; kingdom Metazoa; phylum Chordata; class Actinopteri; order Acipenseriformes; family Acipenseridae; genus Huso; species Huso huso. The sequence continues at coordinate 16,763,606 of CM072675.1, read as the reverse complement.
TGTGATATTCCCCAAGGACAGCGGTAAGTGCTCTTCGTTGCCGTTTCAGGTTGCAATATTCCGAAAGGACAGCGGTAAGTGCTCTTCAATGTCTTTTCAGTTTGTGATATTCCCCAAGGACAGCGGTAAGTGCTCTTCAATGCCTTTTCAGTTTGTGATATTCCTAAAGGACAGCGGTAAGTGCTCTTCGATGCCTTTTCAGTTTGTGATATTCCTAAAGGACAGCGATAAGTGCTCTTTATTGCCTTTTCAGGTTGTGATATTCCTAAAGGACAGTTGTAAGTGCTCTTCAATGTCTTTTTGTTTTGTGATATTCCTAAAGGACAGCGGTAAGTGCTCTTCGATGACTTTTCAGTTTGTGATATTCCCCAAGGACAGCGGTAAGTGCTCTTCGATGACTTTTCAGTTTGTGATATTCCCCAAGGACAGCGGTAAGTGCTCTTCGATGACTTTTCAGTTTGTGATATTCCCCAAGGACAGCGGTAAGTGCTCTTCGTTGCCGTTTCAGGTTGCAATATTCCGAAAGGACAGCGGTAAGTGCTCTTCAATGCCTTTTCGGTTTGTGATATTCCTAAAGGACAACGATAAGTGCTCTTCAATGACTTTTTCAGTTTGTGATATTCCCCAAGGACAGCGGTAAGTGCTCTTCGATGCCTTTTCAGTTTGTGATATTCCTAAAGGACAGCGGTAAGTGCTCTTCGATGCCTTTTCAGTTTGTGATATTCCTAAAGGACAGCGGTAAGTGCTCTTCGATGCCTTTTCAGTTTGTGATATTCCTAAAGGACAGCGATAAGTGCTCTTCAATTCTGTGTGTTTATCAGGCAGTGCTTATCAAGCTCAGGTGCAGCATGGCTATTACAGTGCTATTGTCAGAAGCTGGGCTAATTAGTATCCCCTGTCCAATCTCTAAATCATCAATGATCCTTTTTGGTAATTATTCATTAAAATATTCAATAATCAAAAAGAAACAATGAAGTGAGACCATGATCTAAAAACCATCAGTTATAGAAACGCATGGGATGTACTGCAGAGCTCACTTCTATTTAAATGAGCTGTTCCCTGACAGTATTTAATATATACATGTAACTCCTCCCTGTGTCCTGTGTGCCTCGGGACTGAAGCAGGTAAAATAATTAAAATGCTGGCAGGGGGGCTCCCGAGTGGCGCATCCAGTGTGGAGGCCTGGGGGGGGACACTGGGGCGAGCACCACCCGGGAGGGAGGGCTAGGTTGGCCAGGGTGTCCTCGGCTCACCATGCACCAGCGACCCCTGTGGTCTGGCTGGGCACCTGCGGACTTGCCTGTAAGCTGCCCAGAGTTGTGTGGTTCTCCAACGCTGTTGCTCTGAGGTGGCTGCATGGTGGGCCTGTAGTGTGTAAAAGAAGCGGTCGACTGACAGCACATGCTTCGGAGGACAATTCTTTTGTCATGAGGGGGATCTTCTTTGGTGAGGTTCTTTCATTCTCGCGAAAAAAGATGAAAAAAGTGTACTCTGGCTAAAAAAGATTGTGGACAACCACCGCCGAGTCCTCGGGACAGATTTGCCCGAGACAGACAGCACTTCCCGGGGCAGCAGTGTGAGATACCTCCCTTACATTTTAATTGTTGATATCTCAGCCTCTGTTTGAGTTAGAAATACAAGACCCCCCCCCCCCCCCATTTTGTTCCTCTGCTCTCCCTCTACTGGAATATGGCTTTGTGGTAAGGATGACTGGCGCAGTGCAAAAAGAGTATAATGTCCAGGCTGCCGTTTCCCAATAATAACAATATTTATTACAATCCAACAGAAAGTTCAAAAAGTAATACAAAACGAAATAATAATAAGCCCGCTTATCAATCGATGGTATTGGGGCAAAATAACAAAAGGTTAAAAGTCCAAAAAGTAAACAAAAAGACACGCCGTTAGCCACAATCCTCCGTGGCACGAAAAACTGTGCTCTTTTCTTCCGGGATCGGGGGTGCGTGCGGCGCCTTGGTGTTGTGCTGTGTGGTGAGGGGCGTGCTCTGGGGTAAATGCTGGCTCTCCGGCCACAGCCTCCCGTCCTCCTGCTCCTCTACTAAAACACAAACAGACACGTAACACAAAGGTAAACAAAACACTAGTCCGGCTGGTCGTTCTCACTTTCTCAGCGCAGGGAGGTTTGACGTAGCTGCTTCCCCTTTGTACCCAGCAAACTCCTCCCTGCAGTCAACGTCGCCCTGGTTTCTCCAATAGAGGGCTGCCCCGCAGCTGACTGCAATGGAATCGTCCTGAGTACTTGCAACTACGCGCCCCTTCTAATATGGTCACCTTCCGGTTTCCACCTACCACCGAGGTGGTGGATCTAGGAGGCAGCGTACCTTCCCCCTTACACAGCGCCCTTTCTAATCAGGAGGGAGATTTACAGCATCGATCCATTCTCTCTCTATCACAGGCTTGTTTGGTTTTTCCAGTGAAAACCGAAATAACAACCATTAACCGCCACCAGGTCGTTAGGTAATAATGAGGGGCGGGCGTGAAGCTGCAGTCTGTAGTGTAGAGGTCAGCACGTCTGCCTAGCATGCCAAAGACTAGTGGATCGGAAACTGGTGAAAACTTTTTTCTTTTAGATTAGTTATACTTTTATACTGACATAATTTATTCATTTTTGTTCATGAGTGCGAACATCCAAAATGCTAACATGCTAACAGTGTATTACATTTTATATATTAAATATTTCAATGGTTATAGTAAAATTAAACATTTTCGCTTGAAAACTATCAGCTAGTCAAACTATCAAATATATTTTTATTTTTTTTGCTGAGAGATGGTACAGCTATGGCCACAACTTTTGCATCAAAAAAAAATAAAGAAAAGCCTAGATTAACATAATTTTTTTTAGCATCATGTAATCAAAATAACTACAGAACAATATCGCAAAAGTCTATCGGAAGCCATAATAGTATAGCCAACAGTAGTATTTAAGGCATGTTGGATTTCGAAATATCACATTTTTAACTGTCACAGTTTTTCGTTAAGTATGCAAAACTACAAGCGGTATGTAATTCAGTATGTTAACACAGCATTATTCCACAGGCTTCATTGGACTCCGTTTGGCCATAGCTGTACTGCTAATTCACTGTATTCTAATAGATAAATTACAACTGTACATGCAATACTGGCAAAATATGTGTTAAGCAATAAAAACTTTGCCATTGCACAACATGACTTTTATTGTATATGCATTAAAGGAGAAAGGAAAAATGATTTTTTTTCTTTCTTTTACATCAAGGAATTCATGTTACAATTAAAGGATAAGCATGCAGTTTCACTTCATGTTGCCTCTGCCTGTCCCCTGCTTAGTGTTGTGTCTGTTGATCGCTCATTTTTCGGTCAATGTAAGCCACCTCCACCTTCACAATAAGATACTGCCGAAAACTGGACTGCTGGGGCTTTTAATATGAAGGTGGTCATGTGTAGTCTCAGACATTATCATGCGCATTGAATTATTGCTCACACTAAATTCAGTGTGTGCGCTATAGCATGTAAATGAGCCAAATAGTGTGCACATAAATGAATGTGTTCTCTGTTAGTAAATGGGGCAGTAAATTTAGATTTATCGCGCATGTTAGGCTCACTACTTTACACGTGCGCTAAGTCTAAATGTAGTGCCCTTTCGTAAATGAGGCCCAGAGAGCCGAGGCTCCCAAGCGGTGTGCCGCCAGGGCTGCTCAAGTGTGCCACCAAATTTCAGAGGCCGATGGTATAACACACTGTATTCAGCTAATAAACTTTATTTAAGCAAGTCTAAAATTATTAAAAAATATATTCAAACCTGTTAAAATGTTATTAAAAGTGACTGTTTAAAAAGGTACCAAAAAAAGTACTGTACCCTATTTCTGTTTCCAGCAAAGAACTCTAAACTCGTTAACACAATGTGCTCGCAATGCAGGACCAACTGTATTACATAAGAACATAAGAAAGTTTACAAACAAGAGGAGGCCATTCAGCCCATCTTGCTCGTTTGGTTGTTAGTAGCTTATTGATCCCAGAATCTCATCAAGCAGCTTCTTGAAGGATCCCAGGGTGTCAGCTTCAACAACATTACTGGGGAGTTGGTTTCCAGACCCTCACAATTCTCTGTGTAAAAAAGTGCCTCCTATTTTCTGTTCTGAATGCCCCTTTATCTAATCTCCTTTTGTGACCCCTGGTACTTGTTTCTTTTTTCAGGCCGAAAAAGTCCCCTGGATCGACATTGTCAATACCTTTTAGAATTTTGAATGCTTGAATCAGATCACTGCGTAGTCTTCTTTGTTCAAGACTGAATAGATTCAATTTTTTAGCCTGTCTGCATACAACATGCCTTTTTAAACCCGGGATAATTCTGTTGCTCTTCTTGCACCTTTATAGAGCAGCAATATCCTTTTTGTAACGAGGTGACCAGAACTGAACACAATATTCTAGATGAGGTCTTACTAATGCATTGTAAAGTCTTAGCATTACTTCCCTTGATTTAAATTCTGAGCATCTTGTTGGCCTTTTTTATAGCTTCCCCACATTGTCTAGATGAAGACATTTCTGAGTCAACATAAACTCCTAGGTCTTTTTCATAGATTCCTTCATCAATTTCAGTATCTCCCATATGATATTTATAATGCACATTTTTATTGCCTGCGTGGAGTACCTTACACTTTTCTCTATTAAATGTAATTTGCCATGTGTCTGCCCAGTTCTGAATGCTGTCTAGATCATTTTGAATGACCTTTACTGCTGCAGCAGTGTTTGCCACTCCTCCTATTTTTGTGTCATCTGCAAATTTAACAAGTTTGCTTACTATACCTGAATCTAAATCATTAATGTAGATTAAGAATAGCAGAGGACCAAATACTGATCCCTGTCGTACACCACTGGTTACCTCGCTCCATTTTGAGGTTTCTCCTCTAATCAGTACTTTCTGTTTTCTACATGTTAACCACTCCCTAATCCATGTGCATGCATTTCCTTGAATCCCTACTGCGTTCAGTTTGAGAATTAATCTGTTATGCGGGACTTTGTCAAAAGCTTTCTGGAAATCTAAATAAACCATGTCATATGCTTTGCAATTATCCATTATCGATGTTGCATCCTCAAAAAAATCAAGCAGGTTACTGTTACCATATAGGTAATTTTCCATTTTGGATCTTATTATAGTTTCCATAAGTTTACATATAATAGAAGTCAGGCTTATTGGTCTGTAGTTACCTGGTTCGGTTTTGTCTCCCTTTTTGTGGATCGGTATTACGTTTGCTATTTTCCAGTCTGTCGGTACAACCCCTGTGTCAAGAGACTGTTGCATGATCTTGGTTAGCGGTTTGTAAATAACTTCTTTCATTTCTTTGAATACTATTGGGAGGATCTCATCCGGCCCAGGGGATTTGTTTATTTTAAGAGCTCCTAGTCCCTTTAACATTTCTGCCTCTGTTATGCTAAAGTTATTTAACCCTTTGCAGTCCATTTATTAAGTGCGTGTCAGGCGCGTCAGGTCCAATTTATTTTCACACACGCAGTTAATTTTAGACGCGCTGTTTAAAAGTATTTTTTTCCACAGTCAAACGGGTTTAAAAGGCCCTGCATATCAACAAAGCACTCACTAGGCATCTCCAGCCCCGCCCCACCCTTTCGTTCGCTATAGCTTTCACATATGCTAAGAAATAAATAATAATAATAATAGTCATACATACCGATCAATCATCTCCTGATCACTCGTTTTATCACCAAACGCCTCAATAATGCGATCCAAGTCATTATTTTATTACTATAACATCTGAAAAAAGCTCTGCAAATGTCCATGATATTCTCTTAGCACTGATGCAGTCACAGCCAGCTTGTTTCCTTATGGCCGCCGTTATCTGATGCCAGGGGCAAGTATGACTATTCATGAGATACGCCCTTTTTTTTTTCTTTTTTTTTCGGCTTGTCTTGGCTCCTGTCGCTCCCATTCGGCCATTGAATGGCTTTCTCTGCTTTTTCCGGAGAAAAAACTACTAGAAACCCATTTTTTGCGTCTTTTTGATGATGTCGGACAGGGTCCGACATTGGACCGGATAGGAATAATTGCAATGTCAGACCAGGTCCGACATAGGACCGCAAAGGGTTAAAACTGGATAGGTACAGGTCGACATGTGGGGCATGTTGTCCGTGTCCTCATTTGTAAAAACTTGTGAAAAGTAATCACTTAATATATTTGCTATTTTTTTTTTCTTTGTCTATGATTTTGCCATTTGTATCTCTAGACATTTAATCTCCTTTTTGAATGTTCTCTTGCTGTTATAATATTGGAAAAACATTTTGCAATTGGTTTTAGCCCCCTTAGCAATATTGATTTCTATCTCTCTCTTGGCCTTTCTAACTTCCTTTTTGACTTGCGTTTGCAGTTCCAAGTACTCTTTCTGTGTACTTTGTTTTTGGTCCCTTTTAAACGCTCTGTAAAGTACCTTTTTTCGCTGAATATTTTTTTAATTGATCTATTAAACCATTCTGGCCCTTTTGTTTTAGATATAGATTTGTCTACTCTTGGGATGTAATTGTTTTGCGCCTCTAGTACTACATTTTTAAAAAACAGCCATCCTTTTTCTGTGGATGTTTTCTTTATTTTACTCCAATCTATTTCTACTGTTTGTGTGGTTGCCCATGGCAACCCGAGTCAGCACATTGGGAGTGATTTTCGACTGTGAAGGAAAACAATGTTAATGGAAAAAAACAAACAAAACACACACACACAACTGTGTTGTACTAAGATTTATACATGTAAAGAACAGAAGGGCGTGCCTGTCAGTGGATCAGGACCAAAGAGCTGCCTTATCTTCAGTTCCACCCCAGATCAAGCGACTCTGCTCCCTCAGGCAGGCCCAGGGTTCACATTAATGGCAATTTGTTGCACATTATTACTCTCTTGCTCTTTGCTCTGCTGTCTCTGCTTTTACTAGCGAATTCTCAAAATTAATCTTACTGTTTTCATGTGTTCTTATTTTTTTTTTTTTTTACAAATATTGAACTTTTTGGCAGTTTTTATATTCCCTTCTTTTTTACTTAATTAATAACAAACAGTTGAAACTTTAAATGGTAACTTCTTTTGTTCAATAATACCAACTTTTACATGAGAAATGCAAGACTGTTATATAATTAGCTTTTAGCGACCTGCAATTAATAATTCAAAATCTGAAACGCTGAGCCATTGGATTTCGAAACATTTAAAATCTTACATGTGGGATAAATTTGAAAATTGTATTACACAGGTATCTAGGCAAAATATTACCTATTGCTCCGACTTGTATCCTGTTTCATTGAACGGCTTTCACTGTAAACGGCTGATATGAAATTCTTTTGAGGGCGGCTTGAATTGTTTTTAGGAAGTTTAAACGTAGAGGCTTTTATTAGAGGGCGAGTTCAGTTGGAGAAAATAGGGTGGTGTGCCTCAGAAAAGAAAAATATATCAAGGTGTACCGCAGCAGAGAAAAGGTTGGGAACCACTGTCATAGAGTGTAGGGGTTTTTAAGTTTAGTATTGGTAAAACTAGGCAGTCTCTTCTACTTCCATAAGAGCTCCACTTACTAATTAAAACAATCAGGAGTAACAATAGCACTTCAACTAATAAAAGCAGCAAAATGGTTTGTAAAAAATAGCAGCTAGAAGTTCTGTTAATTTGAGTTCCTCTTATATCCAAAGAGCTACTATTGTAGCAATGAAAAGAAACAAAATGAGAAGTAAGAGTGTGGCAGTGGCAGCATGGATATACCTGTCTAGGGTCTTTAATACAAGCCTCAGCACCCTGAACATCCTGGTGTCTACCCCAGTGGTAATGATGCTGATCCCAGGCCTCCTGTGAGAGCACAGGGGGGTTTAAGTGTCTGTAATTCAATCCGCCCGAATAGTCCTCCACTAGATGAACCAAGTGGAACGCAAAAAGGTTTTAATTAAAAGGATTGGCAATAAGTTGGTATATTGCCATAATTTGCACAAGGCCTCTTCTGGAAAATGACTTAACCTTTGCCTCTGTTGCCGTGGAGACTAATGGATCTGTTTGTATCAGCCTGTGTGTGTGTGTGTGTGTGAGAGAGTGAGCGAGTGCTCAGGGCCTAGATGATACCGCAACATTCAAATCTTACGTCAGCAGGTTGGGGCTAAAAGGAGCTGGAATTGCTTCTTTTTTATAATTACATTTTGTTGGGATACAAAATGTAGAACGAAATCCGGTGTACATATCACTGTAGGTCATATAAACCCATATCAGTCCAGGCTGGGATTCACAAAGTATTCATTATTTTAAATCTGTTTACTTTGTGAATGTATCAGGTTTTTTTTTTTTTTGGTGATGTCCTGTGCTGCAGCAAGGTTATAGAAACCATATTTGATCCTCTTTACATCTGTGTGGAAAAATAAAGCATATTGTGATGATGCAGAGCAATACACCCCAAGCCTGTGCATTTGTATGGAATCCTTTACAATGTTCATTTTAATAATTGTGGGGCCGCTTACATGGTGGTTTGTGGGATATGTTTGACCCACAGGCTGGCTATTGAGAATCAGAACTGTAGGGTCTACTTGAGTAGAGTTCTTCTTCCATAGTTAGTTATAATAAATACTTACTGTGGTTTTATTGTATTATTCCACACAATAAAGGCAGACAACAGTGCTAATAAGGGTTATGATTTGGCTTTTAGATCTGTGGTTATTGTCACTCCTTGGATATAGCTGAATGGCCACTGGTGTACTACTTAATTACAAAACAACAATGTAGCAACTCATAGTAAAAGCAAAAGTACTTAGGGACTACCAAGCTGTTTGTTTAATAAGCTTGATAATATTAAGACTAAAACCAAGACTGCTGGCTTAGGTAGAGAACAACAGTCTGCACAAAGAAACTAAACATAGCTCCCAATTTATCATGATTCACTGTCCGGGTTCGTGCACATCCATACTAGCTATAAAAACCCAGCAAACAGATAAATACATGGTTCTGTAAAAACCTGGGGCTTGCATGTGTCTTTCAAATTGGCTGTGAACTTTAAATAAGCAGTAAGTTATGCATTAACTGAAATGTCTTTTGATGCCATGCCTTTCCCATATAATATTAAGACTGTAATTGAAATAACATGAAGTGTCTATTAACGATAGTGAAACAGCATACTGCAGTCAGTTTGAATGGATTCTGTTTAAGCAATGGATTCTCTTCTTGCAGCTGCAGTATTACTGTGCCTCTCTTCTCTCTCCTAACCCATTAATACATTAGCAATATTACAGAAATGATCCTTTCCAAAGGTGAGATAATAATAATATGACTCATATTTCCAGTCACTCAATTTATAGATGGGAAACGTCAGGGAAATTAGGATTAGCACCTAATTTTTTGCAGGAGTTACTGAACCTGTATCTTCCAAACCGCACTCTGAGATCACAGGATGCGGGGCTGCTAGTTATTCCTAGGGTCAACAAAAGCAACACGGGAGGTAGGGCTTTTTCTTGTAGTGCTCCTAAATTATGGAATGCTCTGCCTTCGTTTGTCAGGGAAGCTGAGAACAAAAACGCACTTTTATAAAATGGCTTTCTTATCTTAGTGGGTTTTAATGTAACTTTAAAATGACTGCTTTTATATTATGTGTATACTGTTATTTAAATATGTTATTTAAATGGTCTGATTATGGCAGTTGCATGTGTGACATGCTATACAAATTAATTGTGATTTGTTCTTTTTTTCTACTATGTACTGTACAGTGCATTGTGATACTTTTTTAAAAAAAGTGTTATATAAATGCAATAAATAAATAAAATAAATGTAGGTTCATAACAAGAATTGTAACAGGCGTTTGGCTGAAACTGCTCAAACGGATCCTTTCAAGGGAACATTGAGCATTGCTTTAATAGCCTAGTGTGGTAGGGTGAAGACTGGAAAAATAAGTCAAATCTGGCCTAAAGGGAGCTACTCACCTGACCTCACCAAGATGGAGTGTGCCTTAAGTATAGGGTCCAGTTGTTGTGGCCATCTTGGGAAGGTCGGAAGCACAGGTGTTTCAGGTTGCGCTAATATCAAAACCGAATAGCGATTGGCTGTGATGGATTGATAGAGGCATGCCTTGGGGTACATCAGGTGAACTGTGTAGAGTAGCGAGGAGTTTGCTGGCTGGAGGTGGAGTCAAGACAGGTGTGGGACTCATGCAAAGGAGCAAGCTGATGGTGCACGGAAAAATACAGGCTCGAGAAGAGGAGCCGGAGAGACAGGGTCACGGTGGAGAGAGCGACTAAACAGGAACCCATAGGTGAGTGATCGCATGACAATACAGGCGGGGTGAAGAAGGACGGCACTGTCTACCAAGACAGTAAACCAACTGTATAGAATTGTAAATAGTACACTGTGTCATTTCAGTGAACTACTGGGATCGTGTGAGTGTTTATTTGATCACTTCCCCTCCCTCTCACACCTACGTTTTGCTCAGTGATAAATGTTTCTACTTTCTGTTATACTGCATACTGCAGTACCCCCTAAGAAATATTACACTGGGCAGAATTATATCCTACCCCCTTAACACTAAGCTATAACATCAAGTTGAATCATAGAGCTGTCTTCCAACAGGCTGTATTGCAGAGATATTGCACTAGGAAATCAAATCTATAAAAAGTTGCCATTATTTTGAGGGAAATTACCTTAATATCCCTTACATTTGGTTTACGTTCTAATGGGTATTTAGCCCTTAATCACCTGTATTGCTTCTGCTTCTTACTAAGGCTGGCTACCCAGCATTAATAGATGGCAAAAACTGGCCATCAAGATGTCTGTTCCTGAAACTTATTTTTCAGCAAGTGGTCACAGGGCAGTTCAAGCCACAAGATGATGTAGTAAAATGTGAAAATGGATCCTGAACCCAATCATATTCATCAGTGTTTATATGTTCAAAGTAAACACTGAAGTACTCTGCCAACATTGGTCATGGTGTTAGGGTTAGGGTTAGGATTGGGGAAATTCTGTCAGTAGCAGGAACACATCTGAGATTCCATTGCTCAGTCTAGTTTTACACATCTCTATTTTCTTCCTAAATGCTGTAAATGTGTCACTTACCTTGAGTATGGTTGTCTTGCCCCCTTGTGTGGAGAGGTTCAAAGTGTTATGCAAGCTTTGTTATCCAGAACGGTTCAGAAAGGTTTTGGATTGTGCACAGAAAGAAAAGCCAGCAGCTCTGTCAAGTTCAAAAACTCTTTCCAGGACTCTGCTGTGAGATAACCAATGTACTTCTGTATGAAACAATAACTTTTCATATTCTGCAACCATTTCTAAACACAGCTTTTCAAATAAGACACTTTGAACCTGCTAAATGCGCTGAACCTCTCCACACAAGGGGGCAAGACAACCATACTCAAGGTGAGTGACACGATTACAGCATTTAGGAAGAAAATAGAGATTTGGAAATCTAGATTACTATGTTCCTGCTTGTGACCAAGCTGTTGAGTGGCGTGTGGGTGGTGACGTCACGGACCAGGAACAGAAACCAAAACAATGAATGGCGGTGGTGAAACTGCAGCGCTACGACGCTCAGTGTTTTTATTAAATAATAACAAAACAAAAGATTTAAACAAAACAACACACTACAAACAAAAGGGCACGTTGGCCAAACAAATAGAAATAAACAAATAAGTATCACGCTGGGGTAAAACCAGCACGCTTAGCAGTTGTTTAGCTTTTAAATCTCTCTTCCACCTTGCTCGCTCTCCCGTACTCTCCTCTGTACACTCTACTCCTTGATCGCGGACTGCTGCAGGCTTTTATATTCTGGCCGAGGGGTTAACTAGCTGCTAATTATCTTATTAACCCTCGGCCATAGTCTGCACGAGTTTAGTAAGGATGCGTGACTGTCAGCTAGTTAAATAATCAGTAGCTGATCAGTCACGCATCCTCACAAGGTTTTAATAATCAAAACAATAACAAATAATATTGTCTTTCGCCGTAATATAAACATAAATCATAATATAAATAAATAATAAACAAAGGAGCGGGACACTCCGCCACACTGCTACTGACTGAATTTTCCCAATCCTAACCCTAACCCTAACCCCATGACAGTTGAGTGTGTGAAAGAGAGGATCATTGCTCACCTTTCAATGTTGGCAGAGTACTGATGAATATGATTGGGTTCAGGATCCATTTTCACATTTTACTACATCATCTTGTGGCTTGAACTGCCCTGTGACCACTTGCTGAAAAATAAGTTTCAGTAACAGACATCTTGATGGCCAGTTTTTGCCATCTATTAATGCCGAGTAGCCAGCCTTAGTAAGAAGCAGAAGCAATACAAGTGTTACTACCTTTCCCAGCAACATATACTTATTAAACATCATTTTCTGCTATGGCAGCCATGACGACAAAGGTCCCGACTGGAAGTGGATAATGATTTATGACTTAGCTTGCCAACCATCACACCAAGGATAGACAGACTCTGCAGTGAGAAGCAGGCTCATCCATCTCACTGATATCTGTAAGTAAATGATTGTTTTCTTAAAAACATTACTAACAATATGTCTTCATATGCAGTACACTTCTATCATTATTATTTTATTTCTTAGCAGTCGTCCTTATCCAGGGCGACTTACAATTGTTACAAGATATCATGTTATTTTTACATACAATTACATTATTTTTACACATTATTTTTTACATACAATTACCCATTTATACAGCTGTTTTTTTTCTTTACTCGAGCAATCTAGATAAAGTGCCTTGAACCCACGATCCTCCGGTCAGGAGTCCAGAACCCTAACCACTACTCCACACTGCTGCCCTATCATATACTATTGTCATGTGGGGTCTGTGATTATTATTCCATTTGAAAAGGGGTCCGTCAACAAAAAAGTTTGAGAAAATCTGGTTTAAGAGATGTACAACAATCCTGTTGTATTAATATAACTTTTTGTTCGATTCATTAAAAGAAAGTTTAAAAACAGTCTTTAAAACCCCTGGAGTTTGTGCTCAGTGGAGAGGGGTCTGTATATGTGAAGAAGGCAGTGCAGTTCAATGGCTGAAACAGGACATTATTTAGCATAGTGCATTTTTTTCCAGCAGTTATCAATAACAAGAATTACAACATGTCACACTTTCCACCCAGCCTCCACTAGAATTGTTTTTGTATGTAATTATGCCTATCCATTTTGTTCAATTCTGACTATAGGTTGTCAGTTTTCTTCTCCCTTGTGCAATTGTGTATTGATTGGTAAGTGAAGTCACTCACATCCTGCCCTGGCTGTCAGAAGGGCTGATATTTATAATGTCCTCAGTTCCATCTTTCTCCAGCACCTGCTACCTGGTGTTCAGGGTGACATGTTCACTGCCTGCCAAGCAAGTGCAGAAACATCTTAGATCTCCAGGTATTGCATGATACAGACACATTGCAAAATTAGCAGCCATTCAAGTGTACATAGGAAGATTAGCTAAACTGAATGCCACGCAGAGAGAAAGAGGCTGTGGAAAAACCATTGAGACAATTTACTAAAGACAATCAACAGGTACATATATCTATGTAATGATGTGAGTATCACCACTCCTCAGCGCGGTTTACTGGAACTATCTGATGAAAACAACTCCAGAGTGTTTGTTGTTTGGTTCTAGTTTTGTATTAACTTTCAGCATAAACCCTTAAAACTGGTATCCGGTTCTTTTAAAACTACATCATGGTAATTTGGTTCTTCTAAAACTACATCGTGGTAATTTGGTTCTTCTAAAACTACATCATGGTAATTTGGTTCTTCTAAAACTACATCACGGTAATTTGGTTCTTCTAAAACTACATCACGGTAATTTGGTTCTTCTAAAACTACATCACGGTAATTTGGTTCTTCTAAAAGTATTTCACAGTAATTTTGCAGTTTTCCCATTGTTATACAAAGTACAGTGCTACCCCATTATAATGCGGTTGTCGGGGTCCATAATTAGGAGACTGTGTTATTTGTGTTTAACCTTATAACGAATACTGGCATTTTTGTTCCCAAAATAAATTTACAATGCCCACAAGCCAAATTAAGCTAGTCTCACCCGGACGTCACCCAACCAATCCCGACTGAGGCAAGTTTACCGCTTCCCTGCTAACAAACACACACACCCACACACCCACACACTCACAGACAACAGGGTCCGTAGACCAGTCCTACAACAGTATAAATCCTGGGCCATTACAATATATACAGTATAACAGAAACAGCTGTTCCACCAATTTAAAGTTTACACCACTCTTATTTAAATTGTATATTTTTTATAATAAATGTTGTAAACTGTAAATAAATAACACAGAATCTAAGAACGTTTATACACACGTGTATTGTTTTGTGCTTGTTTTGTAACATTAACAGATTAATTAACATTAACGGACAGTTTGTTTTTACTTAAAAAAAAAAAAAAAAAACCATACAGTGCAAGCACGGGAGCTTTATAAGAACTATATGTCCCAGTTTCAACTTAAATGGGTTTAAATACAGGAATGTAAAAACAACACTAAAGCAAAATCACAGTGTTGTAGGTTTTATTTTATTATTTTTTTGTTTCTATTACAACTTATCCCAGCATAATTCACGATGACATCACCAGGATCACTTCAAGTATCTGGAACGTTCACCCAACGTCAAATTGCATTATGGGGGAAATGGGAGCCACAACCTTACTGTGTTATAACCGATTCCACACTATTTGAAATCATTCTCATCCATTTATTATATTTACTACATGTTCTTACAGGACTTTACTCATATAAGCAACTGTTTACTATAAGTTTTAACTGCTCTTAGTCAAATTCGCGCTTACTTATAACTTACTGTATTCTTTATTTTGCTCTTACTTGAATATGATCTTATTGTACTTTCATAACTGCTCTTATCTGTAATGTGATATTTTATAATGCGATACTTTGTACTGTGATACGTTGTAACAACTGTAAGTCGCCCTGGATAAGGATGTCTGCTAAGAAATTAATAATAATCTTTACCATGCTTTCATTATGCTTTACTACACATTGTTATGCTTTTACTATAGTAATCTCTTCTAAGAGGGGTTCTAGCACAGAACACCATCCTCTGTGTTGTTCTTGTTGTTTGTGATGTTAATAAGGTAGTCAGTAAAGAACCCAGACAGGCTCAATAATACACAGCCGAAGAGAGATGGCATTTAGACCCAACACTTTTACATTTTTCAAATGGACCCAACTTTCAGTTTGCTTCAAGGGCGTAAGGTATGTTAATATTTTCCCCATGCTTTTGCCATGCTCCATCATGATTTTAGTGGTTTTCATTCCATTAAGAATATGGGAAACCTGACAAGCTGCTTTTAGAAGACAGTGGTGAAGTGTCCAGTGGCGTGGAAGATGACTATCATTCTCAAAACAGCAAACCGATGAGACACTTATGCAGATTATAAGTTTTGTATTGTTTGTCCAATTTTCAGTATTGCATTCCAAATTTATTTTAAATATCCGTTTATTGAACCAACAAACGTGTACACAAGCCTTTGGGACTAAGTACTGTACAGCATATTTTCTTCATAAGGAGAAAACACACGTTGAGAAGAAACAAAGCTGTTCACATCAGAATTTGAGGATGGAGAAACACTTTATAATTCAGAGATAAATGTAGGTTCACAATGAATAATAATAAAAATAAGTCTAGTAAATCAAATGCATTTTGATAAACAGCCCACATTGTCCTGGTACTAATAAGTGTTTAGGAATAAAACCAACTGCTGCATTAAATAATTAAATAGATCAATCCTTCTTGTTCTGTCTCCAGCCCCCACTCTCCATAATACTGTCATATTTTTCCTTTTAAAAATGTTCATGTCCAAAACGCTCTTGTAAAATGAATGACTGGTCTTTAGTTTATTGGTCTTCTCAATTTACATATGGGCAAGTTAAGTGGAATGTATTCTTCCCTGTAAATGAAAGTTTGGCATTGGGAGCATTGGGGTTCCTTCATGGGCACTATATGCTGACGCTAGAGTTGAGTAGCAAGTTATAATGTACAGAATTAAAGGGATTTTAAAATATCGGTTACCACCCGTTACCACCAAGTGTGCAATATTAAAACTCGTCAAACTCACATGAAATCATGAAAATAAAACCATGGAAAATCATGAAAATAAAACCATGGAAAAGTTAAGGGGTCAGTCCCATCTACTAATCTACCACTTTGTATCAAGTTAGCTTTTGTTCTGCTGGCACTACACTTTGGCTGATCAAGCCTACATTTCAGATGTCAATGGCAGCAACTAGAACTGAAGAGCAGCTCCTGAACTAGTCAAAGCACCTTAACACAAAACTTCATTTCACTGAGTAACAGCACCCCCAGAAATATCATGTACACGTGGAATATTATGAACACTTAGGAAGTACGACAGACACATGGACACTGTTCTTACTAACATCACATTTCATTGCGGAGCTGTGTTGTAACAGGCTGAGATATTGCACTATGAAACCAAATCCATTAAAATTACTTTGCCATTATTTTGAGTGAAATTTCCTTAATATCCCTTACATTTGGTTTACGTTCTAATGGGTATTTAGCCCTTAATCCCACCCTTGACTCTGGTTCACGGGGTGTTTCGAGGGGTTATTAGTGGTTTGAATCCTGTATTTCCAAGCCCTACTTGTTGATCGGCCTCCGTTTGCCATACTAGATTACAAGGAAAAACGTTATATACAATGTGAAGGGAGGCCAATACACTAGCAATAATGGAAAATTCTAACCAGAGCAGGTCATTTCAGAGTGGTCAGTATGAGAGAGTGGCCTGGCTGACCGGGGGTGCAGCTAATAACCTTCTTGCTGGCCCTGCTTACTATTCAGTAAATTTGGTAGTTTGCTCACAAGGACAAAATATGTCTTTACTGATTTAAAAAATCTGGATAAAAATCTATTAAACATCACAGCATATCTAGTTCGGCAGGAACTAGCATTCTGTGGTCATAATGAAATGCCAGATTCACTTATCAGGGGAAACTACAGGGAACTTACAGAAATAATTGCTCGCTATGACGAATTGCTCCTCACATTGAACAAGCAACCCTATTTACTAGGATGTCAAAAACCATACAAAATGACTTGATTTCAGCAATTCCATTTACGTGCTAGAAGAGATCGAAAGAAATTAATGAAGCTCCTTTTTTTGCATGGCAGATTGATGAAACAACAGTTCTGTAGTTGTGCCTCTTCTGACTTAGAAATCACCAGCCACCATGGTACAGAACCGTATAAAAAATATTATTTGGTTGGTCATTTATTTAAGTTTAGCAAATTAAGTCGATGGCATATGCTTGATTTTTGTCTGCTTTCTCCTGCCGTAACGTTATTTAGAAAATATTTTATGCAAAGTATATGAAATCTAGATTCTATATTAATGTTGCATACAGTGCATTTTTAAATATACGCTGGCAGTGTGTAACAGTTTAAAAGCCAAATTGTGGTAAAATGTTAAGAAGAGATGAAAAATGTTTTCAGTCAGAATACAATAATAAGATTCTACTGCTGCTGGGGGCTTAAGGGGACCTTTTTTCTGCCTTCCCATTTTTTTTGGCCATCAGCCACTGATTTCATATATATATATTGTGAGAAATATTGCTTATTCAGGTTCGTTTGCAGTCTTTAAATAACAGACCCCAACACCGAACTGTGGTTTTAAAGCACTTTCATGCCGTTTTTATTTTTACAAAATAAAATAAAATAAACAAAACAAAAACCTAACTCCCCCACAGAATACTAACTATACTTTTCTTTATGGTTCTAACTAGATCGGACGGCTAAGCCGTTTATTGATTTCAAACACACACAAAAAGGTTTAACACTACCTTTTTTCCAGGCTTTACACACAGCCTTCATTTCTCTTTCACCGACAGCCTCTTGCCTTCCCACAGACTGCCCTGAACAAACATTTCTGTTGTGCTTTATACCTGCCTTCTAATCCCAGGCAGGTGTCCCTCATTAAAATTAGAGCCAGGTTAACCTCATCCTGGCTCCCTCCCGTGGCATTCTGGGGGATGTAGTCCTTTAGCCCCTCCTGGACTACATTCTTCTCTCCTCCCCCTAGCCTGCCCCTATATATATATATATATATATATATATATATATATATAATATATATATATATATATATATATATATATATATATATATATATATATATATATATATATATATATATATATATATATATATATATAAGCATCACCAGTTCAAAATCATCTCCAGCCAATTTAAAACCAGTCTTCGAAGCTGCTCTGTGGAGGCTGTAAACAAATTGCTGGTTAATTCACATGTATAAAGCTTTGTCTTCCAGATCACCACTCAGTACTGACAATGCTGTGTGTATTAGATTAAGATAACACCATTTACAATTGACTGATTAACCAAACGAGGAATCTGTATTGACTGTCTCTAATGGCACCTGTTACTCCATCAGTACAAGGCTTTATAACACTCAGCCCATCTGCCGGGGTTAACCTTTGATTTTGAATGAACTTGTACAACCTTGTACAGAATACACAGCAGTCTTTTGTGGAAGAGAATGGACTGTAGTGTATAAATTAGTGCTTTGCTTTTGTTAAGTGTATGCTTATCCCTGCTATGCATACATACATGCATACATACATACTGTACATACATACATACATACTGTACATACACATACATACATACATACATACATACATACATGCATACTGTACATACAATCGCCCTGATGAAAACTTAACCGCTACATTCTGTGCCTCTTCCCTTTCCTCTCCCTTTAGTGAAGGTGCTGAATACCTCTCACTTCAATACATATTATTGGTGTGTATAGTCTAAACATTTATTATTACAGTTATACATGTTTTGCTTATACATATTTTAAAACACTAAAAACAGTACATTGATAAAATTAACAATTACATTAAAATTTACAATACAAATAGGTAACCAAATCGTCGTACTTGTTGAATATATTTTCTCTCTGATCAGTCACAATTTAGATGTTTCTGATGTTTTTTCCTCTTGGCTTACAGCTGTTCTGTGGTAGTGAGGAATGAAAATAAGGCTGTAAACTCCTGAAATCTGATGCCGATTTGAAGGTTTACTATAATAATAATAAGAAGAAGAAGAATAAAAAGTATAGTAATGGTACTTACAAGCAATGGCATCCAACTACTTTAGATTGGCATTTATTTGTGTAATTATTTATTTGTGTATTGGTGAATGTTCCTACGGCTTGCATCTGTCACTGTTGTGGAAACAGACAACAATGTTTCTGAACCCTGAGTGTTACTGTATCTGTTGTGTGTTTATAAAGTTAGCTTGATGAGCTTTGTGAGGGAGTGAGGAGAGGCTCGGCCTGCTCTGGACAGCTTGGCTAGCTTTGTGAGGGAGTGAGGAGAGGCCTGGTCTGCTCAGGATAGCTTGACTAGCTTTGTGAGGGAGAGAGGAGAGGCCTGGGCTGCTCTGGATAGCTTGACTACCTTTGTGAGGGAGAGAGAGGAGGCCTGGGCTGCTCTGGATAGCTTGACTAGCTTTGTGAGGGAGAGAGAGGAGGCCAGGTCTGCTCTGGATAGCTTGACTAGCTTTGTGAGGGAGAGAGAAGAGGCCTGGTCTGCTCAGGATAGCTTGACTAGCTTTGTGAGGGAGAGAGAAGAGGCCTGGTCTGCTCAGGATAGCTTGACTAGCTTTGTGAGTGAGAGAGAGGAGGCCTGGGCTGCTCTGGATAGCTTGACTACCTTTGTGAGGGAGAGAGAGGAGGCCTGGGCTGCTCTGGATAGCTTGACTAGCTTTGTGAGGGAGAGAGAGGAGGCCTGGGCTGCTCTGGATAGCTTGACTAGCTTTGTGAGGGAGAGAGAGGAGGTCTGGTCTGCTCTGGATAGCTTGACTAGCTTTGTGAGGGAGAGAGGAGAGGCCTGGTCTGCTCAGGATAGCTTGACTAGCTTTGTGAGGGAGAGAGAGAGGAGGCCTGGCCTGCTCTGGATAGCTTGACTAGCTTTGTGAGGGAGAGAGAGGAGGCCTGGGCTGCTCTGGATAGCTTGACTAGCTTTGTGAGGGAGTGAGGAGAGGCCTAGCCCTGCTCCAGCGCATGTTACAATGGGATGAGTGTAAGTGTGTGGGAGGATCCAGAGGTTTCTGTTTACTTTGATGTAAATCCCTAATGCACCCTGGAGGGAGAGTACTGGTCCTTTAGAGGTTGGTAGTATTACTTTTGAATGATTTTACACATCTTGTAGTTTGGATTTGCAATCTTTAACAACCCTTTAGAATCTCTGTTGATAAGATGGTGATGACCGTTCAGCAGGATATGAGTACATCTAATTGAATTCAAGTGGCACACTATGTATGTGGTTAGGATTTGCTGTATTTTGCCAAGGCTTTACAACCCGTTTTCTTTCCTCTCAATCACATTGCAATTACAAAGCCTATCTTCCTAGACTGTACTGGGTTTCCACTTTGACTCAGATGAAGCTAATTTACCCTGACACCACATTATAAATCCACTCCCTTCCTGTTTTAATTAAATTAGCAGTCACTTAAGATGTCCTGCTAGTTGTCAGCATGAGATATTGCAAAGTAAATGTCCTCGAGCCAGCCAGTGATACCTGATATCACTGTCACCAATCAGAGCTGTATTCCAAACTGTCTTCCATATAACTTCCTGCATTTCCTCAATGACAGGATTACAAATACCCAACAAGATCAATACGGAAACCACAGGACCAGAGAAGGGAAGAGAAGGTGAGAGCTATTGTAAGTATGAAATGATGAGAACAGGCACATCAAGGGAAAAACCATAGTGTTGTAATTATCTCATCGCTGTCAGAAAGCAGACAGTGTCGGGAAGCAATCAGGCAAACAGAATGCTTAGCGATATAGTCAGAAAGCGGAGAGTACAAATCAAAGGAGGTTATATAAGCACTAGTGAGACCACTCTTGGAATACTGTGTTCAACATTACCAAAAGGACATTGTGGCCCTGGAGAGAGTCCAACGAAGAGTAACCAGACTAATCCCAGGGCTTAAAAGAATGAACTACAAAGATAGGTTGAGGGAACCAAGAAGAATCATGGGGGACTTGATTGAAGTATTTAAAATGTTAAAAGGAGTTGACAAAGTCAACCTTAATCAATAATTTAAGCACAGCAGACAAACCATGACCAAGGGACAGTTAGAAATTAGACCCACAGTAACTTGACAGAGTTCTGAGATCAATAAGCTACTGGGAAATGGACGAGCACTGATGGGTCGAATGGCCTCCTCTTGTTCATAAACTGTCTTATGTTCTTATGAGAGGCCACGCCGTGTGTCCACTACATTATGCTTCAGACTGAAGGTTGAAGGGCTGCCCCAACAGAAACCCAATCGACCAAAATCAGGTCATATCATTATATGATTAGCTTTAAAACAGCAGGTACAAGGGTAAAATGGAAAGGCTGTTTTTAATCTTTGAGTATTATTATTCAGCAATGCACAGCAATACCACTTGCTTCCTGTTGTTCTGTTGCAGATTGTCTCTCGCGATCATGGTGTTTGTGAGCTATGGAGGAGGGTTGTGGCAGGACGCAAGCCCTGTCGGTGTAAGTGGTGGTAAGTTTGGCAGAGATGGGGTTAAATCTGTCCCTGCCAACAATCACAGGTGTGGCCATTTGCTAATTAGGTAATTGAGTGCTAACTGGGGAACTGCCACATGTATATAAAGGAAATAAAATCCTTTATTTTATGTGCATGTGTGTAAGTAACATTATAGTGAAGGTGAATGCCCAACCTATATTGTTTTTGTTTGAACTGTTTACTTTGGCCTCTTTACCTTTTGTTTCTTTTGTTTTTTGTTTGTTAATAAAAATGTGCATTGCACTTAACTGCAACTTCTGTTTCTGGGTTTCCTTCCTGACGGGTAACTAGCCTTGGCCACCACACTACCCTTTCACAAGGGAGATACTGGTTCTTTGAGCATTCTCCATGAACAGGTACAGTATCTAAATGAATACAATTCATATGAGAAATGCAAGCATGTGTATCGATGGATGGATGTCTTACTAGATCCCTCACCGTCGATATCCTGTTTCACGATACTGATAGCTGTAATTGTGTATTTCCAGCTATGCCAGGGGATATATGTTACTGACACATGTTTATGTGTTAGTATGCTGTGTGTAGGGTGTCTCTGTATTGTATTAGAGATGTCATCCTGAGGCGAGAGAAACCGTGAAATGAGTCACTTATACAATTAGAAAAGCCTTTCATAATATTTACTTGTGAAGCAAGTGTGTGTCTTTTACTTGCCTTTTGAGCTCTTCCAGGATCATTGTCTGCTGTTTTCCAGTGTAAAAACAATTATCAACCACAGGGAATTTGGTTCAAACAGGGAGGTTGCCTAGATTTGTATTCTTTGTGAAATGTCCCTGCGCAAAGGCACAGCACGGTTTCAAGCTGAACAAACATTTCAAACAAAACAAGGCCAAGTTCCACTCGGAACTCTCCAGCTAAACCCTTTTAGCCTTATTGGTCCGTCAGACAGCTAAGCTGTTTACTGACTTGTTCACTTGTTATCAAAGTCGCACACTTCCCGTATGGACAACACAAACTCACAGTTTTCTTTGCCTCTCAGTCTCCTTTTCTCTCTCTCTCTGATTCTCTTTTCCATCTCCTCCTTTAAAGCACCCTTAATTGATCTCAGGTGTAGCTTAGCACCTGTCTGATTAACCTGTGCTACAGGCCTGGGAAACATAGTTCCTTTTACACCTGTGGTACTTGTAAGAACTACATTGGGTACAAACTGCGCATAATTCTAGGTTCCACATACTTCCCTTCAATTATTTGACCATACATTACACTAGATGTGTTATTAATCAGAGGGACTCCTGGGAACATGTGTTTTTCTCTGGGAACTAAACTTTGTTCAGTAAATACATCATTGAAGATCTCCATGGAAAGTGTCCCGTACCTGTCTGCTGATTGAACGGCACCATATCTCCTGTGCAACCTCGGAAGGTCCTGTCTGCAGTGTCTGGTCACAGCTGCTGCACAGCAGCAGTGTCCATTCTCCAAACTGCCCAAGTCATTGTACCAGCAGACCATGCTTTCATTATTACCCCTTTGAGACCAATCGGCTCATCAGCAATATTATTATTGATCTGCAGAAAGAGAAGTTTCATTTTGAACGGAGAGACAATTACACTGTGCATCTTCAAGAGTATTTAAAGATTAACTCAATTTAAACTTCTTGAAAGCCTCTTCATCATATCAGCAGAATCATACTGACCATGAAATAAAGCTGATGGGTTTGGATTTTACTAAATAGCCTCCCATATTCTTCAGCTTCATGATTTATAATTTAGAACCAAAGCCTAGAGTTAAACTTTGCCTCTTATCAGTTTATTTCTTTCTTGCAGTCTGGTTTTGAATCTTGATTGGTTTACATGTGAAATAAGTTCAACACAAATATAAAAAATAAATATAATGGATTCTGAAAGTAAGAAAGTAATCGATTGCAATTGTAAAAACAGCAAACATTTAGCTTTGGAAGACTGGGTAAACATGATCGATACGGTTGTTATGAAGCATTCTAATATGAAAAGGCAACATGCACGTTGCAGAGTAAATGTCCTGCAGAGGTGTGGAGCTATTTGAACTAATGTATCTTGTCATCTGCTTTAGAGGTTCCCCTGACCTCCAACATTGAAATCATAATTTCCAACAATGGTAACCTAATCCCCTTGTATTATATTATATTATATTTGTGAGCCTTTTTACTGTAAGTGACACTATTTATTTATCTTTGGAAATACCATCAAATGAGCAATAATATATAAAAAGGACATTAGCTGAGCAGCTTCAAGTTTTTCTGTCCTGCAGTGTTTGGGTCAGCTGACTAACACCTCAGAATAATAAGAACCATTATTCTGATGTTCGGACAGCAAAACGTTCTCTGATAACAGAGTAGAAATCAAGAAACTTTCCATAGGCTTCAATGCAATCCCCAGTTGAATAACATGTGTGTAAAATATCAAAACTATCATTAAGAAATGTGTCAGGAACAGTGAGTACACTGCTCCGTTATGAGTACACTGCTCCGTTATGAGTAAACTGCTCCGTTATGAGAACACTGCTCCGTTATGAGAACACTGCTCCGTTATGAGAACACTGCTCCCTTATGAGTACACTGCTCCCTTATGAGTACACTGCTCCATTATGAGTACACTGCTCCGTTATGAGTACACTGCTCCATTATGAGTACACTGCTCCGTTATGAGTACACTGCTCCATTATGAGTACACTGCTCCGTTATGAGAACACTGCTCCGTTATGAGTACACTGCTCCGTTATGAGAACACTGCTCCCTTATGAGTACACTGCTCCATTATGAGAACACTGCTCCCTTATGAGTACACTGATGAGAACACTGCTCCATTATGAGAACACTGCTCCCTTTTATGAGTACACTGCTCCTTTATGAGAACACTGCTCCGCTCTGAGAACACTGCTCCCTTATGAGTACACTGCTCCATTATGAGAACACTGCTCCGTTCTGAGAACACTGCTCTTTATGAGAACACTGCTCCATTATGAGAACACTGCTCCTTTATGAGAACACTGTCCGCTATGAGAACACTGTCCGCTATGAGAACACTGCTCCCGTTATGAGTACACTGCTCCGTTATGAGAACACTGCTCCGTTATGAGAACACTGCTCCCTTATGAGTACACTGCTCCATTATGAGAACACTGCTCCCTTATGAGAACACTGCTCCCTTATGAGTACACTGCTCCGTTATGAGAACACTGCTCCCTTATGAGTACACTGCTCCATTATGAGAACACTGCTCCGTTATGAGAACACTGCTCCGTTATGAGAACACTGCTCCGTTATGAGTACACTGCTCCATTATGAGAACACTGCTCCGTTATGAGAGCACTGCTCCGTTATGAGAACACTGCTCCGTTATGAGAGCACTGCTCCCTTATGAGTACACTGCTCCATTATGAGAACACTGCTCCGTTATGAGAACACTGCTCCGTTATGAGAACACTGCTCCGTTATGAGAACACTGCTCCGTTATGAGTACACTGCTCCCTTATGAGTACACTGCTCCGTTATGAGAACACTGCTCTGTTATGAGAGCACTGCTCCGTTATGAGAGCACTGCTCCGTTATGAGAGCACTGCTCCGTTATGAGAACACTGCTCCGTTATGAGAGCACTGCTCCGTTATGAGTAAACTGCTCCATTATGAGAACACTGCTCTGTTATGAGAGCACTGCTCCGTTATGAGAGCACTGCTCCGTTATGAGAGCACTGCTCCGTTATGAGTACACTGCTCCATTATGAGAACACTGCTCCCTTATGAGAGCACTGCTCCGTTATGAGAGCACTGCTCCGTTATGAGAACACTGCTCCGTTATGAGTAAACTGCTCCGTTATGAGAGCACTGCTCCGTTATGAGAGCACTGCTCCGTTATGAGTACACTGCTCCATTATGAGAACACTGCTCCGTTATGAGTACACTGCTCCGTTATGAGAACACTGCTCCCTTATGAGTACACTGCTCCCTTATGAGTACACTGCTCCGTTATGAGAGCACTGCTCCGTTATGAGAGCACTGCTCCGTTATGAGAGCACTGCTCCGTTATGAGAACACTGCTCCGTTATGAGTAACCTGCTCCGTTATGAGTAACCTGCTCTGTTATGAGAACACTGCTCCGTTATGAGAGCACTGCTCCATTATGAGTACACTGCTCTGTTATGAGTAACCTGCTCTGTTATGAGAACACTGCTCCGTTATGAGAGCACTGCTCTGTTAGAGGCAGACTGTTATACTGCAGAAACAGTGATAAGGTTTCTTAACTACAGAGAAGCAATGCTAATCAAAAAGCTTGTCAAACAATTCCACTGCTTCTTTTAGTATTACTACATGGTTTCCCATTGCATGTTTTATGGTTATGGATGATGTAAAGAATATGGGTAGGCAGTGCTGACAGTGGCTTCAGTGTAAGAGCAGAGAGGAGGAATGTAATTTGTCTCTCAGAGGCACGCAACAGTATGTTAATCAGTTTCATTATGTCTCTGCTTAGTTTGTTTTGCTTTCTGCAGGTCTTTACTCTTGCTGATCTAGTCATGCCTTGGTGAGTCTACATTACAATTATGTTTTTCTACTGTATTCACAATAACGAAAGAAATACAAAGGGCTTTGTATAGTAGAGACTGTGTTAGGACTGTCTGTCTGGAGATGAGAGATTGTGGAGAGAATCTGTGTTTGCAGCTGAATCACAAAGCTAAAGAATTGTCTCTGTCTACTGTCTACTGAGACTGTCTATCAAATACTGGGTCAAGTCTCACACTAGCTCTCAGCCAATCAGTCTCTAGCCTCCAGCTGCCCCCACCCCTTCTTACGTCCTCAATCAGTGAAAACAAGGAGTGTGCCATTTTTTCCTGTTC
The DNA here is from genome assembly GCA_036884735.1 of Huso huso. Taxonomy (NCBI): domain Eukaryota; kingdom Metazoa; phylum Chordata; class Actinopteri; order Acipenseriformes; family Acipenseridae; genus Huso; species Huso huso. Next base: position 16,737,207 of record CM072675.1, on the reverse strand, counting down.
CATTGTTCTTGGAGCTTGGTTCAGCAATGTGGTTTTCCAATAAATATAGCGTTACACGTCCCCAGGTGTTGCTACAACTGTTTAAATAACGTACCTGTCATTTTTCTGTTCATTGTTAACATCCTGACAACTTTTTACAACTTTTTACAACTTTAAAGCTATTTTCACAATGGCCACTTCAGTGCACTGATAGTGGCAGGATTATTGCCCACATTGTCAGACAGGTAACACAGCAATAACGATCCGTGATATGGAATAGGAAAGCTAGAGCACCTGTTGTTATGTTTTTTTCTTTTAATCACTGTTGTTGCAGTGATTTACAGGACAGATCTCAAACTCCAGTGCACTAAGGCGGCCATTTACTCTTTAACACTGTGGTCCTTTGAGAAAAAGGGCAATTTGTATTTTCTCATATACAATAGACGTTGAGGAGGAGTGTTATCTTTTGTGTTCTAATGTAAACATGTGTTAGCAAGATTGGCATAGTTACATGGGGGTGGTGTTATCCCTTCGCCCAGATGACCACATGTTCTTTTTCATAATTTAGTTAACCGTCAAGTGGCAACTAAGATAAAAAAAACTAAAATACAGTGTTAATGGCTGTTGGATGTGAAATAAAAGGGAACGTGTTGAAAGAGTATGAATCAATCAGTTTGCTATAACTCCTAACAGCAGAAGACATGTTCTGAAATGCCAATAGATGTGTTGTGTTTTCACACTGGCAGAGTCCCAGAATACAGGAGTGATATACACGGTTCTGACAAAAAAAACATTAGAAAAACCTGTGATATGTAGCAGACACGTTTGTGTAAACGGACTGTCCCTGACATGGCAGTTCATATGGAAGGTGATCCATGTTACAAGGCAGATTCAGTGCCCTGACATGGCAGTTCATATGGAAAGTGATCCATGTTACAAGGCAGATTCAGTGCCCTGACATGGCAGTTCATATGGAAGGTGATCCATGTTACAAGGCAGATTCAGTGCACACAGGTACGGGGCCCTCTTCACTCAGCCCTGCTGATTCTGCAGCTGCAGGTTTCAGGAGTTTTACTTTCTATCTTCCTGGAGTCAGAGGGTTAAGTTACATAAAGAAAACAAGTCGAAGCAAAGTTAATTTACAATAATATTGTGGTGAGAAGACAAATAATGTGGTCAATAATGACTTTTAATGTGATTGAGGAGGTTAGGAGGAAAACTATTATCTACTTTACAAGCCATTAACATCAGAGCACATTGGTTGTCGAGTTGCAATACATCAAAACGAGGGTAATTTTTCAGGACACTTTTCCTGAAGGTTTTCTATTAAAAATACAGAGATTTAATCATTCATTTTATTTTTGTTTTTTAATCTGAATAAAACTAGAAACTACAAAATTTAGTCAATAATTTCAAGATTTTATTTTGACTGTTTTGAAGGAGAGGTAACAGTAAATCGAGATGAGATGAGATGAGGTTTCAAAGTTCTATAACCACACCTGCAGATGAGGCCAGCTCTTTTGCATTTAGGTTAAGCTACCACCCTGCTACACTAGCAAGACACGAGCTAGAGGGACCACTTTCTATTCCCAACATTTACTCTGTTCTTTATGTTCATGAGTACTTCCCTCAATCCTGACCTGAACACCCCCTGCATGCCATTCACTCAGACCCTGCCAGTGCCGGATTGGGAAGGGTTAGTTCTGTTATATGGATTACACTGGGGGTTAAAATACTAATTTCACTTTAATTAGCTCCCTACATTACACTGTTTACAATTAACAATAGGCCATTACTTTCATGGATGTAAGAGAACACACTGCATTTCCTGATTAGAAAGAGAACACACTGCCTATCCACTTCCTGATTAGAAAGAGAACACACTGCCTATCCACTTCTTGATTAGAAAGAGAACACACTGCCTATCCACTTCCTGATTAGAAAGAGAACACACTGCCTATCCACTTCCTGATTAGAAAGAGAACACACTGCCTGCTTCCTGATTAGAAAGAGAACACACTGCCTATCCACTTCCTGATTAGAAAGAGAACACACTGCCTGCGTCCTGATTAGAAAGAGAACACACTGCCTATCCACTTCCTGATTAGAAAAAGAACACACTGCCTGCTTCCTGATTAGAAAGAGAACACACTGCCTATCCACTTCCTGATTAGAAAGAGAACACAGTGCCTGCTTCCTGATTAGAAAGAGAAGACACTGCCTATCCACTTCCTGATTAGAAAGAGAACACAGTGCCTGCTTCCTGATTAGAAAGAGAACACACTGCCTATCCACTTCCTGATTAGAAAGAGAACACTGCCTGCTTCCTGATTAGAAAGAGAAGACACTGCCTATCCACTTCCTGATTATCCACTTCCTGATTAGAAAGAGAACACACTGCCTATCCACTTCCTGATTAGAAAGAGAACACACTGCCTGCTTCCTGATTAGAAAGAAGAAGACACTGCCCTGATCCACTTCCTGATTAGAAAAGAACACACTGCCTGCGTCCTGATTAGAAAGAGAAGACACTGCCTATCCACTTCCTGATTAGAAAAAGAACACACTGCCTGCTTCCTGATTAGAAAGAGAACACACTGCCTATCCACTTCCTGATTAGAAAGAGAACACAGTGCCTGCTTCCTGATTAGAAAGAGAAGACACTGCCTATCCACTTCCTGATTAGAAAGAGAACACAGTGCCTGCTTCCTGATTAGAAAGAGAACACACTGCCTATCCACTTCCTGATTAGAAAGAAAACACACTGCCTATCCACTTCCTGATTAGAAAGAGAACACACTGCCTGCTTCCTGATTAGAAAGAGAACACACTGCCTGCTTCCTGATTAGAAAGAGAACACACTGCCTATCCACTTCCTGATTAGAAAGAGAACACACTGCCTATCCACTTCCTGATTAGAAAGAGAACACACTGCCTGCTTCCTGATTAGAAAGAGAACACACTGCCTATCCACTTCCTGATTAGAAAGAGAACACACTGCCTATCCACTTCCTGATTAGAAAGAGAACACACTGCCTATCCACTTCCTGATTAGAAAGAGAACACACTGCCTGCTTCCTGATTAGAAAGAGAACACACTGCCTATCCACTTCCTGATTAGAAAGAGAACACACTGCCTATCCACTTGCTGATTAGAAAGAGAACACACTGCTGCTTCCTGATTAGAAAGAGAAGACACTATGAACTGGGAGGCCACTGCACAGCAAGACACTACGGAGGGGATTTTCAAAAGTTTGTAAATGAACAAATCGGTATGCAGCATTGATTTTGGAATTTTCAAGAGGTCATTATGCCTATCTTGTTATTAAATAATCATGCTAATGTGATTTCCGACAATATGTTGATTTACAAAATAACGTTAATATCTTAATGAGCAGTGCTTCTTGCACTATTTCTTTTGTTTGCATGAGAATTTAAAAGGAAATCTGTGTTATTGTCATAATTTATCAGGAGTTAATTTGCACTTGCAAAAGGAGGGTTTTAATTAACGCAAAAGTATATAATTCACCTTGGAAACAGTGTTTAAGTTCTTTGCTATTAAACAAATAGCATAAAGAAACTACAGTATGGATCTGCTCGGCGTGGCAGCAGTTGCAACAAATGTAATTTTAGAGCTTGAGTGCAAGCCTGAGATTGACAGACCCCGGCAGCGATGCCAACGATACAGAGAGAGGGTGTACAGGACCAGGGTTCATTTCTTACAGACTACCTAGACAATACAATATTTGAAGTTATGAAAATATTATAGTTGTGGTTATGAATGAGATTTATTCACTTGTTTTAACCATTTGTAACCTTACAGAACAGGTGTTGTATTGCTAAAATGATATGTACATCATATGGCAACGGACCTCTACCATAGATTTTATTTGAATTATACAAATAAAAAAATAAGAGTAAATAATGATATATTGGTGTAGAAAATGGCATACTAGATACTACTATAAATTGTAAAAATGATTACAGATTTGCAATGCGTCCTTGGCTTTTAACACCTGTGTCTAATCCGCACACAAACAAAGAACAGACGCACAAGGACACACAGATCCACTAGGAATTTGATCGAGCGACCTTTGGTTTACTAAAAATGAAATTCCGGTGCCTCAGCAAATCAGGTGGTGTGCTTCAGTACAACCCCCAAACTGTGGCTAGGATCTTCGCAACATGTTGTGTCCTGCACAACATAGCTATACGTGAAGATTGCTGGGTGACCAAGAAATAGAAATTGAGGAAGGTGAGAAGGAAGAAGCGCCTCATCTTGAACCACTGGAGCCTCCTTAGACTATTCCTCCTGGAGAAGCCGCCAGGGCCAGGGCTGTGAAGCAACAGATCACTGACAAGGATTTTGCCTAAACATATTTGTAATGTTGTCAGACTCCCCCCACACTTTATGTACAATGTACACGTTCACCGCCACACGTTTGTATGCATATAAAATGTTCTTATAATACTGTTAGTGTTCGGTGGCTACTTCTAATCATGTTGAGTTTATTTATCGTGGAGGCGAGCAAAGAGTACCAGAGAAAATGCATTCAACATGATTAGAGGAATTCATCGAACAATTATAAACAAATTGTGTATTGGGTTAGGGAGTTTTATCATAATTTTAAAATATTAATAAATATATAATGAAGGGTTACATACATGGTATACATGTATAATAACTAACAACTACAAACACAAATGACGCTTGAACCGTATTTACTTACAGCCTACAATCGTACATACTAAAATACATACAAAAGTAGATGTCAACATAAGAAAATTAATTTCCACCAAGCCTACATAGATGGCTTACCAACCGATCCAAAATACATAAAAAAATTACTCCCCTCAACTGCATGTTGGCCAGTGCAATGTACAGTTCCAGCATATGATTGCAGCTGAGGGCTAAGAATTTGCAGAACAGGAACTAAGCTAGCTATAAACTCCCGAAGACAAGTGCCTATCTCTGACACCTGTGGCACCAGAGCCTGGTGATTTTCAACCATACGACTCTGGTGGTCGGTTAGGTTTTGCACAGATACCAACTGATGCCCTTGTTGGTCCTTCATGGTATTCAATATTTTGATGATGTAACCTTGCCCACTATTTACCTCCCTCTGTGCATTTAGCAACTGAAACAAAACGTCTCTGGTGTCGGCTGCGGTATTTGTTCATCTGGCAGACGTAGTCCAGCTTGCAGGTGAAATTGGAGGGGATGGACTTCTGTCTTGATCGGATATTATTCCTGTCCTTGTTCTAGGTGGTGTGCTTGGAGATGGTGAAGGTGCCACAATTTTGGCGCTCGCATCCTTTTGGATTTGAGCAGCGGCACAAATTAGGAACACAGCTCTGTACCTTGTATTGTAAAATATATATTTCACCAAAAAAAGATTGCAAAATGCACATTAAAGGAGTTGTATATAGTAAGCTGTGGCAAAATATTCCCTGAATGATATCCCCCCGAATGATATCCCCTGAATGATATCCCCGAATGATATCCCCCTGAATGATATCCCCTGAATGATATCCCCCCGAATGATATCCCCTGAATGATATCCCCTGAATGATATCCCCTGAATGATATCCCCCGAATGATATCCCACCGAATGATATCCCCCGAATGATATCCCCGAATGCTATCCCCTGAATGATATCCCCCGAATGATATCCCAATGATATCCCCAATGATATCCCCGAATGATATCCCTGAATGATATCCCGAATGATATCCCACCGAATGATATCCCTGAATGATATCCCTGAATGATATCCCGAATGATATCCCCTGAATGATACCCCCTGAATGATATCCCCCTGAATGATATACCCTGAATGATATCCCCTTGAATGATATCCCCTGAATGATATCTCCTGAATGATATCCCTGAATGATATCCCCCTGAATGATATCCCCTGAATGATATCCCCGAATGATATCCCCGAATGATATCCCCCGAATGATATCCCCTGAATGATATCCCCCCGAATGATATCCCCTGAATGATATCCGCTGAATGATATCCCCCCGAATGAGGGTAAATGACTAGTGGGGTTTACCTTTTGACCTGGTCCGACATTGCAATTATTCCTATCCGGTCCAATGTCGGACCCTGTCCGACATCATCAAATAAAAGCAAAAAACGGGTTTCTAGTCATTTTTTTTTCCGGAAAAAGCCGAGAAAACCATTCAATGGCCGAGTGGGAGCGACAGGAGCCGAGACAAGCCGAAAAAAAAGGGCGTATCTCATGAATAGTCATACTTGCCCCTGGCATCAGAAAACGGCGGCCATAAGGAAACAAGCTGACTGTTACTGCGTCAGCGCTCAGAGAATATCACAGACATTTGCAGAACTTTTTTTCAGATGTTATAGTAATAAAATAATGACTTGGATCGCATTATTGAGGCGTTTGGTGATAAAACGAGTGATCAGGAGATGATTGATCGGTATGTACGACTATTATAATTATTATTATTATTTATTTCTTAGCATATGTGAAAGCTATAGTGAATGAAAGGGTGGGGCGGGGCTGGAGATGCCTAGTGAGTGCTTTGTTGATATGCAGGGCCTTTTAAACCCGTTTGACTGTGGAAAAATACTTTTAAACAGCGCGTCTAAAATTAACTGCGCGTTTGAAAATAAATTGGACCTGACGCTCCTGACACGCACTTAATAAATGGACTGCAAAAGGTTAAGGTTTTTTTTTCATCCATGCTGTCTGATTTTTACCCACGTGCCAGATAATCGTAAATCAGCATTCTATATGTGGTGTTCTAAATAAATGTATATTCTGGATGACAAAATGCACAATTTTAAATTAAGTTTACAAATTATACACAAAATAGATATTCCTGTTATTTTTGATTCCCATGTGGCTGCTGCTCGCTGGTGGGAGAGCCGTCTCCCTGTACGCTGGTAGTCTCCATAACAGTGAGTTATGCTTATATTCGATTCTCTTGATCTCGTTAGCATGCATTTTGATTAACGAGTGCCCCTTATCTAGTCCTTGAGACAGGAAATGATGTACGTGACCTGCGACAATGAAGCTTTTTAAAGAGAAATTCTTTCATTAACGACCTCATTGACTAATTTCAAAGCATTATTGGATTGATTTTATTAACAAATTCCATCTGAATATCACTTGCTACTAAAGCTGTTGTTACTGTACCGCGAGTTTGATACACTAAGGCTGTATTTGAAAACCACTTGCTACTAAAGCTGTCATTACTATACCGTGAGTTCAATACAATAAGGCTGTATTTGAAAATCCCCCCTCTGTATCCTACCACACTCAGTTTCATATGGGGTGCCATGTGTAAAAAAAAAGCGTCAATATTTTAACAATAATTTTTTTCCAGGAAGTCAATATGGAGAGTACTTCCATCAGGCTTACAGTATTGTGGCTGGATAAGGGTTTCAATTTGGAATAGCAAAACTATAAGGGGTTTGCAGACGATTTTCATCTTTGTATATCACGTATATTTACACAGGTTAATGAATGTTACATTCTGGGACTATGCCAGAGTTAATTGGCTGGTGCTACCTAATTAAACTCAGAACAAATAAACATGACGTACCTATTGGCAATGAATAGGGTTTCTGGGGGTTGATTGAGACAAATAACACAGACATACACTAATTAACCAAGTACATTTGAGGAAAATAACAAATATCACTTAAATAGGATGTGTCCCTGAAAGCCTGGTCTACCCTACCGGACGAGTGTCCCTGCAAGCCTGGTCATTACCCTACTGGACGAGTGTCTCTGAAAGCCTGGTCTACCCTACTGGACGAGTGTCTCTGAAAGCCTGGTCTACCCTACCGAACGAGTGTCCCTGCAAGCCTGGTCATTACCCTACCAGACGAGTGTCCCTGAAAGCCTGGTCATTACCCTACTGGACGGGTGTCTCTGAAAGCCTGGTCTACCCTACTGGATGAGTGTCCCTGAAAGCCTGGTCATTACCCTATCGGACTAGTGTCTGTGAAAGCCTGGTCATTACCCTACTGGACAAGTGTCTCTGAAAGCCTGGTCATTACCCTACCGGATGAGTGACCCTGAAAGCCTGGTCATTACCCTACCGGATGAGTGACCCTGAAGGCCTGGTCATTACCCTACCGGATGAGTGACCCACAGCGTTTTACTTCTGGCTCAGTTACAGATACAACTGAGCCAACATGAATCACATCCTCTGTCAACAAAATGTGCTTTTTTAAAAGGTATACTGAAAACATTTGTTGCATCTTTGCTATAACTCTATGGTTGTTTGTCTCTAAACAGCCACTTGGGAGTCAGATTATTATCTCGTACACTTAACCAGTCGTAAAGTTATCTCTTAATTATATGACAGGTGGAATCTCTCTGCCATTCACTTTCAATGGGATTCCAAATCAATAACTGGACACTGCTGTCCCATTGTTTTCTATGGAGGTCAGCCGTTCTGTTATTACCAGAGTTGGGGTAACTCGTTAATGTAATATAATGTGTTTGATTTTTAATGGGTGTGTGGGAGGGTGTGAGGAATTCACTGACACACGAAACAGAAGTTGTAATTGAAAATAACACAGCTGGGGTGCACTTTATTGATATCGCCACAAGATGGCACTGTGCTGCTGGTTGACTCCAATACCAACGATGGTAAAGGAGGAGCAGAATATTTCATGTACACACACATGTGCTTCAAACAATATACAAACAAATGGCGAAAAGAAAAAGAGAAAATAAAACACTTTTAACAAAACTACAAAATCAAGTGGCTGCGTCCTGCAGCGTCCCCCACCGCCGCTACACCAGTCAGCTCGGGTCTTCAGCCTATGCCTTTCTAAACACTTGTAGGATTGCCCAGGTTTCCCCATCTATCTCCATGTCCTTCCTCGGATATGTGAATAAATAACTGCGTCGCTTGCTTGATTCGTGCTTTCTCTCCAGCCGCTGGCATTCTCTCTCTGGGTTTGTTTACACTGGTCGTCCTGCACCTAGCATCACTGTACGTCTTCTAAAAAGGGCAGGAGCAAGTGAGTAGAGAAAGCATTCTTTTATTGGTCGATCGACCCCCCCATGGCCCGCCTCCTGACTACTCAGAGAGAGGGAGAGGCAACGCACCCTCTCCCAACCTCCCCATGTCACTGCCATGATCGACAGACAGATCCCACGGGGCTCCCGAGCTCCTCCTGCAGGATCATGCATGCATCAGACAGCCAGCACAGATTTCACCCTGTTACAGGGAGTAATAATATTACACTTACTTTCCACAAAAAATAAACATGCGGGTCATTCCCTTTCCTCTGTTGTACACCTACATTGGTGGTCTTTTCTCTTTTAAAGCCAAAGTACATTTCAGTTCAGTTGTAACCATAAACGTGAACTGTTCTTTATTGTATTTTTAGTCAGCACCACAAACCGCCAAACCGGAAACACTAATGACTCAGCATACGGCAGTCCCTCAGATGTAACTGCTGTTTTGCTTGAGCACATGGAAATCTTGAACACAGCTTTCATTGCATGCATGCGCACAATCATGATTAACTGGCTTGAGTACAGAGCTTAATAAAGGCATAACAGAGATCCCGACAGGTACATAACAGCTTCTTCAGTAATCTAAGCTCCTTTTGATGCGATACAACGATTATTTAGATTTATAAACTAAACGTTTAAAATATTTTGACAATGTACTCTTTAATGACTCAAATTGCATGCATATGAAAAATACTACAGTATAACTGATGCATAGTATGTATGTACAAAATAAATATGTATCTATTACATTTAGTAATTTAACACAATGTTTTATATACATTATATGCATTGTTCTCTTATAAAAAGCCTTTATGTAACTTAAGTTTATTTTTTATTTAAATGTTCACTTCTTGTGACTTGTGCAAAGTCACATATATTGTAATGATTGCTGTTTGTTATATCCAGTAGATTATTAAGTTGTTTGTTTGTTTTACGGCAAAAATGTTAACCTGTTTGACATTAATAAATGAATTATCAGACATACAGTTAAATAGTAAACAATAGTCACAACAAGACAAGCGAAATAAATATAACGAGTTACATAACGAGCAATATAACGCGTTACTTTTTTTATTAAGTAATAAGTAAGGATATTATATTATTTTTTCTGAAGACACAAGTAACAAGTAATACATTTTTCTTTCAGCACCGTGCCCAACACTGTTTATTCTCAATAACAGAACGGCAAGGCTCAGATGATGCTAATTAATCAAACATGTTGCTATGTACGCACAAGCCCTCCTCTCAATAAAATAACTATTTCATACTGTAACAGTAGGGCAGGCAGTGATTATTGCAGGATAAACAAAGTGGACCAGGAACAAAGCTTACCTGCTCTTAAGAATCTGAGAAAGGGTTGCAGGGAGCTGATAAAAGTTGGCAAGAAATTCAGGTTAATTGGGTAACTGGGTAATTGAAAATTCTGGAAATGCTATGCTTTCAGTAGGAAAGGTGGGGAATTCAATTAATCAATGATCAGGTGGGAGGATATAAAAAGTCTACTTAGAGAGATTTGGGAGCCATTTTGTTGAAAGGAGTGGGCGATTCTGGGCATGGTGAGAAAATTAAAACTGAACATATTGTTATGGTTGTAGTAAAAAGCTTAGTGAAGATAAAACAAGTATAGTGAGGGAAATAGCTCTACTTATTGTGTGGGGTGGTTTCCGTGTTAAACCAAGCCACATTCATCTTTCTTTTTATAGTGTTTTTCACAGTTATTGTTTTCTGTGCTTTCGTTGCCTAAAGAGAGGAAATCATTCCTTTGTTGTTGTAAACTAAAAGTGGGGAAAAGAGAAAAGCAAGAAAATCTCCCAGTTGAGCTGGAACACTTCCAATAGTGTCCAGTCTGTATTCAATAACATTGTGCCAAACCAGCATTTCAGCCCAAAACCCCCGGTCTTCTGTCTCGTCTTGCTCTCCTGCCCCTCTGCTCCTGTCACACATACAAACAAAGGTAAATAAATAAATAAAAACACTGTATTACAATAGTGATAATGACATTACGGTGGTGTGTTCCATTATTACCTCATTACACACCACAGCAATGCCATTATCCCTTAAATATAATGCATGAAACATGAATAATATAAAAACCTTTTTTTACTTGGTCTTTTTAAACACACTCGACAGATGGTGGCCCGGGTTTCTAATGTGGTGTTTGTGGTGTGCAGTTTCCTGAAGGGTTAAAGGGGGGCTCCCTGCACAGGCCTTCCAGGAATGCTGTATCGGGTCCTGTATCCGACACAGAGAGAGTGGGCGCCCCAGACCATCAGCGCTCGCATTAGCAGCCAGTGATTGAACTGCACTTTCCTGAAAGCATGCTCTGTAATTGAGTTAACAAAAATATTGTGATACTTTTAGGGGCAATAATCATATCTGGGGACATTCGTGCAGAACAGATTGATCACAAACTAGCCCTGCTTAGCAGGCAATTACATGAGATATGGTTACAGGGCCCATGCAGGGCATTATACATTTACTGAATTCAATGAGAACACATGTTTGGTCCTGGAAAAAATCAGTTTTTTATGTCCAGGACTGAAGAGTTTCCTTTGGCTGTCTACACCCTTCGCTGTGCGTTTCCAAATCTAGTACGCCTGAGAATTCTCCCAGTGGTGTACATTGAAGTGAGAATGCATGGAGTAACCGATTCAAACCTGCATGTAGATTTACTGTTCTGACCACTGCCCAAATTCTGCTCTGTATATGTTCCTGTATGAGAAATATGCTGTTTGAATGATTGCCACGCTTACCCTCTGCAACAAGCAGGCTCATTCAGGTGTCGGTGTGCAGTGCCTGTCCCAGAAGGGTCTGTAGTGTTTCAATGATTGCCCTCCTCTGTTTTGTGATGGAGATACACTAATATCCATTCTAAGCCTGCTAGAGCTTGAAGCTGATTGGCTGATGATACTGATGATTCTTTGGACAGGCTGGTCTGACAGTTCTTTCCCCGGGTCGGGCAGTCGGCCAATCTGGATGAAGGCGAGACTCTGTTGCAAGAACACATTGACCCGGAAGGGAAACGACGTGGCAGCCGCAGATTGGAGAAGTGGTTGCACTCGTTTACCAAGGAGTCATGTGTGAAAGCATAAAAGGAGGCGGAGAATCGCAATCTGTTCCTATGCTTGGTCTGTGGTTTTTAAACCTGGAAGGAAGGTGAGAGACCCCAAAAGACTGTAACAGTATCGTGAGTGTTTTTTGTTTGTTTGTTCTGTCTGTTGGTAATTGTCTTGTTTGTGAATCACCAGACAGCTAACACGATTCCGGAGCTGTCGCCTTGGGTCAACACAAAGCCGGAACAGCACTTCACCACTGTCACGAAATAAACTGTATCACCCACCACGAGCACTACTGCACACACCCAGGACTGGTGACTGTGTTAGTATATTGTGGGAGGGATATTTGTGTTTATTATTTGGGACTGCAACCCCGTTGTTATTTACTCCTTGCTCTACACATTGTTGTGTATTGCCGGGGATTATTATTTGGTCACCAGACCTGGATAAAAATAAAACCTGTTCCAAACCGGATTATAAATCTCTGTGTGTTTCATTACTGCACTGCATCACCCCTGCACCTGCACGTACCACTTACCACTTTGCCACAGTTTGTTATACAGAAATATTGATACCACTATTAGGGAGACAAATTAAGAAAATCTTAAAGAGCAAATGTAATATTTTAACCTTTGTAGTTTATTTTTACCCATCGTACCACAAAAGGATATTTGTGTTTAAGTTTTTTCTTGTTTTCCCATATGGAAGAGACCTGAACTATCAGATTGTTTATATTTCAGATTATAATTGCGATGATCCTTGTCACAAAACTCCATGGCACGTATTATTTTTTCCTTCTTCATTTTGGATACAGCTTCACCCTGCTGGACCACGTGCATTGAAGCTGTTCTCTGATTGGTCAATTCCCTAGCTGTCGCACGACAAATTGCAAAAAAATGGATTCAATTCTATTTATTTTGCGTTGCTCCAGTGCCGCCCCCACATTGCCTGTCATGTCAGCTGTGGTGTGAAAGATACTTATCAAAAGTATAGGTTCTATTCATTTTGTTGTATCGCTGCACAGGTTCGCTTGTCGCATCGCGGCTGTTGTGTAGCAACCTTAACACTGTGTTAGAATGTGCCTATGAGGCAAAGCCATACCATATCTTAACACTGTGTTAGAATGTGCCTATGAGGCAGAGCCATACCATATCTTAACACTGTGTTAGAATGTGCCTATGAGGCAGAGCCATACCATATCTTAACACTGTGTTAGAATGTGCCTATGAGGCAGAGCCATACCATATCTTAACACTGTGTTAGAATGTGCCTATGAGGCAGAGCCATACCATATCTTAACACTCTGTTAGAATGTGCCTATGAGGCAGAGCCATACCATATCTTAACACTGTGTTAGAATGTGCCTATGAGGCAAAGCCATACCATATCTTAACACTGTGTTAGAATGTGCCTATGAGGCAGAGCCATACCATATCTTAACACTCTGTTAGAATGTGCCTATGAGGCAGAGCCATACCATATCTTAACGCTGTGTCAGAATGTCCCTATGAGGCGGAACCATACCATATCTTAACGCTGTGTCAGAATGTGCCTATGAGGCAGAGCCATACCATATCTTAACACTGTGTTAGAATGTGCCTATGAGGCAGAGCCATACCATATCTTAACACTGTGTTAGAATGTACCGATGAGGCAGAGCTATACCATATATTCTCTCTGCTTGGAACCACAATGTAAATGTTAATCTAGGGTCACTGCAGAACATGAAGCATTGTCTCTTACTGAGTAACGGCAGTTGACAAAACAAAATGTTAATGTACTTCTGGGAATGTATCAAACAGAATGGAGGCAAAGATCCTGGCTAATGTTTCTGCACTAATCCCAAATCTGCTTTTTCTATTAGCAGTGCACCTGAGAGTCTTACACATTTAACAAAGTAAGATGCTTTTTTGTTAAGCTTTTATAATCCACGGTAATCCTCTAAACACAATGTGCACTCAATCATCTGGAGTATCTGTTACTGAAAGAGGCGGGGTCTGGAGTGGCGAAGGAGGCAGGACCCCTCATGCCTCTGTATGATTGGTCAGCTTCCAGGGCTACAGTGGGGGTGAGGGGCTTGTCTCATTGTATTGCAGGGTGTTTGTTTCCAGTGTCTCATTAAATATACAATAAACCAAAGTACTGAAAATTTGCATTCTTTTATTTAACACGGGGAAAAAAATGGAGATGTACCAAACCGGCACATCTCCAGATTAAATTTGTGCCATTAATATAAATTGAATATTTCATTAAAATGCAGCAATGATCTCTCTCTCTCTCTCTCTCTCTCTCTCTCTCTCTCTCTCTCTCTCTCTCTCTCTCTCTCTCTCTCTGTATGTCTGTCTATCTGCTGTGCATGCTGGGAGTGTGAGAGGTGAGCATGTTGCATCAAGCAGATTGTGGGTGGATGTGAGTGTTTTTTTTTTCCTCTTTCTACTTTTTTTGTATGTTTAGAAAAGTGGTGGGTTACGAGAATTGAAGTCTGCATCTCGTATGAGCGGGAAACAGAGCTAATAACGAAGGCTGTTGAAATGGGGATTGTGATTAATGAATCTTTTGTTACTGTAACCCCGTTGCTGATTGCCACTAGTAAATTAAGCACTCCAGTCTCATAACAGTGGTAGAATGGAGGAAGGAGCTGTAAGAGAGGAGAATGAGGCTCCGAAGAAAGCACTGCAAATACGGGAGAGAGTGACGTGCAGGCAGGTCGGGCTGAAAAGCCGAGCATCTCTGCTGAACGGGCTTCCAGGATAGCTCCGATTTAAATAGCAGAGAAGAAGTTGATTTTACAGACTCCTCACAAGTCTCTGAGTCGTCTTTCATAAAGGGCGGGTATAGTGAACAGAGCATTAAGCATTTTTTAAAGACCACGAAAGGAAGGAGAGGTATCAATGTGGGAGATCATTTCCCCGATCTCGAGTTGTTTATAAACTCTGCTAGGTACACTATGGCATCAGGGTGATATCTGACAGAACAGGAGCGCTGGAAACAAAAGCACTTGATATCGAAAGTACGCAGTGGTTTGAAAAGTAAAAAGTAATGTCTGTCTTCAGCTGCTTTTCTCTCCAGTCGTTGTTCGGTCATTTGTTTTTTTGTCTGTCTCTGTCCCTCCATATCTCCATAAAAACAAAAGTTTTTCCAATATTATAACAGCAAAAGAACATTCAAGGAGAAAGTAAAATGTCTAAGAGATACAAATGGCAACATCATAGATGAAGAGAAAAAGATAGCAAATATTTTAAATGATTACTTTTCACAAGTTTTTACAAAGGAGGATACGGACAATATGTCCCACATGTCGACCTGTTCCTATCCAGTTTTAAAGGGACTAGGAGCTCTTAAAATAAACAAATTCCCAGGGCCGGATGAGATCCTCCTAATAGTACTCAAAGAAATTAAAGAAGTCATTTACAAACCACTAACCAAGATCATGCAACAGTCTCTTGAGACAGAGGTTGTACGGACAGACTGGAGAATTGCAAACATAATACCAATCCACAAAAAGGGAGGTCGTGTCTAACTAACCTGCTTGATTTTTTTGAGGATGCAACATCGACAATGGATAATTGCAAAGCATACGACATGGTTTACTCAGATTTCCAGAAAGCTTTTGACAAAGTCCCACATAAAAGATTAATTCTCAAACTGAATGCAGTAGGGATTCAAGGAAATGCATACGCATGGATTAGGGAGTGGTTAACATGTACCACAGGGATCAGTATTAGGTCCTCTGATCTTCCTAATCTACATTGACTTAGATTCTGGTATAGTAAGCAAACTTTGTTAAATTTGCAGACGGCACAAAAATAGGAGGTGGCAAACACTGTTGCAGCAGCAAAGGTCATTCAAAATGATCTAGACAGCATTCCGAACTGGGCAGACACATGGCAAATGACATTTAATAGAGAAAAGTGTAAAGTATTGCACGCAGGCAATAAAAATGGGCATTATATATATATATACAGGCTCCCTTGAGAAAGATATGTACAAATATATCGAAACGTTGGGCAGCTGGCTCTTTGAGCTAAAATATATATATATATATATATATATATATATATATATATATATATATATATATATATATCATATGGGAGATACTGAAAAAGAAAGGAGTCTATGAAAAAGACCTAAGGGTTTATGTTGACTCAGAAATGTCTTCATCTAGACAATGTGGGGAATCTAAGGCCAACAAGATGATCGGATATATAGTGAAAAGTGTTGAATTTAAATTAAGGGAAGTAATGTTAAAACTTTACAATGCATTAGTAAGACCTCATCTTGAATATTGTGTTAAGTTCTGGTCACCTCACTACAAAAAGGATATTGCTGCTCTAGAAAGAGCGCAAAGAAGAGCGACCAGAATTATCCCGGGTTTAAAAGGCATGTCGTATGCAGACAGGCTAAAAGAATCTATTCAGTCTTGAACAAAGAAGACTACGCGGTGATCTGATTCAAGCATTCAAAATTCTAAAAGGTATTGACAATGTCGACCCAAGGGACTTTTTTTGACCTGAAAAAAGAAACAAGGACCAGGGGTCACAAATGGAGATTAGATAAAGGGGCATTCAGAACAGAAAATAGGAGGCACTTTTTTACACAGAGAATTGTGAGGGTCTGGAACCAACTCCCCAGTAATGTTGTTGAAGCTGACATCCTGGGATCCTTCAACCTGTATTATACAACTGAATTGTTTTTGATATCTAACACTATGTGAAGAATTCATACCAAATACAAAATAGCAAATGGTATATTATAAATAATTATGAGCCTGTTGAAATGTGTGAATATATGATTATTAAAGTGCATAAAAGGGTATAAATTGATTTTGGGGGCTAGTCAGTGTATATTGCACCTTGCACCCATAGTTTGAACTAGGAGCAACCGTCTGATTCTGTAGTGGTTTTTCACATTATATTCAAAATGTAGGATTCTGCATATTTGAATTGTTTACTGTTAAGATTGGGCATTACTTGAACAGCAGTTAGGTACGCTCGTTGCCATAAATGTGTTTATTTAGAAAAAAAAGGAATTATTTTGGTATGAAATCATTACATACCTCAATGTAGCAATTTCATGATGCTTGCTTTTGTAGGGTCAAAGAGGAGATTCCACGAATTAACAGACTCTCTCAAGGATGAAACTACGGTTTGTTACTTATTTTTTATATATTGGTTTTATGTTTGATATAGTATACATTCATTTCTTGATAATTAAATTTTTGGGGAAGAGAAAAGCTTACAAACATGCACTAGGATGCATGTAGGTAACAGAGTGCTAATATACTTTAATTGAATGATTTTCCAGGATCGGTCCTCAGAGGAAAATGTTTTTCCTACCACCAGGTCACTTTTGCTTGCGGTAAAACAAAGGCAATTTTAAATCCTTCACTACATGGTGTGTAACTATTGGCAAAAATAACTGTTTGTCCTCATGTTGCATGTTTTTGCACAGCTTCCCCAGTCCTTATTAGAGGACATACTAATGGAGGTGGTGCAAGCTCTCATTGGTGTGCCGATCACTGATTGATTGTAACTCTCGTTGGTGTGTAGATCACTGATTGATTGTAACTCTCACTGCTGTGCAGATCACTGATTGATTGTAACTCTCATTGGTGTGCAGATCACTGATTGATTGTAACTCTCGTTGGTGTGCAGATCACTGATTGATTTTAATCACAATCACTGTAATTCCGAAGAAAGTGTCATTTTACCTGGCTAGAAAGTAGATTTACAGATAAAAAAAACAACTTTGCAATGGAATAAATCTCACTGTGATTGCTTTTGAGATTTTGTAATGAGAATGTCTTCAAGCATGTATAGTAAAACATTTTTATTTTTCTGATTGTTTTTTAAACTAGGTGTCATGAACTGGAGTAGATTTCATATAAAGAATTTGAGATCACAGATGCCTGGAGTGTGGCACCTCATTAAAGGAGTACAGCGCTGGATTTGCTGGCAGTGGACAAAGAGGCATCATAAAATGGTTTTTATAGTGAAAGTGATCACCCTGGGTTTTGTGCCATGCAGTTTGCAAATTAAAAAAAGCACCTGTAAATAGTTAGAATACTTCTCATTTCTTTTTTCATAATTATGAATACTTTTTTTAATATTTCATCATATTGCATTTCTTCTCTTAATGTTAGCCCCTTAAGTATGTCACCCTTAAGTAAGCTGACACCCTGGGATCCTTCAAGAAGCTGCTTGATGAGATTCTGGGATCAATAAGCTACTAACAACCAAACGAGCAAGATGGGCTGAATGGCCTCCTCTCGTTTGTAAACTTTCTTATGTTCTTAAGTTCTTATGTATGTAGCTTCTGTTTGTCGCTGTCTTGTGATTTTTGTAAGTTTGCTGTGTTCTTGCTGCGTAT
Source organism: Huso huso (assembly GCA_036884735.1). Classification (NCBI taxonomy): domain Eukaryota; kingdom Metazoa; phylum Chordata; class Actinopteri; order Acipenseriformes; family Acipenseridae; genus Huso; species Huso huso. The sequence goes on along the minus strand of CM072675.1, from coordinate 16,718,782 downwards.
GTAAAGGTTGTGAAGGTTTACAATAAAACAATTTAGGAAATATATTTCATGAAAGAATATTTCTTTGGGGGCATCAACAAAAAATCTGCTTTTTCACCTATGAGGCTAATGAGAAGCATGCTATCAACCCACAATTAGTGCCATTATCTAATTAGTCTTTGATCAAACTGTAGAGTAAGCTACTTTCAGTACAATCATACTAGTATGTTTTTCTATAGATTTACAGTGCTGGAAAAGCATTTGCACACCCTTAACAGACAATATATAATAATTGTGGTCAATCTAACACACATATTGTCAATGAAGAGACTAATACATTTGATGTCAACAAAATGTTTATTAAATTCAAAAAATCACATTAGAGTTTCTTGATGGGGACAAATGATTAAATGGGGATATGGAGATATTTAGTAAAGGGGTTAAAGGTTGTTCACCCAGTTATGTAGATTACATAATCAATTGACCAATAGTATGTCTGAATGTGTTCCAGTTCACCCTTTCCAGCCCAGCAATGCCAATTTGAATACCTGCTTTCAAGGCTATATTTTTATATCTGCTCATTGAATGAATTTGGCATCTTTCTGAAGTAATACAAGCACTCAAAGACTAATCGTTTGACCAGGAGCAAAGGATTTTGGAAGACGATAATGTTACCTGGTCACGGCAAATAGGGAGTGATTGCAAGTTTTTCTTTCTTTTCTGGTATAGTAGTATAAGTGTGTCCCATTTTAACAGTATTTGAGAAAATTTGACACCTGCTTGACTCTTAAAAGGTCACATAGCTGTTATGCATAAGGGGAAAAAATCTGTTGTATTTATTGTACATATAGATCACAAATTAACGTTTAATTTTTTTTAACACATGTTAATTTTTGCAAAAGTTATTAATTGTGTACATGTACGCTAACCTATTAACAAATTATGTACATGTAATATTTTTGGAAAAAAAAAAAAGATTTTTAAATAAGAGCTCTATAATAAACATTGCTTTTAGTACGCCAACACAGCATATTTGGCTTTTAAATAATACATTTTTAAAACAAATTGAGAAAAAGAGCTAATCAGTGACCAACTTCTGTGCACGAAAAAGAACAATCATTTATAATATGGTTTAGAACGGTTTTCATTTTGACAAGGCAATCTTGGCTAGATTCAGATCCAGTGTACTGTTTCTCTGTGGAATCAAAGGAGATGTCTTCTTCACTGCTGGAATCACCACTACTACTCTCAGATACCAGGTCTATTCCATTTCTGACGGAGATTGCTTCAGGTATATAATCTGGTCAAGATCACATTCCTCCTGACTTGATGAGTCAATATCTTTCCAACAGGTGGCAAAAGCGTTGTGTGACTATAGGGCCTGCCATAGTAAGTCATGCTGAAATTCTCTACAAAACATATTGTGCATTATACTCAAGCAAGTTCATAAATTCTATTGGACTTAAGAGTTAAAAAATACTGTTTAAAATGTTATTTCTTAGTTTTTCTTTATTTAGTTTATGGGCCCATTGATCTTTTTTGTGCCAGTGTATCCCTGGAGATACATAACATTAAAATAGGTGTTAACAAAATAAGATGCCGAGTTTGTGTTCAAACAATGACACATGACAGTGTACACAAAACCACTCTAAGAGTTAAAAAACGTTGTTTTACAACAATTGCATGTTCTTGTCATTTTAAAAACTAGTAGTCTGTACAAGGAGTTTGAAAGTGTGCGATTCCAAAGAGGAATCAGTAAAATGTGGATATTTTATATAGTAAATAATATTAACAATAAAATTGAATTCTTTTTTCCTCAATGTTTATAATCACGTAGCGAAGACTGAATTAGAAATACAGTACTGTGCAAAAGTTTTAGGCAGGTGTGAAAAAATGCTGTAAAGTAAGAATGCTTTCAAAAATAGACATGTTAATAGTTTATATTTATCAATTAACAAAATGCAAAGTGAGTGAACAGAAGAAAAATCTACATCAAATCAATATTTGGTGTGACCACCCTTTGCCTTCAAAAAACAGCATCAATTCTTCTAGGTACACTTGCACACAGTTTTTTGAAGGAACTCGGCAGGTAGGTTGGCCCAAACATCTTGGAGAACTAACCACAGTTCTTCTGTGGATTTAGGCAGCCTCAGTTGCTTCTCTCTCTTCATGTAATCCCAGACAGACTCGATGATGTTGAGATCAGGGCTCTGTGGGGGCCATACCATCACTTCCAGGACTCCTTGTTCTTCTTTTTACTGCTGAAGATAGTTCTTAATGACTTTCGCTGTATGTTTGGGGTCGTTGTCATGCTGCAGAATAAATTTGGGGCCAATCAGATGCCTCCCTGATGGTATTGCATGATGGATAAGTATCTGCCTGTACTTCTCAGCATTGAGGTGACCATTAATTCTGACCAAATCCCCAACTCCATTTGCAGAAATGCAGCCCCAAACTTGCAAGGAACCTCCACCATGCTTCACTGTTGCCTGCAGACACTCATTCGTGTACCGCTCTCCAGCCCTTCGGCGAACAAACTGCCTTCTGCTACAGCCAAATATTTCAAATTTTGACTCATCAGTCCAGAGCACCTGCTGCCATTTTTCTGCACCCCAGTTCCTGTGTTTTCGTGCATAGTTGAGTCGCTTGGCCTTGTTTCCACGTCGGAGGTATGGCTTTTTGGCCGCAAGTCTTCCATGAAGGCCACTTCTGACCAGACTTCTCCGGACAGTAGATGGGTGTACCAGGGTCCCACTGTTTTCTGCCAATTCTGAGCTGATGGCACTGCTGGACATCTTCCGATTGCGAAGGGAAGTAAGCATGATGTGTCTTTCATCTGCTGCAGTAAGTTTCCTTGGCAGACCACCGCGTCACGGTCCTCAACGTTGCCTGTTTCTTTGTGCTTCTTCAAAAGAGCTTGGACAGCACATCTGAAACCCCTGTCTGCCTTGAAATTTCTGCCTGGGAGAGACCTTGCTGATGCAGTATAACTACCTTGTGTCTTGTTGCTGTGCTCAGTCTTGCCATGGTGTATGACTTTTGACAGTAAACTGTCTTCAGCAACTTCACCTTGTTAGCTGAGTTTGGCTGTTCCTCACCCAGTTTTATTCCTCCTACACAGCTGTTTCTGTTTCAGTTAATGATTGTGTTTCAGCCTACATATTGAATTGATGATCATTAGCACCTGTTTGGTATAATTGTTTAATCATACACCTGACTATATGCCTACAAAATCCCTGACTTTGTGCAAGTGTACCTAGAAGAATTAATGCTGTTTTGAAGGCAAAGGGTGGTCACACCAAATATGGATTTGATTTAGATTTTTCTTCTGTTCACTCACTTTGCATTTAGTTAATTGATAAATATAATCTGTTAACATGTCTATTTTTGAAAGCATTCTTACTTTACAGCATTTTTTCACACCTGCCTAAAAAGTGTTACAACCTGGAATTAAAATGGATTTAATTAGGATTTTTTGTCACTGATCTACACAAAATAGTCCATAATGTCGAAGTGGGGAAAAAAATCTACATATTTTTCAAAATTATTTACAAATAAAAAACTGAAAAGTCTTGATTGCATAAGTATTCACCCCCTTTGCTGTGACACCCCTAAATAAGCTCTGGTGCAACCAATTGCCTTCAGAAGTCACATAATGAGTTGAATGGAGTCCACCTGTGTGCAATTAAAGTGTCACGTGATCAAAGATTAAATACACCTGTTTCTGGAAGGCCCCAGAGTTTGTTAGAGAGCATATCTAAACAAACAGCATCATGAAGACCAAGGAGCTATCAAAACAAGTCCGGGATAAAGTTCTGGAGAAGCACCAATCAGGGTTGGGTTATAAAAAAATATCCCAAACTTTGAACATCCCCCGGAGCACCGTTAAATCCATTATTAAAAAATGGAAAGAATATGGCACAACCGCGACTCTGCCTAGAGAAGGCTGTCCACCAAAACTCAGTGACCAGGTAAGGAGGGCGTTAGTCAGAGAAGCAACCAAGAGGCCAATGGTAACTCTGAAGGAGCTGGAGAGATCCACAGCTGAGATGGGAGAAACCGTCCATGGGACAACTATAACCCGGACGCTCCACAAAGCTAGGCTTTATGGAAGAGTGGCGAGAAGAAAGCCATTGCTGAAAAAAACCCATATCAAATCCCTTTTGGATTTTGCCAAAAGGCATGTGGGAGACACAGCAAACATGTGGAAAAAGGTTCTCTGGTCTGATGAGACCAAAACTGAACTTTTTTTTGGCCTTAGCATAAAAACGCTATGTGTGGCGCAAAGCCAACACTACTCATCACCCTGCGAACACCATCCCCACGGTGAAGCATGGTGGTGGCAGCATCATGTTATGGGGATGCTTTTCATCGGCAGGAACTGGGAAACTGGTCAGGATTGAGGGCAAGATGGATGGAGCCAAATACAGGGAAATTCTAGAGGAAAACCTGTTTCAGTCTGCAAGAGACCTGGGACTGGGGCGGAGGTTCACCTTCCAGCAGGACAATGACCCTAAACACACAGCCAAAGCTACACTGGAGTGGTTTAAAAACAAGAACCTGAATGGCTTAGAATGGACCAGTCAAAGCCCAGACCTCAATCTGATTGAGAATCTGTGGCAAGACTTGAAAATTGATGTTCACCAACGGTTCCCATCCAACTTGACAGAGCTTGAGCAATTTTTCCAAGAAGAATGGGCAAAAATTGCAGGATCCAGATGTGCAAAGCTGGTAGAGACTTACCCAAAAAGACTCACAGCTGTAATTGCTGCCAAAGGTGCTTCTACCATGTATTGACTCAGGGGGGTGAATACTTATGCAACCAACAAATGTCTTTTTTTTTGTTTAATTAACTTTTGTGTCACAATAAAAAAATATTTTGCACCTTCAAAGTGTTAAGTATGTTGTGTAAATCAAATGGTAAACATCCCAATTAAATCCATTTTAATTCCAGGGTGTAACACTGTATATATATATTTTTAAATGTGTACATTCAGATATAATTTATAAATCTAGTTACAAGATTTAACATTTAAGAACATAAGAACATAAGAAAGTTTACAAACGAGAGGAGGCCATTCAGCCCATCTTGCTCGTTTGGTTTTTAGTAGCTTATTGATCCCAGAATCTCATCAAGCAGCTTCTTGAAGGATCCCAGGGTGTCAGCTTCAACAACATTACTGGGGAATTGGTTCCAGACTCTCACAATTCTCTGTAAAAGTGCCTCCTATTTTCTGTTCTGAATGCCCCTTTATCTAATCTCCTTTTGTGACCCCTGGTCCTTGTTTGTTTTTTCAGGTCAAAAAAGTCCCCTGGGTCGACATTGTCTATACCTTTTAGGATTTTGAATGTTTGAATCAGATCGCCACGTAGTCTTCTTTGTTCAAGACTGAATAGATTCAATTCTTTTAGCCTGTCTGCATACGACATGCCTTTTAAACCCGGGATAATTCTGGTTGCTCTTCTTTCTACTCTTTCTAGAGCAGCAATATTCTTTTTGTAACGAGGTGACCAGAACTGAACACAATATTCTAGGTGAGGTCTTACTAATGCATTGTAAAGTTTTAACATTACTTCCCTTGATTTAAATTCAACACTTCTCACAATATATCCGAGCACTTTTTCATAGTTCCTTTCTTCAATTTCAGTATCTCCCATATGATATTTATAAAGCACATTTTTATTGCCTGCATGCAACACTTTACACTTTTCTCTATTAAAGTCATTTGCCATGTGTCTGCTCCCAACACATTGGGAAAACCAGAAATACAGTGCCTATAGTAACTATTCACCCCCCTTGGACGTTTTCAGAGTTTGTTGTGTTATAACCTGAAATCTTTATGCATTTAAATGGGATTTTTTTTTCCTTTGATTTACACAACCTACTCAACACTTTCAATGTGTGAAAAAATGGGGGTGAAAAAAACACATCAATTAAAAATAAAAACCTAAAAAGTCTTCTTAGATAAGTATTCACCCCCTTTGCTATGACACTCCTAAATAAGCTCAGGTGCAACCAATTGCCTTCAGAATGCACACAATAAGTTAAATGGAGTCCATCTGTGTGCAATAAAAGTGGTTCACATGATTTCAGATTAATTACACCTGTCTCTGTAAGGTCCCACAATTGGGAAGCGCATTCAAAGCAAACATACTACCATGAAGACCAAGGAGCTTTCAAAACAACTCAGGGATAAAGTTGTGGAAAGGCACAGATCCGGGGAGGGGTATAAAAAGATTTCAAAGGCATTGAATATCCCTTGGAGCACAGTCAAATCGATCATTAAGAAGTGGAAGGTATACGGCAGCACCCAGAATCTGCTTAGAGCAGGCTGTCCTCCCAAACTGAGCAGCCGGGTAAGAAGGGCATTGGTCAGAGAAGCCAGCAAGAGGCCAATGACAACTCTGAAGACCTACAACGTTCCATGGCTGAGATGGAAGAAACTGTCCATGTGTCAACAATAGCTCAGGTACTCCACAAATCTGGCCTGTATGGCAGAGTGGCAAGAAGGAAGCCATTTCTGAAAAAAGCCCATGTAAAATCCTGCATGGAATTTGCAAAAAGGCACGTGGGAGAAAAGATGTGGCAAAAGATTCTGTGGTCCGATAAAACAAAAATTGAACTATTTGGCCTAAATGCAAAGTGTTATGTCGGGCGCAAACCCAACACAGCACATCACCCAGGTAACACCATCCCTACTGTGAAGCATGGTGGTGGCGGCATCTTGCTATGGGAATGCTTGTCATCGGCAGGGACTGGGAAGCTTGTCAGGGTAGAGGGCAAAATGGATGGAGCTAAATACAGGCAAATCCTTGAGGAAACCTGCTTCAGTCTGCAAAAGACCTAAGGCTGGGACGGAGATTCCCCTTTCAGCAGGACAATGACCCCAAGCACACAGCCAAAGCGACACTGTCCACCAACGATCCCCATCGAACTTGACAGAGCTTGAACAATTTTGCCAAGAAGAATGGGCGAATATTGCACGATTCAGATGTGCAAACCTGGAAGAGGGAATAAGTCCTCGGGGCGACTGCAGGGGATACTGAAAGCGAGGGAGAAGAAATCCTCGGGGCGACTGCAGGGGATACTGAAAGCGAGGGGGAAGAAATCCCCAAAGGTGGTTCTACCAAGTATTGACTCAGGGGGGTGAATACTTATCTAACCAAGACATTTCAGTTTTTTTAATTTTTTTATTAACTGTTGTTTCACAATAAAAATTCTCTTGCCTCTTCAAAGTGTTGAGTAGGTTGTGTAAATCAATGGAAAAAAAATCCCATTTAAATGCATCAAGATTTCAGGTTGTAACACAACAAACTGTGAAAACCTCGAAGGGGGTTGAATACTTACTGTAGGCACTGTAATCATAGAAATTAGTTTACGAGGCTTGTAAGTATACCCTGCTTTTAGGGAAAAATAGGTATTTGGCTGTTCGCCTCAAAAATGCATTGAGCACAACTGGCAACACACAAGAAAAAGCAGACTGGGAAATGCCAGCAACAATTGCGACTGTTTAAAACATGCTTTCAAAAGTTCTTAACAAATAATGATGCAATTGTAAGTGTTGCAATTGCCTGCAGCTTTCGTACATTTCATTATAATATTTGAGAACCCTCATGCGCACTATCTCTGCCCCCTTTTTGTGAATTTGTGCAGGAATGCCCATAATTACATATTCATCTATGCTTGAACCGCAAACAGAAACTGCTGCCGCAAAGCGTTCCCCAAAAAGTTGCAAATAGCATTGCGCTTGTCTAGTACATTTCACCCAAGACTTCCGACTCATTTGCAACTGGTTTGCGACTATTGTGACAGGCGCAACACTTTAGTAAACCTACCTCATAGTCTTGGCTTCTTCTGAACTCATGAAATGTTTTAAATATGGGCGTCAGGGCATGTAGTGAAGAACTGCAAGTGGACTGCAGGGGATACTGAAAGCGAGGGGGAAGAAATCCCCGGGGCGACTGCAGGGGATACTGAAAGCGAGGGGGAAGAAATCCCCGGGGCGACTGCAGGGGATACTGAAAGCGAGGGAAGAAATCCCCGGGGCGACTGCAGGGGATACTGAAAGCGAGGGGGAAGAAATCCCCGGGGCGACTGCAGGGGATACTGAAAGCAAGGGAGAAGAAATCCCTGAGGCGACTGCAGGGGATACTGAAAGCGAGGGGGAAGAAATCCCTGGGGCGACTGCAGGGGATACTGAAAGCAGGGGGAAGAAATCCCTGGGGCAATTGGGAGTGCAGCAGAGCTGGAGAGCCAGGTAACTAGCCCCTTGACTCGCAGAGTGGCAGACAAAGTAGGTGTGAGAGGGACTGAAGAGCTCCAATTGTGTTTGGTTGAGTCTAATGTTGAGTTAGACAAGGAAATTGAGGTACAGGGACCGTCCAAAACAGACAGGGGGGCGGGAGAAGCAGTGAATGTGAACAGAGCTGGAGAGACAGCTGCAGTGGGGCTGTTAGGTGACAGACAGGGAAGTGAAGCAAGGGAACAGACAGAGCAAAGCCACTGTCTCAGTGTTAGGGAAAGAGAAGGAAGCGAGTGAGGAGAAAGAATTGGTAAATCCCCAGTTTAAAATGCCCAAGGGGAAAAGAGAGGCTGGAACCAGGCACACTACTGCAGCAAAATGCAGCATAGTCTCTGAGGCTGAGGTCGTTCGGGCTGATGAATCAGAGAGCGAGCTGTCTGCGCTCAGACACACAGCATAGCAGTCAGTGTTGTTGGCGATATTAATGAAGATGAGGGCAGCAATACAGACTCTTCAGTCAGCTCTGATTTGTCAGCTATTCAGCAAGCATGCAGACGTTGGAAGTATGCAGACGTTCTTACAAGTAGTTCAAGTGAAAAGAGGGATTAGCGTGATCGAGTACTTTCCCGATTTAAAATTGTTCCTAAGTTCTGCACAGCAAGTTAGACACAATGCAGTAGCACTGGACATGGAAAAAAGAAAGAGATCAATTGAAAAATGTAATAAGCAAAGTGCGGGTCTCTATTAAAGGTCAGTGATGTATAATTTTACAAAAGTATTTTTTCTCTTTTCTGTGTACATTTTAGTCGTGGTACACATGTTAGTGCTGGAGTTGCCATGTTATTTGCGAAAAGTTTTAATCGTGACTCTGTCACAGTAAGTGAGATCATTAAAGGGCACTTGTTGAAAGTGCAGGTGTGTGTAGAGGGTAGAATGTTTGTATTTTTATTGGGCAGCAGTGTGGAGTAGTGGTTAGGGCTCTGGACTCTTGACCGGAGGGTGGTGGGTTCAATCCCTGGTAGGGGACACTGCTGCTGTACCCTTGAGCAAGGTACTATACCTAGATTGCTCCAGTAAAAACCCAACTGTATAAATGGGTAATTGTATGTAAAAAATAATGTGTTATGTTGTAACAATTGTAAGTCGCCCTGGATAAGGGCGTCTGCTAAGAAATAAATAATAATAATAATTTATCAATATTTATTTAACTAAATGTACTATTCACCCCACAGGTCTATCTGACCATAGTTTGGTCAGTTTGAACATGATTATTTATTTATTGCATTTATATAGCGCTTTTTTTACAAAAGTATCGCAAAGCACTGTACAGCACTGTGATAAGGAGAGAAAGGATCGATGTTGTAAATCTCCCTCCCGATCAGAAAGGACGCTGTGTAAGGGGGGTGGTGTGCTGCCTCCTAGATGGAAATTGGAAGGTGACCATATTAGGGGGAGCACGTAGTTGCAAGTACTCAGGATGATTCCATTGCAGTCAGCTGCGGGGCGGCCCTCTATTGGAGAAACCAGGGCGACGGGTTGATTGCAGGGAGGAGTTCTGTGGGTACAAAGGGGAAGCAGCTACGTCAGTACCTCCCCTTGCGCTGAGAAAATAAGCGACCAGCCGGAGCTGTGTTCTGTCGTCTTGTTTGTATTATAAGAACATAAGAACATAAGAAAGTTTACAAACGAGAGGAGGCCATTCAGCCCATCTTGCTCGTTTGGTTGTTAGTAGCTTATTGATCCCAGAATCTCATCAAGCAGCTTCTTGAAGGATCCCAGGGTGTCAGCTTCAACAACATTACTGGGGAGTTGGTTCCAGACCCTCACAATTCTCTGTGTAAAAAAGTGCCTCCTATTTTCTGTTATGTGCTGTTTGTTTTTGTGTTTTGTGTAGAGGAGCAGTAGGAGTGGGAGGCTGTAGCCGTGGAGCCAGCACTAACCCCGGAGCACACCCCTCACAGCACAGCACAGCACAGCACAGCACAGCACACGCACCACAATCCCTGGAAGAAAGGAGCACAGTTTCGTGCACGGAGGATTGTGGTCAAGGAGTGTTTTCTTTTGTTTATCCAGAGACTGGAAAGCCATTGTTTTACCCCAATACCATAGTTGGTAGATGGGTGGATTATTATTATTATTATTATTATTATTATTATTATTTTTGTTATTTGTCATCAAAATAAAAGAAGGACTTTTGTTGGGAGAATCCTGTTTGGACAGTACACGTCATTTCACTGCACCATTCACATCCTGTCACAAGTACTTAGCAGAAAAAAAGAACAAGCTACCATACATTTGTATAGCATGTCACACATAAAACTGCAACAATCAGACCATTTAAATAACATATTTAACAGTATACACATAATACAAAAGCAGCAATTTTAAAGTTACATAAAACCCCACTAACATAAGAAAGCCATTTTATAAAAGTGCGTTTTTAGATAATTTCTACCTCACGTGTCTATTCTTCCTATTTGCATTTTAATATTAAACTTTTAAGACAGTCATTTTTTAAAATGTTAACATTTTTTGGGAATGATGGAGGAGGCAGAAAGGGGCATTTTTATCAGAAAATCAATGGTGGGATGTGGGTAAAGTTCAGACCTGGTTATTCTGCCAGCAGCACACTAGAAATGCTACCAAGAGCACTAGTGAGGCAATGAGAGAGCTGGAGGAGGATATTACTAAACTCGATAGTGATGGCAATGAGAGAGCTGGAGGAGGATATTACTGAACTCGATAGGGCTCTGAGTGCAGATATAGTGACAGGCATTATCAAGACCTGACGCTTAAAGAAAGTAGTTTGGCTGAACTGCTGGAATCTCAGGTACAGGGAGCACTGGTATGCTTACGGTTTCTCAGTCTTTCTCAGATGGATGCTCCTACTCAGCATTTCTTCGCTTTGGAAAAAAGTGTCTCAAAGTAAAGTAATACATTGCCTTCGAATTGCAGCCGGTCAGCTGTTGTGTGAGCCTGAGGCAATCAGGGGGCACGCTGTGGGCTTGTATTCAGAGCTGTACACAGCAGAGGCTGTTGTTGTATTCTCTTTCATTTGAACCCCTAATATTAAAATTGAGAACGATATTGACTGGGCTGTCCATCCCGAATGTGACGATGGAGCCTGTAAAAGTGGTGCCCTATGCTGATGACCTCGCTGTGTTAATAACAAATAAGAATGACATTCAAACAATAGTGGGGATTTTGACGGTGTTTGAAAATGTGTCCTCATCTAGAGTAAACTGGGCTAAAAGTAATGCATTTCTGATTGGGGACTGGGAGGTCAGCCGACCACCAGATTTATCACTAGGGCTAAAATGGAACCGAGAGGTTTTCAGGTACCTGGGAGTCTACTTCAGAGGACAGGAAATACAGAAAGAGAACTGGGACAGAGTTTTAGAAGAGGTAAAAGGCCGACTAGAAAACTGGCGTTGGCGTCTAACCAAGCTCTCCTACAGAGGCAGAGCGTTAATCATCAATAACTTGAAAAGTTAAGAACATAAGAACATAAGAAAGTTTACAAACGAGAGGGGGCCATTTGCCGTCGTCATGGGGTGAAAATCAAAACTGAGGGTTTTGTTTCTTTGGAACAATGTGTTTTGGTGTTATGTGAAGTTATGGGGTGCAAAAATATTAAATCTGCGTCTCGAATGAATGGGTCAATTGTTGTTTTTCTGAGTGAAATTAATCTTGTTGTTAAAGCTGTTGAGAAGGGAATTGAGAATGCACTTTCCTGACACGGGCAAATTGTTTCAATCCTGAATAGAATCCTGCTGGGATGTAAATCTCCTAAACTGAAACACATTGTTTCTTTCCGCAAGCAAGTAAATATGATTCTAAATGACATGAATCAAGAGTTAATGTAAACCTCAAATTTAAAATAGAGGGAAATAATTATATTATTTTTGTGACTAAGGAGGTCATGAAGTGCTTTGGTTGTGGGAAAGAGGGGCATGTTATTAAAAACTGTCCTGAAAAACAGGATAGCGAGGGAGAACAGGAGAACGGGAAACAGAGCGAGTGCAAAGAAAGAGAGATGGGGAAGGAAGTTGGGAGCAGTTCCAGTGACCCTGCAAATGCAGGTAATAACAGTAGCCAATAGATAGAGACTCAGGGGGATGAGAGACTAGATCAAGAGATCAGTACAGAGGTGAGCGTGAACGAGCTGACAGCAACTGAAAAACGGGGCAGTGAGGAGGCAGGAAATAGCGCTGGAAACTTGTCAGCTCTTGCTGTGGGTAGTGCTGTGGAAGCGGTGACTGACAGTGAGAAACCGGGTTCTAGCAAACAAACAGAGAGTGTGGTTGAGTCTGTAGGGCTCAATCAAACAGTGAGAGTAGAAAGCAAAATAAATGCAGCAATAGAAAAAATTGAAGTGGTAACAGCAAGGGAGGAGTTTGAGTTTAAAACGCCAAAAAAGAAAAGGCAGTGGAAAAGGGAAGATGATGGTATTGCAAAGAAAAAAGTTAATGTTACTGAGGAAAGTGTAGCGGAGCCTGAGCAGAGTAAGGTGACAGTGCCGTGGAGTATTAGGGTTGCCAGCAAAACTCCTGAAGAGAGCTCTGAGATAGATGGTGAAGAAGAGGTGAGTCTGATTGACTGTTCTTGGTCACGGCTCCAGTGCTGGGGTGGTGGGGTTGTTTTCAAAAGGTTTTATTAGGGATTCCCCTGATGTTACTGAAGTGGTGAAAGGGAGGCTGTAAAAGTAAACGTCTGCTAAGAAATAAATAATAATAATAAATAAATAACAAAAGTAAAGATTGGGGAAAACGCGTTTGTTTTTTTAAACATATACTGTATGTTGATGGGGTCATTAATTAACGCATTTCTCGTTAAAAATCTTAATTGACACAGGTCATGTACATCACTTCCTGTCTCAACGACTAAATAAGGAGAAAAATGAATGGAAGCATAATTCGCTGTTATGGAAACTACTAGCGTACAGCGAGACGGCTCTCCCACCAGCGAGCAGCAGCCACATGGGAATCATAAATAATGGGAATATCTATTTTGTGTTATAATTTGTAAACTTTCAAATTTTGTCATGCAGGATGTACATTTATTTAGATAACTTCACATATACAATGCTGATTTATGATTATCTGGCGGGTGGGTAAAAATGGGACGGCACAGATTTTTTTAAAAGAAATACTTTTTTGGATAGGGTGGGGGGGTAAGCCATCTATCAATATTGGTTGGAATTTATTTTCTTATGTTGACATCTGCTTGTATGTATTTTAGTATGTACGATTAGGCAATAAATAAATACCTGTATGTTTGAAGTGTCATTTGTGTTTGTAGTTGTTAGTTATTATACATGCATACCATAAGAACTGATCTGTTTCTTTGTATGGTTAAAGCTGAACCAGAAGGAGACCTTGTATTGTAATCATGAGTGTTTTGTTTGTTTTAAGAACATAAGAACATAAGAAAGTTTACAAACGACAGGAGGCCATTCAGCCCATCTTGCTCGTTTGGTTGTTAGTAGCTTATTGATCCCAGAATCTCATCAAGCAGCTTCTTGAAGGATCCCAGGGTGTCAGCTTCAACAACATTACTGGGGAGTTGGTTCCAGACCCTCACAATTCTCTGTGTAAAAAAGTGCCTCCTATTTTCTGTTCTGAATGTCCCTTTATCTAATCTCCATTTGTGACCCCTGGTCCGTGTTTCTTTTTTCAGGTCAAAAAAGTCCCCTGGGTCGACATTGTCTATACCTTTTAGAATTTTGAATGCTTGAATCAGATCACCGCATAGTCTTCTTTGTTCAAGACTGAATAGATTCAATTCTTTTAGCCTGTCTGCATACGACATGTCTTTTAAACCTGGGATAATTCTGGTTGCTCTTCTTTGCACTCTTTCTAGAGCAGCAATATCCTTTTTATAACGAGGTGACCAGAACCACGTATGTAACATTTCATTATACATTTATTAAGCTTTTAAAATTACGACAGAACTCCCCAACCCAATACACAATTTGTTTATAGTTAATTGTTCGGTGAATTCCTCTAATCATGCATTTTCTCTGGTACTGTTTGCTCGCCTCCGGATAAATAAACTCAACATGAATAGAAGTAGCCACCGAACACTTACAGTATTATAAGAAGATGTTATAATATGTGCATACAGACGTGTGAAGGTGAGAGTGTACACTGTACATACAGTGTGGGGGAGTCTGACAACATTACAAATACGTTAGGCAAAATCCATATCAATGATCTTGATCACATTAGGTATTCCATTCATGTCCGTGGCGATATCTTTTGAAAGCAAGCCCCATATTGCACCTTTTAACTATTAGATGAAATGTTTATTGCACCCATAGACTGCTATTAGGACCATGCTGTGTGATTTGTTTATTATTAATAGCGTTATAATTAAACTATAGCAAATCACGCTTTTATTTACAACGAAGGTAAAACATGTTTTTGCTGACTTTATAAGCATTTGGGCGGCACAGTATAGTCTACCTTCATTGTAAATAAAAAAATGTGATTTGGTATAATTTGATGATAAGGCTATTAATAATAAATGAATCATGATTATAGCAGCAGTTTTTAAGTATTCTGTAAATATTTCGTCTAACAGTTAAAAAATACAATGTGGGGCTGTCAGGTCTTGTTTTCAAAAAATATCAGCACAGACATTATATACAAACCAATGGAATACCATGCGTGTATGTATGTAGGTGTGTGTGTGTGTTTAATAGAGAGAGGGAGAATACATGCATGTCTCCAGTCATGTGGTTTTCACGATCACATTGCATTAAGTTCTTGCCAAAATTGTAGATATTTATTACTGCCATAGTCTTATCTTTTCACCTATTGATTTGCCCCATTGCCACTGTACCTTATGCATCCATGCATCCCTTCCTGCGATGTCATCGGGCAAATTGTTAAAACAGGTGAAGAAATCTCATTCTTAACCACAAGTATAAAAATGTCTAAAATATTTCAATAACTACAAATATTGAATTATCTAAGTAGCCTCTATATAGTAAGCATCACAGCCGCAGTCTGTTAAATTTCTGTTTCAAGGTGAGTTACAGTCTTTTGTTAATTAAAACCCTCCTTTTCCAAGTGCAAATTAACTCCTGATAAATTATGACAATTAACACGGATTTGCTTTTAAAATCCCACGCTAAAAAAAGAAATAGCCGCAAGAAGCACTGCTCGTTAAGATATTGTAGCGACCCAGGCACTGCTCGTTAAGATGTAGCGACCCAGGCACTGTTCTGGGTCCGCTGGACTTTTATGTTGTCCCATTTGTTTGTCTCGTCTGTCTTGTCCGGTGTATGTGTTGCATGTATTGTAAAGGTGCCACCTAGAATGGGGAAAGAAGCGAGGGATGGATCGGTCCGGGAGGAGTGGGCGGGAGCAGCAGGGGGGATATAAGTACCACCTGAGTGGGAGAATGTGTGTGGCAGGTGAGAGGTTTGAGTGCTGAGCATTTGAATGAACCGAGCCGTCAGAATTCTAGTGAGAGACAGCCAGAGAAATTGGGCCTGTGCGTGACTGAGAGAAACTGTAGCCGGGGAGTGACGTGGAGCGAGAGCCTGAGGGAGAGCGAGAGCTTGAGAAAGTGCAAGTGAGGATCAGTAGGTGAGGGAAGGAATAGGGTCATTTTATTGTTTTTGTGGGGTGGTCTTGGCCCAAACAGGGACTGTGTTATTATAATGAATAAATTGATTATTACTTGTGTCTGGTAATGCTCTCCGTCTGCTGATTCATCATAAAAAGGGCACGGGTCATTACAATTGGTGTTTCAGAAGTGCGATCATGGAATCCATGCTGTGGAAGGTGAAGCGGAGAGAGCAAATTGACCAGGAGGAGCTGCAGGGGGCTGCGGCTGGGTCCACAGACGGCAAGGAGAAGCGGGAGGTAGAAGAGGGTCGTGAGAGCAAAACAGAGGATGGTGTGAGGAACAAAGAGGGGTGGAGGAACATCGATGTGAAGACGGAGGTGAAGTCACCGCACACCACACCAGCGAGAGCGACAGCGCACAAACAGGAGGAAGCAACGTCACTCCAAGATGCGACAGGACAGCAAAACCACAACAAAGCAGCCTACACACCTCTCCCCCTGCAATTCAGTGGTAAGGCCAACTGGCAATTGTTTAAAATGCAGTTTGAAACAACAGCAAGCATAGAGGGCTGAACAGATAAAGAGGAAGCAATTAATCTGATCGCCTGCCTGCAGGAAGATGCTCTATATAAATTACAAGCCACCACGTATTAAAATGCATTGATTATGGGACAATGTTAACAGAACTGGATGCATGCTTTGGGGAAATGTGTATAGATAAGCCTCGACATAGGCACCGTGCTGATCACGGACAGGGGGGTGTAGAGTGAGTGACGGGGAGGATGTCCAGGCCGGGGCGGAGCACCGTCAAAGCAGGCCGCTATGACACCCAGTCCCCATGGAAGGCTGTGACAGAGAGAGAATGAATCTTGGTTATAAATCTACTTCCCAACCTGTGAGGTTGCTGTGCAAAGGCAATTCATTCCAGGGTAAGGTGGAAGTCGGCGTTCTAGAAGGCCCCAGAAGGGAAGCGATGTGGCAACCATGGATTGGAGGAGAAACGGTTGCACTCGCTAACCAAGGGGGCATGACTGACAGTACAAAAGGGGACGTGGCTAAGCAATCTGTTCCTTGTTTATGGTTGAGACGAACCTAAAAGGACCGAGAATAAAGTAACCATGAGTGTTCAGTGTTTGTTTTGTTTGTCGGATTCACCACTGTTCACCGATAAATTGTATTTTCACAACTTGCACGTAAACCATTCACTCTGGACTTGTGATTGTGTGTGTCTTTGTGTGTGTTAATACTTTTATTATTATTTCGGTATTGTAACCCGTTGTTTAGAAACAGTGCAATACACATTGCTGTGTATTGCCTGTGATTATTCTTTGTGGTCACCAGACCAGGATTATAAAAATAAAACCTGTTTGAATTGTGAACTTTGTTGTCTGTCTTCTGTTTCATAATCGTATCACCTCTACACCTGCGCACTGCAAGCCACTTTGCCACAGAGGCCTATCAGCCAAATTTAAGATGGCAGCACTCGCTAATGAGTGGGGTCCCATAGAGAAAGCCGGGCAGCTAGCAGCAGCACAATAAGGGGAAATGCTGCAGGTCCTGCTGGACCTGAGCACCGAAGAGCTGGCCAGTTATGATGATTTAGCCACCGCGCTAGAATGCCGGTTCGGGAGAGTGGAGCCAGCTGCCAGCTTGGCCACCTGCTACCGCAAGCCAGGGGAGAAACAACCCCCTCATCCTGCAACCCCCACTCAGCCCAGGGGAACTCAACCCTCCCCTCGGTTGCCTTGTAACCCTGCCCAGGGCTTCCAACTGCTGTTCTGCTGCTGTGGGAAGATGCAACCACGCCCTACCGCCTGGAGTGACCTCACGCCCCCTGCAGCCTCCCCTCAGCCGCCAGTCCCGACCGAAGACCCAGCTCGCACCGCAATACACGCATTCGGGCTCTGGAGCTGCAAGGGGCTTTGCACGGAGCAACGGCGTCAGCTGTGGGAGCTGGTGTACGAGTATTGCTACAGTTTCGCCACCGCCTCGGAGGATGTAGGGTGGACACACCTGGTGCAGCATCAGCTTGAGACCGGAGATGCCCGTCCCATCAAACAGCGCCCTCGCCGCCAACCACTCACACGCCAGGAAGCCATAGAGCAGGTGCTGAAAGAGATGAAGGCAGCGGGAATGTAGTCATGGTGCGGAAGAAGGTCGGCAAGTGGCACTTCTGCGTCAATTACTGGTGGGTAAACGATGTGACGGAGATGGACTCCTACCCCCTTCCCGGATATTGGCTCTGGACCTGGTGGCTGGTTCTAAGTGGTTCTCCTCGTTGGACCTCCGAAGCTGCTACTGGCAGGTTGCGCGGGACCCCTCTGCATGCCCGAAGACTGTCTTCTCCACTGGACTGGGCCTGTGGCAGTTTACTGTGATGCCGTTTGGACTTTATACACCCCCGCAACATTCGAACGGCTCATGGAGAAGGTGCTGGCCGGAGTACCCCTCTTGGAGTGCCTGGTCCACGGAGGGACCTTCCATGACGCCCTGGCCTCCCTGAATGAGGTGCTCCGGTGAGTGAGGGGAGCGGGACTGAAACTGCACCCCGAAAAGTGCCAGCTGATGTGCCAGGAGGTCTCGTTCCTTGGACACTGAGTGGGAGCAGGGGGGATACGGATGGAGGCAGACAAGATCGTCGCAGTGCGGGACTGGCCTGTCCCCGTCAACACCCAGCAGGTCTGAGGCTTCTTAGGGCTCGCGTCCTACTACTGGAGGTTTGTGCAGGGCTTTGCCACCATCGATCCCCCCCTGCACAGCCTCCTGAGGAAGGACGAGACCTTCTGGTGGATCCCAGAGTGCCAGGAGGAGTTTGAAGCCCTGCAGAGTGCGCTGTGCCAGTCCCCGGTGCTGGTGCCCCCGGGGAGGATCGGGGCAGTCTTATCCTAGCTGGGTCCAGAAGTGGAGCAGGTGGTGGAGTACTTCAGCCGGTCGCTTAGCAAGGCAGAGCGCCGGTACTGCATCACCCGACAGGAGCTGCTTGCGGTGGTTGAGGGGTCAGCCAATTCCACCACTACCTTTGTGGGCTCCCCTTCACCATCCGGACAGACCACGCAGCCCTGCAGTGGCTCATGACGCCCGCTGGATCGAGCAGCTTCAGGTGTTCGAGTACCGGATCCAACACCGAGCAGGAGAGAAACATGGCAATGTGGACGCCCTGTCCCATTGACCCTTTGCTCGGGAGGAGTGTGGCCACTGCAACCGGAAGTAAGAGAGGGAAGCAGAGCTGGCCGGCCAGGGTGAAGAACAATGCCGGGTGGGAGTATCGTCTGAGAGGGTGGAATGGAGGGCGCACCAAGACCAGGACCCAGACCTCCGTCCCGTGCTGTAATGGCTGGGGGAGCAGCGAAGGTCCCTCGACTACTTCACAAAGTGGCCAGAGGCATACACGCTGCCAGACCAAGAGCCGGAGATGGTCACTGAAGCACTGCTGGAGGGGTTCATCAGCTGGTTCGAAATACGTCAAGAGCTGCATTCGGACCAGGGGCGCAACTTTGAGTCCAGGGTCTTTGCAGAGATGTGCCAGCGCCTGGGCATGAAGAAGACACGGACCAACCCCCTGCACCCACAGAGCAACAGATTGGTGGAGGTTCAACCGCATGCTGGCCGTGCAGCTGGCCATCACCACTGCCACCCACCAGCGGGACTAGGACACCTACCTGCCCCTTGTGCTGTTGGCCTGCTGCTCCACTGTACAGGACTCCACCGCCTGCACCCCTGCCCTGCTCATGCTGGGGCAGGAGCTGTGCACGCCCACAGAGTTAGCCTTCGGTCACCCCCCAGATGCTCCCAGTGTACCCTCGGGTCCTGAGTACACCTGGAGGCTGCAGGACCGACTGGAATCAGCCTACCGCTCAGCCTCCAGAAACGGGGAACCTGGATTGTCCAGGGAAGAGCCCTCAGACCTGGGGCTCGCGGGAATGAAAGGAAGGGTTGAATCAGGAGGTGGCAGGAGGGGACTGGCAGGAACTGCTGGTTCTAATGGTACCGTGGGCCAGCCCAGGTAGGGAGCCAGTCGATCCCGGTGCAGCACCACCTTGCGGCCCCTGTGAGGCAGCTGCACCCAGGTAGGCCATGTTACCAATCTGTTCCGGACCTCCCCGGTGGTGAAGTGTCGTCACTTGTGCCGGATACCAGGAAGGCCTGTAACACAATTGATGGTTCCCCCATCTTGTCGACTCGAGGTCATGAGGCTGGCGCATGATATCCCTTTTGCGGGGCACCTCGGAGCTGATAAAATGAGGGAACGGATATTGGCCCGATTCGAAATATGTAGCCACATGCCCAGACTGCCAGAGAGTAGTGCCGGTTCGAGTGCGCCCTGCCCCTTTGATCCCACTGCCGATTATTTCCACCCCCTTTGAACGCATTGCAATGGACATAGTGGGACATAGTGGGCCCTTTGCTACCTTCTGATACGCATATATCAGTGGTGGTAGATTATGCAACGCGATGCCCGGAAGCAGTTCCATTGAGGTCCACTAGTGCAGCTGCAATAGCCAAAGAACTAGTGCAGATTATGGCTAGAGTAGGTATCCCCAAGGAAATCCTGACTGGTCATGGAACTAACTTTCTGTCTACGTTACAGCAAGTTTACAAAATACTAAAAATATGTCCCATCAGGACATCTGTATCATCCACAGACGGATGGTTTGGCAGATGCTGAGACGATTTGTGAACCAAGAGCAAAAACATTGGGCATCGCTTCTCCCCTTCCTCCTTTTTGCAGTGAGACAGGTGCCGCAGAGTTCAACAGGGTTCTTCCCTTTCGAGCTCTTGTACAGCCGACATCCTCGCGGCATCCTCGTTCGGTTGAGAGAGGGGTGGGAAGAGCACAAAGGCTCATCAAAAAATGTAGTGCAGCATGTGCTCCTACTGAGAGATCACCTGGATTTGGTCAGTTGTTTGGCCCAGGACAATCTCAAATCGGCTCAGCACTGACAACAGCAGCATTTTCAATCAAAATGCAAGAATTCAAACTTTTCCAGGAGACAAAGTAATGCTGCTTCTTCCTTCGTTGCAATCGAAATTATCTGCTAAATGGCAGGGGCCATATGAGGTGATTAGGGCTATAGGAAAGGTGAATTATGAAATTAGACATCCCAATCATCGGAATGAACGAGAAATTTATCATGTAAAGTTTTTAAAGCCCTGGCAGGCAAAGGAGGACTTATTTATAGCCCCAGGCGAAGTAGAGTATGATTTAGGCCCCAGATCAGCAACGAGAGCTGCGTAAGTTAATTGAGGAGTTCAATGATGTTTTTTCTGACTTGCCCGGTAGAACTAACCTTGTTGAATATGCCATTATCTCTCCCCCAGTTGTCACGGTGCGAGAGAGACCTTACCGGATCCCAGAAAGTTGACGAAGTGGCGTTAGCAAAAAGGTATGGGCAATGCTCGAACATGGGGTGATTGAACCTTCCAGGAGCAAGTGGTGCAGTCCAGTTGTTATAGTTGCCAAAAAGGACGGCACCAACCGCTTCTGCATTGATTTCCGTAAGGTAAAAGCTATTGCCAAGCTCAATGCCTACCCCGTGCCTCGGGTCGACGAGCTTCTCGATAGACTGGGAATGGCTAGATTTATCTCCACTCTGGACCTGACGAAGGGATACTGACAGATCCCCTTAACCTGCAGTTCTAGAGAGAAAACCGCATTTTCAACTCCTGAAGGGCTGTTCCATTTCACAACCATACAGTTTGGGCTACATGGTGCGCCCGCTGCTTACACCCATATCGTGAATATGCGGCAGTGTATATTGACGATCAAGTTATTTACAGCTCCACCTGGCGAGAGCATTTAGCTAGGATCACGGCCATCCTTCATCTCTAAGGGTAGCCCGGCTGACAGCTAACTTGAGAAAATGTGCTTTTGCCAAAACAGAGACACAATATTTGGGATTTGTAATGGGGAATGGCAGGGTGAAACCCGTTGTCACCAAGGTCCAGGCTTTGGTGGACGTGGCGATCCCCAAAACCAAGTCTCAGGTGAGGTCTCTACTGGGGTTAGCCGGTTATTACCGTCGGTTCATCCCAGAGTATGCCACAGTGGTCAATCCCTTAGTTGACCTCACCAAAAAGAGCGCACCAAGTTCAATTAAGTGGTCAGGAGAATGTCAGGGGGCGTCTGATACTATTAAGCAGAGACTCTGCCCCCACTCTCATCACACCATATTTCACCAAGAGATTTATCCTCCACACTAATGCGTTGGATATTGGTTTGGGTGCGGTTTTGTCCCAAAAAGTAGGCAGAGTAGAACACCTGATACTGTACCTCAGTAAAAAGATGCTTCCCCAGGAGCTCAACTACTCAGTGGTCGAAAAGGAGTGTTTGGCCATTAAATGGACATTACTGGCCATTAAATCGATATTACCTGCTGGGACATTCATTCAATCTTGTCACAGACCACACCCCACTGAAGTGGTTAAGCACAATGAAGGACAGAAATGCCTGGAATTGCAGCCCTTCATTTATCATATGATTCACCGTGCAGGGAAAGACCATCAAAATGCAGATTATTTTTCCCAGGAGGAGGGAGTAATGGGAATTCAGCCGAGTGTTCCTTCGGCTCCACTCTGAGCAGTGGGATACTTGACAGAGACAGAATGATTCTTGGTGATAAATCTCTCTCCCGACCTGTGTAAAGGGAACAGAGTGCCCTGGACTGGATGGCCAGACACTTAATTACCAGGGTTAGAAGGAAGACGGTCATCTAGAAAGGGGGCGGAGCTACGGTATACTAAATCATCGACCCAGAAGGGAAACAACGTGGCAGCTGCGGATTGGAGGAGCGATTGCATTAGTTAACCAAGGGGTCATGATTGACGGTACAAAAGGGGATGTAGCGAAGTGATCTGTTTCTTTGTATGGTTAAAGCTGAACCGGAAGGAGACCTTGTATTTTAATCATGAGTTTTTTTTTTGTTTTAAGAAAATGAGAACATAAGAAAGTTTACAAACGAGAGGAGGCCATTCAGCCCATCTTGCTCGTTTGGTTGTTAGGAGCTTATTGAGAATTATACCAGAATCTCATCAAGCAGCTTCTTGAAGAATCCCAGGGTGTCAGCTTCAACAACATTACTGGGGCATTGGTTCCAGACCCTCACAATTCTCTGTGTAAAAAAGTGTCTCCTATTTTCTGTTCTGAATGCCCCTTTATCTAATCTCCATTTGTGATACCTGGTCCTTGTTTCTTTTTTCATGTCAAAAAAGTCCCCTGGGTCAACATTGTCTATACCTTTTAGGATTTTGAATGTTTGTATCAGATCGCCGCGTAGTCTTCTTTGTTCAAGACTGAATAGATTCAATTCTTTTAGCCTGTCTGCATACGACACACCTTTTAAACCCGGGTCTAAAGAACCGCTTGTCTCTAAAGAACCACTTGTTTGTTGTTATTAGATGGCTGAACACGATCCGGAGCTGTTGCCAAAGGCCAGCACTTACTCGGACATCACTGCACATTGTTTCACAAATAACTGTATTTACACCATGAGCACTTTAGCACGCATTCTGGACTTGTTTTTGTGTTTTGTGTTACCTACTGCGTCCGAGAGAGGTGCATTTTTGACAATATCTTTTTAATTTGGGATGTTTTGGCTGCCTCCAAGCTCTTTGGTTTAGAACATAAGAACATAAGAAAGCTTACAAACAAGAGGAGGCCATTCAGTCCATCTTGCTTGTTTGGTTGTTAGTAGCTTACTGATCCCAGAATCTCATCAAGCAGCTTCTTGAATGATCCCAGGGTGTCAGCTTCAACAACATTCCTTGGGAGTTGGTTCCAGACCCTCAAAATTCTCTGTGTAAAAAAGTGCCTTCCTAGATTAGGAAGAGCAGAGGACCTAAAACTGATCCCTGTGGTACTCCACTGGTTACCTCGCTCCATTTTGAGTTTTCTCCTCTAATCAGTACTTTCTGTTTTCTACATGTTAACCACTCCCTAATCCATGTGCACGCATTTCCTTGAATCCCTACTGCGTTCAGTTTGAGAATTAATCTTTTATGCGGGACTTTGTCAAAAGCTTTCTGGAAATCTAAATAAACCAACGTTGTATGCTTTGCAATTATCAATTGTCGATGTTGCATCCTCAAAAAAATCAAGCAGGTTAGTTAGACATGATCTCCCTTTCCTAAAACCATGCTGACTGTCTCCCAGAATATTGTTCCCATATAGGTAATTTTCCATTTTGGATCTTATTATAGTTTCCATAAGTTTACATATAATAGAAGTCAGGCTTATTGGGCTGTAGTTACCTGGTTCGGTTTTGTCTCCCTTTTTGTGGATCGGCATTATGTTTGCAATTTTCCAGTCTGTCGGTACAACCCCTGTGTCAAGAGACTGTTGCATGATCTTGGTTAGCGGTTTGTAAATAACTTCTCTCATTTCTTTGAGTACTATTGGGAGTGTCTCATCCGGCCCAGGGGATTTGTTTATTTTAAGAGCTCCTAGTCCCTTTAACACTTCTGCCTCTGTTATGCTAAAGTTATTTAAAACTGGATAGGAACAGGTCGACATATGGGGCATGTTGTCCGTGTCCTCCTTTGTAAAAACCTGTGAAAAGTAATCATTTAATATATTTGCTATGCTTATCATTTAATATATTTGCTGTGCTTATCTCCCTTGATCAGGAGAAGGCCTTTGACAGAATTCGATCAAAATTACTTATGGAAAGTATTTGAAGCTTTCGGATTTGGCCCAGGTTTTATTGCCCAAATACAGCTCCTGTACTGTGCCATTTTCAGTGCACCTTTCCCAGTCCTCAGCAGTATTAGACAGGGCTGTCCTCTTTCTGGGATGCTCTGTTCCCTTGAGCCCTTAATCAACAGACTCAGACAAGTGCTGACTGGAATATCCATTCCTGGAAGTCTGTCACAACCTATAAAAAAATCTGCTTATGCAGGAGGGAGATGCAGTAGTCTAGGCAGGAGAGTACCAGGGCCTGGACCAGGAGCTGGGTGGCGTAGTTGGTGAGGAGGGCCGGATTCTTCGTATGTTGCTCAGGAAGAATCGGCAAGTGCGTGCCAGAGTGGAGATGTGCTGGGAATAAGAGAGGCAGGGGTCCAGGATGACTCAGAGGTTCTTAGCTGAGGAGGAGGGAGAGAGTGTGGTAGATTCCAGAGGAATGGAGATAGAGAGATCAGAGGAGGGGGAGGAGGAGGAGGGAAAGAAGTCAGATTTAGAGAGGTTGAGTTTGAGGTGATGCAAGTGCATCCAGGAGGAGATAGCAGACAGACAGGTAGAGATACGGGAGGAGATGGTGGAGTCAGAGGTGGGAAAGGAGAGGAAAATCTGAGCATCATCAGCATAGAAATGGTATGAGAAACCATAGGATGCAATGAGGGGGCCCAGGGAGCGGGTGTAGAGAGAGAACGGGAGAGGACCCAAGACTGACCCTTGGGGGACTCCTGTTGAGAGAGGGTGAGGTGTGGAGGTTGCTCCACGCCAGGTTACCTGGTAAGTGCGGTTGGAGAGGTAGGAGGAGAACCAGGCCAGAGCAGTGCCAGAGATTCCCAGGTCAGCGAGAGAGGATAGTAGAATAGAGTGATCGACAGTGTCAAAGGCAGCAGAGAGGTCGAGGAGAATTAGGACAGAGGAGAGAGAGGCAGCTCGGGCAGAGTTTAGTGAGTTGGTGACAGACAGGAGGGCGGTTTCAGTGGAGTGAGCAGAGCGGAAGCCAGATTGGAGAGGGTCGAGCAGAGAGTGGTTGGACAGGAAAGCAGAGAGCTGGCGGTGTACAGCCCGCTCGAGGGTTTTGGAGAGGAAGTGTAGGAGGGAGACAGGACGGTAGCTCTGGAGGGAGGTGGGGTCAAGGGTAGGTTTTTTGAGGAGGGGTGATAGAGGCTTGTTTGAAGGCAGAGGGAAAGAGACCAGAAAGGAGAGAGGTGTTGAAAAGGGAGGAGATGAAGGGAAGTAGAGCAGGAGCAGCAGCTTGAAAGAGGTGAGTGGGGAGGGGGTCCAGGGCACACGTGGTGGGTTTGTGACACTGGAGCAGGGAGGAGAGGTCAGTCTGAGAGGGGAGAGAAGGTGGAGAAGGAGGGTGAGTTAGTAGTGGATGCAGTGGGTGTAGGGGTTGGAGCAGGAGGGGGTGCGGGGGAGGGAGACGATTACAGATTGGAAATAAGTACATTTAGCAGAGGAAAGAGTAGAGGAGAAGGAGGAGAGGAGAATGCGGTAGAGGTCTAGGGCAGCAGGGAGTTTGGTTCTCTTCCATTTCTTTTCAGCAGATCGCAGTGTGATTCTTGCTGAGCGGAGCGCAGAGGAGAGCCAGGGTTGGGGAGGGGAGGGGGGAGCAGGTCGGGAGGTGAGGGGACAGATGGAGTCGAGGGAGGAGATGAGGGAGGAGAAGAGGGTGGAGGTAGCAGAGTCTACAGAGAGTTGTGAGAAGGAGTCGATAGGAGGGAGGTGAGAGAGAGCAGTGGAGGCAAGGACAGAGGGGGAGAGAGCGTGGAGGTTACGGCGAGAGGTGACAGTGGTGGTAGGAGGAGCAGGGAGAGAGGGGAGAGACAGAGAAAAAGAGATGAAATAGTGGTCAGAGAGGTCCAGCGGGGTGACAGAGAGGGTGGAGGGGCAGCAGACCCTGGAGAAGGTGAGGTCCAGTTGATGGCCAGCTTTGTGGGTAGGGGGGATGGAGAGAGACAGAAGTCGAAGGAGTGAAGGAGAGGGAGGAATCCGGCAGAGTGGCTGGGGTTGGAGAGATGGATATTGAAGTCACCTAACAGGACAGTTGGGGAAGACAGAGAGGGGTGGCAGGAGAGTAGATAGTCGAATTCATCGAGAAAGTGAGCGAGAGATCCAGGGGGGCGGTACAGTACAATTAGAAGGAGTTGACAGGGAGAGGTTAGTTGGACGGCATGAAATTCAAAGGTATTAACAGAGAGTGAGGAGAGGTCGGAGGGGACAGAAAAGAGTAAGGAGCGATAGAGGAGAAGACCAGTTTATATGAAATTTGTACAAAAGTAAAAAACAAAGCCCAGTTGCAGGGGCTTCCAGACACACACTGTGGGTAGAGGAGCAAGCAAAACCCGCCTGGAGATCCCTCTACAAGCCCCCACTGCCCAAGAGATCAGGAGATCTGCAGTGGAGGCTGCTGCATACAATCCTTGCTGTTAACCCCTACCTCTGTATCACTGACCTGTAATAAATGATCAGTGTCCTTTCTGTGCTGCTAGAGAATCTGTTTTCCATTGTTATAATATGTGTAATAGACTAATCCGTCTTTTTAGACTGATGAAAGGTATTTTTAATCAGTTGGGATTTTTCTGAAAGTGTTTTTATTTTTGGTGTACAGTACAAAAGAAAAAAGAAATATCTGTGCTGGTTGGCTAATTTCTTGTTAGGACAAGCTACATTTTCTATTTTAAAAACCAGGAAAGCTCAAGTAACTGGAGTGGGAGAATAAGATATTATTATTGTTTTTAGAATGCTGGTCATGAACAGGATTAAATTAGATTTTAATTTTTACAAAATGATGATGGGTATTATGTGACACTGAAGAATAACTGATCAATATTTATTTATAGTTCTTGCTATACTAGTTTTTATTTTTTTAAATAATGCTATTTAAGAAAAATGTGATATTGTAGTGTAAAGCATGGCTCACAACTGTAGTGTAGTCGAGGGTAAATGCGTGCAAACTGAGTTGACCACTTCTAATATGAGGAATATGGAGTTTACCCACTTCTGATATGGGGAATATGGAGTTTACCCACTTCTAATATGAGGAATATGGAGTACCCACTTCTAATATGAGGAATATGGAGTTTACCCACTTCTAATATGAGGAATATGGAGTTTACCCACTTCTAATATGAGGAATATGTAGTTTACCCTCTTCTGATATGAGGAATATGGAGTTTACCCACTTCTGATATGGGGAATGTGGAGTTTACCCACTTCTTGTTTCAGGAATAAAGATTTTACTTACTTCCACTCTACTTGACAAGCAAATGCTGGCTTTATCAAGGGTTAAAGCCCAGATGTGTTCCAATTTATTATATAAAGCGACTCGGATACATTTAAAAATGGGCAGAATCTCTTCTGGTTAACCTTTAACTCACAATTCTGACATGTGCATATTCTACTAATGGCATTTCTGCACATCCTCAGTGCCTGCCATTAACACCAGAATGGTTAGTTTAGCCACTTGTGTCTTTTACCACTGGCTAACAACATTGTAACCACAGCATTGCTTTACAGTGCAGATTGAGTGTGTAGGAACCTGTCCTACACACTGCTGTACTGTGGCTAATGAATTCCTGCCATTCTTGGATGGGACCCAGGTCATGCTTTAGTGCAGAGTCTTCATTACTGCTGATTCATCGGAATATTCAATACATGAAATGATTACACAAAAGCACAGTAAATCAATGTTTTGGTCCTGCAGGATAAAAACTGAAAATATGATAAACAGCTAAACAAAAGTCTTGATTAAATTTACTTAAATAGTCAGGGAAAATAACATCCTTTAACCTTTAAAATGTGTTGTCACATGGTTTGAATAGACAGGGCACATCTATTCAATGCTAGCAGGTAGAGTTCTCAAAGGTAAAGACAGATATAAAGAAAAATTATTCCTGGGCATCAGGAACCAAAACCACTCAACGATTGCAAAGATCATATAAAGGAGAGTGGAGATGTGGAAGAAATAATAAAATGACCTTTGAAGATAATTGCTCTTTAAATATTTAATTTCGACATATACAGTATAAACCAAAATATAGCTATATTTTTACATAGTATGATAAAAGGTTTTAAAGGGCACTGTGTTCGGTGAGCTCCATGAACACTGAGAGACAACCTTATAAGCACAGCCCCCTACAGGTCACAGCAGTGGAGCACAGCATGTGGCAACTCTACCTTCCACGTTTCAGTGCTCTGTGACAAGCTTGTGGTAGTAACAAGATGCAGCAGGAAAATGTATAGAAATTAAACTAGAAAAGAAAATGCTGTCCCCTGGTCAACAAATGATGTCTCTTAAACAAACCAAGTGAATAAACATGGCCTGTGGCAGTCCGTTGTGACCTGATGGAGTGGGACCTGCTGGCTGATATTCTTTGTGTCACTCAGTGAATGGATGAGCATTCCCTGAATCACTACTCCAGACACAGCTCTTAAAACTGCCTTTCTGAGAGACACTTGCTTACACTGTTCACAGACGAGCAGGTTTCCTGACATCCCTTCAGAAGTGGGCTGCATGGTTTGCTTTATCCAGAACCAGGTGAGAACAAACAGCATCATGAATCTGCAAAATATTCCAGAAATGATTGAAAATGCAACCTGTAACATAGAGATCAGATTACTATTTCAACTTGCAGACCCCTTCGGTAATGCCTTATAGCCATACAAACGCAATGTTATTTTTACAGCTGGTGAGTATATTTAAAGGAAAAATATTGAAATCCTTCTGAAGTTTATTTGCCTGGTCTATCTATACCCTGCTTGCCCATTCCTGCTGTCATAGGGAGGAGATTAATTATAAAATGATTATTTGATTGGTTGATTTAATTATTTTCCTTCACAGCTCTTTACATAAGGTTTTGGGGGTGTGAGAATAATAATGAAACTCCAAAAGGAACGTTAGCATTGAGGATTCTTCTCTAATATTAAAATCTCATCTAGAATAGGCTAACGGTTGGCTAAGTGTTCAAAGGATTTTAAGTTCAAAAAGTCTCTCAGAAACGTACCGATTCTCATAATTGTTCCAACCATATCTCAAATCCCAATCAAAATGCTGTGTCTCTCAGTATATCAATACTGCTTGATCTGTGGTGGTTGGTCTTCACATGGTGAATGTTCTTTCTGCACAGGAGATGAATGTCCCAGTGACTGTATCATCACCAACCTCCTGACTCTGCACTTCACTAACTCACACACATGCCAATTGGCTGGCCTGTGCTTTATTTGATTTTCAACTTGACCAGAGGAGCAGGGTCAGCCTTTTACTTAATTAGAACCAGAACACCATTAAAGGGTTAAACACCCAGCTACTCAGTTTCTGCCTTCAAAGGTTACAAATCTCACTGACATGCAGGCAATGTCATTTACTTCATTCACTTCTATCTTTTCTTATATATATATATATATATATATATATATATATATATATATATATATATATATATAAATCTGTCCCAGTCTGTTGAATTTCAGTGGAAAGAATGAAACTGATATCCACATACATTCCAAATTGAAGCATAAAAACAAGCAAGAAGAATCTGGAGGAGTGAAAGAATCTGGATCAGATCATTCTGACTCTGTGCTAATAAAGATTTTTAATCTTGGTTACTCCTATAAAGGCAGGATGGAATAAGAAGGCACGTTTAACTTCCAAAATCACACCACAACAAAAATCAATGTGCCTGTCAATGAGTCAATACAAAGTCACTGATTCTACTCTGATGAACTGGGAAAGCAAGTATCCTGAAATGGCTACCAAGGCTCAATGATTTCCAGTCATATTAGGTGCAGCCATCAGAGAGTGGACAGGCAAGGTCATAGTGCAGAGGTCATTGTCACCACAGCCCCACACAACGCAGCTGCACTGAGAGCGTGTGTCAGGGAGCAGCCGGGGGTGCAATGGCAGGGGGGTTGTTAAGGTCATTCAGGCCAGGTCAGTGACCATTCTACAGCCTGCTTTATTAGAAGGAAAGAATGAATGCTTTGTTGAGAGTCCAGTTTGTGTTGATGTTCTCATACCCCTTGTGAAGTCATGCAGATCCTTCTGCTTTCCCATCGTTGTTGCTTAAAAGTTGCACATAACTCTCATGTGGCTTAAATAGGTTCAGTGCACTCTCATGACAATGTTCTCAGAGATTCACTGCAAGAGCACTGTGCCACCCACCCTTCAGAGATTCAGAAGAGCACTGTGACCCCCCCCCTCAGAGATTCAGAGATTCAGCCCCCCCCCCTCAGATTCACTGTGTCTATGCCCCCCCCTCAGATTCAGAGATGCATTTGCTGTGTGCTGCCCTGCAGAAATTCGGTCTGCATCTCATTTGAAGAGCTGCTCTTTATGATTTATGGCCTCATACTGCATGGCTTGGAGAGGGATATTAGGCAGTCATGGTCTGTCACGGGCAATAGGAGGAGAGGAGATGCAGAGAATCCATCTTCCACCAGCTCCTGTGTACTGACTCATTCCAGCCAGCATCTTCCTCTCAGCTCTCATTTCTTTTGCTCTCTGTTGTGGTGCCTGTGTTAGTTGTGCTTTTAAACCTGCTCAATTTTCCTCCATAAATTTTTCTGTTCTTTTCTGCTTAACCTCGATAGTCTTTTTGCTGCCTGATTAGATAACCCATAGGAGGAGTGGCAAACACTGTTGAAGCAGCAAAGGTCATTCAAAATGATCTAGGCAGCATTCAGAACTGGGCAGACACATGGCAAATGACATTTAATAGAGAAAAGTGTAAAGTACTGCACGCAGGCAATACAAATGTGCATTATAAATATCATATGGGAGATAATAAAACTGAAGAAGGAATCTATGAAAAAGACCTAGGAGTTTATGTTGACTCAGAAATGTCTTCATCTAGACAATGTGGGGAAGCTATAAAAAAGGCCAACAAGATGCTCGGATATATTGTGAGAAGTGTTGAATTTAAATCAAGGGAAGTAATGTTAAAACTTTACAATGCATTAGTAAGACCTCACCTATAATATTGTGTTCAGTTCTGGTCACCTCGTTACAAAAAGGATATTGCTGCTCTAGAAAGAGTGCAAAGAAGAGCAACCAGAATTATCCCGGGTTTAAAAGGCATGTTGTATGCAGACAGGCTAAAAGAATTGAATCTATTCAGTCTTGAACAAAGAAGACTATGCGGTGATCTGATTCAAGCATTCAAAATCCTAAAAGGTATAGACAATGTCGACCCAGGGGACTTTTTTGACCTGAAAAAAGAAACACGGACCAGGGGTCACAAATGGAGATTAGATAAAGGGGCATTCAGAACAGAAAATAGGAGGCACTTTTTTACACAGAGAATTGTGAGGGTCTGGAACCAACTCCACAGTAATGTTGTTGAAGCTGACACCCTGGAATCCTTCAAGAAGCTGCTTGATGAGATTCTGGGATCAATAAGCTACTAACAACCAAACGAGCAAGATGGGCTGAATGGCCTCCTGTCGTTTGTAAACTTTCTTATGTTCTTATGTTCTTATGTTCTTAAGA
Organism: Huso huso; assembly: GCA_036884735.1. Taxonomy (NCBI): domain Eukaryota; kingdom Metazoa; phylum Chordata; class Actinopteri; order Acipenseriformes; family Acipenseridae; genus Huso; species Huso huso. The sequence goes on along the minus strand of CM072675.1, from coordinate 16,686,820 downwards.
TAAAACAGGACATATTTTTAAAGCATTCCCTTTAGAAATCAATGAACAGATTCATGTAACACTCCTTTATACTTCCTTGTGTAATCCAATACCCCCCGTATAATCCCACTCCTCTTATAACACGCTTCTTGTAACACATGCTACTCTGGCAAACAATAATAGTAGGAATATTTACTATATTACCAATTGTTATATTCTGAAAATTCTGTTTTTATATGTATAATAGGTTAACATATCTTGTACAGTAAAAGACACTATACTTTGTGCATGACATTTGTTATTGTATCATCAAGAGCTATCATACAGCTTCGCTTCACTTTCTGTCATCCCCAGACTGCATGATATACAACAAGAGATACCCTACACACCACGTATTAATATGTTATCAACTTGAGAGTGCTCAGTAGACCTTGCATTTCAGTATATCACTTACTTGTATTGGATTGGCTCTGGTTTTGTATATTAATATGTGTGTTTTTCTCTTTTCAAAGTTAATGAAACACTGGAGTAAATGCACTTTGAAAAATGCAACCCAGTATCTCTGCAATAGACATGCACTATCAATTGGTCATTGTCAATATGTCCAGGCACTTTCAATCCACCCTGATTTGAATGGCTGAGGAGCATTGCAGGGGCGTCATTTGGGAGGGGGGGAGGGACAACAGGGGCGACTGCCCCGGCCAAGCTCACCAGGAGACCCAAATGGCAGTTTCTGTAAGAAGTTAAAAGACTTAAAGGAAAGTGTTCATGCTTCGGGACATGGAAAGTGCAGGGACTAGCCTGACAATGTAACGTTGTTGAATGAAACATTCACTTTTTTCTTGCCAAAAGCTTCAGTGCTACTATGTTTTAAAATTGTTCTACCTAAAAAAAAAAAAAGTCATAGCAACAGCCTCTCCCAAGTTATTGCGATAATTTGCATTTGTTGAAATTCAAACAATAGCAGCTGTTGGTTACATTGTGTTACAAAAAACAAAAGAGAAAGGTACGTTTTACTAATAATTATGTTAAAGTGTTTAAGATGTGTTCTGGGAACTTGTCAGTAAAAGTGCTTATCTTATAAGATCTATCACGTCACAGCAACTAAGCAAATAGCAAAATAACAGCCAGGGCCGGTGTCAGCACCTGGGCAACCCGAGCAAGCGCCCAGGGCCCCGACACCAGAGGGGGGTCCACAAACATACAGAAATAAAACTGGAAATACTGTATGAGTAAATGCACTATTTCTGTGCCAGCTATCCTACTCAAGCAGCCTTTAGGACTAGAAACGTTTCGTTTTCACTCAATTAAACTCTATGCGTGCAGTGAAACTTTTCAGATCTCCCCCCTTTTTTCATTTTTTTACTGCTTGCCTCCTGTTATTATTATTTTATTATTATTAATTTCTTAGCAGAAGCCCTTATCCAGGGCGACTTACAATTGTTACAAGATATCACATTATTTTTTACATACAATTACATTATTTTTTTACATACAATTACCCATTTATACAGTTGGGTTTTTACTGGAGCAATCTAGATAAAGTACCTTGGGTACAGCAGCAGTACAGCAGCAGTGTCCCCCTGCAGGGATTGAACCCACATCCCCTCCAGTCAAGAGTCCAGAGCCCTAACCACTACTCCACACTGCTGCCCTAAGTCACGCCTCTTCTCACTCCCTGTTGGATTCCGTCCTCCCTAGGGCTTTGTAAAGCTGAAAGCTATTGGCTGATCTCAACATACATTATACAAATGTGCCAATTAAAGACATACTATAATTGGCACATTTATTTTCCAACAATCAAGACTTTCATTTGACAAGCGTTTTGTCGATCCTCATTATCATAACGTCTATTATTATCATAAGCCTGAAGGCCTATTATAATGATACTTAAGATGGTGTCTCTGTCGTACACATACCACCGCTCACTTATGCATCATACATCCTGGCAACAGCAAGCACGACATAACACTCCACAGCATCAGGCAACATGTAACCCAACAAACACATTGAACATTGCTTGGCATGTCGGAAAATACGGGGTCTGATCAGCATTTCCGATCTGTCCAACCTGGTACTGTTGTGGTACTAATGTTGAAATTGTAAACGTTTCTCTTGGAATTCCTCAGGAAGCTTGGTTTGTTTTTTCTCAGCAGTGTCACATTGCAGCTTGTGTATTCAGGCAGATGCCTTTATTGTCTTTTCTCCGCAGTCAGTCACGTTGCTGTTTGTGTACTCGGGTAGTCACGTCTTTTGTTGGTGATTTTAATACATGCATCACTATACTGTTCTCGAATTTAAGACGCAGGCTATTTTTGAGAAGCAAAAAATGATTAAAAAAGCACATCTTAAATTCGAAGGAATATGATAAGCTACAGTAAAGAAAATGCGCTAAAATCTATACCGGTAGTTTAAATTAACATATATTTTTTACTAGTTTCACATTGTACAGTAATGTGTAAAATGCAGCAGCATGATTTATTGTGGGCAGCACTGTGGAGTAGTGGTTAGGGCTCTGGACTCTTGACCGGAGGGTTGTGGGTTCAATCCCAGGTGGGGGACACTGCTGCTGTACCCTTGAGCAAGGTACTTTACCTAGATTGCTCCAGTAAAAACCCAGCTGTATAAATGGGTAATTGTATGTAAAAAATAATGTGATATCTTGTAACAATTGTAAGTCGCCCTGGATAAGGGCGTCTGCTAAGAAATAAATAATAATAATTGTGTGTTACTGGTAGGCTAATGTAAACAGAATGTGTGCTACAGGTATTCATTTGATTTGTGTATAGGCCTACTGTACAGATTTATTACAATTTTTATTTTTTAAATTAGACAACTCATGTCTCCAGACATGTCTGGTTTAGCGAGGGACTACTGATTATAAAAACATTTTTGATAGAAAAATATTTCTGATTTGGGGGAAAAGGTATGGGGGGTGGTCCATTGCCCGGGGCCCACAAAAACTTGGAGCCGCCCGATAGTAGCCTAAGAACAGGGGAATGAAAAGCTAAACTTGCGCCACTGGTAGTTTTCTTTATCTTTTTGAGCTGGTCCAACTCTAAATGGATACTTGCTATTACGTATATATTACTAAAAATCATCAAGGTAGTCATCACTGGTCCAGTAACCACTGCAAGCAATGAGTGTCTGTTTTATGTTTTAAGTTTGGTTAAAACCTATTTACGAACTTCCATTACCAATTCTCGTCTGAGTGATCTACTTGTAATGGCAACTGAAAAATCACTGGTAAAACAAAAGAAGATTTTGATGTCCTGGTTGATATCTTTGCAAAAATGAAGCCTAGACGACACAGATGGAGTCTCGAGACCTGGTCTTGGTCTCGAGACCGATCTCGAGATCACATTTTGAGGTCTTGGTCTTGATCTCGATCTCGGCTTGTCTGTTCTTGGTCTTGATCTCGATCTCGGCTCGTCTGGTCTTGGTCTTGATCTCGATCTCGGCTCGTCTGGTCTTGGTCTTGATCTCGGTCTCGGCATGTCTGGTCTTGGTCTTTATCTTGATCTCGGTCTCGGCTCATCTGGTCTTGGTCTTGATCTCGGTCTCGGCATGTCTGGTCTTGTTTTTGATCTCGATCTCGGCTCGTCTGGTCTTGGTCTTGATCTTGGTCTTGGCTCGGCTCGTCTGGTCTTGGTCTTGGTCTTGGTCTTGGTCTTGGCTCGGCTCGTCTGGTCTTGGTCTTGATCTTGATCTCGGCTCGTTTGGTCTTGGTCTTGATCTCAATCTCGGCTCGTCTGGTCTTGGTCTTGATCTCGGTCTCGGCTCATCTGGTCTTGGTCTTGATCTCGATCTCGGCTCGTCCGGTCTTGGTCTTGATCTCGGCTCGTCTGGTCTTGGTCTTGATCTCGATCTCGGCTCGTCTGGTCTTGGTCTTGATCTCGGTCTCGGCTCATCTGGTCTTGATCTAGGTCTCTGCATGTCGGTTTTGACAATAGGCTCGATTATCTTATATCCTCATTTTCACCCAAATTCACACACACTCATAGACATAAACAGTTATTAATGACGAAAAATATGGTTTAATTACAAGAAAATGTAAAATACACTCTTGTAGTATTTTGTCCTCTCACCAAAGACCACACACTACTGATTGGCTAGAGAGATGAGAGATTACATAGAAGATGTGCCAATCCCATACTTGCAAAAGAGAATGTTTCCTTTTCTGTTTGTTTATTTTTAAGTAATATTTTGCTATGAAATTACTGATAAATAGAGTGGTCTCTGTAGTCAAATTAAAAATTTCAACAAATCTAAAAAATTGCGGTTTAGTTTTGGTTTCTGCAATAAATTTTCCTTCTCAATTTTGAAATTGATGAGGAAAATAATAAATGGACGGCAAAGTCCAAGCTTTGCCACACAAATGTGTCAGAAGTGTGGGGAACTTCTTCCGTAAGCCAATTAATTTACATATGTATAGCTTGTATGTAAAGCTAGCGAACACAATATTTCAACTCGCTTTGTCGTTTTGAGATAATAACCCTGATTAAATTAGGAAACAGTTTACAGTTTTAAAGACAAACTCAGTGGTCAGATCTCAGAAATAAACGCAGAGAAATGTCACCCCAATATGATATATATTTTTTTTAATGTTACTAAAGCTATGTTTGCTGTGAAGTTTTAAAGATATGAATAAATACTATTGCTTTTATTGAGAACTCTGTGTGGATATGGATTTGATTTTAACGGGAGTTGCTGTCTTTTTTTCCCCTGTGCTGGAGGAGATTTTTGTATGCAGTTGTCCCAAGACGAAGCGCCCCTTGCTTGAACATTTTTTTTTGAAAACTTTTGTAGCGCCAGCATTCACACTGTTATTATATATATATATATATATATATATATATATATATATATATATATATATATATATATATATAACAATGAAACGTTAAAGCATCAATTCTAATAGTTAATTTCAAGCAGAATGTATACAATACTGTAATCTGGTTATACCAGCGTCGTCTGCTAATCCACTTTGAAAAATGTATCAAGTAAACACAATTCTTCAGCCTATGCATAATTTGATATCATGCTTATAACAACAACAACAACAACAACAACAATAATAATAATTTTAAAAGTGAATGCATTGTATTGCTTTATTATTTCTAAAAGTCTGATGTGAAAGATTAAGTAATTTTTGAAGCACACTCCTGTTTGTGTATGTGAAAACATGAGAATAGAATTATTATTATTATTATTATTATTATTATTTTAAGTTTGTTGCAGAGTTTTATTATTATGGAGTGGGGGACCCCTAAATGCATTCTGCATTTCTACTGAATAAATCCTACTCCTAGGTGACTTCAACATTCATGTTAACTTGCCTTCTTTCCCCCTAGTGACCGACTTCAACACGCTCCTGGACTGTCTTGGGCTCTCTCAATCTGTCAGCGTCCCCACTCACACCCGAGGACACACCCTGGATCTGCTCATCACCAGGGGTGATGACCTCTTCAATCTCTCCATCTCAGATATCTCTCTCTGACCTTTTATTAATCACTACTAATATTAATCTTCCTGCTCCTTCCTCCGCCGCTGATACTGTTATTTCCTTCCGTCCCAAGAATCTGCTGAATCCTCTGAAACTCTCGGAATGTGTCTCTTCATCCCCTCTAACTGGTACTCTCCCGTCCTCAGTTGATGATGAGGTGACCCAGCCAGTCAGCTGGTGAAACATCTCACGGATAACAATCTGCTTGAATCTCTGCAGTCTGGCTACTGGCCGCATCACAGTACTGAAACTTCTCTGCTCCGGATTGTAAATGATCTGCTTAATGCTGATGCTGCTGCTCCCTCTGTGCTTGTCCTCCTTGACCTAACAGCTACTTTTGACACCATAGATCATAGCATTCTTTTTGACTGCCGTCAGAAGTATGCTGGGATCTCTGGAACCTGTCTGTCCTGGATGTCCTCTTATCTATCTGGACACATGCAGTCTGTTTTCTATGCTGGATGCAGTGGTGTCGCAAACCCAGTCACTTGTGGTGTCCATCAAGGGTCTGTTCTTGGGCCTCTTCTCTTCAACATCTACATGCTTCCCTTGGGTCACCTGATCTGCCAACTCAGCCTCATGTTTCACTCCTATGCTGATGACACCCAGCCCTGGAAGCCCCTCTGCCATGGTCGGGCTGTCGGTTTGCATTCAAGACATCGAGGCCTGGATGTCTGCCAATTTTCTTCAGCTCTTCAGTTTCAAATCTGAACTCCTTCTAGTAGGATCTAATACTCAATATAGCTACTCTGCACCTCGGAAACTGTCTGCTGCTGCCTTCCCCCACCGTATGAAGCCTTGGTGTACTTCTTGACAGCAACCTCTCCTTTCATGCCCACATCTTCTCCGTGGTCAAATCTTCCTTCTACCATTTCCAAAGTCCGTCCCTACCTTTCCCTCCCAGATGCGGAGATACTCTGTCATGCATTTGTCTCCTCACGACTTGATTACTGCAAATCTCTTTATGGTGCTCTCCCGGCATGCGCCATAAACCGACTGCAGCTAGTTCAGGCTCCTTACCAGATATAATAAACGTGAACATATCACCCCTCCCGTCTTGCCCAGCTGCACTGGCTACCTGTAAAGCTCAGGATTACTTTCAAAACTCTCCTGCTCACCTACAATGCCCTTCATCACACAGGTCCTGAGCCTGCCTGCTTGTTATCCCCAAGCAAAAGTGCACCACACTTGGAGAACGCTCGTTTAGCTTCATGGCTTCGACTCTCTGGAACTCTCTCCCAGCTTTGGTGTGTGATGCTCCCAACGTCGCTTGCTTTAAATCAACTCTCAATACCCACCTGTTCTCCCTTGCTTTCCATGCTCTTTAAGCCTGATAGTTGTTATTAGCTGTTGTGTTGTTGCTACTTTTTTTTTCTCTCGCATCGACAATATTTTAGAATTCTTTTAACATCTTATCCTTGTATTTAATGTATTATATATTGTTTTTCACTGTATTTCATGTATTATGCTTTTTTTTTTTACTGTATCTTGTGAAGCGTTTTGTGATGGTGGTCCACTATGAAAGGCACTATATAAAATAAAGATTAATTGATTGATTGATTGATTGATTGATTGAAATGCAGTCACCAAAAACCATAAAATGCAATGGAACTTGTGTCTGATGATGAGTGCTACCTTTTATTTGTATTGAAAATGAAATAAAAAGTCGCTAGTCATCTAGAATAAGTTTACAAATACAGATAATCATAACTAAGGCCCTGTGAAAATAAAAAATAAAATTCACCGCAGATCTGTTTTATAAATTATGTGTACAGATTATCATTCTTTTTTTTAAACATCAAATATAGAGGTAAATGCACTGACATCATCAAAATCAATGTCAACGGTATTCAAGCACTTTACAATAACTTGTGAAACGGAGTTGTAATTAACAGCCTGTAGGTAAAGTGTATCTGCAAAGACAGCTTTCAGTTCTAGTACATCAAATGCATGTTCACCATTTAGGTCTTGAAAAACATATACAATGTGTACCCCATACTGATCTTGGGCATCAGTCGACTCGTCAGTGACCACTGACAAGAAACCAGACTGTTTTACCAATTCCATAATCTCCTGCTTGTGATAGTCGGCAAATTTAGGTAAGTATTCATGTCTCAGCTGGGCTGATGAAGGAATCACTCCACCATTTGCTACACTCAGTCTGAAGAATTTAAGTAACTTTTGGTTGTCCAATTTTTCAAGAGGGATATTTGCGCAAACAGATGTCTGTCAGGTCAAAATTTAATGTGTTTTGAGCTTCACAGTTTTCAGTGGAATTTTGGAACAGGGAAGTCACCGTTTTTTGTTTCTTTGCAAATAAAGCAGTTGCAGTACTGCTCTGGATTTCCACCTTTCTCTTTCAGTGAATACTTGAATCTAAATGCCTGTCAACAGACAATTTTCAGTAGTAATCTACAGTAACGTTGCAGGACGTACAGAAGAGCTTACCTCCATCGCTGTGTAAAACTCCTGCTGGATACTGCTTTTTAGAGACATCAATGTACTTACAGTGTGTAGTATTTTAATTTCCTACCTAGATTACATATAATCACATGACATAATCACTGGACAGCACTGTCCATGGCAAATAGTACACGCAGGCACACAGCAGAGCTGTACAGTTAATGTGATTTTCTTTTTTTTGTAATGCAGTGAGTTTGAACTATATCACATGCCAATTCAGCAAAGCTGCTTATTTATTTTTTTAAATTGTAGTTAACAATTACGTAACCTGCCACCTTCCCAGCGCGCGCACGGGCCTCAGCGACCCCGCGCGGTGTCCCAGCGGCTTGCCAAACGACACCTGCCACCTTCTGATCTGATCTGATTCAAGCATTCAAAATCCTAAAAGGTATAGACAATGTCGACCCAGGGGACTTTTTTGACCTAAAAAAAGAAACAAGGACCAGGGGTCACAAATGGAGATTAGATAAAGGGGCATTCAGAACAGAAAATAGGAGGCACTTTTTTACACAGAGAATTGTGAGGGAATGGAACCAACTCCCCAGTAATGTTGTTGAAGCTGACACCCTGGGATCCTTCAAGAAGCTGCTTGATGAGATTCTGGGATCAATAAGCTACTAACAACTAAATGAGCAAAATGGTCTGAATGGCCTCCTCTCGTTTGTAAACTTTCTTATGTTCTTATGTTCTAAATCATTTCAGCTCAGCTTTGCAGCCCTCTTGTCCTCTCCTACACATGACGCACTAACAGATACAGTTCTCCCTCTCTAAGGCACATGTTATAATGAAAACCTACAGAAAGACAATGCTGCTGTAGGAGATGCCACTAAGTTAGGTCCTGCTCATACAAAAATGTACAACCCCAGAGCTTTCATCATGCACAGGAGCAGCTTGAATGAAAAGGGCTGCTGTTAGGGGTTTCATTGATCAATCTCACCTCTGGTCTTTGGTCGATTAAAAAATAATGTATTGATTAATCTTGTCTACCTGAGTGTGGGATCAAAAAGTGGTGTGCAAAAAATACATCTTGAAAGATGGCAGAGGGTATTTTTAAACATCTTGAAAGATGGCAGAGGGTACTTTTAAACACCTTGGCAAAATAGCAACTGCAAGGTAATTTAGAATGAAGAAAAAAAGACTGCAACTTGCAACATGTACTCATCGGTGCTTTTCACTTGCAACATGTACTCATCGGTGCTTTTCACTTGCAACATGTACTCATCGGTGCTTTTCTTTGTGGTCAGCTAACAGCACTGCTACGGTTAAAAGTATTCTAATGATCCCTGTAGTACTTTTCAAACAGGAAAGGGACTTCTAGAAAATACAAACCAGCACTTGATCACATGTAGACAGACCAGTGAAGAGGAGTATTTGCAGTAAGGTTATTAATCACACAGAGACAGGACAGTGAAGAGGAGTATTTGCAGTAAGGTTATTAATCACACAGAGACAGGACAGTGAAGAGGAGTATTTGCAGTAAGGTTATTAATCACACAGAGACAGACCAGTGAAGAGGAGTATTTGCAGTAAGGTTATTAATCACACAGAGACAGGACAGTGAAGAGGAGTATTTGCAGTAAGGTTATTAATCACACAGAGACAGGACAGTGAAGAGGAGTATTTGCAGTAAGGTTATTAATCACACAGAGACAGGACAGTGAAGAGGAGTATTTGCAGTAAGGTTATTAATCACACAGAGACAGGACAGTGAAGAGGAGTATTTGCAGTAAGGTTATTAATCACACAGAGACAGGACAGTGAAGAGGAGTATTTGCAGTAAGGTTATTAATCACACAGAGACAGGACAGTGAAGAGGAGTATTTGCAGTAAGGTTATTAATCACACAGAGACAGGACAGTGAAGAGGAGTATTTGCAGTAGGGGTATTGATCACTGTCGCGGTGCGGAGCGGCGTTGTCCTGCAGACTATCACAAAACTTAGAGAATCAGGGTTCAAGTCACTTCCTATGGCAGTGTTGTGTGCAGAGCAGTAGTAATTCAGTCACAAGCAGTAATTCACTTCAGAGTCTTTACTTTAGAAATGTTGCATAAAAACAGCAGCACATAGACAGTAAGGCTTTCTTTTTAAAAACAGTTCATACCTCCAGATATTCAAGTGCGGTGATATTGTAAATAAATCCAAAACAAAGCGCGTAGTGTAGTATCCAGACACAGACAGTGTGCAAGCGTGCTAAAAACAAACACAGTTCGAAGTAATAGTACATTGCAATATTTAAAAACAACAAAAGCGCAAACATGCTACAGCTTCTACATATGGACTCAAGGTCCACACCTCCCCTACGTCCAGCCACCATCTTCCTTTTATTTACCCACTTGACCTCTGACCTCTTCCCAAGTGAATAAACATTTACCAGACATTTAATAATATTTACCCGTCAGTATTTCATACATTTTATACACAAGATACATTTTAAAAATACACATTAAAATCGGTAGGCAATTAAATAAATGGGCATGTTCACTATCTCCAGACAGCTAAACCGTCACAATCACACAGAGACAGGACAGTGAAGAGGAGTATTTGCAGTAGGGGTATTAATCACACAGAGACAGGACAGTGAAGAGGAGTATTTGCAGTAAGGTTATTAATCACACAGAGACAGGACAGTGAAGAGGAGTATTTGCAGTAAGGTTATTAATCACACAAAGACAGGACAGTGAAGAGGAGTATTTGCAGTAAGGTTATTAATCACACAGAGACAGGACAGTGAAGAGGAGTATTTGCAGTAAGGTTATTAATCACACAGAGACAGGACAGTGAAGAGGAGTATTTGCAGTAAGGTTATTAATCACACAGAGACAGGACAGTGAAGAGGAGTATTTGCAGTAAGGTTATTAATCACACAGAGACAGGACAGTGAAGAAGAGTATTTGCAGTTAGGTTATTAATCACACAGAGACAGGACAGTGAAGAGCAGTATTTGCAGTAGGGGTATTGATCACACAGAGACAATTCCTAAAAAGTACTGCAAGTTATTTCATGAGAGGAGAACAAGAAGCCAGTCTAAGTAGGCCTGTTATTGTTAAAAATAAGGAGTTCCGACAAGTCCACTCTGATAGGGGAGGGGGTGATTGCATTACACAGATATGCACAATCTCTACCTTTCTAGGAAATGGATGGCAAATGAAATCACAGGGAGTGCTGTGCCTTCATAGGGGATTCTGAACCAATTAACCCAGCAGTACTTAATCATCCATTGGTCTGGAAGCTCGGACAGTTGTAGAGCGCCCATGATTCTCCAGAATAAGATAATTACAACATTAAGTGCCATGTGTCTCCATATGGTTAGCCTTCTTTGTCTTCATACTGGATACACATTTAACAGCAGGGCTGTGAGAGAACCACACATACCCTTACAAAATTGTTTGACAAATCCCATTGAGATTCTATTATAACCGCAGTGTATTCCCTTATAATACAATATAGTAAAAGCATAGCAAAGTGTAAAAGCATTGTGACAGCATGTTAAAGAATAGGTAAGCACTGTAAAGCCCAATGAGGTGTGGTAAAGCATATTAAACTATGGGAAATGCTAAGTATAACCATAGGGAAACTGAAAAACTACTGTGGTAAACTTTGACAAGTGTTACCCGGACTAGACCTCAACAGAACCATTAGCAAACCACAGCAATGGCAACAAAACAGATTTTGAAACACAAATTTCAGTTTTGTAGAATTACTGATATAAAATGACTGAAAGGCAGATTCAGTTAATCAATTACCAAACAATTACATTACCAAAGCTGACTTGTTTGATTCATATTTTAAAAGATGAACCCCCCTTGTAGAAAGTTCAGCTGTACAGGTGGACAGTGAGTGCTGCAGGGATGGATTGTAGGAGAAGTGTTTTCAAACCTCTAAAACTCCCTCGTTAGTGGAATTACTCTAAGAGGTTATCCAGACCCCTGGATATCCTTTGAGAGAATTCCTGGCGGTCCCAGCAGAGTGCATAGAGTGGAGTGGAGTGGTCCCCAGTGTGCTAGTGATTCCTACAGGACTGTTTATCATTAAAGCTCTTGCAATGCACCATCCAAAGGAACCCTTACATTCCTTTTGATCTAGAAATCAAAGCAGTGTTCTTGTCTGCAGAGTGTTAGGTCAGGGAACCAGTTGTTCAGAATATCAAAACAAGGATAATACCCCACTCTCCAAGGAGATTTATAATGAAACAAGGTTGGATTTGGATTCCCTTGTCTACAGTACAGAGGTGTTCAGGTCAGGGTTGAGGTGCGCTGGCTTGCAGAGCTGTGAAGGGAAGCTCTTGTGATGCCTATCTGACTGCCTGACTCTTGCGTTATCCTGTGCAACTGTTCCTCATTTGAAAACCATTTCATAAGGTGATTTTAGCAGCCAGGTGGATTCTGAAGTGCATTACACAGCTCCCAGATACACATTGTGTCTCTCCATCCAGAGGCTAATGCGTCAGGAACATCTGCACTTCCAGGAGCATCTACACATAACCCCAGTCCAAAGACAAACACAAACCAAACCTAAATCCATCCAAACCTAAACCCAGTCCAAACACAAACACAATCCAAACTAAACACAATCCAAACCTAAACCCAGTCCAAACCTAAACCCAGTCCAAACACAAACACAAACAGAATCCAAACCTAAATCCATCCAAACCTAAACCCAGTCCAAACACAAACACAATCCAAACTAAACACAATCCAAACCTAAACCCATTCCAAACACAATCCAAACCTAAACCCAGTCCAGACCTAAACCCAGTCCAGACCTAAACCCAGTCCAAACACAAACACAATCCAGACACAAACACAATCCAAACCTAAACCCAGTCCAAACCTAAATCCAGTCCAAACACTTTGGGGTAGACATTGTAGGACCACTAGAGAGGAGTGCGGCAGGATACACGCACCTATTGGTCATTCTGGATTACACTACACGTTATCCAGAGGCCATCCCATGCTGCTCTGCGTCTGTTAAGGCTGTCGCCAACGAGCTTGTGAAGGTTTTCTCCCGAGTAGATATTCCCCAGGAAATGTTGACCGACCAAGGTACCAACTTTATGTCACTGCTAGTCCGTGAAACATGTAAGCTTTTGGGCATTAAGACCATCAGGACATCAGTTTATCACCCCCAGAATGATGGTTTGGTGGAGCGTTTTAATAAAACCTTAAAAATCATATTGTGCAGATTCATTGAAAGTGACGTGCACAACTGGGTTCAGCTGATTCCACCCCTGGCTTCCACAAGGTTTTCTCCATTTGAGCTGCTGTATGGGACCTCAGGGTTGGGCTCGATCTGGTCAGAGAGATGTGGGAGGAATAGCAGACAATTTGACCAATACTGGTATATGTTGGACCTGCGCAAGCATTTAGAGTCTATTGGTCGATGGGCATATGACAACTTGCAGCAGGCACAACACAGACAGGAGATCCAGTAAAATTGAGGGGCTCCTTGCACAGGTTTCAGTCAGGGATAAAATGCTTCTATTGTTACCCAGCAGTGAGTCTAAACTGGCAAAGTGGCAAGGACCCTTTGAGTTTTCACGCCGGGTTGGGACAGTGGATTATGAGATCTGCCAACCAGGACGGCAGAAAGAAAAACACATTTATCATGTAAACCTCCTGAACCCTGAAAACGGAGATTGATAAGATGCTTAAGCTGGGGGTGATAGAAGAGTCCCAGAGTGATTGGAATAGTCCAATTGTTTTAGTGGATAAGCCAGATGGATTGACTTGGTTTTGACTTTAAGAGAGTCAATGAAAAATCGAAGTTCAATGCTTATCCCATACCCCGAGTAGATGAATTGCTGGAAGGTCTAGGCACTTTATGATGACACTGGATTTAACAAAGGGGTACTGGCAGGTGCCCCTGACCTGAGAGTCATGGGAGAGGACAACCTTTTCGACTCCCTTCGGGCTATACCAGTGTATTACCATGCCCATTGGGTTGCATGGAGCGCCAGCCACTTTGCAGCGGATGATGGACTACGTCTTGCGGTCCCATCAGCACTAAGCTGCTGTTTACATTGGTGACGTGGTTATCCACAGCGAGGATCTGTGTAAGGTAGTGGCAGTACTGCTAACCCAAAGAATTGTGCAATTGTGAAGAGTGATTCAGAGTATTTGGCGTACCAAGTAGGAGGTGGTCAGATCAAAACACTAATTGCAAAGGTGAAAGCCTTGGCAGACTGTCCGATTCCTACCACTAAAACCCAGGTGCGCTCCTTCTTGGGACTGGTGGGGTACTATCATAAGTTCATCCCAAACATTTCCACTCTCGCCGCTCCCTTGACGGATCTCACCTGGAAGGCTGCCCCAAATACGGTCCAGTGGGTGGAGCCGTGTCAGAGGGACATTCTCGCTCTGAAGAAGAGACTGTGTAGCAAGCCAGTGCTTTGCAGTCCGGATTTCAGTAGGAGGTTCACCCTGCAGACGGATGCTTCAGAGACAGGTCTTGGGGCATTGTTGTCTCAGGAGGTGCGGGGAAGTGAGCACCTGGTCCTGCATATCAACAGGAAGCTCCTTATACGCAAAATAAAACTATAGTACCATTGCGAAGGACTGCCTGGTGGGAAAGTGGGCAGTCGAGCCACTCCGGTACCACTTCCTGGGGTGACACTTCACCCTAATTACTGATCATGCCCCCTTAGCATAGCTTCACCATATGAAGGACAACAATGCCAGGATCACACAGTGGTACTTGGCGCTGCAGCCCTATGCCTTCAGGGTAGTCCACTGAGCAGGAAAACTGCATCAAAACACAGTTTTTTCTCTCGGGGAGGCATCTGGGTTTCAAATTTGCAAATGGAATGGTGGTGCCATTCTGAGGGGGAGGGTATGTGACAGGGGAGATCTGTGCTGGCGCATACATGCACTGCAGGGGGTGGGTCAGAAAACCCCATAGGGCTCCACTTGTCAATCATGGTGTTGACGCAAAGGGCAGCTGGAGGTGCATCAGCTGGCGCTCTGTGATTGGCTGGGGGGTGGAGCCATGCGGGATTGAGAGCCAATTAAAGAGTCACTGTTCTGTATCCTTCTCTCTGATGTAGGAAGTGTATTGACAGGAGTGTCCCCAGAGGATTGGTGAATTCTGACGGCATGCAGCGGAGCTTTGTACACTGGGGCAGAGCAAGCCGTGAGCGTACAAGGGATCAATTATACACTGAAGGAGCGTGGCTTTGAGAAGGAAGGAATAAATAATTGTTTTACCTGGATTCTGGCCAGTACTGTCTGAGCCGGTAACAGGTAAAAAGTTAGTAATAAATTGAGGGAACTAAGCTGTCCCACAGTGAGTTAGATAGGAGACAGAGCAGTGACTCATAGTCAGGACTGCCAGCGTTAGGGGAGCACCGAGCCGCTGTTTATTTCCACACCTGTATTTTGTAGTTTTATTAACAGTGTTTATTTTCTCTTACTTCACCACTGCCCAGGGATACCTCCACGACACCGCCCGGGGATGCCTCCACGACACCGCCCGGGGATGCCTCCACAACACCGCCCGGGGATGCCTCCACGACACCGCCCAGGAATGCCTCCACGACACCGCCCGGGGATGCCTCCACGACACCGCCAGGGGATGCCTCCACGACACCGCCCGGGGATGCCTCCACGACACCGCCCGGGGATGCCTCCACGACACCGCCCGGGGATGCCTCCATGACACCGCCGGGGATGCCTCCACGACACCGCCCGGGGATGCCTCCACGACACCGCCAGGGGATGCCTGCACATTACCTCCCGGGGATGCCTGCCTGTCATCGCCAGGGGTGGTGTTAAATCCAGCAGCAGCCTTTGCGCTGCTGGAAAGTCGGGGGCTGTAGCCCCAGAAAAGGGAGCCGCCGGCTACAGAACACAAGGGAGAAGTGGAGCGCCTGCTGCCGCCTTCTTGGCCAGGGGCTCCCCCTCCCGAGTTTGCCGCCCGAGGGTCTGGAGCTGTTGCTGTTGGAGGGTCCGGAGCTGTCGCTGTCGGAGGGTCCGGTGCTGTCACTGTCGGAGGGTCGGGAGCTGTCGCTGTCGGAGGGGCAGGAGCTGTCGCTGTTGGAGGGTCCTGACCTGTCACTGTCGGAGGGGCCGGAGCTGTCACTGTTGGAGGGGCCGGAGCTGTCGCTGTTGGAGGGTCGGGAGCTGTCGCTGTCGGAGGGGCCGGAGCTGTCACTGTCAGAGGGGCCGGAGCTGTCACTGTCGGAGGGTCGGGAGCTGTCGCTGTTGGAGGGGCCGGAGCTGTCGCTGTTGGAGGGGCCGGAGCTGTCACTGTCGGAGGGGCCGGAGCTGTCACTGTCGGAGGGGCCGGAGCTGTCACTGTCGGAGGGGCCGGAGCTGTCACTGTCGGAGGGTCGGGAGCTGTCGCTGTCGGAGGGTCCGGAGCTGTCGCTGTCGGAGGGTCGGGAGCTGTCGCTGTCGGAGGGGCCGGAGCTGTCACTGTCGGAGGGGCCGGAGCTGTCACTGTCGGAGGGTCGGAGCTGTCGCTGTCGGAGGGGCCGGAGCTGTCGCTGTTGGAGGGGCGGAGCTGTCACTGTCGGAGGGCCGGAGCTGTCACTGTCGGAGGGGCGGAGCTGTCACTGTCGAGGGGCCGGAGCTGTCACTGTCGGAGGGTCGGGAGCTGTCGCTGTCGGAGGGTCCGGAGCTGTCGCTGTCGGAGGGTCGGGAGCTGTCACTGTCGGAGGGGCCGGAGCTGTCGCTGTTGGAGGGGCCGGAGCTGTCACTGTCGGAGGGGCCGGAGCTGTCGCTGTCGGAGGGTCCTGACCTGTCACTGTCGGAGGGGCCGGAGCTGTCGCTGTCGGAGGGTCTGGAGCTGCCACAGGTTGGGGGTCCGGGACTGCCGTCACCTGGAGTTGCCGGCCCTGCTTCGCCTGGGGTCACCGGCCCTGCTTTGCCTGGGTCGCCTGCGGTCACCGGCTCACCGTTGCCTGGGGTTGCCTGCTCACCGTCGCCTGGGGTCACCTGCTTGCTGTCATCTGGGGTCGCTGGCTCTGTTTCGCCTGGTGCGCCGGCTCTGCTATGCCTGGGGTCGTCGGCTCTGCTTCGCCTGGGGTCGCCTGCTCACCGTCACCTGGGGACGTCTGCACGCCACAGCCGGGGAATGCCGCCTGCGTGCCAGTGTCCAGGTTGCCATTTGTGGGCCCTTGAAAGCCTCCGTTCCCACCCCAGAATGTGGACTTCTGGGATTTTAAGGGGCGAGGTCTCATTGGGCCATGTGTGCTGCGCACAAGGGGGGGGGGGGGGGGGCAGTATGACGGTGTGCCCACCCCTTGTGGATATTTATTTATTTATGTATGTATTTTCATTTGTATTGTTGTTGTTGTTGTTGTTGTTGTTGTTAGTAGTATTATTATTATTATATGCATTTGTGTGTGGGTGGATGAAACCGTCTGTCATTGTTATTTATTATTTTTGCCGGTCTCATAAAGTGTAGCTGCCGTGGATGGGGTTAAATCCCCATCCCAATTAAGCCAGTGGGAATGTGATTGGAGCCTTAATAAGGTAATTGTTTAATATGTGATTAAGACTCCAGACACAGTATAAAAAACCCACTCTGGGCTCAGAGCAGGAGAGAGTTTAGAGGAGTAAGCGCAAGAGCGAATGCTACCAGTAAGCGAACCAAGGTACTCCTTTTACTAAAAGTGTACTTCCAGTTTGTGTTTGTTTTACTTTGGCCAGAGTGCCCTTTTCTTTGTGTATTTTGTTTAAACTGTTTGTTTTGTTTATTAAATAAAAAGCTGAGTGCCCTTGCGCCTCAGTTTAGCCCCGCAGTTACCTGTGTTTTGTTTCATTTCCCTGGTCTGACGTCACCCCTGCAGCCCTCTCTCCCACAAAGTCGCAGCGTTACACTTGTCTTGAACTGACCACATCTAATGTCAGTCTTTACCTCAGATTTGACCTGAAGATAAATAATGATAAAAATCTGCAAAAATTTTCAAAGTGAGACGTTGTTTGCTAATTCACTTGCAGATTTGGGTAACAAGGTGAGAACTTGTTGTACAAGTAAACATGGAAACAATCATAAAAAAAGGAAGTTCCTACAGTATTGAACTAGTGTTAATTGACACACTGCGATGAGTGATGAGATACCTGCAGTGTATGTCTGATCTAAACTATACATTATGCAACTCATCATTATCAACCACAATTATCTGACAGTTTTACCACACTTCTTGTAAAATATTTTGAAACACCCTTGTGCGCATTTAGGAAACAGTAATATTCTGTTGTATGTTTCTTTCACAGTTGAGAACATTACTTTCATGAAGTTAAGAAACTGCATTCCATGTTATGTAAATAAACTGTTAGTGTGGCCTGCCTGCTGTACTCAAAGCCAGACGTTTTGTCTTACTGACAGTGAGCTCAGTTTCCAAGTGTAGACAGATCTGTGTGGTTTTTGGGGCCCTCTTAAACTGCTCTACAGCATTCCCAGAGCCTGTCCCTGTCTGCGTTTTCAACAGTGGACTTGCTTGCATTGTTCAACTCCCCAAAGGCCCATATGTGTCAGAGCCCCTGAGACACCATGGCAGGTGTGTCCTCCTGGCAGCTAGTGTCCGCCCCTGGTGTCTCTCATACCTGGGGCTGAACTGTGTCAATCGCCACCCGTGCAATCAGCAAGCATGCTGGCTAATGTGTCTCATCTGGAGGGTCATGCCTGGGAAACGCTCCCTGTGAGTCTGTGGAGCTGCATACAGTACACAGTGCTGGAGCTGTGCGGGACAGCAGTTAAAAGGCATTGTTTTCATTTCTAAATCTTTTTATCCTCCGTAAGTCCATTACATCCTCTCCTGGAGGCGGCTCCATTACCTGTTTGCTATGTCTAATGATTGAGTGCTGGATCAGCAGATGTATTGTGCACTAGCTTCAGCTTTGTTTGAATGTATATTGAAGGAGTGATATCCAATACTTTAAAATTCATTGTCTTACCTCATATAGCACTCACAACCTTATTACTGGCACTCATTTTCTTGGGCTTGTTTTTTTTAATTTTTATTAATGCAGATTATTTTAAATATGCTGTACATTAAAAGAGTGATCACTTCCTGTGCTGTAGGGCAGTCCTACTCCAGTGCTGTAGCTGACCATGTGACCTGCAGTACCTCAAAGTTACCAGGAAGTTGCTTCATAAACTTTCTGAATCTATTGTATGGCACTTCTTCCTATACCTACATGAAGTGAAAAAGAAACACAATGATGGGGGGAATATGACTGCCAGAAGGAGCCGCGTCTGAGGAAGCAAGCCCCTCCCGGCTGTTGCAGTGTGGCGAGTGGTGTAGTAAATAAAATCAATGTCCAGACTCAACTTTAAAAAATGATCCATATTTTATTTAAAGCTCCCAAAACAATAAATTCGTCCCTCTATCAACAATGGTATGAGGGTTTATACGATGGGTTACAGTCCCAAAAATAAATGACAATATAAACAATGTTACATTCCAGTGGTGCACCTGAAAGTGCTCCATGTCCCCTAACCCAGCTGGTGCTGTGCTGTGTTGTGCATATTGGTGCAGTGGTGAGTCAGGCTCTGGGTGATGATGCTGTGTTGTGCGTGTCAGTGCAGTGTGAGTCGTGCTCTGGGTGGTGCATGCTGGTGCAGTGGTGAGTGGTGCTCTAGGTGGTGCATGCTGGTGCAGTGGTGAGTGGTGCTCTGAGTGGTGATGCTGGCTCTCTGGCTGGTGCTGTGCTGTGTTATGCGTGTCGGTGCAGTGGTGAGTCATGCTCTGGGTGGTGATGCTGGCTATCTGGCTGGTGCTGCGCTGTGTTGTGTGTGTCGGTGCATTCGTGAGTCATGCTCTGGGTGGTGATGTGCTGTGTTGTGTGTGTTAGTGCAGTGGTGAGTCGTGCTATGGGTGGTGATGCTGGCTATCTGGCTGGTGCTGTGCTGTGTTGTGCGTGTTGGTGCAGTGGTGAGTCATGCTCTGGGTGGTGATGCTGGCTCTCCAGCTGGTGCTGTGCTGTGTTGTGTGTGTCGGTGCATTCGTGAGTCATGCTCTGGGTGGTGATGTGCTGTGTTGTGTGTGTCAGTGCAGTGGTGAGTCGTGCTATGGGTGGTGATGCTGGCTATCTGGCTGGTGCTGTGCTGTGTTGTGCGTGTTGGTGCAGTGGTGAGTCATGCTCTGGGTGGTGATGCTGGCTCTCCAGCTGGTGCTGTGCTGTGTTGTGTGTGTCGGTGCATTCGTGGGTCATGCTCTGGGTGGTGATGTGCTGTGTTGTGTGTGTCAGTGCAGTGGTGAGTCGTGCTATGGGTGGTGATGCTGGCTATCTGGCTGGTGCTGTGCTGTGTTGTGCGTGTTGGTGCAGTGGTGAGTCATGCTCTGGGTGGTGATGCTGGCTCTCCAGCTGGTGCTGTGCTGTGTTGTGCGTGTCGGTGCAGTGGTGAGTCGTGCTCTGGGTGGTGATGCTGTGTTGTGTGTGTCAGTGCAGTGGTGAGTCGTGCTCTGGGTGGTGATGCTGGGTTGTGCGTGTCGGTGCAGTGGTGAGTCGTGCTCTGGGTGGTGATGCTGTGTTGTGTGTGTCAGTGCAGTGGTGAGTCGTGCTCTGGGTGGTGATGCTGGGTTGTGCGTGTCGGTGCAGTGGTGAGTCGTGCTCTGGGTGGTGATGCTGTGTTGTGTGTGTCAGTGCAGTGGTGGTGAGTCGTGCTCTGGGTGGTGATGCTGGGATGTGATGCTGCAGTGGTGGGTCGTGCTCTGGGTGGTGATGCTGTGTTGTGAGTGTCAGTGCAGTGGTGATTCATGCTCTGGGTGGTGATGCTGTGTTGTGTGTGTCGGTGCAGTGGTGAGTCGTGCTCTGGGTGGTGATGCTGTGTTGTGCGTGTCAGTGCAGTGGTGAGTCGTGCTGTGGGTGGTGATGCTGTGTTGTGTGTGTGTCAGTGCAGTGGTGATTCATGCTCTGGGTGGTGATGCTGTGTTGTGTGTGTCAGTGCAGTGGTGAGTTGTGCTCTGGGTGGTGATGCTGTGTTGTGCGTGTCAGTGCAGTGGTGAGTCGTGCTGTGGGTGGTGATGCTGTGTTGTGAGTGTCAGTGCAGTGGTGATTCATGCTCTGGGTGGTGATGCTGTGTTGTGTGTGTCGGTGCAGTGGTGAGTCGTGCTCTGGGTGGTGATGCTGTGTTGTGCGTGTCGGTGCAGTGGTGAGTCATGCTCTGGGTGGTGATGCTGTGTTGTGTGTGTCGATGCAGTGGTGAGTCATGCTCTGGTGGTGATGCTGGCTCTCTGGCTGGTGCTGTGCTGTGTTGTGCGTGTCGGTGCAGTGGTGATTCATGCTCTGGGTGGCGATGCTGTGTTGTGCATGTCGGTGCAGTGGTGATTCATGCTCTGGGTGGTGATGCTGGGTTGTGTGTGTCGGTGCAGTGGTGAGTCGTGCTCTGGGTGGTAATGCTGTGTTGTGCGTGTCGGTGCAGTGGTGAGTCGTGCTGTGGGTGGTGATGCTGGGTTGTGCGTGTCGGTGCAGTGGTGAGTCGTGCTCTGGGTGGTGATGCTGTGTTGTGTGTGTCAGTGCAGTGGTGAGTCGTGCTCTGGGTGGTGATGCTGGGTTGTGCATGTCGGTGCAGTGGTGAGTCGTGCTCTGGGTGGTGATGCTGTGTTGTGTGTGTCAGTGCAGTGGTGAGTCGTGCTCTGGGTGGTGATGCTGTGTTGTGCGTGTCGGTGCAGTGGTGATGCTCGTGGTGTTGCTGTGTTGTGCGTGTCAGTGCAGTGGTGATTCATGCTCTGGGTGGTGATGCTGTGTTGTGTGTGTCCGGTGCAGTGGTGAGTTGTGCTCTGGGTGGTGATGCTGTGTTGTGCGGTCGGTGCAGTGGTGAGTCATGCTCTGGGTGGTGATGCTGTGTTGTGCGTGTCGATGCAGTGGTGAGTCATGCTCTGGGTGGTGATGCTGGCTCTCTGGCTGGTGCTGTGCTGTGTTGTGCGTGTCGGTGCAGTGGTGATTCATGCTCTGGGTGGCGATGCTGTGTTGTGCATGTCGGTGCAGTGGTGATTCATGCTCTGGGTGGTGATGCTGTGTTGTGCGTGTCGGTGCAGTGGTGAGTCGTGCTCTGGGTGGTGATGCTGTGTTGTGCGTGTCGGTGCAGTGGTGAGTCGTGCTGTGGGTGGTGATGCTGTGTTGTGCGTGTCGGTGCAGTGGTGAGTTGTGCTCTGGGTGGTGATGCTGTGTTGTGCGTGTCGATGCAGTGGTGAGTCATGCTCTGGGTGGTGATGCTGGCTCTTTGGCTGGTGCTGTGCTGTGTTGTGCGTCGGTGCAGTGGTGAGTCGTGCTATGGGTGGTGATGCTGGCTATCTGGCTGGTGCTGTGCTGTGTTGTGCGTGTTGGTGCAGTGGTGAGTCATGCTCTGGGTGGTGATGCTGGCTCTCCAGCTGGTGCTGTGCTGTGTTGTGCGTGTCGGTGCAGTGGTGAGTCGTGCTCTGGGTGGTGATGCTGTGTTGTGTGTGTCAGTGCAGTGGTGAGTCGTGCTCTGGGTGGTGATGCTGTGTTGTGTGTGTCGGTGCAGTGGTGAGTCGTGCTCTGGGTGGTGATGCTGTGTTGTGTGTGTCGGTGCAGTGGTGAGTCATGCTCTGGGTGGTGATGCTGGGTTGTGCGTGTCGGTGCAGTGGTGAGTCGTGCTCTGGGTGGTGATGCTGTGTTGTGTGTGTCAGTGCAGTGGTGTCGTGCTCTGGGTGGTGATGCTGGGATGTGCGTGTCGGTGCAGTGGTGAGTCGTGCTCTGGGTGGTGATGCTGTGTTGTGAGTGTCAGTGCAGTGGTGATTCATGCTCTGGGTGGTGATGCTGTGTTGTGTGTGTCGGTGCAGTGGTGAGTCGTGCTCTGGGTGGTGATGCTGTGTTGTGCGTGTCAGTGCAGTGGTGAGTCGTGCTGTGGGTGGTGATGCTGTGTTGTGAGTGTCAGTCAGCAGTGGTGATTCATGCTCTGGGTGGTGATGCTGTGTTGTGTGTGTCAGTGCAGTGGTGAGTTGTGCTCTGGGTGGTGATGCTGTGTTGTGCGTGTCAGTGCAGTGGTGAGTCGTGCTGTGGGTGGTGATGCTGTGTTGTGAGTGTCAGTGCAGTGGTGATTCATGCTCTGGGTGGTGATGTGTGTTTGGTGCAGTGGTGAGTCGTGCTCTGTGTGGTGATGCTGTGTTGTGCGTGTCGGTGCAGTGGTGAGTCATGCTCTGGGTGGTGATGCTGTGTTGTGCGTGTCGATGCAGTGGTGAGTCATGCTCTGGGTGGTGATGCTGGCTCTCTGGCTGGTGCTGTGCTGTGTTGTGCGTGTCGGTGCAGTGGTGATTCATGCTCTGGGTGGCGATGCTGTGTTGTGCATGTCGGTGCAGTGGTGATTCATGCTCTGGGTGGTGATGCTCTCGGTGCAGTGGTGAGTCGTGCTCTGGGTGTAATGCTGTGTTGTGTCGGTGCAGTGGTGAGTCGTGCTGTGGGTGGTGATGCTGGGTTGTGCGTGTCGGTGCAGTGGTGAGTCGTGCTCTGGGTGGTGATGCTGTGTTGTGTGTGTCAGTGCAGTGGTGAGTCGTGCTCTGGGTGGTGATGCTGGGTTGTGCATGTCGGTGCAGTGGTGAGTCGTGCTCTGGGTGGTGATGCTGTGTTGTGTGTGTCAGTGCAGTGGTGAGTCGTGCTCTGGGTGGTGATGCTGTGTTGTGCGTGTCGGTGCAGTGGTGAGTCGTGCTCTCGTGGTGTTGCTGTGTTGTGCGTGTCAGTGCAGTGGTGATTCATGCTCTGGGTGGTGATGCTGTGTTGTGTGTGTCGGTGCAGTGGTGAGTTGTGCTCTGGGTGGTGATGCTGTGTTGTGCGTGTCGGTGCAGTGGTGAGTCATGCTCTGGGTGGTGATGCTGTGTTGTGCGTGTCGATGCAGTGGTGAGTCATGCTCTGGGTGGTGATGCTGGCTCTCTGGCTGGTGCTGTGCTGTGTTGTCGCGTGCTGTCGGTGCAGTGGTGATTCATGTGATGCTGTGTTGTGCATGTCGGTGCAGTGGTGATTCATGCTCTGGGTGGTGATGCTGTGTTGTGCGTGTCGGTGCAGTGGCTCGTGCTCTGGGTGGTGATGCTGTTGGCTGTCGGTGCAGTGGTGAGTGCTGTGGGTGGTGATGCTGTGTTGTGCGTGTCGGTGCAGTGGTGAGTTGTGCTCTGGGTGGTGATGCTGTGTTGTGCGTGTCGGTGCAGTGGTGAGTCATGCTCTGGGTGGTGATGCTGGCTCTTTGGCTGGTGCTGTGCTGTGTTGTGCGTATCGGTGCAGTGGTGAGTCGTGCTCTGGGTGGTGATGCTGGCTATCTGGCTGGTGCTGTGCTGTGTTGTGCGTGTTGGTGCAGTGGTGAGTCATGCTCTGGGTGGTGATGCTGGCTCTCCAGCTGGTGCTGTGCTGTGTTGTGCGTGTCGGTGCAGTGGTGAGTCGTGCTCTGGGTGGTGATGCTGTGTTGTGTGTCAGTGCAGTGGTGAGTCGTGCTCTGGGTGGTGATGCTGGGTTGTGCGTGTCGGTGCAGTGGTGAGTCGTGCTCTGGGTGGTGATGCTGTGTTGTGTGTGTCAGTGCAGTGGTGAGTCGTGCTCTGGGTGGTGATGCTGGGTTGTGCGTGTTGCAGTGGTGAGTCGTGCTCTGGGTGGTGATGCTGTGTTGTGTGTGTCAGTGCAGTGGTGAGTCGTGCTCTGGGTGGTGATGCTGGGTTGTGCGTGTCGGTGCAGTGGTGAGTCGTGCTCTGGGTGGTGATGCTGTGTTGTGAGTGTCAGTGCAGTGGTGATTCATGCTCTGGGTGGTGATGCTGTGTTGTGTGTGTCGGTGCAGTGGTGAGTCGTGCTCTGGGTGGTGATGCTGTGTTGTGCGTGTCAGTGCAGTGGTGAGTCGTGCTGTGGGTGGTGATGCTGTGTTGTGAGTGTCAGTGCAGTGGTGATTCATGCTCTGGGTGGTGATGCTGTGTTGTGTGTGTCAGTGCAGTGGTGAGTTGTGCTCTGGGTGGTGATGCTGTGTTGTGCATGTCGGTGCAGTGGTGATTCATGCTCTGGGTGGTGATGCTGTGTTGTGCGTGTCGGTGCAGTGGTGAGTCGTGCTCTGGGTGGTGATGCTGTGTTGTGTGTGTCGGTGCAGTGGTGAGTCGTGCTCTGGGTGGTGATGCTGTGTTGTGCGTGTCGGTGCAGTGGTGAGTCATGCTCTGGGTGGTGATGCTGTGTTGTGCGTGTCGATGCAGTGGTGAGTCATGCTCTGGGTGGTGATGCTGGCTCTCTGGCTGGTGCTGTGCTGTGTTGTGCGTATCGGTGCAGTGGTGATTCATGCTCTGGGTGGCGATGCTGTGTTGTGCATGTCGGTGCAGTGGTGATTCATGCTCTGGGTGGTGATGCTGGGTTGTGCGTGTCGGTGCAGTGGTGAGTCGTGCTCTGGGTGGTAATGCTGTGTTGTGCGTGTCGGTGCAGTGGTGAGTCGTGCTGTGGGTGGTGATGCTGGGTTGTGCGTGTCGGTGCAGTGGTGAGTCGTGCTCTGGGTGGTGATGCTGTGTTGTGTGTGTCAGTGCAGTGGTGAGTCGTGCTCTGGGTGGTGATGCTGGGTTGTGCGTGTCGGTGCAGTGGTGAGTCGTGCTCTGGGTGGTGATGCTGTGTTGTGTGTGTCAGTGCAGTGGTGAGTCGTGCTCTGGGTGGTGATGCTGTGTTGTGCGTGTCGGTGCAGTGGTGAGTCGTGCTCTCGGTGGTGTTGCTGTGTTGTGCGTGTCAGTGCAGTGGTGATTCATGCTCTGGGTGGTGATGCTGTGTTGTGTGTGTCGGTGCAGTGGTGAGTTGTGCTCTGGGTGGTAATGCTGTGTTGTGCGTGTCGGTGCAGTGGTGAGTCATGCTCTGGGTGGTGATGCTGTGTTGTGCGTGTCGATGCAGTGGTGAGTCATGCTCTGGGTGGTGATGCTGGCTCTCTGGCTGGTGCTGTGCTGTGTTGTGCGTATCGGTGCAATGGTGATTCATGCTCTGGGTGGCGATGCTGTGTTGTGCATGTCGGTGCAGTGGTGATTCATGCTCTGGGTGGTGATGCTGTGTTGTGCGTGTCGGTGCAGTGGTGAGTCGTGCTCTGGGTGGTGATGCTGTGTTGTGCGTGTCGGTGCAGTGGTGAGTCGTGCTGTGGGTGGTGATGCTGGGTTGTGCGTGTCGGTGCAGTGGTGAGTCGTGCTCTGGGTGGTGATGCTGTGTTGTGTGTGTCAGTGCAGTGGTGAGTCGTGCTCTGGGTGGTGATGCTGAGTTGTGCGTGTCGGTGCAGTGGTGAGTCGTGCTCTGGGTGGTGATGCTGTGTTGTGTGTGTCAGTGCAGTGGTGAGTCGTGCTCTGGGTGGTGATGCTGTGTTGTGCGGTCGGTGCAGTGGTGAGTCGTGCTCTCGGTGGTGTTGCTGTGTTGTGCGTGTCAGTGCAGTGGTGATTCATGCTCTGGGTGGTGATGCTGTGTTGTGTGTGTCGGTGCAGTGGTGAGTTGTTCTCTGGGTGGTGATGCTGTGTTGTGCGTGTCGGTGCAGTGGTGAGTCATGCTCTGGGTGGTGATGCTGTGTTGTGCGTGTCGATGCAGTGGTGAGTCATGCTCTGTGGTGATGCTGGCTCTCTGGCTGGTGCTGTGCTGTGTTGTGCGTATCGGTGCAGTGGTGATTCATGCTCTGGGTGGCGATGCTGTGTTGTGCATGTCGGTGCAGTGGTGATTCATGCTCTGGGTGGTGATGCTGTGTTGTGCGTGTCGGTGCAGTGGTGAGTCGTGCTCTGGGTGGTGATGCTGTGTTGTGCGGTCGGTGCAGTGGTGAGTCGTGCTGTGGGTGGTGATGCTGTGTTGTGCGGTCGGTGCAGTGGTGAGTCGTGCTCTGGGTGGTGATGCTGTGTTGTGCGTGTCGATGCAGTGGTGAGTCATGCTCTGGGTGGTGATGCTGGCTCTTTGGCTGGTGCTGTGCTGTGTTGTGCGTATCGGTGCAGTGGTGATTCATGCTCTGGGTGGCGATGCTGTGTTGTGCATGTCGGTGCAGTGGTGATTCATGCTCTGGGTGGTGATGCTGTGTTGTGCGTGTCGGTGCAGTGGTGAGTCGTGCTCTGGGTGGTGATGCTGTGTTGTGCGTGTCGGTGCAGTGGTGAGTCGTGCTGTGGGTGGTGATGCTGTGTTGTGCGTGTCGGTGCAGTGGTGAGTCGTGCTCTGGGTGGTGATGCTGTGTTGTGTGTGTCAGTGCAGTGGTGAGTCGTGCTCTGGGTGGTGATGCTGGGTTGTGCGTGTCGGTGCAGTGGTGAGTCGTGCTCTCGGTGGTGTTGCTGTGTTGTGCGTGTCAGTGCAGTGGTGATTCATGCTCTGGGTGGTGATGCTGTGTTGTGTGTGTCGGTGCAGTGGTGAGTTGTGCTCTGGGTGGTGATGCTGTGTTGTGCGTGTCGGTGCAGTGGTGAGTCATGCTCTGGGTGGTGATGCTGTGTTGTGCGTGTCGATGCAGTGGTGAGTCATGCTCTGGGTGGTGATGCTGGCTCTCTGGCTGGTGCGGTGCTGTGTTGTGCGTATCGGTGCAGTGGTGATTGATGCTCTGGGTGGCGATGCTGTGTTGTGCATGTCGGTGCAGTGGTGATTCATGCTCTGGGTGGTGATGCTGTGTTGTGCGTGTCGGTGCAGTGGTGAGTCGTGCTCTGGGTGGTGATGCTGTGTTGTGCGTGTCGGTGCAGTGGTGAGTCGTGCTGTGGGTGGTGATGCTGTGTTGTGCGTGTCGGTGCAGTGGTGAGTTGTGCTCTGGGTGGTGATGCTGTGTTGTGCGTGTCGATGCAGTGGTGAGTCATGCTCTGGGTGGTGATGCTGGCTCTTTGGCTGGTGCTGTGCTGTGTTGTGCGTATCGGTGCAGTGGTGATTCATGCTCTGGGTGGCGATGCTGTGTTGTGCATGTCGGTGCAGTGGTGATTCATGCTCTGGGTGGTGATGCTGTGTTGTTCGTGTCGGTGCAGTGGTGAGTCGTGCTCTGGGTGGTGATGCTGTGTTGTGCGTGTCGGTGCAGTGGTGAGTCGTGCTCTGGGTGGTGATGCTGGGTTGTGCGTGTCGGTGCAGTGGTGAGTCGTGCTCTGGGTGGTGATGCTGTGTTGTGTGTGTCAGTGCAGTGGTGAGTCGTGCTCTGGGTGGTGATGCTGTGTTGTGCGTGTCGGTGCAGTGGTGAGTCGTGCTCTCGGTGGTGTTGCTGTGTTGTGCGTGTCAGTGCAGTGGTGATTCATTCTCTGGGTGGTGATGCTGTGTTGTGTGTGTCGGTGCAGTGGTGAGTTGTGCTCTGGGTGGTGATGCTGTGTTGTGCGTGTCGGTGCAGTGGTGAGTCATGCTCTGGGTGGTGATGCTGTGTTGTGCGTGTCGATGCAGTGGTGAGTCATGCTCTGGGTGGTGATGCTGGCTCTCTGGCTGGTGCTGTGCTGTGTTGTGCGTGTCGGTGCAGTGGTGATTCATGCTCTGGGTGGCGATGCTGTGTTGTGCATGTCGGTGCAGTGGTGATTCATGCTCTGGGTGGTGATGCTGTGTTGTGCGTGTCGGTGCAGTGGTGAGTTGTGCTCTGGGTGGTGATGCTGTGTTGTGCGTGTCGATGCAGTGGTGAGTCATGCTCTGGGTGGTGATGCTGGCTCTTTGGCTGGTGCTGTGCTGTGTTGTGCGTATCGGTGCAGTGGTGATTCATGCTCTGGGTGGTGATGCTGTGTTGTGCATGTCGGTGCAGTGGTGATTCATGCTCTGGGTGGTGATGCTGTGTTGTGCGTGTCGGTGCAGTGGTGAGTCGTGCTCTGGGTGGTGATGCTGTGTTGTGCGTGTCGGTGCAGTGGTGAGTCGTGCTGTGGGTGGTGATGCTGTGTTGTGCGTGTCGGTGCAGTGGTGAGTCGTGCTCTGGGTGGTGATGCTGTGTTGTGTGTGTCAGTGCAGTGGTGAGTCGTGCTCTGGGTGGTGATGCTGGGTTGTGCGTGTCGGTGCAGTGGTGAGTCGTGCTCTGGGTGGTGATGCTGTGTTGTGTGTGTCAGTGCAGTGGTGAGTCGTGCTCTGGGTGGTGATGCTGTGTTGTGCGTGTCGGTGCAGTGGTGATTCGTGCTCTCGGTGGTGTTGCTGTGTTGTGCGTGTCAGTGCAGTGGTGATTCATGCTCTGGGTGGTGATGCTGTGTTGTGTGTGTCGGTGCAGTGGTGAGTTGTGCTCTGGGTGGTGATGCTGTGTTGTGCGTGTCGGTGCAGTGGTGAGTCATGCTCTGGGTGGTGATGCTGTGTTGTGCGGTCGATGCAGTGAGTCATGCTCTGGGTGGTGATGCTGGCTCTCTGGCTGGTGCTGTGCTGTGTTGTGCGTATCGGTGCAGTGGTGATTCATGCTCTGGGTGGCGATGCTGTGTGCATGTCGGTGCAGTGGTGATTCATGCTCTGGGTGGTGATGCTGGGTTGTGCGTGTCGGTGCAGTGGTGAGTCGTGCTCTGGGTGGTAATGCTGTGTTGTGCGTGTCGGTGCAGTGGTGAGTCGTGCTGTGGGTGGTGATGCTGGGTTGTGCGGTCGGTGCAGTGGTGAGTCGTGCTCTGGGTGGTGATGCTGTGTTGTGTGTGTCAGTGCAGTGGTGAGTCGTGCTCTGGGTGGTGATGCTGGGTTGTGCGTGTCGGTGCAGTGGTGAGTCGTGCTCTGGGTGGTGATGCTGTGTTGTGTGTGTCAGTGCAGTGGTGAGTCGTGCTCTGGGTGGTGATGCTGTGTTGTGCGTGTCGGTGCAGTGGTGAGTCGTGCTCTCGGTGGTGTTGCTGTGTTGTGCGTGTCAGTGCAGTGGTGATTCATGCTCTGGGTGGTGATGCTGTGTTGTGTGTGTCGGTGCAGTGGTGAGTTGTGCTCTGGGTGGTAATGCTGTGTTGTGCGTGTCGGTGCAGTGGTGAGTCATGCTCTGGGTGGTGATGCTGTGTTGTGCGTGTCGATGCAGTGGTGAGTCATGCTCTGGGTGGTGATGCTGGCTCTCTGGCTGGTGCTGTGCTGTGTTGTGCGATCGGTGCAATGGTGATTCATGCTCTGGGTGGCGATGCTGTGTTGTGCATGTCGGTGCAGTGGTGATTCATGCTCTGGGTGGTGATGCTGTGTTGTGCGTGTCGGTGCAGTGGTGAGTCGTGCTCTGGGTGGTGATGCTGTGTTGGGTCGGTGCAGTGGTGAGTCGTGCTGTGGGTGGTGATGCTGGGTTGTGCGTGTCGGTGCAGTGGTGAGTCGTGCTCTGGGTGGTGATGCTGTGTTGTGTGTGTCAGTGCAGTGGTGAGTCGTGCTCTGGGTGGTGATGCTGAGTTGTGCGTGTCGGTGCAGTGGTGAGTCGTGCTCTGGGTGGTGATGCTGTGTTGTGTGTGTCAGTGCAGTGGTGAGTCGTGCTCTGGGTGGTGATGCTGTGTTGTGCGTGTCGGTGCAGTGGTGAGTCGTGGCTCGGTGGTGTTGCTGTGTTGTGCGTGTCAGTGCAGTGGTGATTCATGCTCTGGGTGGTGATGCTGTGTTGTGTGTGTCGGTGCAGTGGTGAGTTGTTCTCTGGGTGGTGATGCTGTGTTGTGCGTGTCGGTGCAGTGGTGAGTCATGCTCTGGGTGGTGATGCTGTGTTGTGCGTGTCGATGCAGTGGTGAGTCATGCTCTGGGTGGTGATGCTGGCTCTCTGGCTGGTGCTGTGCTGTGTTGTGCGTATCGGTGCAGTGGTGATTCATGCTCTGGGTGGCGATGCTGTGTTGTGCATGTCGGTGCAGTGGTGATTCATGCTCTGGGTGGTGCTGCTGTGTTGTGCGGTCGGTGCAGTGGTGAGTCGTGCTCTGGGTGGTGATGCTGTGTTGTGCGTGTCGGTGCAGTGGTGAGTCGTGCTGTGGGTGGTGATGCTGTGTTGTGCGTGTCGGTGCAGTGGTGAGTTGTGCTCTGGGTGGTGATGCTGTGTTGTGCGTGTCGATGCAGTGGTGAGTCATGCTCTGGGTGGTGATGCTGGCTCTTTGGCTGGTGCTGTGCTGTGTTGTGCGTATCGGTGCAGTGGTGATTCATGCTCTGGGTGGCGATGCTGTGTTGTGCATGTCGGTGCAGTGGTGATTCATGCTCTGGGTGGTGATGCTGTGTTGTGCGTGTCGGTGCAGTGGTGAGTCGTGCTCTGGGTGGTGATGCTGTGTTGTGCGCATCGGTGCAGTGGTGAGTCGTGCTGTGGGTGGTGATGCTGTGTTGTGCGTGTCGGTGCAGTGGTGAGTCGTGCTCTGGGTGGTGATGCTGTGTTGTGTGTGTCAGTGCAGTGGTGAGTCGTGCTCTGGGTGGTGATGCTGGGTTGTGCGTGTCGGTGCAGTGGTGAGTCGTGCTGTGGGGTGGTGTTGCTGTGTTGTGCGTGTCAGTGCAGTGGTGATTCATGCTCTGGGTGGTGATGCTGTGTTGTGTGTGTCGGTGCAGTGGTGAGTTGTGCTCTGGGTGGTGATGCTGTGTTGTGCGTGTCGGTGCAGTGGTGAGTCATGCTCTGGGTGGTGATGCTGTGTTGTGCGTGGTCGATGCAGTGGTGAGTCATGCTCTGGGTGGTGATGCTGGCTCTCTGGCTGGTGCGGTGCTGTGTTGTGCGTATCGGTGCAGTGGTGATTGATGCTCTGGGTGGCGATGCTGTGTTGTGCATGTCGGTGCAGTGGTGATTCATGCTCTGGGTGGTGATGCTGTGTTGTGCGTGTCGGTGCAGTGGTGAGTCGTGCTCTGGGTGGTGATGCTGTGTTGTGCGTGTCGGTGCAGTGGTGAGTCGTGCTGTGGGTGGTGATGCTGTGTTGTGCGTGTCGGTGCAGTGGTGAGTTGTGCTCTGGGTGGTGATGCTGTGTTGTGCGTGTCGATGCAGTGGTGAGTCATGCTCTGGGTGGTGATGCTGGCTCTTTGGCTGGTGCTGTGCTGTGTTGTGCGTATCGGTGCAGTGGTGATTCATGCTCTGGGTGGCGATGCTGTGTTGTGCATGTCGGTGCAGTGGTGATTCATGCTCTGGGTGGTGATGCTGTGTTGTTCGTGTCGGTGCAGTGGTGAGTCGTGCTCTGGGTGGTGATGCTGTGTTGTGCGGTCGGTGCAGTGGTGAGTCGTGCTCTGGGTGGTGATGCTGGGTTGTGCGTGGTCGGTGCAGTGGTGAGTCGTGCTCTGGGTGGTGATGCTGTGTTGTGCGTGTCAGTGCAGTGGTGAGTCGTGCTCTGGGTGGTGATGCTGTGTTGTGCGTGTCGGTGCAGTGGTGAGTCGTGCTCTCGGTGGTGTTGCTGTGTTGTGCGTGTCAGTGCAGTGGTGATTCGTTCTCTGGGTGGTGATGCTGTGTTGTGTGTGTCGGTGCAGTGGTGAGTTGTGCTCTGGGTGGTGATGCTGTGTTGTGCGGTCGGTGCAGTGGTGAGTCATGCTCTGGGTGGTGATGCTGTGTTGTGCGGTCGATGCAGTGGTGAGTCATGCTCTGGGTGGTGATGCTGGCTCTCTGGCTGGTGCTGTGCTGTGTTGTGCGATCGGTGCAGTGGTGATTCATGCCTGGGTGGCGATGCTGTGTTGTGCATGTCGGTGCAGTGGTGATTCATGCTCTGGGTGGTGATGCTGTGTTGTGCGTGTCGGTGCAGTGGTGAGTTGTGCTCTGGGTGGTGATGCTGTGTTGTGCGTGTCGATGCAGTGGTGAGTCATGCTCTGGGTGGTGATGCTGGCTCTTTGGCTGGTGCTGTGCTGTGTTGTGCGATCGGTGCAGTGGTGATTCATGCTCTGGGTGGTGATGCTGTGTTGTGCATGTCGGTGCAGTGGTGATTCATGCTCTGGGTGGTGATGCTGTGTTGTGCGTGGTCGGTGCAGTGGTGAGTCGTGCTCTGGGTGGTGATGCTGTGTTGTGCGTGTCGGTGCAGTGGTGAGTCGTGCTGTGGGTGGTGATGCTGTGTTGTGCGTGTCGGTGCAGTGGTGAGTCGTGCTCTGGGTGGTGATGCTGTGTTGTGTGTGTCAGTGCAGTGGTGAGTCGTGCTCTGGGTGGTGATGCTGGGTTGTGCGGTCGGTGCAGTGGTGAGTCGTGCTCTGGGTGGTGATGCTGTGTTGTGTGTGTCAGTGCAGTGGTGAGTCGTGCTCTGGGTGGTGATGCTGTGTTGTGCGTGTCGGTGCAGTGGTGATTCGTGCTCTCGGTGGTGTTGCTGTGTTGTGCGTGTCAGTGCAGTGGTGATTCATGCTCTGGGTGGTGATGCTGTGTTGTGTGTGTCGGTGCAGTGGTGAGTTGTGCTCTGGGTGGTGATGCTGTGTTGTGCGTGTCGGTGCAGTGGTGAGTCATGCTCTGGGTGGTGATGCTGTGTTGTGCGGTCGATGCAGTGGTGAGTCATGCTCTGGGTGGTGATGCTGGCTCTCTGGCTGGTGCTGTGCTGTGTTGTGCGATGATTGCAGTGGTGATTCATGCTCTGGGTGGCGATGCTGTGTTGTGCATGTCGGTGCAGTGGTGATTCATGCTCTGGGTGGTGATGCTGTGTTGTGCGTGTCGGTGCAGTGGTGAGTCGTGCTCTGGGTGGTGGTGATGCTGTGTTGTGCGTGTCGGTGCAGTGGTGAGTCGTGCTGTGGGTGGTGATGCTGTGTTGTGCATGTCGGTGCAGTGGTGAGTTGTGCTCTGGGTGGTGATGCTGTGTTGTGCGTGTCGGTGCAGTGGTGAGTTGTGCTCTGGGTGGTGATGCTGGCTCTCTGGCTGGTGCTGTGCTGTGTTGTGCGTGTCGGTGCAGTGGTGAGTCGTGCTCTGGGTGGTGATGCTGTGTTGTGCGTGTCAGTGCAATGGTGAGTCGTGCTCTGGGTGGTGATGCTGGGTTGTGCATGTCGGAGTGGTGAGCCGTGCTCTGGGTGGCGTTGCTGGCTCTCCGGCTGGTGCTGTACTGTGTTGTGTGTGTCAGTGCAGTGGTGAGTCGTGGACAAAACAGCTACACGCAGCAACCATGGCTCTGATCGGGAAAATAGCTCCGAGAGGAGAAAGAAGATTTCGAGTCCTATATGGAGTGGTTTGAACTCTGGCTGGCTGCTAATGAGATTGAATACGGAAAACATGTGAGTGTATTTTTGTCTGTAATAGGATCTGAATCATACGGGCTGCTTAAAAATGTAATCGCACCAGAAAAACCTAAGAATAAAACTAGTACAAGCACTGCAGACGCATTACAAGCCCAAGCCTGCGAGAGACGATTGCTGACAACATTGTTGTATTAAAACAACTGGCAAATACATGCGAGTTCGGACCGCTTTGAGAGATAGATTTGTCTGTACAAATCTATACAGAAGTGGCTATTGTCCGATAAAGATTTGACTTTTGCATCTGCTACCGAGTTGGAAATGGCTGCTAAAAATGCTCAGGAATTATCAGGGAAATCAATAACACAGACATGTAAAAAACTTGCAGCTTAAGACTTACTCTGGAGAGAAAATACCAATACTGGGACAGGTTAAAGTCAATGTAAAATACAATGAACAGTCTGCTGTATTGCCTTTGATAGTTGCAAAGGGGGATAGACCTGCACTGCTGGGGCGAAATTGGCTGAGGAATATAAACTGAACTGGTCAACCATTTTCCAAGTGTCTAGAGGGGCGAAGACCTTGCACAGTCAAAGAGATTTTAGAGCACCATAAGGCAGTGTTTGTGCAAGAGCTTACACCTATTAAAACTTTCAAAGCTCAGATAAAAGTACAGCCTGGAGCAGAGCCATTGTTCACAAACCCAGACCAGTACTGTACTGCGAGAACCCATTGAGAAGGAATTAAACAGACTGGAAGCTCATAACATCATTTCAAAGGTCAACCATAGCAAGTGGGCTGCACCAATTGTAGTGGTGCCCAAGCAAGACAAGACTATCCGAATATGTGGGAATTACAAGGTTACTGTTGACTTGTGCATGTCCAAAGAAACATACCCACTACCAAATATTTTCTAAGTTAGCTGGGGGGGGGGTTACTGTCAAATGCATACCAGCAGCTCAAGTTAGACGAGAACAGTTCACTTCAGCAGAGTTTCGACAGTTTATGCTGGGGAATGGCATCAAGCACACCTTGACCCCGGCCTATTACCCTGTGTCAAATAGAGCAGCAGAGAGATGTGTAGAGACTCTCAAGAAAGCATTAAGAGAACAAGTGCTCAGTGCTCATATTACACTGAACCACTGCTTGGCAAACTTCTTATTCCAGTACAGAAGCATGGCACATACTCTAACTGGCTGCTAGCCAGCTGAACTGTTTCTTAAGCGCCAGCTAAAGTTCAACCTCTTACGACCAAATATACACAAGCAAGTGGAAGCAAATCAGGTGAAACAAAAAGCGCAGCATGATAAAGGCAAGAAGACACTTCGCCAGTTTTGAGTGTACGTTGTTTCCAGGGTACACAGAACGGTCATCAGCAGATGTGGGCCACTAGTGTATATGGACCGCCTCAGAGACAGGGTGCGCAGAGTGCACTAGTGTATATGGTCCGCCTCAGAGACAGGGTGCGCAGAGTGCACTAGTGTATATGGTCCGCCTCAGAGACAGGGTGCGCAGAGTGCACATTGACCATTTGCTGTTGTCCAGGGCAATACATTTACCAGAGAATGAGGAAGAGGCACAGTGCCATCTTTCCAGGAGGTGCCTAACACCCTAGAGGAGAGGGAAGCATGTTCATCTGCCCCAGCTGGAGATGGACTGGACCCTCCTAATGGACCTGAACCAGCTGTTTCTGTTGATGTTACTGCTAGAGGAATATCTTTGGAGATTGATCCTGTGAGAACCGCTGCAGGGCAGACGAGTTTTCAGAGATGCTATCCTGTGAGAGCAAGAAAACCACCAGACAGGCTAGACTTATAATAGTTAGTTAAGAACAATTTCAGTCCAAGGCCAGAATAATGCCCAGAACTTGTACAAGGACAGGGTAGCCCACTCCTGTTTTGTTAGCTAGTTTATGTTATAGTTAATAGTATGCTTCAAAAATAAATAAAATAATAGCAACAGCATAATAAAAGACTAAAAGGGGAGCGATGTTGTGTAATGTAGTAGGTGGGAACCTTATTACAGGGAGATGGCGTCTGGTAGGAAGGTTATTCAGAAAGGAATTCAGTGGAGAGTTGAGTGTGTGGTGCATGGTGTGTGATTAACAATAAAAGGTGTTCATTAAGAACCCCAATCTACAACACATATTACCAACCTTACATAGCACCCTTTCTGGTTGGGAGGGAGATTTACAGCTCAAATTCCTTCTCTCGGTCACACTACTCTTCACAGCAGAGCAGCGTTTGAGGAAGCAAAGACCCTCCCTGCACTTCACAGCAGAGCAGCGTTCGAGGAAGCAAAGCCCCTCCCTGCACTTCACAGCAGAGCAGCGTTTGAGGAATCAAAGCCCCTCCCTGCACTTCACAGCAGAGCAGCGTTTGAGGAATCAAAGCCCCTCCCTGCACATCACAGCAGAGCAGCGTTTGAGGAAGCAAAGCCCCTCCCTGCACATCACAGCAGAGCAGCGTTTGAGGAAGCAAAGCCCCTCCCTGCACTTCACAGCAGAGCAGCGTTTAAGGAAGCAAAGCCCCTCCCTGCACTTCACAGCAGAGCAGCGTTTAAGGAAGCAAAGCCCCCTCCTGCACTTCACAGCAGAGCAGCGTTTGAGGAATCAAAGCCCCTCCCTGCACTTCACAGCAGAGCAGTGTTTGAGGAATCAAAGCCCCTCCTGCACATCACAGCAGAGCAGCGTTTGAGGAATCAAAGCCCCTCCTGCACATCACAGCAGAGCAGCGTTTGAGGAAGCAAAGCCCCTCCCTGCACTTCACAGCAGAGCAGCGTTTGCATCACAGGAAGCAAAGCCCTCCCTGCACTTCACAGCAGAGCAGCGTTTAAGGAAGCAAAGCCCCTCCTGCACTTCACAGCAGAGCAGCGTTTGAGGAAGCAAAGCGTTTGAGGAAGCAAAGCCCCTCCCTGCACTTCACAGCAGAGCAGCGTTTGAGGAATCAAAGCCCCTCCCTGCACTTCACAGCAGAGCAGCGTTTGAGGAAGCAAAGCGTTTGAGGAAGCAAAGCCCCTCCCCTGCCTGCACAGCAGAGCAGCGTTTGAGGAATGCCCCTCCTGCACTTCACAGCAGAGCAGCGTTTGAGGAAGCAAAGCCCCTCCCTGCACTTCACAGCAGAGCAGCGTTTAAGGAAGCAAAGCCCCTCCCTGCACTTCACAGCAGAGCAGCGTTTGAGGAAGCAAAGCCCCTCCCTGCACTTCACAGCAGAGCAGCGTTTGAGGAATCAAAGCCCCTCCCTGCACTTCACAGCAGAGCAGCGTTTGAGGAATCAAAGCCCCTCCCTGCACTTCACAGCAGAGCAGCGTTTGAGGAAGCAAAGCCCCTCCCTGCACTTCACAGCAGAGCAGCGTTTGAGGAAGCAAAGCGTTTGAGGAAGCAAAGGTAATGATCTGCGAACAGGAACCAGTTTGCTGGGTGGTGAAGTTCCTTTTCCTCCTCTTTTAGGTCTCACTAGAACAGGGCTTTCTGTTGTCGTAGAATATGTTGCTATTAAAGTTAAACTGCATTATGCATATCTTATTAATACAAAATTACTGATTGTCGATTTAAAAATCAACAGTCATAAAGACAAGTACTCTCAGAGCCTACGAGAATGCTTTTTTGCTTTTGTGAAACTAAGTGGGGTTTTTTTTACAGAGGAGAAATGCCCATGTATAAATATTTTATTTTCATACTCTTAAAAAATGTATTTTAATGATTTTGTTCCCATCAGTCCCATTGGTTAAGTTTTCATGT
Source organism: Huso huso (assembly GCA_036884735.1). Taxonomy (NCBI): domain Eukaryota; kingdom Metazoa; phylum Chordata; class Actinopteri; order Acipenseriformes; family Acipenseridae; genus Huso; species Huso huso. The sequence goes on along the minus strand of CM072675.1, from coordinate 16,649,292 downwards.
CTGTATTTCAAGTGTATTTTCCCATAGTACTATGCTTCCAATGAGAGAAAATGAAATGGCTGTTGTTTGTGAATAAAAGCTTCAGATAGGAAAGCACTAGGGCGTACAGTAGGAAGGTGTTTATTACAGGACTGTATTTGTGTATGTACCGAGGTATGATAATGAAGAATATTTATAATCCATATACTGTACATATCTGTACCCCCATTAGTGTTCATATCTATCATTCACATTAGCTGGATGGATTATTATTCACACACAGTACTGTATTAGTGCGCATGGCTGCTGAGTGAGAATCTAATTTCTATTGTTTCAGTGCTGATGTATAACACAGTGTCATTATGGATTAATTCTGTAAAACCAAAGTGCCTTATTTATTATACACTGTCATGGGATAGTAATATCACTCACTAACCCAGAAGTTAAATATCTTGGAGATCAGGCATTTCCAGCTAACAGCCTTCTAGCAGCTCCTTTGGTCATCCTATAATGCTTTACTATTGATCAGAACGATTATTTAATCATATTGTTTATGTTGTAGACATTGTTATCTCTGTGCTTGTGTTTCTGAATTGAACAAACATTGGGGGGCCTCATTCACTAAACATAATTTCACCTGCGAAAATAAAACGATTCATTCGACCAATTTTCACATTACTAAATTCCCCTAATTCACAAACCCCATTCATCTAATTTTCAGCATGCAAAATTATCCAAATCGGAAATGAAATTAATATATTTAAATTAGGCAAAATACACATTATATTCCCATTTCTACCAGTTGTAGGAAAGTGGAAAAAATGTGTTGAGTGGAGAAAAATTTCGAAAAGGGCAAACCCTATGAAGCCAGGTTTACAATGGAAGAACCGATAGTCCTGGTTGGAGAAATTTGCCGTTATTATAACAAACTATTTGGTTCCGAAAGTTTAAGCATGACAGGATGGGAAAAAGAAAAAATATGGAAACTGATCACAAGCAATATGCATGCAGTGTCTTTTGTACAGTCAACCCTCTTTATACCTCCATTTTAATAAAACATTAATCTTTTTTAAAACTGCAGTACTAGTTCTAAACACAACAGTAGGTCTACTAGTGATGTTTTATCATCTTTTCCCATCTGTATGAAACATACATGGTTACTTTTGAGGAACAGTTTATACTTAATAATAATAATTTTAAAAAATACACACTCATTTAGTGTCAAATCACCCAAACAACAATTCCATAAAAACAAATTTTTAATTTTTTTTTTTTACTGTACTGGTCATTTTAACTTTGTTGTTTGTGGCACACTGTAAACCTGCTGAATACTATCCCCCATTGAACGATGCCATCGATTTATTTCACAAAGCAATTTAAGCTCAACAGCATTCTCTTTTAAGCAGTTAAAAAAAACGTAGAATATGTACAGGCAAACACTTTTTTTTTTAAACAAAGTAAAAAAAAAACTTTTCTGCTGTTTACAAAACTGATGCTTTAGTTTACGTCAGCCTTCATTTGTGCAAAAACTTGCACGTAAACAAACAAACCTCTTAGCATAGCAGAGGCAGAAGTGTTAAAGGGACTAGGAGCTCTTAAAATAAACAAATCCCCTGGGCCGGATGAGATCCTCCCAATAATACTCAAAGAAATGAAAGAAGTTATTTACAAACCGCTAACCAAGATCATGCAACAGTCTCTTGACACAGGGGTTGTACCGACAGACTGGACAATTGCAAACGTAATACCGATCCACAAAAAGGGAGACAAAACTGAACCAGGTAACTACAGACCAATAAGCCTGACTTCTATTATATCTAAACTTATGGAAACTATAATAAGATCTAAAATGGAAAATTATCTATATGGTAACAATATCCTGGGAGCCAGTCAGCATGGTTTTAGGAAAGGGAGATCGTGTCTAACCAACCTGCTTGATTTTTTCGACAATGGATAATTGCAAAGCATACGACATCCAGAAAGCTTTTGACAAAGTCCTGCATAAAAATGCATGCACATGGATTAGGGAGTGGTTAACATGTAGAAAACAGAAATTACTGATTAGAGGAGAAACCTCAAAATGGAGCGAGGTAACCAGTGGTGTACCACAGGGATCAGTATTAGGTCCTCTGCTATTCCTAATCTACATTAATGATTTAGATTCTGGTATAGTAAGCAAACTTGTTAAATTTGCAGACGACACAAAAATAGGAGGAGTGGCAAACACTGTTGCAGCAGCAAAGGTCATTCAAAATTATCTAGACAGCATTCAGAACTGGCCATTTAATAGAGAAAAGTGTAAAGTATTGCACGCAGGCAATAAAAATGTGCATTATAAATATCATGTGGGAGATACTGAAATTGAAGAAGGGATCTATGAAAAAAGACCTAGGAGTTTATGTTGACTCAGAAATGTCTTCATCTAGACAATGTGGGGAAGCTATAAAAAGGCCAACAAGATGCTCGGATATATTGTGAGAAGTGTTGAATTTAAATCAAGGGAAGTAATGTTAAAACTTTACAATGCATTAGTAAGACCTCATCTAGAATATTGTGTTCAGTTCTGGTCACCTCACTACAAAAAGGATATTGCTGCTGAAAGAGTGCAAAGAAGAGTGACCAGAATTATTCCGGGTTTAAAAGGCATATGCAGACAGGCTTAAAGAATTGAATCTATTCAGTCTTGAACAAAGAAGACTATGCGGCGATCCGATTCAGGCATTCAAAATTCTAAAAAGTATTGACAATGTCGACCCAAGGGACTTTTTCAACGTGAAAAAAGAAACAAGGACCAGGGGTCACAAGTGGAGATTAGATAAAGGGGCATTCAGAACAGAAAATAGGAGGCAGTTTCTTACACAGAGAATCGTGGGACTCTGGAACCAACTCCTCAGTAATGTTGTTGAAGCTGACACTCTGGGATCCTTCAAGAAGCTGCTTGATGAGATTCTGGGATCAATAAGCTACTAGCAACCAAACGAGCAAACGAGCAAGATCCTCTCGTTTGTAAACTTTCTTATGTTCTTGTGTTCTAAAAATGATTTTCTTTTAACACTAGAACGACCATGTTTTAGGCATACCTAGAACAACCATGACTGGTCAATTTGACCAGCGTATTAAAAACAACATAAATATTATAATGAAAGGACAAACAATTGAATATAAGTCGTAGTTTTATTCAGGAACGTCATATAAAGCATCAACACAACCGAAACATTGTAAATAAACGAACATTTGAACAGAAATGTGTTTATATACAGACATATTACATAACGAGCAACCTCAAAAAGCAGTAAAAAATGAAATAAACAATTATTTGAAAACACATTTGTGTATATACAGGTATATTATGTACATACAAAACTTTACAACTGAAACGATGTAAATGAGTATCAACATTTTTAAAAATAAATGGGTTATATTGCCTACATAACAAAGCACAACCGAAGCTATGCATTTATATACAGACATACTATAATCGAAATCTTTGAAGCATTGAATTGACAACAGAACTGGCACAAGGCACAGGTGTTGTTGTCCATCAAATCAACAGTACGAAGGTCACTCTTGAAATCAGGACTTAAAGGATGGAACAATGGTCAAAGGTGCTTTGGACTATTGATGGATGGACAATAACACCTGTGCCTTCTGCCAGTTCTGTTGTCAATTCCACACTTGTCTTCATCTGCTATTTCTTGGCACAAATCTAAAATAGATTGCCTATTTAATCTGCAATTCGCTATGATTTCATTGTCTGTATACAAAAGGGCTCGTTCTATACAAGCAGACCCTTGGTAAAGGTGCACAGTGATGTTGCTGTACTAACTGACATCCTCTTTGTATACGGTACACTAGGACCATGGTATTGTAGCATAAGGGAAATCTCAATCCTTTAAATAAACTTTTGCTAGGATTTCACAAGCTCCAAACATGTGAAAATTACCTTGCGAGATTGACTCAATTTCGCCTGATTAAATACTATGTGAATAAGGAGAAATAAAGTTTTAATTATTCATGAGCCACTTGTAATGTGAGTAATCACACAACAGTCCAATATACCTGAAACCTCTGCTATTGATGAATACACCATGCGAATACACCATGCGTAAACTAGGCTTTTAAATAAACAATGCGTAAACTAGGCTTTCAAATAAACAATGCGTAAACTAGGCTTTCAATACACCATACTAAACTAGGCTTTTATTTATTTATTTTTTTACTATATTCTTGTCTGACTTTATGGCTACTACATCTCTCCATTGCCACTCTCCCAAAGCATGAATCTTCTAACCCTACTGTAAGACATCATCGCAAAACAAGCGCTGTTGGTATTTATCCATTTATTCTGAAGATGAAGTAAATATTGGAATTGGTTTATCAATCACTACTAAATGTAATAAGCACATGCCACCCAAATGACATCCTGAGCTGTAGTTTAAACTCGCTCTAGTGGTCTGGCTATACAGGCACCAGCATACAGCACTTTATCATTATATATTAAGTGACAAACCAAAGAATGCTGCTGTTTTGTTGTCAGAAGAGGTAAGAAATGCACTACACTTTAAATCTGGGGTTACCATTTCTATGAATACTCCTCGTTAGAACACCTGAAATGAAAATCAGGCCCATAGTTTGTCATATACATAATCATGACCATGTATGACCATGGTAATGACCATGGTAATCCAAGAGCAAAAACTTTATATAGTTTTGCATTTTGCTATGTCGTTATTCTTTTGTATGTTTTACCATGCTTTCACTTCACTGTGCTCTAGCATAGTATACCACAGGGTAGAGAGATTGTTTATAAGAATGTACTCAGCCTGGTTTTGAGTGACTGGCCTTGCTCTTCTCACACAGCATCTCGCCCTGTGCCTTCATTTTACAGGCTGGAAAGATCCTCCTTCTCTCTCGCCAGAGGAATTCCAGCATTCACAGCAGATCCCTCACCTGGGGTGCTGCATAGGTATGTTCCATTAAACTGTTTTCAATGGTAACGTGCTTCTCTTGGTTGTTTTTTTTCTCATTCATTTTGGTGGAAAAAACAATCAAAGATAGGTTGAAATAAAATGGAAAAGAAAATGCACTCATTTTAAATTATCTTAATCCTTTCAGTTTCACCTGCCTCTACATTGTAAAGCTGTACCTTTCACTTTCACCTGCCTCTGCACTGTAAAGCTGTACCTTTCAGTTTCACCTGCCTCTGCACTGTGTAGTATTACAATATTGTGTGATAATATATTGTGACCCATATGTTATTCTGTTTCTAATATTCAAGCACTGTACACTAGGATCACATCCTCAGTATATTCATCTGACCCCAGGGTGCAATCATTTGGTGTTAAATGTACTGCAGCAGCACAGTGTGTGTTGTGAGAATGTAATACAATTATATTTTACAACACATTTCCCTACAATTTACCCACAAGGGATATCCTTATTTATTTATTTGTTTGTTTATTTGAATGAAACAGTATGGCAAAGAAGAAATACAATTTTGTAAACCCCACTGTGAAAATAACCTAGTTCACATCCTAGTACAGACCTAATCGTGCTGTAGCTCTATAACCTAATAAACAGGATGCTGAGTTATTGCAGCTCAATGATCAAAACAGTGGGTGTGATAGAAATGGAGCGCGTGGTCCGCACAGCAGCCTAGCCGTCGAGTGAGGGAGAGGGAGAGGGGGGGGGGGGGGGGGGAGCCTCGGGGCTCAATCTGCAAGTAGCAGGCAGGACATTTCCGACCCATTGATTCTGCCTATACAACAAGAAAATGTATCTACCCAGTTACACTGCGGTCTGAACCCTTTCCTGCCCCCCTCCTCACCACAACATCGAGCTTTGGTTAGATATTACAGGACAAATTCAAATAAAACTAGTTCATTTACTTAACCTTAAGACATACAATCATATTTAGAAATACTAAAAAAACATAATAAATTAAATGACACACGTTTTGACTAGATGTCATTTGCAAGACATTTTAGGCATCCCCAAATCTTTTCTGTCAAAACATTTGAATGTATTAAGTTTCTGCTGCTAAAGCCCTGTTGAGTGCTTTATAGTTATGGATGATAAGATGATATGGATGATGTTCTTGGATAATCAAAAATACAACTTTACTACAATCCTTGACTGACTTTCATGGGGTTTCCATGCGGGTAAATTTCCACGTGAAATGGCAATGCGCGTGCACGTTTGGGAGAATTACTCAGGTAAATCAGGTTTGTGGCCGAAAAAAACGGCCAAAGAGAGGGATAGGGTAAATCTCATTTACTCGTGTAAATGACAAAACACACGGGAAAATCATGCCCAGTTTCGCATGGAAACCCGCTTTTCACGTGTAAATGTTATGAACGTGTTTATCCTTAACTATAAATATTGCAAGGGATCGGGTCAGTTGTTACTGTGCATTCCAAGACGGCAGAAAGTAGTGGCTGATGGGTGGTTTTATGGTTAGCAGTGGAGTAGTTCACCTTAATGCTAATGCGGGTGGCCTTTTTTATTATTGTTTTATGCTGTGTCTGGTTTGTCATTTTGTATATATCTTGTGGGTTTACAGTTCTGTATAAAACCACTTACCATGAACTGCGTTATGCATTTGTTATAGTATCAAAGCAGCTGTTTGAGAATACCCTTGCTGTAAAAACAAAGTTAAACACGAAGAGCAAATGAGCTGCTTAACTGAATTAATTCCCGTCCTTTTTTTGATCCCAACTATGTCCGAAGACAACGCACGTCTGCCCTCCACGTTAATAAATATAGTTTGTGAACTGGATGTCATGAGTCAGCTCGATCGCCCAAAACAGTGCAACAACATCCAAGTTGTTGATGCCCTGTCAGAACTGACGAAATAAAATTGCAAATGAACGTACTGATTGTGTTTTATTTGTTTGCATCATTAATATTTAACACAGCAGTAAATCCAACACAACTTAAAAGAAAGGAGAGCATCTCTGACAGCACGAGCCTCCTCAAATTGAAAAACAATTTGGTCAAGAGCAGTAAAGCACATTATTAACCAAGCAGGCACAGGGTATTTTGCTTTATTATAGCAGCTTAGATTCACTCGTGTACCAGTTGTCTGCGCATGGAAACTACATTTTCACAAAATGTCACTAGTAATCTTCCAAAACAGCACGAGTACTTTACGCACAGCTAATTTACATATCAACCCCCACCTTTCCTATTCATTTGCATGACGTCGGGTGAAAAGCCCGGTTTACTCGAGTAAAATAAACTGAGCGAATGGAAACCCCAAAAAGCATTTTACACAAGACATTTTTCTCGTGTAAATGTCTCTAGTTAAAAAAAAACTTGCATGGAAACCCTTCTCAGCAGTGTGGTAATAGATGGTATATTTACTGTAAACATGGGTACCAAATGGACTATTGCAAATGTGCTGCTGCTGTTAAGATAATATACAGGTGTTGGACACAACTCTATAAATTGTTTGAGAGGCAGTGAGATATTTATGGGTTCTGTGACCAAAGCACCTCCATCATACCCTTACAAACTGTGTCATTATTTAATGGTTTCTTAGATGTGTTTAAGATTAGGCAACATAAGTTATAAACGTTAGTATTTATTATAAATACTTAAAAAGGTCTGCTGGGGGATTCAACATTCTCCTGTGGTCTTTCCACCCCACAACCCTACCCCCCCCACACACACACACTCCCTGTCCGCCGCCCTGCATGCATTTTTAAAGAACCTGATGAAAGGCTGGTATTTTATAAATAAACAGTTTTAATCACTGTTTATCAACTGGTTGACCTTATTCATAATTCAAAAATAGATGTGAGCTGTTATCCAACAATGAGTTGCAATGGAATGTATGTCCAGGAGAGACAGGGTTATCATGGTATATATTCACAACAATATTGCCGTTTACAATGCTTCTCCCATGGTACTGTGCATTTACTGTCCTTTGTCATAGTTAACCATGCTTTCACCATGCCATCACCATGCTTTGTTACACATGGTGTACAGCAGTGCTTTGTATTTGATTTTGAAGTGAAATTTGAAGCATGTTGAATTGGGAGTTTTGCAGTATAATGGTGAGCAGAGTCAGTGCAGCGCATGCAGGGACAAGGCTTATAATAATTGCTAACTGTAACAATGTTTTCATCCCCAATTACCTCCATTAAAGAGAGTGTGGATTGTGTTTGTGGTGCCTGGTCCAGTCTGTCCTGGAGCTAGAATTTCTCCCCTGCTCAGCGAGGTGTGAGCTTGTGAAGCACCACTGGTCTACTCCACGGACCTGTCACTGAGGCTTTGCACTGCTACATCCTGCACAGCTTAGCAAGAGAGACAGAGCAATGACCATGGAGAGGGCTGGGTCTTTGGAGAGCATGATTGTGTGCACAATACAACCCAGTTTGCTATTGAGAAAGCTCTAAGGATTGGCTTTCTGGTTCATTCGGGAGGTAGTTATTGTGCCAGTGAGATATTGCTCAGATGTTGAGAAACTGTTTCACCATGTCCCCTTGTACAGAACCTCACTCAGTAACATTAACCCTTTGCGGTCCTATGTCGGACCTGGTCCGACATCATCAAAAAGACGTAAAAAACAGGTCTCTAGTAGTTTTTTCTCCCGGGAAAAAGCCGAGAAAACCATTAAATGGCCGAGTGAGACAGATAGGAGCCGAGAGAAGCCGAAAAAAAAGGGGGCGGATCTGAGCAATACACTTAGCCCCGGCACCACAGAGATAACACGGACATAAACAAACAAAATAGCTGCTTCTGCATCCAGCGCACAAAGAATATCGCAGACCTTTGCAGAGCTTTTTGAGATGTTATAGTAATAAAATAATGACTTGGATCGCATTATTGAGGAGTTTGGTTATAAAACAAGTGATCAGGAGATGATTTATCAGTATGCACAACTATGAAGAGGTATGTGAAAAATACAGCGAACAAGGGGTGGGGTGGGGCTGGAGATGCAGTACTGAGTGTCCTGTTGATATGCAGTGCCTTTTAAACGTGTTTTACTGTGAAAAAAAAATACTTTTAAACAGCGCGTCTGAAATAAACTGCGCGTGTGAAAATAAATTGGACCTGACGCACCTGAGACGGGCTGAATAAATGGACCGCAAAGGGTCAATACAGCATAGATACAGAACCACAGATTTTGCAGTATGTTCCTTAAACATACATATGTGTGAGATATGGTTTGCCATTTGCTATAAGATTCTTTGAAATCAATAAAAAAGGAGTTGACAAAGTTACCCTAACCAGGACCAGAGGACACAGATGGAAATACAGACTTAGGACAGAGGGTAGGAGACACTTCTTTATACAGAGAGTGGCAAGGTTATGGAATGGGTTATCTAGCCATGTTGTTGATGCCGAATCATTAGGATCCTTTAAGACCAGACTTGACAAAGTTTTGAGATCATTCAGCACTAGGAACCGGATGAACACTGACGAGCCGAATAGCCTCTTCTTGTTCATACATTATTTAAATGTTCTTATGTAAAAAGCATTGCAATTGGTGTTTTCAAAGAAATAACTAAATCAACCGACATATTCCCTAGATTACATATTCAATGCCAATAATGTTTTGGAGTAACTAGCTTTGAGAATCCAGCGTTAGAGATTTCATTGCTAGTTTGTGCCATTACTTATCCAAATAAATAATCATGACACGTTAAAATGCATGCACAATGTTTCCTCTTGTTGGTTCAGCCACCAGGGCCTCTTTGATGACTGGTGTTGGTAAAACTGCACTGAACAGGAACTATTGACAAATTACATTTTGTGGGAGCATGGAGCACAGCATCATTCTGTATAGATATACTGTAGGTGGACTCCAATTTAATTTAGGTGAAACAGACTTTAGATATATAGATACCCGACCTCAGCTTTACTTTGCTTGAATGCCTGTTAAATTCACATCATGCTGTGACAGGATGGTCACGATAAGGAGACAACGTACACAGTTGCATTGAGTTCTAAATAACGGAAGGTTTATTATTTTTATACAACAAAGTTTTGAGGGCGAAATCAAAACAAAACAGAAAATCCAGGACTTGCTTCTCCGTGCCTTTTAAAAAGTCATTTTCAATCCAACAAGGTCTCACTATTCACCTGATCTCTGGATCTCGCCCCTCCTCTCATCTCCCGTTCCAAGCACCAACCCCTGTGTACAACAACCTGATCCCTCTTGAACCTGTGGCCCTGCCCCTGGAGTCATGGAAATACCAATCACTAATTTACAGGTGTTTATAATTCCCCTCTCTCCCGAGTGGCCGTGCCCCATGCACATAGATTGTTGCCCTTCATCAGGGTGGCATTGCCCACACTAGAGACTTCAAGTGATCCTGGTGAAGGGTACTTTAGGCTGGGCTGACATCCTCTGCTGTAGGGAGGTGGAATTGCAAGCCAAAATCCCTTTATCTCATCACATACCCCATCCCTTAGAGTGGAGCCGAAGGAACACTCTGACAAATCTAACCCACCCCCCCCCCCCATTTTCCCCACCCCCTGGGAATCTGCATTCTGATGGAACTTACCTGCTCTGAGCCTTACCTGGAAGGCGAAGGGTTGTAACTAGGGGTAAAATTCTGCCGGTACTCATCGGTATTCCGTACCCAGACTTATTTTGATACCGGTATCGGGACACATTTAATCTGCTTTTCATCCAATGCAGATGCATTCCATCCACCACACAGTCCACCAGCGCAACATTTCTCAAATGCACTTTCATTAAGCACAGTTCATGCTGCTTGCATTCTGTTTCCTCATACTGCTTCTATTTCTGTTAGCTGCTATTGGCCACCATTAACGTCAGTATAATCACTGCATGTTGATTGGACGAGCCTTCATTCTGATCAGATTTTATTTTGGCATGAATCGCAGATCTCCGTCCATTTCGCTTTGTGTCAGTGCTCATTTGTTGATCAACGAGAGAAGACTTTAGCAGTGCAACGTGAAAACAGCGGAATGGTGTAATTATTATTATGAAGTAATATTTATTTAGTGTGGTGGAGAAACTATCTGAAATATTTAAAAACAAACATTGCTGCACATGAATTTGAAGGCAAATATCCACGTCAGTGTTTGCCATAAATTACATAGTTGATAAATATTAAAAATAATTATCATAACGCATTTTGCCTTGCACCGATTTACCACATTGCCAGAATTTGCGCAAAATGTTCTAAAATGGCAAGTGATGTGTGGGACAGTAGGGATTAACAGTAACATAAAAAACAGGATCAAAGTGCAGCTTCAGATTTGGTAAGCGAGTCAGAATCGGGAAACAGATGTAGGTGTGCTTCACGCTTTTCAAACACTGGCCCAACTTGCAAGGTACATGTTAAGCATAGTGATCAACGTTTTGTTTTGTTGTGATCCTAGTATATTCTGTTATGAGGACTGTAATAAACGAAAACCAAAACGATTAGGTGTTTTTTCTTTGTACAATGCCCACTTTTCTAAAACATTTCAAAGAGTTTATATAACTTAATTGTGAGTATACACTTGCGTGCACATCTAAAAAAGGGCAGAAGTAAACCACAGTAATGATATTACTTTATGAAAATGTGTCTTTTGCCACTTTGTTTCTTGTGTAGAAACTACAATATCAGGGATAAAATATACTGTTTCTGCCTGAAAGAATCTTTTTCTGGAATAGATCATGGTAATCTACACAGAAACACAACAGAGACGCACATAGAACATATTACTGTAAAATAAGTAATATGTACAAAATAAAAGAAACAGGGATATATGTTCTAATCCAAGGCTATTATTGTAGCATGGCCAGGTCCTGTTCTAGGTGAGTATCCTGTGTCTGTAAAGTATGGGGGTGATTTCAGAGAATACTATGGCGATTAAAATGGCCAAGTAAGAACATAACAATATAAGAAAGTTTACAAACAAGAGGCGGCCATTTGGCCCATCTTGCTCGTTTGGTTGTTAGTAGCTTATTGTTCCCAGAATCTCATCAAGCAGCTTCTCGAAGGATCCCAGGGTGTCAGCTTCCCACAATTCTCTGTGTAAAAAAGTGCCTCCTATTTTCGGTTCTGAATGCTCCTTTGTCTAATCTCCATTTGTGACCCCTGGTCCTTGTTTCTTTTTTTCAGGTCGAAAAAGTCCCTTGGGTCGACATTGTCAATACATTTTAGAATTTTGAATGCTTGAATCAGATCGCTGCGTAGTCGTCTTTGTTCAAGACTGAATGGATTCAATTCTTTTAGCCTGTCTGCTTATGACATGCTTTTTAAACCCGGAATAATTCTGGTCACTCTTCTTTGCACTCTTTCTAGAACAGCAATATCCTTTTTGTAGCGAGATGACCAGACACAGTATTCTAGATGAGGTCTTACTAATGCATTGTAAAGTTTTAACATTACTTTCCTTGATTTAAATTCAACACTTTTCACTATATATCCGAGCATTTTGTTGGCCTTTTTTATAGCTTCCCCACATTGTCTAGATGAAGACATTTCTGAGTCAACATAAACTCCTAGGTCTTTTTCATAGATTCCTTCTTCAATTTCAGTATCTCCCTGTCACAAAGACGGCCGGAGTGGGTGGCGTCAGACCAGATGCAGGAAATAAACAGACAGAGATGTGTGGTTTGGTGAAGCTGAGCGAATGCTTTCGCTCAGCATTTAATAAACAGAACAGAAAATAAAAGGTTTGAAACAACAAAACACAGGACACGGCACTTGAGGCCAAAATAAATAGACAAACAAAACGTACTACACAGACAAAACACGGTGAGCAGATTTTAGCTACTACTATTCTTATTATTATTATTATCACCTCCGTCTCCAATCCCGTTCTCCACTCACCGAACACCCAACCCCGACTGCAAGAAATGTGCGTCTATATATACTATTGTGCTGGGATTCAATTACTAATTAATTATTCACTTGAATCCCAGCACGTGAATTAATTCTGTGCAACCCGTGCTCACATATTACATTTAACCAGCACGTGAAGTGATTTGTGCCCTCCTCGTGCCTAAATATAAATCTACATTTTTAAATACACGTGAAACACAGACCCGTTTATATCCCGTGTACCAATGACTATACACCAACATTAACACACGCAACATACAACACATAACACACAAAAATACACAGGGGCGGGCACTTCGTCACATATACCCCCCTGTTAAAGCACACATGGCCTCAATGGCCACCTCCCCTTAAAAAATCCAGCAGTCCAGAACAAAGTCTCGGGCTGGGAAGGGAGGCTTCAGTGGGCCCATGGCTGGCCATGCTGTCAGCACCCCTGCCGGTAGTGGCACGGCTGACAGCCTGCTGGTCCATGCCTGCAGCGAAATTGCTGCGGGGATGCTGGTCTCCTGACCTCTCCCCTTTCTTCGTAGCCGGTAGCTCCCCTTGGTGGGGCTCCGACCACAGTACTTCCGGCAGCAAAGAAGCTGCAGTGGGAGCAGGTCTCCCGGACCTCCCCACAATCTCCGGCAGCAAAACTGCTGCAGTGGGAGCAGGTCTCCGGACCTCCCCACGATCTCCGCAGCGAAACTGCTGCAGTGGGAGCAGGTCTCCTGACCTCCCCCATCTCCGGCAGCGAAACTGCTGCTGGGGTTGGTGGTCTCCAGACCTCCTCCCCTTCTTCGTGGCCGACAGCTCCCCTTTCTGGGGCTCCGGCCACCGTACTCCTGTGGTGGAGGGTGCGGGAAGCAGAGACAGCTCCTGCTGTTCTGCTTCTGGCAGTGGCGGAGGCAGAGGCAGCTCCTGCTCCTCTGCTCCTGGAAGTGGCAGAGGCAGCTCCTGCTCCTCTGCTCCTGGCGGTGGTGGAGGCAGAGGCAGCTCCTGCTCCTCTGCTCCTAGTGGAGGAAGCGGTGGTGGTGGCGGAGGCAGAGGCAGCTCCTGCTGCTCTGCTCCTTGCGGTGGTGGTGGCGGAGGCCATGGGGCTGATGCTGGCCACTCAGAGGGAGGCTGTGGCAGTTGGGCTGGTGTGCGCCGTGCTCCCTTCAGCAGCATAAATAGAGGCTGCTGGGGACACCAGCATCCTGCCCTTCTCCCCCAGAAAAATTCAGGGGTTGAGCCTGTAACTCCTCCCCTTCTGGCTCTTTGGGACGGCAGCGATGGCTCCTCCCCTTTAGCTCTCGGGATGGCAGCAGCAGGTGAACCAACAGGTATTCTCCCTCTGCTGGTAGCTTGGGTCCTAGGGCTGTGGAAGCCCCGACTTCCCTCTCTTCGGGCTGTGGACGCACCGACTCCTCCCTTTTGGGCTGTGGACGCACCGACTCCTCCCTTTTGGGCTGTGGACGCACCGACTCCCCCCCTCTTGGGCTGTGGATGTTCGGGCTCCCCACTCAGGCGTAGGACGTTCGGGCTCCTCCCACTCAGGCGTAGGACGTTCGGGCTCCTCCCGCTCAGGCGTAGGACGTTCGGGCTCCTCCCGCTCAGGCGTAGGATGCTCAGGCTCCTCCCGCTTGGGCTGTGGACGCTCAGGCTCCTCCCGCTTGGGCTGTGGACGCTCAGGCTCCTCCCGCTTGGGCTGTGGACGCTCAGGCTCCTCCCGCTTGGGCTGTGGACGCTCAGGCTCCTCCCGCTTGGGCTGTGGAGGCAAAACCAGCAGGCATTCTTCCTCTGCTGGTGGAGATGGGGACAGCAGGCATTCTTCCTCTGCTGGTGGACCTGCTACCTGGGCTGCTGTTCCACTTATAATTGCCTCCAGGTAGCTGAGGACCAACCCCACACCTTCATCCCAGGTGCTTAGGGTCTGTTCCTCGCATATGCCTCCCATCGCTCTCTGTCCATAAACCGCAGGAACCGGACGGCTACTGGGATAGACTGGGCCTCCAGCCCAGCATTCTCCAGAATCCAGTCCCGCAGTTTGATGGCGTCTTCTGCATTTTTTTTTTTTGTTTTGTTTTTTTTTTTTTTTTTTTTTTTTTTTTTTTTTTTTTTTTTTTTTGGTTTTTTTTAATCCAAATATGAGGTTCCTGCTCTGGCCTGAGTCCTGGAGGCGCTGTAGATCCCACGCGAGGACACCACGTGTCACAAAGACGGCGGAGTGGGTGGCGCCAGACCAGATGCAGGAAATAAACAGACAGAGATGTGGGTTTGGTGAAGCTGAGCGAATGCTTTCGCTCAGCATTTAATAAACAGAACAGAAAATAAAAGGTTTGAAACAACAAAACACAGGACACGGCACTTGAGGCCAAAATAAATAGACAAACAAAACGTACTACACAGACAAAACACGGTGAGCAGATTTTAGCTACTACTATTCTTATTATTATTATTATCACCTCCGTCTCCAATCCCGTTCTCCACTCACTGAACACCCAACCCCGACTGCAAGAAATGTGCGTCTATATATACTATTGTGCTGGGATTCAATTACTAATTAATTATTCACTTGAATCCCAGCACGTGAATTAATTCTGTGCAACCCCGTGCTCACATATTACATTTAACCAGCACGTGAAGTGATTTGTGCCCTCCTCGTGCCTAAATATAAATCTACATTTTTAAATACACGTGAAACACAGACCCGTTTATATCCCGTGTACCAATGACTATACACCAACATTAACACACGCAACATACAACACATAACACACAAAATACACACAGGGGCGGGCACTTCGTCACACTCCCATATGATATTTATAATGCACATTTGTATTAGCTGTGTGCAGTACCTTACAATAAGATTTGAACCATGATAGGATAAGGCCAGACAGCCCTACTGTGCTTTCAGGACGATTCAGTAGGATGGAATGGTCTACAGTATCAAAGGCAGCACTTAGATCTAGAAGAATTAAAACTGATGGAAAGCCTGTGTCAGAGCTTATCAGCAGATCATTCACAACTCATCACACATGCAAACAAAATAAACAGGATTTAGCAAGCAGCAAAACTGTGTAATAAAGTTAAAACTGACAACCAGTCTGCTGCCGAGTAACATTTAATATTGGCTATCTTTCTGAAATGGTAAAAAGATACTTCCCTAATATGAGTCTCATGTATGTATATATATTTTACAGGAATATATATATATATATATATATATATATGTGGGTGGACTGGGAACAAAGGAAAAAAGGAAAAAAAGGTATGGTGGCAAAGTTACACTTGTGTATAAGTGTTTGTGACTGGTAAGCGGCTTAGCCGTCCAGTCTGGTAGTGAGGGATTGTGGCTAGTTTAGCACTTCAAACTGGAGTTTTGTTTTTGTTTTGTTTATTTTGTTTGTGTGAAAATAAATATATAGGCACTGCCCTGTTTAAAACCTACCATTGCTTGGGAAGTGCTGTTCTTTTACTAAAAGACAAGTGAGGACAGTCTTGCATGTGGCAAACATACCCAGCGTTGTCACTATATATACACATATAATTTCTACTAGTATTCTGACCATCGCACAGTTCAGACCACACTCCGCCAGCCCCTTTCATAAAATGAGATCTCCCTCTCTTTGGTCAAGCCATGAAGGAATATGTTAGGCATTCACCTGCAGAAATCAGACAAACATATGCTATCAATAGTACGTACTGATCTCCACATTTAGCAAAGTTTAACAATAACAAAATGTTGGTTGACAACAAGACATAAATGATAACACGCTCCTGTTTACAGTTTTTAAAAGAATATTCCGAAATGGAAATGATTTTGTAAAGACATGAATGCATTTTATACATTTCTTCCTACCAAAAATGACTTCTCTGGAATGTCACTTGTGCTGAGTTAGAAAACATACTGCTCTGTATCACCAGATTTATATAACACCATTTTAAAATTCAAACACAGAATTAATTATCCCCCATATTGCTTATTAGTTTATTAAAATGGTATGCTATTGCACTTCTAGACATTGTGTGCATGTGTTTTTTTGTCTATATTGTTTATTTTATTTGTATATTATTTGTATATTAATATCTGTATTATATTAGTTATATTATAGCATATTATACATATCACCAGATTTATATATAGTGCCATTTTAAAATTCAAACACAGAATTAATTATCCCCATATTGTTTATTAGTTTATTAAAATGATATGATATTGCAATTAATACAGCACTTGCCAATATCAAGCATGTCAGAGTTGTAATTGATAGGAAAACATTTTAAACTCTGGCAAGTGTGTTCCACAAAGAAAGCTATGTTGTCACTATGTTGCCTGGGTGCAAAAAGATGAGCAATAGTTTCAATGTAATGATACACAATGCACACAATGCATCAGACTGCCTAAAAACCTGCAGGATTCTTACATGATCTTTCTAGAGAGAGTGGACAACACCATACAACATGAAGAATTACTGCCCACTGTTCAAATTTGTCCCCACCTTTCCAGCCTCAGGGGCAGGGATTAACATTTTTCACATTTGATTTGGCCTCAGTAAATCTGGCTTTTTAAAAAAAATAAAATTCACATACTTGGTGCGTGTCTTTCTTCTGTGCTATTTAGTGTCTCAAGTTCTGTTTTCATCACTACATTATGTGGCAGATGTGGTTGTTTAATTTTCCAGAATGCCTTCTGCAAAACAATGGCAAAAACTTTGTTAAAGTAACGTTAAGGTTTGGTTGTAAAAGTCCAAAAGGTTTGGAAATTGCAAGTTAAGGTAGCCACGCATCCTTAACTCTGCACCCTTATGTGTATGTTTCCAGTCGCACTTGACATCACATTTGACATCATCAATGACATCACTGAGCACATGACAAATTCTCCTGAAGACTGGCCATACGGACATAACACTGGGAAATCATAGTCCTTGTGATTGGTAACATGTTCAGTAACTGCATTAGCATTCCCACAGTGTTTGCTGTCAAGCTAATTATTTCACCAGTGTTCTAAGTAAATAAACTCAGAACACAGTAGTGCTATAGAATGAATTAGGAAGCTTCCATGTATTACTGGAACTAATGTTAAACAAGTCATATTTCTCCAAACCCTATCAGCAATATTCATACAAACAGTATTTTCTGTATCTGGCTTTCTTGTATTAACTGCACTGCTTCACGTGGCAAAAGGAGTCATTTTCTGCAGTGTGTGTATGTTTGCACTGTGATTAACCATTCTTCTTTCAAACTGCACAGTTGACTATGAATGCTTGCTAACATACTGTTATGCTGGAAGCCAATTATGACATTAAATGGCCAGTCTTCAGGGAGAATTTGTCATTAGGCTTCCAAAAATCAAAAACACTCACCCATACAACCACAAAAGCCAAAAGAACTTCCAAAGAATTTTTTTTTTATTATTATTTCTAACGTAAAACACATAGCTATGCACTTTGATGCTCTAGTGTAAATAACATGGAATGTATACAATTAAAAAAAAAAATCTCAATTAGACGTCATAAAACAAAAACACAGAAATGCCAAATATACAACACCATTTGAAACACTGTACTGTACAGTCATGCTCGTTTAGTGCAAATACTGCAGTCAGGACCCAGCGTATTGTTATCTGTACTTATTATCATTAAAAAATAAATAAAAAATACTCAGGCTAGACAGAGATGCAGAATCACAGTCAAAGTAGATTTTATAGATTCACTTAAATTTAGTAAATAATATAGCAAACTAGGCTACTCTATGGTTTCATTCACAAGTTGTAAAAATAAAACAAATGGATGCAGACTTTATTTAAGCAATCACCAGCAACAGATCACCTGACAGCATTTTGAATAAACTTTATGAACACAACAAACAGCATGATTACCAAAAACATAAAAAAAAAAAGAGCGTAACATACTGAAATTTAGCTGGCTGCACAAATATGCACTCAAACCCTATTTAAAAAAAATAAAATAGTTACCGATAACAGACTTAAATAAATGAAAAGAATATTTAAATTAAATCCGGTGCTGCCTGAAGTTGCTATTTACACCACAACTGGAAGTAAACTACAGGGTCCACTTGGATTAAACTGAAAGAACCTGAACAGACCACGGATGCTTTCTGAGGAAACCGCATTACTCATGGAATACTGAGGCAAACGCTTAGCAACACAAACTAGTTCTTCATAAAATCAGGATAAAAACTATTTATTTTCTATTTTTTAACAGATCCATATTCTAATAGCGCTCCTTCGGGTTCAAATGCTTAAATAAGTTTAACATTTGCACTCAATTTTAATATTTATACTATAGGCTACATTTTAAGAACATAAGAACATAAGAAAGTTTACAAACGAGAGGAGGCCATTCAGCCCATCTTGCTCGTTTGGTTGTTAGTAGCTTATTGATCCCAGAATCTCATCAAGCAGCTTCTTGAAGGATCCCAGGGTGTCAGCTTCAACAACATTACTGTGGAGTTGGTTCCAGACCCTCACAATTCTCTGTGTAAAAAAAGTGCCTCCTATTTTCTATTCTGAATGCCCCTTTAACTAATCTCCATTTGTGACCCCTGGTTCTTGTTTCTTTTTTCAGGTCATCTGATGTGCAACCTTAACATTATTTTAACAATAGGCTTAATATATATATTTTGTTGGGTGAGTTAAGGTGCTCAAATTTGTTGGCACCCAAGAATGGATAAGAACAAAACATTACAGCTCATTGAAATAATCCCATTTCCTGAAAAGTGATGAAACTTTCCTGACTGAATAAACCTTGAAAAGAGATGAATTATTTTAACAAGAAAAGTTTTGTTGACACATTTTAAGATATATATTTTGTTGTTATTGATATTTATGATTTATTTTCCCTTTTATATTTAAATATATATATATATATATATCAGAAAGAAAATATATATATATATATATATATATATATATATATATATATATATATATATGTATTTGTTTCAGATTATTATTATTAGTAGTAGTAGTAGTATTATGACAGACAGACAGACAGAAGCAAGGAAAACAAATACTACCTAGTTTTCAACAAAGGTACTCTTCTTTCTTTTTGATGATTTGTATTTTGTGAAAACCTTTACTTTGGCCCCTGTGCCCTTTTGTTTTTGTGTTATTTAATTTAATAAATATCGCAGTTTTGCCACGCAATCCAACTTCTTCCTGGTGTGACCTCAACGCTACAGCCAACCTGTCTCAATTACCTGTGTTTTATTACACTTTGATATGCTCTTACTATGGTACACTTTTTTAAGTAGAACAACAGTGTGAAGATGCCCCTTGATTGCCATTAAAGATCACCTGTTGTAATAGTGAATGGTTGATATGGCAATGTGCGCTGGGCATGGTTTGGCTGTGGTGCCACATACTGTACCAGGCATGGCCTGGCAGTGGTTACCCATAGAAATCAAATGCAGGTATCTGGGTAAGGGGTAATGGATAACCAATTGACTCAAAAGGGCCTGCATTGAGCTCATCACCAGTTATCTTGGACTATACAATCAATGAAACACTCAAGGCTGATCAGAGACACCCGTCGATTCCTCTTTCCTTTTTCTTTGTTGTTGTTCCTTGTATTCTTCTTTATTGCATCGGATTGACCTCCTCGCTTCTCTGCACTTCTCAACCCGCAGGGAACTGTCTCAGCCATCCTGACCAAGTGCAAGAGAGACAAAGGATTTATACCTGTCAATAAAAACCTCTGGTAAGTGCTCTGTCTTCCTTTAATCCAACTGCTCTTCACATAGGAAACTTTCAAAGGGGCACAAATCACTGGCTGCTAAAACATGCGTTTTACCTCCATGTAAGGGTGGATAATACAGTAAATAATGACTCAGGCTGTCAGGAGGGTGATACAGAGATCCATTATAAATACGGACCTGGCATACAGCTCAGAATTGGCAGCTGTAAAACAATCTGAACTTATAAAGGCTGACTACAATCTATCATGGAAATGCACAGTGCAGCAAAATGAATTGACAGTAAATCAGAGGGCAGTAGCTTCAAAGTGTTGAGGATTGGGCCCTATAAACCATAGTATGCAGAAGCTGTTACATATGTAACGGGCAGTGTTGACTCCTGTCAGTGAAATGAGGGGAGGTTAAAAGCTCTAAAACCACAAATGCAGACAAGCCTGGCGCCTTCGCTCTGTGGTTAAGATGCTTGCCTGCAATGTCGCTGGTTTGCACATAGACTACACTACTAGCCCGAGTGTAGCCCAATTCTAATGCTTCATCGTATTCACAATTAACTTTTTCTTCTCTTGGCATCAAAACCTAGACATTTTTCCAAAAGATATCAATATCAGAAAAAAAAAGTGTAGCATTGCATCTAGCCAGTGGCTGCTATGAAAGCATGCTCTGAAGACTTGTGATCATGTAAATATATTGATATTATACAACCAATAATCATTTATTAAGACAATCTGCGTGTCATGGTATGAGCTTGTGGTGTAGTGGCGGGCGGGCAAGGCTGGTCAACGGCAGGAATAGCAAACCCAGACTCAGAAAATAAAAGGTTTAAACAAAACTCTTACACTAAACAAACTCTAACACAAATAAACAAAACAGCACCCAAGCTCCAGATATCCCGGTGCAGGGCAGAAAGCACAACCTGCTACTCTCAGCCCTGCTCTCGCGACATGCTCTCCCCACATAGTCTCTTTTATAGGGTATGGTCAGCCATGATTGACTTCAATTATTCAATTCCCACCTGGCCACATTCCACATGTTTCTGTTAAATAATCAAACAATGAAACATTCACTTTCACTGGAAGCGTTCTGGGTGCTGGTAGAGTTGCTCTAACAACTGTGGTTGTTGTTGTTATTATTATTATTACAGTGTGTGAACTATGCATCAGCTGCAGAGTCCCTTACAACAACGTCTCACCCGAAAGACGGAGCACAAGGAGGTTAAGTTTATTTATTGCATTTATATAGTATTGCAAAGCACTGTACAGTACATAGCAGAAAAAATAACAAACCACAACATACAGCATGTCACCCATACAACTGCCACAATCAGACCATTTAAATAACAGATTTAAATAACAGTATGCACTTAATACAAAAGCAGCAATTTTAAGATAAGAAAGCCATTTTATAAAAGTGCGTTTTTAGTCTTGAAAACTGAAATGGTCCCAGCTTCCCTGACAAACAAAGGAAGAGCATTCCATAATTTAGGAGCTCTACAAGAAAAAGCCCTACCTCCCATGTTGCTTTTGTTGACCCTAAGAATAACCAGCAGCCCCACATCCTGTGATCTCAGAGTGCGGTTTGGAAGATACAGGGTCAGTAACTCCTGCAAATAACTAGGTGCTAATCCATTCAGGGCCTTGTAAATTAAAAGCAAAATCTTAAAATCAATTCTATACTGCACAGAGAGCCAGTGTAAAGATGCCAAAACAGGGGTAATATGTTCACTTTTCCTGGTTTTAGTCAGAATTCTAGCAGCGGTATTCTGAACGAGCTGCAAGCGGGATACCACACGTTTTGGGACATCAGAAAAAAGTGACTTGCTCACGGTCACACTGTGAGTGAGCTGGAATTTGAACCAGGAACCTCCTAGTTACAAGCTCTTTTCTTTAACCACTGGACCACACAGCAACCAACATCTTTACAATTTGCAACTTTTTTTGTAGTAAATTAATACAAATTAAATTACTACTCATACAATGGAATTTCCAATAGTTGCTGATGGATTTTCATCTGGCGTTTATGATGTAAACATGTGTCAGTGATTTGTTTGTTTAGGTTTGTGTGATGGATCATGTGTATTAGTGGAGCTGTCTAATAGAATCATGTTGCTGTTGATATAATTAAGTAACATTATTGCACTGTGGATGACAGCTGGGCTTCATTCATACTGCTGTTCTGTAATAAATACATCTCTGTCCTATGACTGCAGGTCGGAGTAGAGCAGGGTTATGTGTTTTAAGGTATTATTAAGAGTCACTGCTTTTGGGATCATTAAAAATAGATGCCTCGTGTTATTGCAAAAGACGATGTTGATTTAATATATAACACATTCAGGGACCCGTGCATAGCCACTTGCTGGTCCCCAAAACTCATCTATAAACCCTGCTGTTAACAGGCATGCTTTGTGCTTTGGCAGTAATTCCACAATCTTTCTTTTAGCTTCCCCGTTTCCAGCAGCAGCACTGAGTGGCTCATAAATGTGCTCCTGTAATTCTCAGCCTTTCAAAATAAATGACCCCAAATGAAATGTAAGTAATTAATTTAGGCAGCCATGGACTGGACTGTAATTATGATTCCAATCAGATGATTTCCCATTTTCATTAAATTAAATTGCAGATGTTTGATTCTAAATTCAAATAACATTTCATTAAATTAAATTGCATTCACAGTGTTTTATTCTAAATGGTCAACCCAGTAACATTACAGAATTTAAAAATAAACTGCTTGGAAATATACCAGGATTACATTTAGAAATACGCAGGGATTACATTTAGAAATACACAGGGATTACTTTAGAAATAGGCAGGGATTACATTTAGAAATACACAGGGATTACTTTAGAAATACACAGGGATTACTTTAGAAATACGCAGGGATTACATTTAGAAATATGTAGGGATTACATTTAGAAATACGCAGGGATTACTTTAGAAATACACAGGGATTACATTTAGAAATACACAGGGATTACATTTAGAAATGCATGGGATTGCATTTAGGGATTGCATTTTACACAGAGAAATTTAAACAGGGATTACTTTAGAAATACACAGGGATTGCATTTAGAAATACGCAGGGATTACATTTAGAAATACACAGGGATTACATTTAGAAATACACAGGGATTACATTTAGAAATACACAGGGATTACATTTAGAAATACGCAGGGATTGCATTTAGAAATACACAGGGATTACATTTAGAAATACACAGGGATTACATTTAGAAACACGCAGGGATTTCATTTAGGAATACATAGGGATTACATTTATTTTGAAATATACCAGGATTATATCTAGAAATACACAGGGATTACATTTAGAAATACACAGGGATTACATTTAGAAATACACAGGGATTACATTTAGAAATACACAGGGATTGCATTTAGAAATACACAGGATTATATTTAGAAATAAACAGGGATTA
Source organism: Huso huso (assembly GCA_036884735.1). Lineage (NCBI taxonomy): Eukaryota > Metazoa > Chordata > Actinopteri > Acipenseriformes > Acipenseridae > Huso > Huso huso. Next base: position 16,625,382 of record CM072675.1, on the reverse strand, counting down.
CATTTAGAAATACACAGGGATTACATTTAGAAATACACAGGGATTACATTTAGAAATACACAGGGATTACATTTATTTAGAAATATACCAGGATTATATTTACAAATACACAGTGATTACATTTAGAAATATGCAGGCATTGCATTTAGAAATACACAGTGATTACATTTAGAAATATGCAGGCATTGCATTTAGAAATACACAGTGATTACATTTAGAAATATGCAGGCATTGCATTTAGAAATACACAGTGATTACATTTAGAAATATGCAGGGATTACATTTTGAAATACGCAGAGATTTCATTTAGAAATACACAGAGATTACATTTATTTAGAAATATACCAGGATTATATTTAGAAATACACAAGTATTACTTTAGAAATATGCCAGGGATTGCATTTAGAAATACACAGGGATTACATTTAGAAATATACAATGATTCTTGGTTGTAAATCTCCCTACCGACCTGTGAGGGCGCTAAGCAGCGAGAACTGAGTTCCCTGGACGGGCTGGTCTTACAGTTCTTTCCCAGGGTTGAAGGGAAGTCGGCCAGCCTGGAAGGGGGCAGGACACCATTGCAATAACGCATTGACCCAGAAGGGAAATGACGTGGCAGCCGCAGATTGGAGAGGTGGTTGCACTCGTTTACCAAGGGGTCATGTGTGACAGCATAAAATGGGACAGAGAATTGTAATCTGTTCCTTCGCATTGGTTTGTGTAAATAAACTGAGAAGGACTGACCCTGTTGCACGTAAAAAGTACGGTGAGTGTTTTGTTTGTTTGTCTTGTGATTGTCTTGTCTTGTCTTGTGCATTACTAGATGACTAACACAGATCCAGAGCTGTCGCCAAGGGTCAGCACTAAACCGGACAGCACTTCACCATTGTCACAAATATAAACCATCACCCACCACAAGCACTACTGCACGCACCCAGGACTGGTGACCATGTCCGTATTATTGTGGGGCGGATATCGTTTATTATTTGGGACTACAATCCCCGTATTATTTACCTCTTGCAGTACACATTGATGTGTATTGCTGAGTGATTATTGTTTGGTCGCCAGACCTGGAAAATGAAATAAAAACATTTCCAAACCGGATTACAATGATCTCTGTCTGCTTCTTTAACACAATGCATCACTCCTGCACCTGTTTCCACTCAACCACTTTGCCACACATGGCATTACATTTATTTATATCATGTGACGTTTCCCCTATCCAGCTGTGAGTTCCGTCTTACATTTTCAAATGAAAATGAGGGAAACCTCAGGACCAATGAGCATAAACGCATGGAATCGCCTACCAGGTGAAGTAGTAGGGTCTAAAACACTGGGAACATTTAAAGAAAGACTAGATTCTGTTTCCCCTAGTAGGGGAGAATGGTGTGCTAACAAAGGACGAGCCTTGATGGGCTGAATAGCATTTTGTTGTTACTAAAGCTTTCTTATGTTCTTATGAATATAAGACTAGGTTTGTATCTCCTACATCCAGGTAATCCAGATATGCTTTCCTAGTTACCTATAGTCAAACTTCTCTGATGACTGGGCAGAGGAACACTGCTATTTTGCTGATTGTTATTTGAATTGGGCCCATAGTGGATTTATATGACACCTGTTTAGTTCTAATCTAAACTTCCAGCCATGATGCCAACATACAGTGTGCACTATTTATTAAACTCAACAATTAAAATCATGGTCTAGGTTTGCAGGATTAATGAGCTCCCTGCAGAGAGTGCTGCTTTCGTTCTGTGCTGAGTTATAGACTTCCTGCAGGAACTTTACCAAAACAACAGACTCATGAAGATTTATGAAGTAGACAAACTCTTCCTGTAATGCCTTCATCAGTAGATTTAAATTTATGACCAAACCTTAGTTTCATATAAGTTTCCCTTAGTGCTGTTAACGTGTTTCTGAAGTTATGAGTGATTACACTGTGGTTTGCCCAAAGATCTCTCCTCTTCCTTCCCTGTGTTTCAATGCAAATCCAGGAGGAACGAGGGTGTAGATACTGTAATGAGGTCAAAACTATAAGAAACTGAGTCACGCAGACACATGTTGGGCTAATTCCCTCATCAGTGTTGTGATATTGTATAGTATCTGTTTCTTGTTATTTTGTTGTGTTGAGGGGGGGTGGGGATGGCCTCTGGACTATGTGTGTGCATGTCTGTGTGTGTGTGTGGGGAGCCCGAGCATCCATCGCCCAAGAGGGGAGAGCCCGAGTGTTTATTGCCTAAGAGGGGGGAGCCTGAGTGTCCATCACCCAAGAGGGGGAGAGCACTAGCGTCCAGCGACCGAGAGAGAGCCGCACCAGTCTCCAGCGACCAATGGAGAGCCGCACCTGTCTCCAGTGCTGCTGTCGCCTCCTGAGGGACCGCTCCTGCCGTCGCTTCCTGAGGGTCCGCACCTGCCGTCACCTCCCGTGGGACCGCACCTGCCATCGCCTCCTGAGGGACCACTCCTGCCGTCGCTTCCCGAGGGTCCGCACCTCTCGTCGCCTCCTGAGGGACCGCTCCTGTCCGATTCCACACTGCGTCTTCGCCCAGGAGTGCCTGTTCACCATCGCCTGGGAATGCCTGTTCACCATTGCCCGGGAATGTCTGTTCATCATCGCCTGGGAATGCCTGTTCGTCATCGCCTGGGATGCCAGTTCGCCATCGCCCGGGAATGCCTGTTCACCATCGCCCGGGAATGCCTGTTCACCATCGCCTGGGAATGCCTGTTCACCATCGCCTGGGAATGCCTGTTCACCATCGCCCGGGAATGCCTGTTCGTCTTCGCCCAGGAATGCCTGTTTGCCATCGCCTGGGAATGCCTGTTCGTCTTCGCCCAGGAATGCCTGTTTGCCATCGCCTGGGAATGCCTGTTCATCTTCGCCCAGGAATGCCTGTTTGCCATCGCCCGGGAATGCCTGTTCACCATCGCCTGGGAATGCCTGTTCACCATCGCCTGGGAATGCTTGTTCACCATCGCCTGGGAATGCCTGTTCACCATCGCCTGGGAATGCCTGTTCACCATCGCCTGGGAATGCCTGTTCACCATCGCCTGGAAATGCCTGTTCACCATCGCCTGGGAATGCCTATTCACCATTGCCTGGGAATGCCTGTTCACCATCGCCTGGGAATGCCTGTTCACCATCGCCTGGGGATGCCTGTTCGTCTTCGCCTGGGAATGCCTGTTTGCCATCGCCCAGGAATGCCTGTTCGTCTTCGCCCAGGAATGCCTGTTTGCCATCGCCCGGGAATGCCTGTTCACCATCGCCTGGGAATGCCTGTTCACCATCGTCTGGGAATGCTTGTTCACCATCGCCTGGGAATGCCTGTTCACCATCGCCTGGGAATGCCTGTTCACCATCGCCTGGGAATGCCTGTTCACCATCGCCTGGGGGTCATTTGCTGCTGACCCCCGAGGATTTGTTGTCATGTTTCTATCGATTTCAATTCAGTTTTATTCATTTTTATAGTGCTTTTCTTACCACAGTATCTCAAAGCGCTTCACATGTCAGTTAAAAGGGAAAGAAGTCTGGAGTATTAAGAAATAGTAAAAATTACAAAATAACAATACATAATTATAATAATAACAATATCAATAAATAATAACAATTAAACAATAAATAAAAAACTGTTGAAGAAAACTGGAAATTAATAACAAGATAAAACATACAATTACTCAAATAAGCAAGTAAAATAGATGCAAACAATTGTATTTAAGTCTGGTTAAAAAGGCTAAACTATAAAAATCTTGACTTTAAAATACTGACTGAAGTAGCATCTCTAATAGAGGTAATCCGGTGCCAAGCAGCCATTTAGTGCTTTATATGTCAATAACAAGAATTTTAAAATCAATTCTAAAATGCACTGGAAGCTCTAGTCGTTGCTAAGAACCTAACCGCAACACTTCTGTCTTATCTGAGTTCAATTGCAAGACATTTTGAGGCAGCCAACGCATCCAAGACGCTCTAATAATGCTGAAATAGCAGTGGTGTCAGCATAACAGTGAAAATGTACAATGTTTGCATGACTGATCTCACCCAGAGTGGTAGCACATACAAAGACAATAACATGGGATCAGGAATCGAGCCCTGGGGGATATCACAAGTAATATTGGATAACCGTGAATAATTTCATCGGCATCACAACGTATTCAAATCCTTTAGTGTATCAACGATTCCATGACACAGCCAATCAGTCGAGGGGCACATTCAAATAAGAACCATCCCAGGAATTGGCTCTCTAATATTATTCATTTTGTTTTGTAAATTGTTCACACTTAGTGGGAGAGGCTTCAGTATAAGGAAGTGCAACAGATGATGACTTGTTAATCTATCAATGGATGAAAAAAGCACTAGATTTATTTTCATTAACAGCAATAAGATTAGAGAAATAGCCACGTCTGACTGTCGTTAGAGGTTCCTTGTACTTTAATAGATGTTGTTTCCAAATATCATAGTGAATATGCAATGTATTCGCCCCGGGGGTCTAGTGTTACATTTCAAAGTGTGGGGTCACCACAATTTCCCATAAAAAAAGTACATTATTGTTTGGTTATGTTATTTTAATATAATCATTTTATTCATTTTAACTATTGAAACTCAAGTTAGTTCAGCGTGCACAGTAAATCCAAGATGGGCTCCCGGTTCAACAATGAGCAGATTTTTGCACATTAAAAGGCTTTTTTAATGGTTTGAATTTTTTTTTAAGTTTTTGTTTCAGATATCTTTATGTTATGTTAAAAATGATAATAATATGTTTTATATGTATCGGTCAATTTGACTGCTCCTGGTCGGAGTAGGTATGACAGAATTTTATCTAATTTTTGCAGCTACGTGATTCTTTCTTTGTTAGGGTAATTAGTACATATATTTAGGAAAAGTCAGGAAAGCACAGCTCCGTATCTTAAACACACTAACCACAATTTAAATTTAAATTCCAAAAATGGTCAAAATGACTGCCTTGGTCGTTCTAGTTTTAAATAAAAAAAATACGTTTGAGCACACTATTATAAGAGATGTAATCTTGCTCAAGCTGAGGAGTCCTGGCTGTGCAAACTGTGTGAGAGAGACACCACTCACACAACGCAGTTAGTTATAATAAATCACATAATAATGTTTCTTCTATCCATAAAAAGCTTTTAATCAAAAATGACTTTTTTAAAATGTAGACTCAAGTGGAGTGACTCAATTCCTTCTCTGACGTCTTAAGATGGTTTAAGAACATATGAACATAAGAAAGTTTACAAACGAGAGGAGGCCATTCAGCCCATCTTGCTCATTTGGTTGTTAGTAGCTTATTGATCCCAGAATCTCATCAAGCAGCTTCTTGAAGGATCCCAGGGTGTCAGCTTCAACAACATTACTGGGGAGTTGGTTCCATACCCTCACAATTCTCTGTGTAAAAATGTGCCTCCTATTTTCTGTTCTGAATGCCCCTTTATCTAAACTCCATTTGTGACCCCTGGTACTTGTTTCTTTTTTCAGGTCAAAAAAGTCCCCTGGGTCGACATTGTCAATACCTTTTAGAATTTTGAATGCTTGAATCAGATCACCGCGTAGTCTTCTTTGTTCAAGACTGAATAGATTCAATTCTTTTAGCCTGTCTGCATACGACATGCCTTTTAAACCCAAGATAATTCTGGTTGCTCTTCTTTGCACTCTTTCTAGAGCAGCAATATCCTTTTTGTAACTAGGTGACCAGAACTAAACAATATTCTAGGTGAGGTCTTACTAATGCATTGTAAAGTTTTAACATTACTTCCCTTGATTTAAATTCAACACTTCTTACAATATATCCAAGCATCTTGTTGACCTTTTTTATAGCTTCCCCACATTGTCTAGATGAAGACATTTCTGAGTCAACATAAACTCCTAGGTCTTTTTCATAGTTCCCTTCTTCAATTTCAGTATCTCCCATATGATATTTATAATGCACATTTTTATTGCCTGCGTGCAATACTTTACACTTTTCTCTATTAAATGTCATTTGCCATTTGTCTGCCCAGTTCTGAATGCTGTCTAGATCATTTTGAATGACCTTTGCTGCTGCAACAGTGTTTGCCACTCCTCCTATTTTAGTTTGCTTACTATACCAGAATCTAAATCATTAATGTAGATTAGGAATAGCAGAGGACCTAATACTGATCCCTGTGGTACACCACTGGTTACCTCGCTCCATTTTGAGGTTTCTCCTCTAATCAGTACTTTCTGTTTTCTACATGTTAACCACTCCCTAATCCATGTGCATGCATTTGCTTGAATCCCTACTGCATTCAGTTTGAGAATTAATCTTTTATGCAGGACTTTGTCAAAAGCTTTCTGGAAATCTAAATAAACCATGTCATATGCTTTGCAATTATCCATTGTCGAAAAAATCAAGCAGGTTAGTTAGACACGATCTCCCTTTCCTAAAACCATGCTGACTATCTCCCAGGATACTGTTACCATATAGGTAATTTTCCATTTTAGATCTTATTATAGTTTCCATAAGTTTACATATAATAGAAGTCAGGTTTATTGGTCTGTAGTTACCTGGTTCGGTTTTGTCTCCCTTTTTGTGGATCGGTATTACGTTTGCAATTGTCCAGTCTGTTGGTACAACCCCTGTGTCAAGAGACTGTTGCATGATCTTGGTTAGCGGTTTGTAAATAACTTATTTCATTTCTTTGAGTACTATTGGGAGGATCTCATCCGGCCCAGGGGATTTGTTTATTTTAAGAGCCCCTAGTCCCTTTAACACTTCTGCCTCTGTTATGCAAAAGTTATTTAAAACTGGATAGGAACAGGTTGACATGTGGGGCATGTTGTCCGTGTTCTCCTTTGTAAAAACCTGTGAAAAGTAATCATTTAATATATTTGCTATTTTTTTTTTCTTCGTCTATGATTTTGCCATTTGTGTCTCTTAGACATTTAACCTCCTCTTTGAATGTTCTCTTGCTGTTACAATATTGGAAAAACATTTTGGAATTGGTTTTATCCCCATTAGCAATATTGATTTCTATCTCTCTTGGCCTTTCTAACTTCCTTTTTGACTTGTGTTTGCAGTTCCAAGTACTCTTTCTGTGTACTTTGTTTTTGGTCCCTTTTAAACGCTCTGTAAAGTGCCTTTTTTCGCTGAATATTTTTTTTAATTGATCTATTAAACCATTTTGGCCATTTTGTTTTAGATTTAGATTTGTCTACTTTTCAGATGTTTTGGGAGGCTGTGTGGTTCCAGTGGTTAAAGAAATCAGCTTGTAACCAGGAGGTCCCCAGTTCAAATCCCACCTCAGCCACTGACTCATTGTATGACCCTGAGCAAGTCACTTAACCTCCTTGTGCTCCATCTTTCGAGTGAGACATAGTTGTAAGTGACTCTGCAGCTAATGCACTGTTCACACACCCTAGTCTCTGTAAGTCGCCTTGGATAAAGGTGTCTGCTAAATAAACAAATAATAATAATAATGTAATTGTTTTGCGCCTCTAGTACTACATTTTTGAAAAACAGCCATCCTTTTTCTGTGGATGTTTTCTCTATTTTACTCCAATCTACTTCTGTTAGTCTCTGTTTCATACCTTCATAGTTATTTTTCTAAAATTGTAAACCTTAGCTTTAGTCATTACTTTTGGGGTTTTAAAAAACACTTCAAATGAGACCATGTTGTGGTCTGAGTTTGCCAATGGCTCTCTGACCTCTGTTTTAGTTATTCTGTCTTCGTTTGCTCCAGAATCAAACAGCCCCAATTGCGTATGGATGCTGCGTTTCTTGGCTATAGAGATGGTAATGCTACTGAAGCCACTTAAATTAAAGTCGAATGGAAATGACATATACTGTATGTTTTTAAAATTATCAAATGATAACAATGGTAAATACTACACCCCTGATTAGCTCTCCATCTACATTCCGATTTGTGACATTCCCTTTTCATTTTGTATAGGGCACTGTTAACCCATGGTGCAGTTTGCTTAGAAGAGACTTTTAACTGGGGCCACAATATAATAATAATAATATCTTTATTTTTATATAGCGCCTTTCATAGTGGACCACCATCACAAAGCGCTTTACAGAGGTAGGCTGTGAACTGTGCATTATCCTGAACAGAGTGCTAACTAAACTTTTCTTGAACGGTCCTCACTCACACGCTAGACGACTATGCTGTTTACCAGCAACCAAACACATGCACACACAGTACACTAACATAGGCACAAACAACACCTTTCTTTGAGACACACACAGGTCTCTGGACATGCAGCTTCAAGGCCTGGCACACAGCCCTGACTGCAGGGTTTCCAACCCTTTTATGCAGGGGCCTCATTAATTCAGTTGGAGCCAGGTGTTCCTCTCTGGCTCCTCCCCCTCTTCTGCCATATATATATATATATATATATATATATATATATATATATATATATATATATATATATATATACTGTATATACTGTATATACTGTATATACTGTATATATATAAACAAGTAGCTTTTAGTTAAGGGGCATGAAAGCAATAAATAAAGAACAATGGTTAATTGGGAAATTTCAGCATTACATGAGACAGTCAAATTGTGTGATACTCACCTAAAGGGTTCTACATTCACAGCATTTTAAAAGTCAAAGCACAGTATCTGCAGACATGTTTCGTCCTGTTTGGGGCTCATCAGTGCAGCGCAACTGTACTTTGACTACTGAAAAGCTCAGGAGAGTAAATAAAAACAAGTAGCTTTCGAGTTAAGGGGAATTAAAATATATTACAGTAGTTGCTCTTTCAAATACGAATACTGGTATAATGCATTTTAAAAATGATAACTGAAATGGTTCTGCATGGGTTTAAAAGTGTGACAAGGTTCTACAGCACAGTGGATCTCTGTGGCAAAGTGGTAACGACGTGCAGGTGAGTGCAGTGCAGAATAATCACACAGACAACGTTGGTACAGGTGCAAGGGTGTTTATTTAATTTAATAAATGTCCAGAGCCTTAAGGCAAACCTGCAAATAATAATAGTGCTGGAAGTGATACAGCGGCATGTATCACTTCTATTTGTAATCCACGGGTTTGACCCGTAACCCCAAAAGTCCCGTTCAGACACCCACACAAAACACAAACATAAAGACAGTGCGTGATTCAAGTGATAATGGTGCAAACAAAAGACAGTTCCTGTAGTGGAAAAGGTGAGTGGTGAAGTCCGGGTTTTTCGCTGGCCTGCGGCTGCAGCTCCGGATCGTGCTCAGTAATCTTCAGTGAGAAACAACACACAAGACACACAGTGTTAAGACACAGACACGAAACACTCACGGTTGATTCCACAAATACGGGCTCCTTCTCGGTTATGTAATTTAACCATATGCAAAGGAACAGATCACTCAAGCCATGCCCCCTATTTATACCCTCGCCCATGACCCCAAGGTTAACGAGCGCATCCGCTCCTCCAGTCCTCGGATGCCACGCCGCTTACCGTCTGGGTCACTGAGCTCAGGTGCCATAGCTCCGCCCCCTTCCGAACTGACCGACTTCCATCTACCCTACGGAATAAATTGTCGTGCCATTTCATTAAGGGTACTCTGTTCCTCGTGCACCGTGCCATCACAGGTCGAGAGGGAGATCTAACACCAAGACTCATTCGATCTCTGTCACAATCTCCCTTTTTCATTTGCTACTGTCTTTACTAACTTTATTAGAAACGCAATCTGATTAGATTCCAATCACCAACAAGATCAAACCGGAACTCAATGTGAGCAGGAAAGTGCATTGTTGCTGTTCATTGCCTCTTTGTACATCCTGTAGCTCCTAGCAGCATCAGTCGGAGTTCCTTCATATTACACATCGGGAGACACAACAGAATCATGAGGGCACAGAGAAGGTTCAACTTGCCCCTCTGCTGTTACTTTACTTGTGTCCCCATTAGAGCATTTGGTGCTGCGGGACAATTGGAATTGAGTTCTTACGGAGAAAAAAGCTCTAAACTATGAAAACAATGGGGAGCGATTATGTGCTTTGTTTTTAGACTAGAAAAGGGTTGCTTATTATTATTATTATTATTATTATTATTATTATTATTATTATTATTATTATTGCATTACACTTCCCACATAGTTCATAAATATGAGTCATGTTCGAATAAACACTTGCATCTCCCATGTCATTAACTGTATCAGCAAAGATGCTCTCAGTTTGGTTACGTAACTGACGAATATAGAATTGACTCTCTTGACCACTTTAACCTTGTCTGTTACTGGCAATGTCTGCTACCTTTCAGGTCCGTGTCTTACGTCACCTGTATGGGTTGTTTCTCCTGAATCTGGCCCATGGTGGCCCTGCTCCTTATTGACAGTGTTGTGGCAGGTGAATCTGTCCCATGGTTTCTGCACTTATTGACAGTGTTATGGCAGGTGAATTTGTCCCATGGTTTCTGCACTTATTGACAGTGTTATGGCAGGTGAATCTGTCCCATGGTCACTGCACTTATTGACAGTGTTATGGCAGGTGAATCTGTCCCATGGTTTCTGCACTTATTGACAGAGTTATGGCAGGTGACTCTGTCCCATGGTCACTGCTCTTATTGACAGTGTTAACAGGTGTTATGGCACTTATTGGTGAATCTGTCCCATGGTTTCTGCACTTATTGACAGTGTTATGGCAGGTGAATCTGTCCCGTGGTCACTGCTCCTTATTAACAGTGTTATAGCAAGTGAATCTGTCCCATGGTTACTGCACTTATTGACAGTGTTATAGCAGGTGAATCTGTCCCATGGTTACTGCACTTATTGACAGTGTTGTGGCAGGTGAATCTGACCCATGGTTACTGCACTTATTGACAGTGTTATGGCAGGTGAATCTGACCCATGGTTACTGCACTTATTGACAGTGTTATGGCAGGTGAATCTGTCCCATGGTCACTGCTCCTTATTGACAGTGTTATGGCTGAACTTCAATAATAAGTGTTGCTCTTGTCTTCCAAATTTTAGCCCCTTGGTGTTAATATTTGAAATGACTCTGGCGTGTGTGCCGGCTGCTTTTAAAACGACAGCAGTCACTCCAGTGCCTAAAAAAGCTAACATGGCTTTGGATCATTTTAATAAGTATCGTCCCATCTCAAATCCATCCTGTCTTGCTAAAATATTAGAGCGAGCTGTCACTTTGCAATTAAATTGCCATCTAACTGCAAATAAACTCTATGAACCTTTGCAATCTGGTTTTCGACAACTACACAGTACTGAAACTGCCCTTGTTAAAGTTACAAACGATCTTCTTATGGCAGCTGGCTCAGGTGCGTTATCAGTTTTAATTCCTTTGGATCTTAGTGCTGCATTAGACACTGTAAATCATGCTATCCTACTTGATAGGTTAGAGAGTTTGTTTGGCATTTCTGGCATTGCACTAAAATGGTTTTAGTCTTATCTTACTGGGTGTCAACACTTTGTCTGTCTTGGCGGTTTTAGTTCTGAGGTTGGGCTGGTAACATTTGGTGTCCCACAAGGCTCAATTTTGGGCCCTCTACTATTTAGTATTTACATGTTTCCCCTTGGTCACATACTAAGATTACATGGCCTGAATGATCATTTTTATGCAGATGACACCCACATTTATGTGCATACTAAATCTGATTTTGCTCTTGCTGCCTTTGTGCTTGCTGATTGCATTTCTGATATTAAGAATTGGATGTCACAAAATGCTCTGCATCTTAACTGTGACAAGACGGAGGTTCTGTTGCTAGGTACTGCCCACTAGTTACGTAAAACCAATGCTGTAAACTTGTCAGTTGATGGTACTATGCTTGAGTTTAGATCCAAAATGAGAAATTTGGGAGTTATTTTTGATCCTGTATTAACTTTTTAACCTCATGTGCAGAATACTGTTAAGGCATAATTTTTCCACCTTAGAAACCTCACTAGTGTGCGACCTATGCTTTCTGCTTCTGTAGCTGAAAAGCTGGTTCATGCATTTGTTTTTTTAAGGATTGATTATTGTAACGCTCTGCTTGCAGGCGTCTCCAAAAGCACACTGTCCAAATTACAACATGTTCAGAACTCAGCAGCTCGTATCCTGACAAGGTCAGGTGCAAGGGATCATATTATGCCTGTTCTAGAGTCCCTACACTGGTTGCCTGTCAGGGTTCATGTTGATTTTAAAATTTTTCCTCTTACTTTTAAAGCTTTACATGGTTTGACTCCACAGTATTCATCTGATCTCTTATCAGTCTACACCCCTTCACGCAACCTTCGTTCAATGTGTTCCCTCTGTTCACTTACGTTCTATGGACGAAGGGGTTTTGTTGTTATGCCCCAAAACATTGGAACACCATTCTTAAAGAGATCAGGGATTCTGCCACTCTTAATGCTTTTAAATCTAGCTTAAAGACCTACTTTTATAGAAAGGCATTTTTATGACTGTTTTGTTTGTTTGTAAAGCGCTTTGAGATCCATCGACAATGGATAATTGCAAAGCATATGACATGGTTTATTCAGATTTCCAGAAAGCTTTTGACAAAGTCCCGCTGTGGAAGGGTGGTGGGTAATTCACTGACACACAGGACACAGAGAAGTAATTCGGGAACACCGCACAGGTGCCCAGTTTTATTATGGGAGCGTAATTTCTTTTCAGCCCGCAGAGGGCGCTGTTGTCTGTGGTCTGCCGTACCAACTATGGTAACGACAGAGCCACAACTATACCGGGGGCGGTACAGAATACAGGTGTTCAACACAACAATAATCAAAAGGCGAAAGGAACAGGGAAAATAAAACACAGTAAACAAAACTACAAATAAAAGGTGCTGCGCTCGGCAGCTTCACCCCAACCGTCGCTACTACCCGCACGGCCGGGTCTCAAATCCTACACTAGCGGCTCCCTCAGCCTGCTATACACTGTTTATTGGGGCTGCCCAAGGTTTTTCCCTGCTACCGCTAATTCTTTTCTTTTCTTTTCTTGTTGGGATTTCCGTCCCCGCAGCCTTTACGCCAGCGCTTCCGCACGCCTTTTACGTCTCAGAGGGCAGACCTGAGGGAACAGCAGAATGTTAACTTATAGGGCCAGCAATTCCCCCAAGACCCGCCTCTCAGCCACTCAGAGAGAAGGAAAGCCCGCACACCCACTCTCCCACCTCTCCGTGTCACTGCCATGACCGACAGGTGGATATTGACGGGCTGCTGCCCTCTTCTTGCACCACTATGAACACATCAGAAGAGTCAGCACAGGTCTCCCCCTGTTACATATCCTCCCCCTCAGAATGGCACCACCGGTCCATTCGAAAATCCTACACCCCCATGCCTTCCCGAGAGAAAAAATCTGCGTTTTGATGCAGCTTTCCTGCTCGGTGGACAACCCTGAAGGCATAGGGCTGCAGGGCCAAGTTCCACCGCGTGATTCTGGCATTGCTATCCTTCATCCGGTGAAGCCACGCTAAGGGGGCATGATCTGTAACCAGGGTGAAGTGTTGCCCCAGGAGGTAGTACCGGAGTGACTCGACTGCCCATTTTACCGCGAGACACCCTTCTCGATGGTACTATAGTTCTTTTCACGGGGAAGGAGCTTCCTGCTGATGTACAGGACCGGGTGCTCACTTCCCCGCACCTCCTGAGACAACACTGCCCCGAGACCTGTCTCTGACGCATCTGTCTGCAGGGTGAACCTCTTACCGAAATCCGGACTGCATAGCACTGGCTTACTACACAATCTCCGCTTCAAAGCGAGAAAGGCCCTCTGGCACGGCTCCGTCCACTGAACCGTATTTGGGGAAGCCTTCCTGGTGAGGTCTGTCAAGGGAGTAGCAAGCGTGGCGAAGTTCGGGATGAACTTCCTGTAATAGCCCGCTAGTCCCAAGAAAGAGCGCACCTGGGTTTTGGTTGTAGGGACCAGCCAGTCAGCCAAGGCTTTCACCTTAGCAATCAGCGGTCTGATCTGGCCACCCCCTACTCGATACCCCAAATACCCGACTCACTCTTCCCAATGGCACATTTCTTTGGGTTAGCAGTGAGCCCAGCCTCCCGCAAGGATTGCAATACCGGCGCTATTTTACCCAGATGACTCGGCCAATCCTCACTGTGGATAACCACGTCATCTATGTAAGCAGCGTACTGCTGATGGGGGTGAAAAACGCGATCCATCATCCGCTGGAAAGTGGCTGGTGCTCCGTGCAACCCAAAAGGCATGGTCCATAAATTGGTATAACCCGAAGGGAGTCAAAAACGCCGTCCTCTCTCTGGATTCCGGGGTCAGGGGTATCTGCCAGTACCCCTTCGTTAAATCCAGTGTCGTCATAAAATGAGCCGTGCCTAGACGCTCCAGCAACTCATCTACCCGGGGCATGGGATAAGCATCAAACCTCGATTTCTCATTAACTCGTCTGAAGTCAATGCAAAATCGAGTGGACCCGTCTGGCTTATCCACTAAAACAATAGGACTGTTCCAGTCACTTTGGGACTCTTCTATTACCCCCAGTCTAAGCATTTCATCAATCTCTGTTTTTATTACCTGTCTTTTACGTTCAGGTATACGGTATGGCCTCTGGCGAACTGGCGCCCCCGGCTCAACGTCAATGTGATGATGGGCTACTCGAGTCTGCCCCGGGACGGGAGAAAACACATCAGGAAATTCCGTCACCAGGGCCCGAGCCTGACATTTCTGTGTTGGTGTCAGATTATCTGCAATCTGTACCGACCCTGTTTTCGCCAACACAGAAAGATCAGGTCCCAGGTCGGTGACGTCATCTGCCTGCGCCACTACCGCATTGGTTGCAGCCAGGGCTTCAAGAGGTTTACATGATAAATATGTTTTCTCTCGCCCGCTGGCAGATCTCATAATCCACCGTCCCAATCCGGCGTGTAACCTCAAAGGGTCCTTGCCACTTAGCCAGAAGTTTCGACTCAGAACTGGGTAATAATAGAAGTACTTTATCCCCCGGCTGAAATGTGCGTAACCGGGCTCCTCGGTTGTATTCTGTCTCCTGTCTGTGCTGAGCCTGCTGCAAATTGTCATGCGCCCATTTTCCAACAGACTCAAGACGTTTGCGCAGGTCCAACACATACCGGACTGTATTAGTCGAATTATCCTGCTGTTCCTCCCACATCTCTCTGACCAGATCGAGCACACCCCGGGGTCTTCGCCCATACAGCAGCTCGAATGGCGAAAAACCCGTGGAAGCCTGGGGTACCTCTCTGATCGCAAAGAGAAGGGGAGGAATCAGCTGGTCCCAGTAACGCACATCACTGCTAATAAATCTGCGCAACATGCTCTTAAGGGTCTTATTAAAGCGCTCCACAAGACCATCGGTTTGAGGATGAAACACCGAGGTCCTAATGGTCTTAATCCCCAAAAGTTTACATGTTCCGCGGATTAGCCGGGACATAAAGTTGGTGCCTTGGTCGGTCAGTATCTCCTTGGGGATCCCCACCCGGGAGAAAACCTTCACGAGCTCGTTGGCAACAGACTTAGCGGACATAGATCGGAGGGGTATGGCCTCTGGATAACGCGTCGCGTAATCCAAAATGACCAATAGGTGTGTGTATCCCGCCGCACTCCTTTCCAATGGCCCCACTATGTCCATCCCAATACCCTCAAACGGAGCTTCCACTAGGGGCAACGGCACCAGTGGTGCTCGTGGGACGGCTCTAGGGCTAGCTTTCTGACACTCCCCACAGCGCTCACAAAACCATCTGACGTCACCATCCAACCCCAGCCAATAGAACCGTGTCACAAGCCTCGCTTTGGTTTTGTCCCTTCCTAAATGACCAGACAGGGGAATAGCGTGAGCAAGCTGCAACAAATCCTCCTTAAAGGGCTGAGGAATGAGCAACTGATGACGCACCTCCCCAGTCTGGGGTAATTTTTCAACCCGGTACAGAAGGTCTCGATTAATTTCAAAGTGAGGGTACGTGGCGGCGCGTCTGGGCTCGACCACACGACCATTAACCACCGCTGCTTGGTCAAAGAGCCTGCCCAGCACGTCGTCACACCCGTCCTCGAGTCGGAAGTCACGGGAACGAGCTAAAAAATCAGCTCCCATGGCTTCCAGCTCGGGTCGGGTCGGTCCGGAGCGGAGGCAGCCGAGCCAGACCCCTGTGCTGGCTCCGCAGCCTCCCCCCCGACTCTTCACCAACCGCCCCCACCTGAAACCTCTCAGACTCCCTCCATTGCCAGCCCTCATTCTTAGCGGCCCGACGTTCCCGTTTAGTTTTTCGGGGTCTAAATCTATGGCAAAACCAATTCTGGTCACAGAAGGGGAAGATCTCTCCAATTACTTCCTCCTTCTTAGCCAGTAGGGTGGACGGGGCTGTCAGAGCAGCTAACCAATCCTTAAACTGCCCACAGTCCGCCCCAGAACTACTGGTACTGGCAATCGAGGACACAATCCTACACATCGTCACCTGCTCACCAATAGTTATATTCACACTTATCTTGGGATAGGAGCGTACATCCCCATGAATACATTTAATATGCACCTGTCCCAATAACCGTTTATGCCCGGTGAGATTAGGCTATCCTGTATTGGGACTGACCACACCCTGAATCCAGGGCGCCTGGGTTTTTGTACCATCCACTGTCACAGGAATAACAAAACCCGTCTGCTGAAGTGACTGAGGTAATTGAACAGGCTTACCTGGTCGGCTGAGGTCACACTCCATCACGGGCAAACCAGCGAAGGTGGCCCACCTCCCGGCACGCCCAACACCGCAGTGGGCTAGTTTTTCGCCCGGAGCCTCGGCAAGAGGTGGAAACACCGAGCCATCAAAGGGGCTAGAGCGGTGGGGAGCCGTGCGAGACCCGGTCCGACACCGCAGCAGCCCGCGGGAAACCCCACGCTGCCCCGGTCCCCGGGCCGGGAGCTCACACCGCCCCCCCGTCCAAAACCTTGTACACCCCTTCCCCCCAGTCCCTTCGCCCTATCCGGGGCCGGTGGTGTGGATGACCCCGCATTACTTCGCCCCGGCTGCCTGGTTGGTGTTGGTTCGGCTGCCTGGTACTGCTCTGCCAATGCGACCGCCCGGTCCAGGGTGGCGGGTGCCTGCCGCTGTACCCACAACCGTGGTCCCGGAGCTAAACACTCCAGAAAGCGCTCCACCACAATTACCTCCACCAGCCTGGCTTTCGTGGTCGCATCCGGACTTAACCACCCCATGGCGTATTCGTTAAGGCGATGGGCAATGGTTCTATGGTGCTTCTCGGGCGAGAAACGCTCCTCCCGAAACTTCCTCCGATATCCCTCCGGTGTGGCCCCCACGCGATTCAGGATGGTGGCTTTTAGCGTGGGGTAGTCCATCATCCGGTCGGGAGGCAGCGTCCTCGCCGCTGCTTGCGCCTCCCCTGTTAACTGGGGCAAGAGGTAACTGGCCCATTGGGCCTGATCCCACCCGGCAGAGGTCGCCAGGGCCTCGAACACCTCAAGGTAGGCTTCGGGTCGATCCTCTGCCGTCATCTTGGTCGGTCTCATCAACCGGGGGTCAGGTCCCGCCTGTCTAGCAGCCCCTTGCACTGCAGCAGTCAGGGTCTGGCGCAGGAGATTCATCATCTCCGCAAACTGGGTGGCATCCATGCTGGTGTGCACTGCTTACAGGGGGCAGTGCCAGTGAATCCCACTCTGACACCACGTGTGGAAGGGTGGTGGGTAATTCACTGACACACAGGACACAGAGAAGTAATTCAGGAACACCGCACAGGTGCCCAGTTTTATTATGGGAGCGTAATTTCTTTTCAGCCCGCAGAGGGCGCTGTTGTCTGTGGTCTGCCGTACCAACTATGGTAACGACAGAGCCACAACTATACCGGGGGCGGTACAGAATACAGGTGTTCAACACAACAATAATCAAAAGGCGAAAGGAACAGGGAAAATAAAACACAGTAAACAAAACTACAAATAAAGGTGCTGCGCCGCAGCTTCACCCCAACCGTCGCTACCCGCACGGCCCGGGTCTCCGTCCTACACTAGCGGCTCCCTCAGCCTGCTATACACTGTTTATTGGGGCTGCCCAAGGTTTTTCCCCGCTACCGCTAATTCTTTTCTTTTCTTTTCTTGTTGGGATTTCCGTCCCCGCAGCCTTTACGCCAGCGCTTCCGCACGCCTTTTACATCTCAGAGGGCAGACCTGAGGGAACAGCAGAATGTTAACTTATAGGGCCACCAATTCCCCCAAGACCCGCCTCTCAGCCACTCAGAGAGAAGGAAAGCCCGCACACCCACTCTCCCACCTCTCCGTGTCACTGCCATGACCGACAGGCGGATATTGACGGGCTGCTGCCTTCTTCCTGCAGCACTATGAACACATCAGAAGAGTCAGCACAGGTCTCCCCCTGTTACACCCGCATAAGAAATTAATTCTCAAACTGAACGCAGTAGGGATTCAAGGAAATGCATGCACATGGATTAGTGAGTGGTTAACATGTAGAAAACAGAAAGTACTGATTACAGGAGAAACCTCAAAATGGAGCGAGGTAACCAGTGGTGTACCACAGGGATCAGTATTAGGTCCTCTGCTATTCCTAATCTACATTAATGATTTAGATTCTGGTATAGTAAGCAAACTTGTTAAATTTGCAGACGACACAAAAATAGGAGGAGTGGCAAACACTGTTGCAGCAGCAACAGTCATTCAAAATGATCTAGACAGCATTCAGAACTGGGCAGACACATGGCAAATGACATTTAATAGAGAAAAGTGTAAGGTACTGCACGCAGGCAATAAAAATGTGCATTATAAATATCATATGGGAGATACTGAAATTGAAGAAGGAATCTATGAAAAAAACCTAGGAGTTTATGTTGACTCAGAAATGTCTTCATCTAGACAATGTGGGGAAGCTATAAAAAAGGCCAACAAGATGCTCAGATATATTGTGAAAAGTGTTGAATTTAAATCAAGAGAAGTAATGTTAAAACTTTACAATGCATTAGTAAGACCTCATCTAGAATATTGTTTCAGTTCTGGTCACCTCGTTACAAAAAGGATATTGCTGCTCTAGAAAGAGCGCAAAGAAGAGCAACCAGAATTATCCCGGGTTTAAAAGGCATGTCGTATGCAGACAGGCTAAAAGAATCTATTCAGTCTTGAACAAAGAAGACTACGTGGTGATCTGATTCAAGCATTCAAAATCCTAAAAGGTATAGACAATGTCGACCCAGGGGACTTTTTTGACCTGAAAAAAGAAACTAGGACCAGGGGTCACAAATGGATATTAGATAAAGGGGCATTCAGAACAAAAAATAGGAGGCACTTTTTTACACAGAGAATTGTGAGGGTCTGGAACCAACTCCCCAGTAATGTTGTTAAAGCTGACACCCTGGGATCCTTCAAGAAGCTGCTCGATGAGATTCTGGGATCAATAAGCTACTAACAACCAAACGAGCAAGATGGGCTGAATGGCCTCCTCTCGTTTGTAAACTTTCTTATGTTAGGTGGTTTAGTTTGTTGGGATCGCTTGTTGTCTAACAGGAATATAAAACTGTTCATGTTTAAGAAATAAACTAGCCAGAATTAGAAGTGAAGGTCTCTTGTACAGTGTGTGCTCCGAAGCTGTTCCGGTGCAGAAGCTCAGACTGCCAGTCAGAGTTGTCAGCTATCTCTGCGCTCTCCCCTTTGTTGTCCCCCTGCAAGCCTGCAACTGCAACGGAGCTCCACCTGTGAGCCTGGCCGCCTCAGCACAGTGGGATAATATTGGAAGGTCAAACAGATCAGTCTTCCAGCTTGTCAAAGACAAAACGACATCCAGACGCAAGCAGCTTGTTTCCCCAGAGGAGCGATTAACTCAAAGTTTTACTGTTTGAAAAATCAATGCCTTCTGTAAGCTTGGTGGTCTGTAGCTTCACCAAGAAGGAAGGAAAGAAACGCTCTAGCAGTACACTATATCACAGCTGAAAATCCTATAACATGCATACATCTCTCGGCATTGGCAGGCTGCACTGGGGGTGGTTTTAAATGCAACTTACTCCAGGGTGTATGCCAGTAAAGTATTTATTCTTAACAAAATCATTTACAAATGGTGACCTATGTAAGTGCATTTTCAGAGCTTTTCTAAAAGCTCACCCTTCCCGTCTCACAATTACTACTAACATTTCAAAACCATTTCTACACTACTGTGGGCTTTAAATAGGTTCTAACCAGGGATGAAATTAAATGCTCCTATCTCTTACCTTTTTCTGGTTGTCCTGCACCTTATTGACAGTGTTGTGGCAGGTGAATCTGTACCATGGTCACTGCACCTTATTGACAGTGTTATGGCAGGTGAATCTGTCCCATGGTCACTGCACCTTATTGATAGTGTTGTGGCAGGTGAATCTGTACCATGATCACTGCACCTTATTGACAGTGTTATGGCAGGTGAATCTGTCCCATGGTCACTTGTTGCAAAGTTGTTTGTAGTGCACAGGTGCAGTGGTAATGCGGTGCTCAGGAATGATAGACACAAGACAGTTCACGCTGAAAAAGCAGCTCTTTATTTGCTGACAAATAATAATACCTGGCTCTACACAACGATGTGTATCACTCAGGCAAACCACAGGGTTTAGTCCTGAAATAATAAGACCCTAAACAAGACACACACAAACACAACATGGTCACAGGTCCAGAGTGAGGGACTTTAGTGAAAGTGGTGATTTACAGGTTTATTCGTGCACAATGGTGAAGTGTAGTCCGGATTTAATCGCTGGCTGTTTAGCTACAGCTCCCAGAGGTTAGCCTTCTATAATGACAAGCACAGACAGTTAGCAACAAAAAAAACACTTAACACTCACGGTAATTAATTACTTCCATTTCCCAAACGAGTCCTTTCAGTAACCACATCAAAGGAACAGATTACATCGTCACATCCCCTATTATACCTTCAGTCACACGCCCCCTGCGATAGCTAGTTCAATCACGTCTCCTCCAATCCATGACTGACACATCGCGTACCGCATTAGGGCGATGACTTCGGGCATTGTGACTCTGCCCCCTTCCTGGATGTTGGCTTCCGACTGACCCTGGAATAAACTGCCAAACCATCCAGTACGAGGCACACTGTTCCTGTTATATAGCGCCCTCACTGGCCGGGAGGGAGATTGTTGACTAGGATTCATTTGCTCTGTCACACCATTGCACTTATTGACTGTGTTATGGCAGGTGAATCTGTCCCATGGTCACTGCACTTGACAGTGTTATGGCAGGTGAATCTGTCCCATGGTCATTGCTCCTTATTGACAGTGTTAATAACACTCAATTGTTAATAAGTTAAGAATTACTACTAAGATTTCAAAACCATTTCTACACTACTGTGGGCTTTAAATAGGTTATAATCAAGGTTGAAATTATCTTTTCTTATCTCTGACCTCTTGGTTATTTGCTTGTATTTTATACTCCAATTTGGATTTGCTACAGATTAAATATTTCCACTGCTTCCTGGTACCCAACCACTTCCTTCGGTTGTAGTTCAAACTATGCTGTTTTTGAAAATATCACTGTGCATATCCTGAATAAACTTTATAAAACAATGTAACAGGGGAGGGCTGTAATGGTGAATGGTGGTGTGGATGCATGTTCGCTGCATGACTGACAGGACATCGACACTAGAAGGTTGGGACGGACACACCCGCAGGCGTGCAGGTTTATTTACATACATGAAGGAGTTACTTGGACTGTTTTACGGTTGCTTATGGGTGGGAGCTAGAGAGCGAGAGAGAATTTTGAATTTTAAAATCCCTTTATTGAAACACCAAAAGTGTTTACAACAAGAAACAGAAAAAAAACATTTGACACCAATACATTCTACACCATAAAACAGCAGCAACAGTGACTAAAACACAGACAGCTGCAACAGAGATAGATTCACATGATCTTTTTAAAAATGTAAAATTAAATTGCCATCTTCACCCACCCCACACACTCCCTCCTCAATGCACTACCTCATCTTAAAATTGTCCATATCTTGAACCCATACTGTAATAAAAGACATCAACTTTTATTCTGGTTGCAACCAGGACTCAAAAACACACAAAGCATCATCTATACAAGTGCAGGACATTCTGTTATTGCGGGATTTCAAACTGGCTAGCTTCGCTTGACCTAGAAGAAAGCTGACCAGGGTACACCGATAGCAGTGTTTGTAAGACTACTTCATACTAAAAATCAACAGCTCCAGTAAAAAGCACCCCGAGGTTCATCAGCAGGCCTTCTAAAAAAATAAAAAAGAGTCGTGGGCAGTCTATGAAGAGGTGGAACACTGTTTCCGCTGCGGGGCAGAAGAAGGGGCATTGCTCCCCCACACCTGGGTCAACCTGGGTCAGTCTGGCTTCGCTAGTGGTTCGTGGAAATGATGCCATGCAGGACGCACCACTGCAAGTCGCTTAGGCAGGGGCAGCTTGTACAGCACCCTCCAGGATGGCAACGCAGACTCACCCAACGCTAGGTGAGCCCTACACTTGGTGTCAGTCAGGTCTCTTCACGTGGAGTAATGACGTGCTTTGGCAACTGAGCTGTACAGCTCTCTACAGAGTGGAATTGCAGGTCTGACTCTGTCCAGTGATAACAGCATCCCGGACTGCTCACCCCCCCTCCCCTCCTCCTCTGGCACCACGGGGGAAAACCGTCTCATGCTCTGGGGCCTGTCTCTCCGAAAGGCACCGTGTCACGAACTCCGACACAGCAGGGCTCAGGGAGGCTTTGCTCTCTCCCAGAACCCTCTCCAAGAATCGTACTGAGCGCAGGCCCAGTGCTGTAGTCAGCTCAGCCCTGCTCTTCCATCGCCGCTCAGTCCATCTATCAGGGTAGTGAAAAACACTGTAAAAACATTTAAAAATGTCATTATAAAACAGACTCTTTAAAAACAAAATTAGTGCAAAGGCTTTCTTCTGGCCTTAAAACCTTTACTAGCCATCAGGCGTTTCTGATAAAAACTTTCCAACCTTATGTTATTTACTTTGCTGGGGGTCATTAAAAACAGGTGGCTGTCTAGCACATTCTACAACAAGGACTATCTATATAGGCAGAACGGACTGCACTTAAATAAAAAGGGAACCAATCTACTCGGAGAAAGGATCCTCGAGGAGATTCCGAAGCATTTAAACTAGAAAAGAAGGGGGGAGATATCAACAAAAAAACATAAGGGAAACTACATCAAAACAAGGGTAACAACTCAGGTAAGACAGCCATTAAATGTATTTATCTAAATGCTAGAAGTCTCATAAACTAAATGTTAGAACTTGAAGCTACTGCACTAACAAGTAACTACGATGTGATAGGCGTTACAGAAACTTGGTTATCCGATGGAGACAAATATAATATTAGTTGGTATACACTGTATAGGAAAGACAGGCAGGACAGAAGAGGCGGAGGGGTAGCGCTATACATTAAAATAGTCCTGAAGCCCAGGTGTTAAATCTGGGGAAAAAAAAACAATGCAGAATCAATATGGGTCAGAATAATGTACAAAAATTCAAAGGGCATAATAATAGTAGAAATGACAAATGACTGCTTCCTTACGCAATTTGTCAATGCACTGACGAGAGAGGAGGCATGCCTTGATTTAGTCTTTTCAAATAACGAAGACAGAATAACTAAAACAGAGGTCAGAGAGCCATTGGCAAACTCAGACCACAACATGGTCTCATTTGAAATATTTTTTAAAACCCCAAAAGTAATGACTAAAGCTAAGGTTTACAATTTTAGAAAAGCAAACTATGAAGGTATGAAACAGAGACTAACAGAAGTAGATTGGAGTAAAATAGAGAAAACATCCACAGAAAAAGGATGGCTGTTTTTCAAAAATGTGGTATTAGAGGCACAAAACAAATACATCCCAAAAGTAAACAAATCAAAATCTAAAACAAAATGGCCAAAATGGTTTAATAGATCAATTTAAAAAAGGCACTTTACAGAGCATTCAAAAGGGACCAAGAATAAAAGTACACTGAAAGAGTACTTGGAACTGCAAACACAAGTCAAAAAGGAAGTTAGAAAGGTTAGAGAGATAGAAATGAACATTGCCAAGGGGGCTAAAACCAATTCCAAAAAGTTTTTCCCATATTATAACAGCAAAAGAACATTCAAGGAGGAAGTAAAATGCTTAAGAGATACAAATGGCAAAATCATAGATGAAGAGAAAAAATAGGAAATATATGAAATAATTACTTTTCATACGTTTTTACAAAGGAGGATACAGACAACATGCCCCACATGTCGACCTGTTCCTATCCAGTTTTAAATAACTTTAGCATAACAGAGGCAGAAGTGTTAAAGGAACTAGGAGCTCTTAAAATAAACAAATCCCCTGGAAATGAAATGAAATAAGTTATTTACAAACTACTAACTAAGATCATGCAACAGTCTCTTGACACAGGGGTTGTACCGACAGACTGGAAAATTGCAAATGTAATACCGAGCCACAAAAAAGGAGACAAAACCGAACCAGGTAACTACAGACCAATAATACTGACTTCTATTATATGTAAACTTATGGAAATTATAATAAGATCCAAAATGGAAAAATTACCTATATGGTAACAGTATCCTGGGAGATAGTCAGCATAGTTTAGGAAAGGGAGATTGTGTCGAACGAACCTGCTTGATTTTTTTGAGGATGCAACATCGACAATGGATAATTTTGACAAAATCCTGCATGAATTTTAATTCTCAAACTGAACACAATAGGGATTCAAGGAAAGACATGCACATGGATTAGGGAGTGGTTAACATGTAGAAAACAGAAAGTACTGATTACAGGAGAAACCTCAAAATGGAGCGAGGTAACCAGTGGTGTACCACAGGGATCAGTATTAGGTCCTCTGCTCTTCCTAATCTACATTAATGATTTAGATTCTGGTATAGTAAGAAAACTTGTTAAATTTGCAGACGGCACAAAAATAGGAGGAGTGGCAAACATTGTTGCAACAGGAAAGGTCATTCAAAATGATCTAGACAGCATTCAGAACTGGGCAGACACATGGCAAATGACATTTAATATAGAAAAGTGTAAGGTACTGCACGCAGGCAATATAAATGTTCATTATAAATACCATATGGGAGTGTGACGGGGTGCCCTCCCCTTGTGCATATTATGTATATATTATTTGTATTTGTATTATTATTTTTATATATACAGTCACCTTCAAAATTATTGGCACCCTTGATAAAGATGAGTAAAAAAGACTGTATAAAATAAATAATACCAGTACTGAGCTATACTGTAATTTTCCAACATGTGGAATATATTTGACTTTATTAATGATTCAATGGAATCAACCAAAATTACACATTTCTCAGAGTGTAATAGTGTCACAATTATTGGCACCCTTGTTTTCAGTACTTTGTGCACCCTCCCCTTGCAAAGATAACAGCACTGAGTCTTTTTCTATAATGTTTAAAGTGATTGGAGAACACATTGGGAGGGATCTTAGACCATTCCTCCATACAGAATCTTTCCAGATCCTTGATATTATTTGTTTTATTTTAGCAGACGCCTTTATCCAAGGCGACTTACAGAGACTAGGGTGTGTGAACTATGCATCAGCTGCAGAGTCACTTACAATTACGTCTCACCCGATATACAGAGCACAAGGAGGTTAAGTGACATGCTCAGGGTTACACAATGAGTCAGTGGCTGAGGTGGGATTTGAACCGGGGACCTCCTAGTTACAAGCCCTTTTCTTTAACCACTGGACCACACAGCCTCCCTCCTTTGGTCTGCACTTATGGACTGCCCTCTTCAATTGAAACCACAGGTTTTCAATGGGGTTCAAGTCCAGAGACTGAGATGGCCATTGCAAAATGTTGATTTTGTGGTCAATTAACCATTTCTTTGTGGATTTTGATGTGTGCTTGGGGTCATTGTCTTGCTGGAAGATCCACTTGATGCCAAGTTTCAGCCTCCTGGCAGAGGCAACCAGGTTTTGGCTAAAATGTCCTGGTACTGGGTAGAGTTCATGATGCCGTTGACCTTAACAAGGGCCCCAGGACCAGTGGAAGCAAAGCAGCCCCATAATATCAAAGATCCACCACCATATTTTACAGTAGGTATCAGGTTCTTTTCTGCACACGCATCCTTCTTTCGACGCCAAACCCACCGCTGGTGTGAGTGGCCAAAGAGTTCTATTTTCGTCTCATCTGACCATAGCACCCGGTTCCAATCAAAGTGCCAATGCCGTTTTGCAAACTCCAGGCGCTTAAGTTTGTTGGTTGCTCTCAATAAAAGCTTTTTTCTGGCAACCCTTCCAAATAGCCTATTGGCATGGAGGTGGCGTCTAATTGTAGATTTGGAGACTTGGTAACCCCAAGATGCAACCAAGTTCTGTAATTCACCAACTGTGGCCCTTGGATTTCCCTTTGCCTCCCGAACCATCTGCCTCACTGCGCGTGGGGGCAAGATACACTTGCGTCCTCTACCAGGCAAGTTTACCACTGTTCCAGTGGTTTTGAACTTCTTAATTATTGCCCTAATAGTGGTAAGTGGTATATTTAGTTTTTTAGCTATTGTTTTGTACCCATTGCCTGATTTATGAAGGTCAACAAACATTTGTCTCTTTTCATTTGTGAGTTCTTTGCCTTTCCCCATGGTGATGGATGACTGATTTGGCAATGTGCCCCTCATTTTATGCATGAAATGTGTTGTATGTTGCAATACAGTGTGTTAATGTTGGTGTATAGATTGGTACAGGATATAAAGAGGAGGTCTGTGTTACGGAGATAAATTTAAAAGTGTAGATTTGTATTTAAATCAGTTTTGTTTGGCACAAATGCCTTTTTCTTTGCTGGTTAAATGTAAATGTGAGCACGGGGTTTAAATATTTACTTTTCACTTATTTATTCAAGTGAATAGGGAATTAAATTGAATACCAGTCAGTATATATAGACACATTTTCAGCTGAATAGTGGTTAGGTGTCCAACACTAAAAATGGATCCAGATTCCCAGTAAACTGAGGAAAAATAGCTTTAGTAGTAAAATCTGCTCTATAGTTTGCAATAAAAAACTGTAAAACACACTGTAACTGGGGCCCGTTTTGTTTGTCAATAAATTTTGGTGAAAAATAGCCGTGTGCAGTTTTGTGTTTAAAACCCTTTATTTTCTGTTCCAGATAGGTTTGTATAATTTGTAATCCACACGCTCAGATTCATCAAAACCCCAAGTCCTGTTTATTTCCTGCTTCTGGTTGAAACTCTTCTCTTTCCGGCCGCCATTTTAAATAAAAGAAGATAAACGTTTCTCCTCATTGGCGAACAGACCAGGAAAGGGGTTTTGTGTTTACAGTAGTTCTTTACCAAAAAAAAAAAAGGAAAAAAAAAATTTCAAAAAAAAAAAAAAAAAACTGGCATAAGTGGAGTACTGCTATCGGGACCTGAGGACATGCCGGGGCCTCGAGGACCAGCTCTGTTCATGGCCAGCACCCAAGGCACACGGTGGCGATCTTCCAGCTTTCTCCCTGCCAGGAGGAGGAACCTTGGCCCAGGAGAGGAAGGTGGGGAGGAGGCTCTTTCAAAGCAAGGGGAAAGGGACTGCAGCACCAACAGCAACCACACCAGTGGTCGGAGGAAAAATGTTATGGTGTTTGCTGCGCTGAGAGCATTCCAGCACCAACTGCCCCTGGTACCCCCTCGGACAGCTACCCCAACTATGCCCCATCTGTTGAGGTGAGCACCGTGGCCCGGTGCCCTGTCCATCAGGAGAGGGAGAGCCCTGTCTGCCTCAGTCTGCACTGGAAAAGGGGGGTAGACTGCTATTAATGTTAACAAAGCTAAAACCATTAATTGCAAAAAAATTGATGTAAGAGATAAAAAAACTGTTCCCCTGGTGCACCAGGGGTGGAATAAAAGGTGGATCACCCTGGAGGGACTGCTCCTGGTGCAACACCAGCCCAAAATCTAGGTTAAAAAATGAGAAACATTAAAAGGTCGGGATTAAAAACAAATTATTAAATATAAAGTGCCCAGGCACACAGTACATGGGGTCTCTGAGCACCCACAGCTCAAGCATTCTATAAGACTGTGGGCCAGAGCTTTGGGGAGGAGCCTTATAATCCACAGCACAACAGCAACACCTGGCGCCACTTCTTCAGCGGGAGGAGCTTTTTGGGTAACAAAGCCCCGGCGGGACTGCCCCTGCGGCAGCTCAGGGGCCGCTCTCCTCTGCCCACACTCCTTCACCACCTGGTGGGATCAGCCTGACATTCCACAAAAGTGTTTATAAAGCCTGGCTGGCAGTCCGTCCAGCCCAGGTGCTGTGCTGTTGGAGAGCTGTGTGACGGTGGTCGTGAGCTCCCCAAATGAGATAGGCATGTCCAGGCTGCAGCGCGCCCCACCCCTCAGGGGAGGAGACACTCCAATAGTTGTCCACTGCCCCTCCTGGTCGCAGTTCTCAGCCCAAAAACAGCTTGGAGTAAAAGTCACCACAGCCCCAAAAGGGAGGGACTTCTCTTCCCCCGGGCAGCCTCAGTAACAGGATCTGCTTCTATTCAGATACCTTCTTCTCCAAGCCGAAGAGGAAGGCTGTGGAGGTGTCCATGTCTCTTAGTTCAATGAATTTTGCTCTCACCAGCGACCCCTTGACCTTCTCCTACAGCAGGCTGCTCAGGTGCTGCTTCCTCTCTTTCAGGCTGCGATATGTTCCCTCTGTGCTCTGGAGGCCCAGCGCTCTCTCAATCTCTAAAATTTCAAGCTCTAACTGGCTGACCGCAGCATTCATTTGTCTAGTGATGTTCTGGGTGTATTGCTGGCAGAAAATCTTAATTTGAGTTTTCCCCCGTCCCACCACTGCCTCAAACTGGAGAAACATCCCTTCTCTCTTCTCCAGTTGTCCCAGAACAGTATAAAAAAATCTGTGAACTGAGTGTCTTGTAATAGTTTAATATCAAAGTGCCAGTAAGATTTAGTGCGCTGTGCAGTGGGTAAGCAGAATATTGTGGTGATGAAGTGATGATCAGACAGGGACGTGGGGTGAATACTGCTGTTAATGATTCTATTGAGGTGGTGTTTCTGAGTATATACACGGTCCAGCCGTGCTCCATATATTTGACCATTACTTATTTTAAACCAAGTGTACTGTTTAGAGGTGTTGTGTAAGTTCCTCCAGACGTCAACTAGATTGAATTTCGCGGGGGAGGTCCGAGCCAGCTCTCTGACGATTGGGGATTGAGTTCATCATGATTTCTGTCTAAATTAAAATGAAAAGTACAATTAAAATATGTAAGGGGAGTAGTATGCTTTCCCATAGATGGGCTGAAATGATGGTAGGTGGTAACCAGAAGCCAGACGTTTTTATAAAAGTGTCTTTTTTAGTCTTGACCAACAGGGTCCCAGCTGCCTGACA
Organism: Huso huso; assembly: GCA_036884735.1. Classification (NCBI taxonomy): domain Eukaryota; kingdom Metazoa; phylum Chordata; class Actinopteri; order Acipenseriformes; family Acipenseridae; genus Huso; species Huso huso. The sequence goes on along the minus strand of CM072675.1, from coordinate 16,596,164 downwards.
AACAAAGGCAGAGCATTCCAGCCATGGGCCCACAAGAAAAGCCCTTACCAGCCCGAGACTTTGTCCTTTTGCTGGATTTTTCAGGGGAGGTGGCCGTTGAGTTCACTTTTGCTTTGCATGGGGGTCTCTTGTGGCAATGTGCCCCGCCCCTGTGTGCAATTGTGTGTTTGTGTTGTGTGTGCGTGCGTGTGTTAATGTTGGTGTATAGTCATTGGTACACGGGATATAAACGGGTCTGTGTTTCACGTGTATTTAAAAATTGTATATTTGTATTTAGGCACGAGGGATTGCACATCACTTCACGTGCATTGGTTAAATATAATATGTGAACACAGGGTTTCACAGAATTAATTCACGTGCTGGGATTCAAGTGAATAATTAATTAGTAATTGAATCCCAGCACAACAGTATAAATAGGCACATTTTTTTCACTCGTGGTTGGGTGTTCGGAAGTGGAGAACGAGATTGGAGAGGAGGTAAAAATAAGTAAAAAATAAATATAAAGTGTTAGTAAAATCTGCTCTGTCAGTTGTGTTCGTCTGTTTGTTTACTGTTTAGTCCGTTTTGTTTGTCTATTTATTTTGGCGCAAGTGCCGTGTCCTGTTTTTTGTGTTTAAAACCCTTTATTTTCTGTTCTGTTTGGTTATTAAATGCTGCGCGATCACGCTCAGATTCATCAAAACCCCAAGTCTCTGTGTTTATTTCCTTTCTGGTCTGACGCCACCCACTCCGGCCGTCTTTGTGACAATGACAAATGGATAGGATATGTGTGTTACCTCATTTTTATACCCCAGTGAAACAGGAAAAAAAAAAAAAAAAAAAAAAAGGATTACAACTGATTGTTTGGGGGATAAAGACAAAAAAAAAAAAGTGATGGCAAATGCGCCGGAGATAAATTTAAAAGGTACTCGTTATTTAAATCAGTTTTGTTTGGCCAACCTGCCTTTTTCTTTGTGTTTTGTGTGAAGTCTTTTGTTTAAATATTTACTTTTTGCTTTAGCGTCAATGTAAAGGGAACTAAAACGACCTTACCAGTCTTCCGAATGTTTAACCAGCTGAATAGTCTTCAGTTCTCCAACACTAAAAATGATATCCAGAATCCCAGAAACTGAGCCATGGTAGCTTTATAATGCACAGCTCTATAGTTGTGCAATAAAAACAATGTCCCCATCTTACCAGCAGGGGGTGAATAATTCTCTTTAACAATAAACAGTGGTGAAAAATAGTTAGTGCAGGTCAAACTTAACGATAGCATGTTAATTGTATTCCAGATAGGATTGTATAATTTGTAATCCACCTGAGTGGGAGGAGCCCAGCTCCCTCCTGTTGATTTTTTCTTCTCCTGGGAAACTCTTCTCTTTTCCCACGCCTAAAGAAGATAAAGGGAGGAGAACAGCCCAATGAAATTAAGCCATGCCTTCTGGGTACAGTAGTTCTTTACCAACACTGCTATCAGGATAAAACTACATTTCAACTTAAATGAAAGAAAAACTTACTGGCATAAGTCAGTACTGTATCTGACTGCTACACATGCCCAGCACTTTTAACCAGCTCTGTTCCACTCCAGCACCCAAGGCAGGGAGGGAGGGGCCCTTTCCAGCCAGCCCAAGAAGGGAGGACTCTTGGCCCAGTTCAGCCCAAACTGAGGAGCTCTTTCAAAGCACTGCATGTGTGGGAGGGGGCACCATCACATCTCTACCAGTGGTCACAAAAATGTTATGGTCTTTGGCCCACAGCTGAGAAAAAGGATGGGCTGGGTGGAGGGAGGGCAGCCCAAAAGCAAGGAGGCTCCCTCAGTTGGTGCCCAGAGTTCGAAGGAGGAAGCCCTGTCTGATCCCTCTCTGCACTGGAAAGGGAGAATGCCTGCTAGACTGCTATTAATGTTAACAAGGCTAAAACCCCTAAAAATTAAAAAAAATTGATGGGGATAAAGGAGGATTGTCCCCAGTGCCTCTATTCAGGCTGATGAGGGAATAAAGGCCATGGTCCAGCCCTGCCGAAACCTTCTCCTGGTCAAGCCAGCACTGCCCAAAGCCTAGGTTGAAAAATTAGAATCATTAAAAAGGCCTCTGATTAAAAAACAAATTATTAAATCCAAAGTGCCCAGGCAGCAGTACATCTGGTCTCTGCCACCGCCAACATTCTATAAGACAGTGGGTGAAGCTTTGGTTCCACCTTTACCGCAGTGGGAGGACTGCGACACCCTCCCACCTCCACCAGCAGAGAGGTCTCCTTTTTGGGTAACTGGTTCCACCTCCACCGCGGCAGGGAGGACTGCTCTCCCCTGCCACCTCCACCACCACCTGGTGCAGATCCTGCTGGTCCCAGACATTTCCAAAAGTGTTTGAAAACCTGCTGGTTCCATCCAGCCCAGGTGCAGAGCTGTTGGAGCTGCCTCTGCCTCCACCACCCCCAAATGAGAGGAGCATGTCCAGGCTGCCCTGCTCCCACTCACTCAGGCTAGGGAGCACTCCAATAGTTGCTCTGTCTCCTCCTGGTCCACCAGTTCTCCAGGATACAGCTTGGAGTAAAAGTCACTTCCGCCCTACAAAGCGGGAGGAGGCAGGAGACTTCTCTGCCCGGCAGCCTCAGTAACAGGATCTGCTGGCGGATTCAGATACCTTCTTCTCCAAGAGGGGGAGGAAGGCTGTGGAGGTGTCCATGTCTCTTAGTTCAATGAATTTTGCTCTGTGACCCCTTGACCTTCTCCTACAGCAGGCTGCTCAGGTGCTGCTTCCTCTCTTTCAGGGGGCGATAGGATTCCCTCTGTGCTCTGCAGCAGTTTCGCTCTCTCAATCTCTAAAATTTCAGGCTGTCTAACTGGCTGACCGCAGCATTCATTTGTCTAGTGATGTTCTGGGTGTATTGCTGGCAGAAAATCTTAATTTGAGTTTTGTCCCGACCACCACTTTTCAAACTGGAGAAACATCCTTCTCTCTTCTCCAGTTGTCCCAGAACAGTATATAAAAAATGTGTGAACTGTGTGTCTTGTAATAGTTTAATATCAAAGTGCGTGTGTTAATGTTGATTTAGTCATTGGTGCAGTGATATAAAGCAGAATGTTTGTGGTTTAAATTGTATATTTGATTTGATCGGGACAGGGACGTGGGGTGAATAAATATGTTAATGATTCTATTGAGGTGGGTTTTGAGTATATTCACGGTCCAGCTGGGATTCATATATTGAACCATTAATTATTTTAAACCAAGTGTACTGTTTAAATAGGCACATTTTCCTCAGACGTCAACTAGATTGGGTTTTCGGAAGAGGAGAACTCTCTGATGATTGAGGGATTGAGTTAAAATAAGTGATTTCTGTCTAAATATAAAATGAAAAGTACAATTAAAATATGTAAGGGGAGTAGTATGCTTTCCCATAGATGGGTTGAAATGATGGTCCGTTTTGTATGTCTGACATTTTTTATAAAAGTGTCTTTTTAGTGTTTTGTCTGTAAAGGTCCTTTTATTTTCTGTTCTGACAAACAAAGGCAGAGCATTCCATAATTTAGGAGTTCCTCAAGAAAAACCCCACCTCTCTGTGTTTGATCTCTTTCTGCAGTTTATGTAACCCACTTTGGCCGTCTTTGTGAATGTCTCTGCGTTGTGTTTAATTTATTATTCTCGCTTCTGCTACTCTGTCCCCTATCCTTATCATACACGGACGACACAATTCAATTCTGGCAGGCAGTTTATTTGGTTATTGCTGTTAAAATAAAAACAGATTTCAGTTTCAGGCAGCAATGTACGTTTCCTTAAATCCCTCTTTCCATTCAAGCAGTGACTGGGCACAGTAGACAGTACAATTATAACATGCATTTGCAGAAAACAAAATTGAACAAAACCCGCTTTACATGCTATCGCTGTATAGTCTAGTAGATCCTACCGTTAAACCCTAATATAAAAACATTCAAAACAATTATGTACAACTGATAAAAGGGAGGGCAACATACCTGTTAAAATAAAAACAGATTTCAGTTTCAGGCAGCAATGTACATTTCCTTAAATCCCTAAAACAAAATAAAATAGATTCACCCGATATGCAATTCAGCTTAGGTCAAATCCCCGGGGGACAGCGTACAGTATACATAGCAACCACGTGTAACTACAGTAATCACAAATGCAACAAAAATATATGTATTAAAAACATATAGCGCACTTATATGGGAATAAAATGATACAGGTAGAAGTTATTTTCAGTTTGTTAAAATTACAAAACTATTGGAGTACTTTTATCTCGATAAAACTAAAGATTATGATTGGAGGAAACGTCATGATGCTTACCCTCTTTCCATTCAAGCAGTGACTGGGAAGAGGTAACCCGAAACCGGAACTATTTAAAAGGGCATTGTCCACACCCTTTGTCTCACCACAAGGTGTCAGAACAGTTAACCTCATTATCACAATTGACTTTTGGTGAAATTAAACTGGTGGAATTAAACTCTGTATTAAACCTGTTACATTTGGAAGATACAAGGTCAGTAATTCCTGCAAATAACTAGGTGCTAATACATTCAGGGCCTTGTAAGTTAACTGCAAAATCTTAAAATCAATTCTATACTGCACAGGGAGCCAGTGTAAAGAGGCCAAAACAGGGGTAATATGTTCACTTTTTCTCGGTTTAGTCAGAATTCTAGCAGCAGTATTCTGCGATTTACCAACCACTCCTCAATGGCCCTATTCATCCTCGAAGCAGATTTAGCATTATTAAAACTAACCATTTCCCCTCCCTCTTCCACAGAGACGGAGCTATCAGGAACACACCAGAAGCCATGTCTCCGGGTTAAACCACCCATCCTGCCCGAGCGAGAACCCGTTGGGTTCCACAAGTCTTTAATCTGTGATATAAACAAACAAATAAATAAATAAATAAATAAATAATGTAGAAAAAATAACAAAAGCAAAAGTCTGAAAACTCTAAATAATGCAGTGAGCACCGACTGGCAACAACTCACATACACGCTCCCAAACTCACACGAGAGTTCAGTGAAGGCGAATGCCCAGCCTGAACAAAGCAAGCTGGTCAGAGACCCTGTGATAGCAGTGCTTGGGTGTTTGATTTGTTGTGTTTTCTTCAATCCTTTATTTTGGTCCTTGTACCTTGTTTATTTGTTCCCGTGTTTTTGTAAATAAACATGCTCATCCAGCGCTTTAAATTGCAGCTTCCTGCCACTGAGTCTCCATCCTGCTGGTAACCAGCCCTGTCTGTGATGCTACCCTTTCACAGATACCTTCCGGAAAGTGAATTGATTGTTTCTCGTACTGCCTAGAAGTACCGCCTTTTGAGTTTAGATGTGTGAGATATAATGAAACGTGCTCAACTCAAATAATGGCACAGATGGGAATCACTGTCCCTCTATAGCAACAAAATACAACAAACTGCACCATGAACCAGGGGGAGAGTTAACACAAAATACAATAAACTTCATCATGAACCAAGGAAAGAGAGTGAACACAAAATACAATAAACTGCACCATGAACCAGGGAGAGAGAGTGAACACTTCTCTTGACATTGGCTCCTCTCACAGCTCAATGGCTTCTGACATTTCTTTAAAAATAAAATACTAGACATCAGAAATGATATTCCAGACACCTTCTATTAAGGAGGACTCCAATTTTACCAACTACACCTATTAAGCCTACTATGAGGGCTTTTTCTTTGATTACCTTGCAGGAACTGACAGAGCTAGTTCAACATATGAGAGTTACTACATGCTCTGTTGATCCTATTCCTACAAAACTATTAAAAGATTTTCTTGGTGTTATTAATACCCACATTAAAAAAAATATATTAATGGTTCACTTTCGGTATAGTTCCCTCAGCAATTAAGGTAGCTGTGGTAAAGCCTATGCTTTACCTCAAAATGGAGCGAGGTAACCAGTGGAGTACCACAGGGATCAGTATTAGGTCCTCTGCTATTCCTAATCTACATTAATGATTTAGACTCTGATATAGTAAGCAAACTCGTTAAATTTGCAGACGACACAAAAATAGGAGGAGTGGCAGACACTGTTGAAGCAGCAAAGGTCATTCAAAATGATCTAGACAGCATTCAAAATTGGGCAGACACATGGCAAATGAAATTTAATAGAGAAAAGTGTAAAGTATTGCATGCGGGCAATAAAAATGTGCATTATAAATATCATATGGGAGACAGTGAAATTGAAGAAGGGAACTATGAAAAAGACCTAGGAGTTTATGTTGACTCAGAAATGTCTTCATCTAGACAATGTGGGGAAGCTATAAAAAGGCCAACAAGATGCTTGGATATATTGTGAGAAGTGTTGAATTTAAATCAAGGGAAGTAATGTTAAAACTCTACAATGCATTAGTAAGACCTCACCTAGAATATTGTGTTCAGTTCTGGTCACCTCGTTACAAAAAAAGGATATTGCTGTTCTTGAAAGAGTGCAAAGAAGAGCGACCAGAATTATCCGGGTTTAAAAGGCATGTCGTATGCAGACAGGCTAAAAAGAATTGAATCTATTCAGTCTTGAACAAAGAAGACTACTACGCGGCGATCTGATTCAAACATTCAAAATCCTAAAAGGTATAGACAATGTCAACCCGGGGACTTCTTTGACTTGAAAAAAAAAAAAGGACCAGGGTCATAAATGGAGATTAGATAAAGGGGCATTCAGAACAGAAAATAGGAGGCACTTTTTACACAGAGAATTGTGAGGGTCTGGAACCAACTCCCCAGTAATATTGTTGAAGCTGACACCCTGGGATCCTTCAAGAAGCTGCTTGATGAGATTCTGGGATCAATAAGCTACTAACAACCAAACGAGCAAGATGGGCTGAATGGCCTCCTCTCGTTTGTAAACTTTCTTATGTTCTTATGTTCTTATGTTCTTAAGAAACAAAATTTGGACCCTAAAGTCATCAATAACTATAGGCTAAGTCTTAGATAAGGTTCAAGAGAGTTGTTGCAATTCAATTACAAACATTTCTAACTCTTAATGGTATATTCAAGAAGTTTCAGTCTGGTTTTCATGCTGTGCATAGCACCTAGAAGACCCTTGTCAGAGTTGTGAATGATCTGCTGATAAGCTCTGACTCGGGCTTTCCATCAGTTTTAATTCTTCCAGATCTAAGTGCTGCCTTTGATACTGTAGACCATTCCATCCTACTGAATCGTTCTGAAAGCATAGTAGGACTGGCTGGCCTTGTCCTATCCTGGTTCAAATCTTATCTTTCTGATAGGTTTCAGGTTGTCTCTATTGTTGTTTTCATTATATATGCTACCGTTGGGTGACATTATCCGCAGACACGGAGTGAACTTCCATTGCTATGCTGATGATACCCAGCTATATTTGTCCCTAAAGCCAGGAATTTCTTCTGCCTGGGTGTTATTAGCTACTTGCTTTACAGACATCAAGCATTGGATGTCACAGAATTTTCTAATGAATTGAATTCAGATAAAACAGAGGTTATGCTAGTGGGCTCACAGAACCAACTAAAAGGAAATGTGGGATTACATGAGCTCGACCCTTGCAGTCTCTTATCAAAACTTAAACTAGAAATTAAGAGTTTGGGGGTCATCTTTGATCCTGATCTATCATTTGAGACTCATATTAGGGAAGTTATTAAAGTATCTTTTTACCATTTGAGAAATATAGCCAAACTTCAGATCAATTATTTCCATAGCTGATGCTGAATGACTAATCCATGCCTTTGTTTAATCTAGAATTGATTATTGTAATGCACTTTTTTCTTTTGTCCCCAAATGTGTGGTATCCCATTTGCAGCTTGTTCAGAATACCACTGCTAGAATTCTGACTAAAACCAGGAAAAGTGAACACATTAACCCCTGTTTTGGCCTCTTTACACTGGCTCCCTGTGCAGTATAGAATTGATTTTAAAATGTTGCTGTTAATTTACAAGGCCCTGAATGGATTAGCACCCAGTTATTTGCAAGAGTTACTGACCCTGTATCTTCTAAACCGCACTCTGAGATCACAAGATGTGTAGGATCTCGTTATTTCGACTTACTCTCTTGTTATTTTGACTTACTATAATAAGTCAAAATAACGAGATAGTAAGTCAAAATAACGAGATAGTAAGTCAAAATAATGAGATAGTATGTAAAAATAACGAGATAGTAAGTCAAAATAATGAGATAGTATGTAAAAATAACGAGATAGTATGTAAAAATAACGAGATAGTAAGTCGAAATAAGGAGATACTAAGTCAAAATAATGAGACAGTATGTCAACCTTATAATGGAAATTTAAAATGTATTTCGTTTTTTGTTTTTTTTCTGGTGGTGGAAATAGGCTTCCATATACAACAGACACACACATAATATTATTACTGGAGAGTGCAGATCTGCATAGCAAATAACTTGCACAGTACAGTAATCTGTGAACCCTGTTTATGAACAGTGTTTATTTTCCTAAACTGTCCATTAGTTTTTATATATAACTATATATATAGTTTATATATATATATATATATATATATATATATATAATTTATTATTATTTGTTTATTTAGCAGATGCCTTTATCCAAGGCGACTTACAGAGACAAGGGTGTGTGAACTATGCATTAGCGGCAGAGTCACTTGCAACAACGTCTCACCTGAAAGACGGAGCACAAGGAGGTTAAGTAACTTGCTCAAGGTCACACAGTGGCTAAGCCGGGATTTGAACCAGGGACCTCCTGGTTACAAGCCCTTTTCTTTAACCACTGGACTACACCATTATAGCCATTATATATATATCTATATATATATATATATATATATATATATATATATATATATATATATATATATATATATATATTGTGATAGTAAAGGGCGCAGGCCCTTTAAGAAATGTCTGACTGGCCTCAAAAACTATGTCTCCCAAAAGCCCTGGGACCATGACTCAAAGAAGGCGGGGTTTTCTAATATATAAGGAAGTCAGCAGATCACTCTGGGTGTGTGGCAGTGGGGAATACACCACGGTTTGAAAAAAAATCTTTGTTTTGTTGAAGATTGCTAGCGAACACACACGTTATAAAAAGTTTCTTGTGTTAAGAACAAGTTTGTCTGTTTGTCGTTTACTTTGCATGATAGAACAAGTGTACTATTAATTGTGACAACACAGTCTATTTTTGTTTATTTTGTTTTGGCAGAGAGTGAGTATAATCTCTGCAAATAGAAAGTTATCATAGCCCGATTTAAGTTCTGGCGAGGGCGCACTTTTTATTTATATTTCGAGACGGGAAAAGTTTGTTTTGTTCTGTGTACATAAGAACATAAGAGGATTTTGAATGTTTGAATCAGATCGCCGCATAGTCTTCTTTGTTCAAGACTGAATAGATTCAATTCTTTTAGCCTGTCTGCATACGACATGCCTTTTAAACCCGGGATAATTCTGGTTGCTCTTCTTTACACATATCCTTTTTGTAACGAGGTGACCAGAACTGAACACAATATTCTAGGTGAGGTCTTACTAATGCATTGTAGAGTTTTAACATTACTTCCCTTGATTTAAATTCAACACTTCTCACAATATATCCGAGCATCTTGTTGGCCTTTTTTATAGCTTACCTGGGGGCTGGCCGTGCCCCAGCAGAGGGAGCCACCACCCGCGTACTCAAGTTCCTGTTCCTGGTACTCCAGTAGGAGGAGTGCCGTTTTTCTAAAGGGTCTGCAGACAAGAGACCTAACTAAGACTGAACCTGTACGATGAAGTTACCTCCTGGGGTAGGCCTAGACAGAGAACAAAAGTGAGTCAGTTAGTGGCTCACCAGTGAAATCTTACGAGTCCGTCCACTGTCTGCCAGAAAAACTACGCCCTCTGGTGGGCATCATTTACTATATATATATATATATATATATATATATATATATATATATATATATATATATATATATATATATATGTATATATATATATAAAGGTAATATTATTACCTCATTTACGATAGGAAGCAAAATGCTACAATAGAATATTCTGGTGTTCAGTTCTGGTCACCTCGTTACAAAAAGGATATTGCTGCTCTAGAAAGAGTGCAAAGAAGAGCGACCAGAATTATCCCGGGTTTAAAAGGCATGGCGTATGCAGACAGGCTAAAAGAATGGAATCAGTTCAGTCTTGAACAAAGAAGACTATGCGGTGATCTGAGTCAAGCATTCAAAATCCTAAAAGGTATTGACAATGTCGGCCCAGGGGACTTTTTCGACCTGAAAAAAGAAACAAGGACCAGGGGTCACAAATGGAGATTAGATAAAGGGGCATTCAGAACAGAAAGTAGGAGGCACTTTTTTACACAGAGAATTGTGAGGGTCTGGAACCAACTCCCCAGTAATGTTGTTGAAGCTGACACCCTGGGATCCTTCAAGAAGCTGCTTGATGAGATTCTGGGATCAATAAGCTACTAACAACCAAATGAGCAAGATGGGCCAAATGGCCTCCTCTCGTTTGTAAACTTTCTTATGTTCTTATGTAATATAGGGACGAGGCCCTTATTCCACGTAGCATATGTGTGTGTGTGTGTGTTTTTTAAGCCAGGCCCTCTTGTCAGTCTTCTATCTTCAAAATGTTGTTTTTTAATTATAATGATGTGTATAATTTTGTTTGTGAGCAAGAATTGGTGTATTTATACAACATGGAAATAAGGTGGTTTAATTTACAGAGACTGAGTACAGAACTTGTTACTTCCTGTTGAATTATTATTATTTATTTCATACCAGAAGCCCTTACCCAGTGTGACTTAACTCTTACAGTTGTCACAAAAAATACACGTTTCAAGAATCACAGAATGCCAGCATTGTGCTCAACTTTAAGTTGAAATTGTAACTGTAGGAAATTGTACCCAGGATTTAATTTTGAACAGAACAAGATATGCTTACCTTACTATTGCAATTTGTGTTTTGAACTATGAAAATTGCCACTGAAAAATTGCTGTATTTCAAATTGTTGAATACGGTGCAAGTATTTTTTTCACACAACACTGGATTTTCCAACTGACGGTGAGTCTGAGATTTTGTGTACATTTATATACGTAGCTTGTGTAAGCGTGGGTATTTATTAAGGACTCTGATGCATCATTAATCAATGAAATAGGTTTTATTTAACCCAAAATAAATAAATTCTACCGTCCCAGTTAAACCTTGTTTACATTGCCATCTTGTGTGTCTGTCTCCAGTCTAGACCACAACAGCAAAGCAGGAACATAAGAACATAGGAAGTAACGTTCTGTCAAATAATGCAGTAAATAAACAACTTTACTTTTTAGACAAAGTCCCCCTACCAAAAGCAACAAGGCTTATGAAGTATTACAAAAATAAGTTACCGATTCTCTTAAATTATACAAATAAAACATAATAAATGCGGTTCATCTATTACCATAAACACGCGTTGCTGCTATACGTTGTTCAGCTTTATATTTCTGCTTACACTAGGATAAACAATTGATAAGTCTATTATTTTTTTATTACAGGTTTGTAGTTTGCTATTATTTTGTTTTTTAATGCAGCCCTTGCTTTGTAAACGACAAGTACTGCGTAACTGGTCTCCGGCCTGCAGTTACACTCTGGATCTCTCCTTAGCTCGGCTCAGACACAAGTTAACAAGAGAATCAATGGGTGACCGAACGTTCTAACATTTGACCAAAGTGCGCAAGTATATTTTCATAGTTATGAAAAAACTAACCACGCAAGCGCGAAGAAAAGCCCAAATATGTTGGTAATTACGTGATCGATTTTGTTGATTCCACAAAAAGACAGTCCTTGTTAACGAATTCTACCAGCCTACCAAAGGAGGTATTTAAACTTGCAGCCATCTTTTTTAGTTATTTGAGTGCAAACAATTGTCTGAATAGTTTGTAAAAACTAATTTTTATGCCATTCTTTAACTTTAAAACTACCAAACAGATTTTCACAATCTATACCAAAAAATTCTCTGTTATTCTCTGTTACACGGACACCAAGCGTGCCAAATGGCGTCCCGATCGGTTTTGAAACTGCACCATGGAGCAAGACAGAACACAAAATACAATAAACTGCACCATGAACCAGGGAGAGAGAGAGTGAACAAAAATACAATAAACTGCTCCATGAACCAGGGAGAGAGAGAGTGAACACAAAATACAATAAACTGCCCCATGAACCAGGGAGAGAGAGTGTGAACAAAAATACAATAAACTGCTCCATGAACCAGGGAGAGAGAGAGTGAACAAAAATACAATAAACTGCCCCATGAACCAGGGAGAGAGAGGGTGAACAAAAATACAATAAACTGCTCCATGAACCAGGGAGAGAGAGTGTGAACAAAAATACAATAAACTGCTCCATGAACCAGGGAGAGAGAGAGTGAACAAAAATACAATAAACTGCTCCATGAACCTGGGAGAGAGAGAGTGAACAAAAATAAAATAAACTGCCCCATGAACCAGGGAGAGAGAGAGAGTGAACAAAAATACAATAAACTGCTCCATGAACCTGGGAGAGAGAGTGTGAACAAAAATACAATAAACTGCTCCATGAACCAGGGAGAGAGAGTGTGAACAAAAATACAATAAACTGCTCCATGAACCTGGGAGAGAGAGAGTGAACAAAAATACAATAAACTGCTCCATGAACCTGGGAGAGAGAGTGAACACAAAATACAATAAACTGCCCCATGAACCAGGGAGAGAGAGTGTGAACAAAAATACAATAAACTGCTCCATGAACCAGGGAGAGAGAGTGAACACAAAATACAATAAACTGCCCCATGAACCAGGGAGAGAGAGTGTGAACAAAAATACAATAAACTGCTCCATGAACCAGGGAGAGAGAGAGTGAACAAAAATACAATAAACTGCTCCATGAACCAGGGAGAGAGAGAGTGAACAAAAATACAATAAACTGCTCCATGAACCAGGGAGAGAGAGAGAACACAAAATACAATAAACTGCTCCATGAACCAGGGAGAGAGAGAGTGAACAAAAATACAATAAACTGCTCCATGAACCAGGGAGAGAGAGAGAGTGAACAAAAATACAATAAACTGCTCCATGAACCTAGGAGAGAGAGTGAACACAAAATACAATAAACTGCTCCATGAACCTGGGAGAGAGAGAGAACACAAAATACAATAAACTGCCCCATGAACCTGGGAGAGAGAGAGAGAACAAAAATACAATAAACTGCTCCATGAACCAGGGAGAGAGAGAGTGAACACAAAATACAATAAACTGCTCCATGAACCTGGGAGAGAGAGTGAACAAAAATACAATAAACTGCTCCATGAACCAGGGAGAGAGAGAGTGAACACAAAATACAATAAACTGCTCCATGAACCTGGGAGAGAGAGAGTGAACAAAAATACAATAAACTGCTCCATGAACCTGGGAGAGAGAGAGAGTGAACAAAAAAACAATAAACTGCTCCATGAACCTAGGAGAGAGAGTGAAAACAAAATACAATAAACTGCCCCATGAACCTGGGAGAGAGAGAGAGTGAACAAAAATACAATAAACTGCTCCATGAACCAGAGAGAGAGAGTGAACAAAAATACAATAAACTGCCCCATGAACCTGGGAGAGAGAGAGAGTGAACACAAAATACAATAAACTGCTCCATGAACCTGGGAGAGAGAGAGTGAACAAAAATACAATAAACTGCTCCATGAACCAGGGAGAGAGAGAGAGTGAACATAAATACAATAAACTGCTCCATGAACCTGGGAGAGAGAGAGTGAACACAAAATACAATAAACTGCTCCATGAACCTGGGAGAGAGAGTGAACAAAAATACAATAAACTGCTCCATGAACCAGGGAGAGAGAGAGAGTGAACAAAAATACAATAAACTGCTCCATGAACCAGGGAGAGAGAGAGTGAACACAAAATACAATAAACTGCTCCATGAACCTGGGAGAGAGAGAGTGAACAAAAATACAATAAACTGCTCCATGAACCAGGGAGAGAGAGAGAGTGAACAAAAATACAATAAACTGCTCCATGAACCTGGGAGAGAGAGAGAGTGAACAAAAATACAATAAACTGCTCCATGAACCTAGGAGAGAGAGTGAACACAAAATACAATAAACTGCCCCATGAACCTGGGAGAGAGAGAGAACACAAAATACAATAAACTGCCCCATGAACCTGGGAGAGAGAGAGAGTGAACAAAAATACAATAAACTGCTCCATGAACCTGGGGAGAGAGAGTGAACAAAAATACAATAAACTACTCCATCAACCGGGGAGAGAGAGAGTGAACAAAAATACAATAAACTGCTCCATGAACCAGGGAGAGAGAGTGAACAAAAATACAATAAACTGCTCCATGAACCTGGGAGAGAGAGTGAGTGAACAAAAATACAATAAACTGCTCCATGAACCAGGGAGAGAGAGAGTGAACAAAAATACAATAAACTGCTCCATGAACCAGGGGAGAGAGAGTGAACAAAAATACAATAAACTGCTCCATGAACCTGGGAGAGAGAGAGTGAACAAAAATACAATAAACTGCTCCATGAACCAGGGAGAGAGAGAGTGAACAAAAATACAATAAACTGCTCCATGAACCAGGGAGAGAGAGTGTGAACAAAAATACAATAAACTCCTCCATGAACCAGGGAGAGAGAGAGTGAACACAAAATACAATAAACTGCCCCATGAACCTGGGAGAGAGAGAGTGAACAAAAATACAATAAACTGCTCCATGAACCAGGGAGAGAGAGAGAGAACAAAAATACAATAAACTGCTCCATGAACCTGGGAGAGAGAGAGAACACAAAATACAATAAACTGCCACATGAACCTGGAAGAGAGAGAGAGAGTGTGAACAAAAATACAACAAACTGCCCCATGAACCAGGGAGAGAGAGAGTGAACAAAAATACAATAAACTGCCCCATGAACCTGGGAGAGAGAGAGAGTGAACAAAAATACAATAAACTGCCCCATGAACCTGGGAGAGAGAGAGTGAACAAAAATACAATAAACTGCTCCATGAACCAGGGAGAGAGAGAGAGTGAACAAAAATACAATAAACTGCTCAATGAACCTGGGAGAGAGAGAGAGTGAACAAAAATACAATAAACTGCTCCATGAACCAGGGAGAGAGAGAGTGAACAAAAATACAATAAACTGCTCCATGAACCTGGGAGAGAGAGTGAGTGAACAAAAATACAATAAACTGCTCCATGAACCTGGGAGAGAGAGAGTGAACAAAAATACAATAAACTGCTCCATGAACCTGGGAGAGAGAGTGAGTGAACAAAAATACAATAAACTGCTCCATGAACCAGGGAGAGAGAGAGTGAACAAAAATACAATAAACTGCTCCATGAACCAGGGAGAGAGAGAGTGAACAAAAATACAATAAACTGCTCCATGAACCTGGGAGAGAGAGTGAGTGAACAAAAATACAATAAACTCCTCCATGAACCTGGGAGAGAGAGAGTGAACACAAAATACAATAAACTGCCCCATGAACCTGGGAGAGAGAGAGTGAACAAAAATACAATAAACTGCTCCATGAACCAGGGAGAGAGAGAGAGAACAAAAATACAATAAACTGCTCCATGAACCTGGGAGAGAGAGAGAACACAAAATACAATAAACTGCCCCATGAACCTGGGAGAGAGAGAGAGTGAACAAAAATACAATAAACTGCTCCATGAACCAGGGAGAGAGAGAGTGAACAAAAATACAATAAACTGCTCCATGAACCTGGGAGAGAGAGTGAGTGAACAAAAATACAATAAACTGCTCCATGAACCAGGGAGAGAGAGTGAACAAAAATACAATAAACTGCTCCATGAACCAGGGGAGAGAGAGTGAACAAAAATACAATAAACTGCTCCATGAACCTGGGGAGAGAGTGAGTGAACAAAAATACAATAAACTGCTCCATGAACCAGGGAGAGAGAGAGTGAACAAAAATACAATAAACTGCTCCATGAACCAGGGAGAGAGAGAGTGAACAAAAATACAATAAACTGCTCCATGAACCTGGGAGAGAGAGTGAGTGAACAAAAATACAATAAACTCCTCCATGAACCTGGGAGAGAGAGAACACAAAATACAATAAACTGCCCCATGAACCTGGGGAGAGAGAGTGAACAAAAATACAATAAACTGCTCCATGAACCAGGGGAGAGAGAGAGAACAAAAATACAATAAACTGCTCCATGAACCTGGGAGAGAGAGAGAACACAAAATACAATAAACTGCCCCATGAACCTGGGAGAGAGAGAGAGTGAACAAAAATACAATAAACTGCCCCATGAACCAGGGAGAGAGAGAGTGAACAAAAATACAATAAACTGCCCCATGAACCTGGGAGAGAGAGAGAGTGAACAAAAATACAATAAACTGCCCCATGAACCTGGGAGAGAGAGAGTGAACAAAAATACAATAAACTGCTCCATGAACCAGGGAGAGAGAGTGAACAAAAATACAATAAACTGCTCCATGAACCAGGGGAGAGAGAGTGAACAAAATACAATAAACTGCTCCATGAACCTGGGAGAGAGAGAGTGAACAAAAATACAATAAACTGCTCCATGAACCTGGGAGAGAGAGAGTGAACACAAAATACAATAAACTGCTCCATGAACCTGGGAGAGAGAGAGTGAACAAAAATACAATAAACTGCCCCATGAACCAGGGAGAGAGAGAGTGAACAAAAATACAATAAACTGCCCCATGAACCTGGGAGAGAGAGAGAGTGAACAAAAATACAATAAACTGCCCCATGAACCAGGGAGAGAGAGAGTGAACAAAAATACAATAAACTGCCCCATGAACCTGGGAGAGAGAGAGAGTGAACAAAAATACAATAAACTGCTCCATGAACCAGGGAGAGAGAGAGAGTGAACAAAAATACAATAAACTGCTCCATGAACCAGGGAGAGAGAGAGTGAACAAAAATACAATAAACTGCCCCATGAACCAGGGAGAGAGAGTGTGAACAAAAATACAATAAACTGCTCCATGAACCAGGGAGAGAGAGAGAGTGAACAAAAATACAATAAACTGCCCCATGAACCAAGGAGACAGAGTGTGAACAAAAATACAATAAACTGCTCCATGAACCAGGGAGAGAGAGAGTGAACAAAAATACAATAAACTGCTCCATGAACCTGGGAGAGAGAGAGAACAAAATACAATAAACTGCCCCATGAACCTGGGAGAGAGAGAGTGAACAAAATACAATAAACTGCCCCATGAACCAGGGGAGAGAGAGTGAACAAAAAATACAATAAACTGCCCCATGAACCTGGGAGAGAGAGAGAGTGAACAAAAATACAATAAACTGCCCCATGAACCTGGGAGAGAGAGAGTGAACAAAAATACAATAAACTGCTCCATGAACCTGGGAGAGAGAGAGTGAACACAAAATACAATAAACTGCTCCATGAACCTGGGAGAGAGAGAGAGTGAACAAAAATACAATAAACTGCCCCATGAACCAGGGAGAGAGAGTGAACAAAAATACAATAAACTGCCCCATGAACCTGGGAGAGAGAGAGTGAACAAAAATACAATAAACTGCTCCATGAACCAGGGAGAGAGAGAGAGTGAACAAAAATACAATAAACTGCTCCATGAACCAGGGAGAGAGAGAGAGTGAACAAAAATACAATAAACTGCTCCATGAACCAGGGAGAGAGAGAGAGTGAACAAAAATACAATAAACTGCTCCATGAACCAGGGGAGAGAGAGTGAACAAAAATACAATAAACTGCCCCATGAACCTGGGAGAGAGAGAGTGTGAACAAAAATACAATAAACTGCTCCATGAACCAGGGAGAGAGAGTGAACAAAAATACAATAAACTGCCCCATGAACCTGGGAGAGAGAGAGTGTGAACAAAAATACAATAAACTGCTCCATGAACCAGGGAGAGAGAGAGTGAACAAAAATACAATAAACTGCTCCATGAACCAGGGAGAGAGAGAGTGAACAAAAATACAATAAACTGCCCCATGAACCTGGGAGAGAGAGAGTGTGAACAAAAATACAATAAACTGCTCCATGAACCAGAGAGAACAAAAATACAGTGCCCCATGAACTGGGAGAGAGAGTGTGAACAAAAATACAATAAACTGCTCCATGATCCTGGGGAGAGAGAGTGAACAAAAATACAATAAACTGCTCCATGAACCTGGGAGAGAGAGAGTGAACAAAAATACAATAAACTGCTCCATGAACCAGGGAGAGAGAGAGAGTGAACAAAAATACAATAAACTGCTCCATGAACCAGGGGAGAGAGAGAGTGAACAAAAATACAATAAACTGCTCCATGAACCAGGGAGAGAGAGAGTGAACAAAAATACAATAAACTGCTCCATGAACCAGGGAGAGAGAGAGTGAACAAAAAATACAATAAACTGCTCCATGAACCTGGGAGAGAGAGTGAGTGAACAAAAATACAATAAACTGCTCCATGAACCTGGGAGAGAGAGTGAGTGAACAAAAATACAATAAACTGCTCCATGAACCTGGGAGAGAGAGAGTGAACACAAAATACAATAAACTGCTCCATGAACCAGGGAGAGAGAGAGTGAACAAAAATACAATAAACTGCTCCATGAACCAGGGAGAGAGCGAGTGAACACAAAATACAATAAACTGCTCCATGAACCAGGGAGAGAGAGAGTGAACAAAAATACAATAAACTGCTCCATGAACCAGGGAGAGAGAGAGTGAACAAAAATACAATAAACTGCTTCATGAACCTAGGAGAGAGAGAGTGAACAAAAATTCAATAAACTGCTCCATGAACCAGGGAGAGAGAGAGAGTGAACAAAAATACAATAAACTGCTCCATGAACCAGGGAGAGAGAGAGAGTGAACAAAAATACAATAAACTGCTCCATGAACCAGGGAGAGAGAGAGTGAACAAAAATACAATAAACTGCTCCATGAACCAGGGAGAGAGAGAGTGAACAAAAATACAATAAACTGCTCCATGAACCTGGGAGAGAGAGTGAGTGAACAAAAATACAATAAACTGCTCCATGAACCTGGGAGAGAGAGTGAGTGAACAAAAATACAATAAACTGCCCCATGAACCTGGGAGAGAGAGAGTGAACACAAAATACAATAAACTGCTCCATGAACCAGAGAGAGAGAGAGTGAACAAAAATACAATAAACTGCTCCATGAACCAGGGAGAGAGCAAGTGAACACAAAATACAATAAACTGCTCCATGAACCAGGGAGAGAGAGAGAGTGAACAAAAATACAATAAACTGCTCCATGAACCAGGGAGAGAGAGAGTGAACAAAAATACAATAAACTGCCCCATGAACCTGGGAGAGAGAGAGAGTGAACAAAAATACAATAAACTGCTCCATGAACCAGGGAGAGAGATTGAACACAAAATTAGCAGTAAGTGTTATTTCTGTGTTTATAAGATAAACTTCAGCTAAATGAATTAGTGACACAATGCATTTGATTCTTAAAGCTCTTTTTCCAGTAAAGAAAAAAAATGCACAAAGTTACTATACCAGAAACGAGCAACACAGACATTTAATTATAAGTACTGTTTCCTATTCATTTTCCATTTGTAATTGGTGCTTCAGAAATAAGCTGTAAATTGCTTTGGGGGTTCAGCCCAGTGTGTCTGTACTGGAAGCACAGGCTCCTCTATATCTAGTGTGTCTGTGCTGAAAGCACAGGCTCCTCTGTATCTAGTGTGTCTGTACTGAAAGCCCAGGCTCCTCTGTATCTAGTGTGTCTGTACTGAAAGCACAGGCTCCTCTGAATCGAGTGTGTCTGTACTGAAAGCACAGGCTCCTCTGTATCTAGTGTGTCTGTACTGAAAGCACATGATTAGAACATAAGAACATAAGAAAGTTTACAAACGAGAGGAGGCCATTCAGCCCATCTTGCTCGTTTGGTTGTTAGTAGCTTATTGATCCCAGAATCTCATCAAGCAGCTTCTTGAAGGATCCCAGGGTGTCAGCTTCAACAACATTACTGGGGAGTTGGTTCCAGACCCTCACAATTCTCTGTGTAAAAAGTGCCTCCTATTTTCTGTTCTGAATGCCCCTTTATCTAATCTCCATTTATGACCCCTGGTCCTTTTTTTTTTTTTTCAAGTCAAAGAAGTCCCCGGGTTGACATTGTCTATACCTTTTAGGATTTTGAATGTTTGAATCAGATCGCCGCGTAGTCTTCTTTGTTCAAGACTGAATAGATTCAATTCTTTTAGCCTGTCTGCATACGACATGCCTTTTTAAACCGGGATAATTCTGGTTGCTCTTCTTTGCACTCTTTCTAGAGCAGCAATATCCTTTTTGTAACGAGGTGACCAGAACTGAACACAATATTCTAGGTGAGGTCTTACTAATGCATTGTAGAGTTTTAACATTACTTCCCTTGATTTAAATTCAACACTTCTCACAATATATCCAAGCATCTTGTTAGCCTTTTTTTTATAGCTTCCCCCATTGTCTAGATGAAGACATTTCTGAGTCAACATAAACTCCTAGGTCTTTTTTCATAGTTCCTTCTTCAATTTCACTATCTCCCATATGATATTTATAATGAACATTTTTTATTGCCCGCATGCAATACTTTACACTTTTCTCTATTAAATTTCATTTGCCATGTGTCTGCCCAATTTTAAATGCGGTCTAGATCATTTTGAATGACCTTTGCTGCTTCAACAGTGTCTGCCACTCCTCCTATTTTTGTGTCGTCTGCAAATTTAACGAGTTTGCTTACAAATTTAACGAGTTTGCTTACTAATTCTCTGTATCTAGTGTGTCTGTACTAAAAGCACAGGCTCCTCTATATCTAGTGTGTCTGTGCTGAAAGCACAGGCTCCTCTGTATCGAGTGTGTCTGTACTGAAAGCACAGGCTCCTCTGTATCTAGTGTGTCTGTACTGAAAGCACAGGCTCCTCTGTATCGAGTGTGTCTGTACTGAAAGCACAGGCTCCTCTGTATCTAGTGTGTCTGTACTGAAAGCACAGGCTCCTCTGTATCTAGTGTGTCTGTGCTGAAAGCACAGGCTCCTCTGTATCTAGTGTGTCTGTACTGAAAGCACAGGCTCCTCTGTATCTAGTGTGTCTGTACTGAAAGCACAGGCTCCTCTGTATCTAGTGTGTCTGTACTGAAAGCACAGGCTCCTCTGTATCTAGTGTGTCTGTACTGAAAGCACAGGCTCCTCTGTATCTAGTGTGTCTGTACTGAAAGCACAGGCTCCCCTGTATCTCCTTCAAACAGAAACATGGATTCAAAAGCAGGTGCAATAACGGCGCTCAAACTGCTGGCCCTTTTATTGTAGAATGACCTCTTTGCATTGTTATATCAAATGGCTTGAATTCATCTTTGGTAACAGGCTGTGCAGCAGAGCAACATGACCTGAAGATATTGTGTTGCAGCTAAAAAGCACTTCCTCCCTCAAAGCTGCGCCACTGAGAGGTAAGCTGCTGGGTGACGGTGAAGTGATATTGTGCTGTGATGCAGTAAGTGCTCTTACTAGCAATGTGGAGAGGCTTCATCAGTTAAATGATTCTGAAAGGACTGTGTTTGAATAAGTTGCAGAGAAAGGTCACTGATTCAGCATTAGCTGCAATTCAAGGTTTACAGATACATTGCATATCCTCAAGAGCTGAAGTTTTAGACAAAAAAGCTTCAATCAAACTATGTATTATTTTAAATTACATACAGGATTTCTCATGAATTGAATTCGCACAGGACCCTGTTATTGTATTTTATTTGTATGTTATTTTTTTTATTATCCCACTGAGATTTACATAATGATGCTACTGTCCTTAAAGCAGCTTTAAAGAAGTACCAAATAACACAATAAACTAAACTGTGATAGAAATCGCTTCTGTTTGGGTCAATATTAACAAATGAAACGTAATAGAAGTGGAGTCATCTTCACAGCAACACCAGCCTGTGTCTCCTCTACAGAAGGACCCTACTCATTTAAAGCAAATGTGGACTACAATACTTCAAATAACATCAATGCTAAAGCATTGAATTAGCAGGCAGGGCTTGGCTACTTCCGCTGCCAGCACACCTGAATCAGCCTGCACTGATGGGAACACAGCCATTGCAAAACTGCTGTGTCCACTTTGTAATGTTAAGCAGCCTATGTAATAAAGCTTAGAGATGGCAGCAGTGTGTTTATGACCAGTTGTGTCTTCCATCATTATGTGTCACCTGATCATGCTTCCATGCTTCTGTAGTGCTTGCTTTTAACACAGCAGCATTGCCAAGTCTTTATAACCTCCACACCCTGTATAACAAACATGACAGACTGAAAACAAGAAAAACATCCCAGGAATTAAACTAAGAATACTGTGGATTTCCCCCCGATTGCATATTCACCCAGCTAGCTTGCTGCACTCAGTCTATATGTATCTGTGCTAATCCCATGCATTCACACTACACTGCTCCCTTTTAACAGCTCCCTGGAAGCAGTGAAGTAACACTCCGAGAAGACGGTGAAAGCACCCCAGAGCCATTGCCAGGGCCCGTCACAACCAGACAACACGTCCATGAGAGAGAGCAGGCGGGTCTTTAACGTCTCAAAACACACACTCACACATACTGGAGGACACCACTGAGCCTCTTGGTGTTTAAAAATGTAAGAACAAATCAACGATCAAATATTTGCAAAGTAAAACTTTTTTTTTTAACAATCTGGAACATATTTTACATCTAACAGCAAGTTAATATTTTTTCAATATATACAGTGCTTCCCCTTTATAGGCGGCCTTTATACTGTGGAACACTTTATAAGGCGGTATGGTCATGGCTTCCATTTGCCCCATAATGCCATTACACTAACACTAGTATTCTCATTATAAGGCGGAACACAAACAGCACGGTCTCTTAACTATGGCTCCCGACTACAGCGTTATAAAGTGGAGCACTGTGTTTTATCCCTTGTGGGGGACATATGCCGGCAACACAGATCTAGTGAAGGCACCTGCACAGACTGTATGAATGCAACACTTACATTATTACATAGCAGTCGATACAGTATGGAGACCCGCTAACCCTGTAGTTTCAATGTGGTGTATGATGCTTTTATTTGAAATGGTAAACATGTGCTGCAAATATATTTACTTCCCAAATAAGGGGAAAGTATATTTGTGCTTAATTTAAAATGTATTATTAATGTGATTGTAACAGGGGAGATCTGTGCTGACTGTCTGGCGCATGCGGGGTACTGCAGGAAGGGGACAGCAGCCTCGTAGATCCACCTGTCAGTCATGGCAGTGACACAGAGAGGTGGGGAAGAGGGTGTGTTGGCTTTCCCTCTCTCTAAGTGGCTGAGAGCTGGGCCTTGGGGGATTGCTGACTCTATAAGATAACGCTCTGTTGTTCCCTCAGCCTGCCCCTCTAAGACGAAACGAGCCAGCTGGTGGAAGCTCTGCTGCCGGACCGAGCACGGCCGGAGAAGAACGAGCACAACAACCAATTAATTAAAAAGAAAAGGAATTTGTAGTAGCGGGGAAAAACTTGGGCAGAACCCCGAACAGTACGAGCAGGTTGAGGGAACGGGTGAGCGTAGGACGGAGAACCGGGCCGTGCGGATAGCGACTGTCAGGGTAACGCTGCCGAGTGCAGCACCTTTATTTTGTAGTTTTATTACTGTGTTTTATTTTCCTTTTTTCTTTGCCTTTTGTTTTCATTATTCTTTTGAGCACCTGTGAGTGCGAAACATTGGACTACCTGTATTGGTATTACTGTGGACCTGACTACCGTCGGTATTCAGGCCACAGACAACAGTGCGCTCTGCGGACTAAAGGGAAAATAAAGCCAAATAAAAGAAAATAAATAAAACCAGTGCAGTGTTGCAGATAAACCTTCTGTCTCCCGTGTGTGTCAGTGAAATGCCCACCACCCTTCCACAGTGATATATTTGTAATTATTTTTTGAAGCCCAAAAGGCTTGACCTTATGTGGGACTGTGGCAAAGCGGTTGCTGATTATGTACAGGTGCAGAGGTGATGCAGTGCAGGAATAAACAGACAGAGATTTGTAATCCGGTATGGAAAATAGACGTTTTATTTTCATTATAATTCAGGTCTGGTGACCAAATAATAAACTCCCGTTATACACTGCAATTTGTAAAACATGGAGAACAGTAACAGGGATTGCAGCCCTAAACAATAAACACAGTATCTCTCCCACAATATACAACCACGGTCACCAGTCCTGGGTGCGTGCTGTAGTGCTCGTGGTGGATGATACAGTTTAAAGAGTGACAAATAGTGTAGTGCTGTTCCGGGTTCAGTGCTGGCCCTTAGCGACAGCTCCGGAACGTGTTAGCCGTCTATAAACACACAAGTAACAATTATAGACAAGACAGACAAAACAAACACTCACGATACTTTTAAAACACAGTGCACGGGCCCTTCCGGATCTATTTCGAAACTAAAAGTGAAGGAAAAGATTCACAATTCTCCGGCCCCTTTTATGCGATTATGCCTGACCCCTTGGTAAACGATTGCAACTGACTCTATTACCTGCAGCTGCTACCTCGTTTACCTTCCAGGTCAATACGTTCCTGCAACGGAGTCTTGTCTTTTTCCAGGCTGACTGACCTCCTGACCCAGGGAATGAACTGTCAGGCCAACCTGTCCAAAGCCTTTCCCTTTCGCTACTTAGTGCCCTCACAGGTTGAGAGGGAGATTTACAATCAGAACTCATTATATTTCCGTCACAGGGACCTATTTTATTATCTTAAAATTATTATTATTATTATTATTATTATTATTATTATTATTATTATTATTATTATTTATTATTTTGGAGAACAGGAACGAGAGAGCGGAGAGCGATCAAGAAAGAGAAAGAAGGAGGTAAAGGAGTTAAAAACATTTGCTACACGTGCTGGGTTAAGACAATTTTGACAATAATGTGGTAAAAAGCAAAATAACTAAATTAAAAAATGAGGAGTAGAGAATACAGTGAGAATGCCATTCTTTAATGAATATAACCAGACTACTGACATCCATGTTCCTCACAGAGGATCCAGATACACATTATATTATAACACAAGGGACCACGAGTGTTCAATAACTTGTGGAACAAAGGGCCTATTAACTCATATTAGGGAAGTTACTAAAGTATATTTTTACCTTTTGAGAAATATAGCCAAACTTAGACCAATTACTTCTGTATCTGCTGCCAAGAGACTAATGCATTCTTTTGTTTCATCTAGAATTGATTATTGTAATGCACTTTTTTCTGGTGTCCCAAAACATGTTGTAACCCGCTTGCAGCTTGTTCAGAATACCGCTGCTAGAATTCTGACTAAAACCAGGAAAAGTGAACATATTACCCCTGTTTTGCCTCTTTACACTGACTCCCTGTGCAGTATAGAATCGATTTTAAGATTTTGCTGTTAACTTACAAGCCCCTGAATGGATTAGCACCTAGTTATTTGCAGGAGTTACTGACCCTGTATCTTCCAAACCGCACTCTGAGATCACAGGATGCGGGGCTGCTGGTTATTCCTAGGGTCAACAAAAGCAACACGGGAGGTAGGGCTTTTTCTTGTAGAGCTCCTAAATTATGGAATGCTCTGTCTTCGTTTATCTAGGAAGCTGGGACCGTTACAGTTTTCAAGTCAAGACTAAAAACAGACTTATAAAGCAGTCTGAATATCAAACCTTGAGTCTAGAGGTCACAGATTCAAACCCAACTGTGCTGGACTGTATTAACCAGAATGAGCTTCACTTCCATATTCTCCAGCAGGCTGTGTAAAGGAGGCCTGTGCAGGTAAAGGCAGGTCCCATCTGCTCTAGGGACATGCAAACCATGCAAAAGGAGGCAGGGAGGTGGGAAAGCGTGGGAGAGCAGTGAGGCCAAAAAGCAGTGACGCCAATTGAGCTGCTTTTCATTCTGTTTTGTGGGAGAGAATGATGGTAGGCGGGTTGTTTATTTTTGTGCAGGTTTTATTTTTTTATTTATTATTTGTCAAATAATAGAGGATCTCTGCCATGATTGACACAACAGCACATCGAATCCGAATCCGAATCAGAGTAAGACGCACACAGACACAGCCCCCTCACGCCCATGGGCGGGGACTCATTTGCATGTTAGCTTCAGATTTATTTGGTAAAAAACAAATTTATTTTTCAAGATAATTTTTTCAGATTTAACTTACTTTAAAATGCTGTATTTCGGATTTATCTGTTGATGCCTAGTGTAAAATAAAGATTTAAGTTCCATGTATTTTTTCACTGATTTATTTGTTAGATTCCCAGATTTAACATGTCAGCTAAATGTTAACTCGCCAAGTGTAAAAGAAAAAAGATTTAAAGACTCAAGCATTTTTTTTCAATTTAATTGTCATATTGACTTTAAATGTTGAATTTGTGATACATGTTTTCAGTATTTATAAATTATACCTGAAAGTACACATTTCAAAACTTTTAAGTATGTTTTTGTTAACATTTATGTATGAAGCTAAATCTGGGGGAAAAAAATGCCATTTTTTGGTTACATTTAGGAAGCATTGGGTGATTCTTCCACCCTGGGCGCTTGGTCGCCTGCCTGGAGTGGTGAATGTGTTTTTGTTAACATTTATGTATGAAGTTAAATCTGGAATAAAACACATGGTAAAATATTTGTGCTTTTTTTTACACTTGATGTCCCATAATAAACCCATGTTGAAAGCTCAATTCATTTTCCTGCACAGTACAAAATCAAAAAGAACTGTTTTCATGAATGACCTCCTATTGCTGCAAGCAGGATCCACAGCGTGCCTGATTAACGTGCAGTGCAGTGGCAAGAAGGTTCCTGGCAGGAGGGTGGAAGAGTGTGTACCTGCATCTGGAACCATCTTTAGGGCATGAAAACAAACTGGCAAGCCAACACTGGTTTCTGAAGATGTTGATTGCACAGAAGATGGAGAAAACAGTCACCAACATTTCAGTAATATTGTAAATAGCAGGGTTACTGAATGGAATTGCAGGTTTCCCTGGGGCTATAGAAACAAAATACCTAGCATGTAATCCTTTAAGTGGGTGTAAAAAACATGTCATAAAGTAGAAGTATTTAACTGATTGTCCATTAGAAGATAGATTTCTGCTGATTAGCATTCTGAAGTGGGGTGGCAGAAGGGCTTGTTTTGACAAAGGGGCCAGGATCAATAAAGGAAAGCAGTGAGAGGGGGGCTTTAAAATTGAGCTCTACTGGTTTTCAATAAAAACAAAGAGGTTTTTCTTCCTGTATTTATTTTTCTATGACTACACGGCACAGTAGACGCATTGTATAACTACAGTAAACTGCTACAAAGGGTGAATCTGATGAAGGCATTAGTTGAAATGTTGCTCTCTTGACTGCTCTGTAGTTTTACTGTACCTCAATGTTTATGACTGCGTGTTTGAGGTGAGCTCAGTATACTTGTCAGTTCTCAATGTACAGTGTGTGTGCTCCGATGGTTAAAGAAAAGGGCTTGTAACCAGGAGGTCCCCGATTCAAATCCCTGCTAACTCACTGACTCACCTTGAGCAAGTCACTTAACCTCCTTGTGCTCCAGATTTCGGGTGACATTATTGTAAGTAACTGTGCAGCTGATGCATAGTTCACACACCCTAGTCTTTGTAAGTCACCTTGGATAAAGCCATCTGCTAAATAAATAAATAAATAATAATAATCATCAGCATTATCATTCATGTGTCATGAATGGGTGCCCCTCAAAATGTATGTCTACTCATGACCATTATGGCCGCAGTGTCCTTTCAGCTACAGGAACTAGAGAGACGTCTGCATTAGGAAGTGTTTGGGTTCAAACAATAACACGATTACGTGACTTACATGGTTAAGTCGCATCAATTCCATACACAACACTTGTGTCAATATGTATGAATGCGCTATGACTTCAGTCTGTAAAGGAAAAAAAAACACGAGAGGGACGATTACATCTGATCGAATACAAATGCCAGGAAGTCAGAGGTTCTGTATTAACACCAGCAGAATACGGAACGTTAGATTACTTACCGTAACCCTGGTTCCCTGAAAGAGAAGACGACTACCAACAACATTACGTATGGGATATGCCTGCCTATTGGTAGGTTAGTTTCTGATCTCTCTATACCAGAGCTGCCAATAGGACCCTTCCTGGGATGACGCCCTCGGTCCCACCTACCGAGGGATTAAAACCGTTATACTGAGGAAGCCATTTCTCTTTTTGCATCAAACCCATGAGGGCGACCGATGTGACTTCACAGTTGGTGGTCGTCTACCTAACGTTCCCTTTAAATTCGAAGACGACCACCAACAACATTAAGTATGGGAAGTGTATGCCAGAGCCGTCGCGAAGAAGGAATGGCAGCATACAAGGGACGCATCAGAACCATAGAACCCAAGGTTAGCGGTGCGAGTGTGCAACCTCAAGGACCCTCATGCCTATTGAAGGCAAAGAAGGATCTACCACATTCAAGCGGTAGAAAATGGAGAATGTATGTGGCGTTGCCCAGCTAGACGCTGTACATGTATCAGACGGTGAGGCCCCTCTGAAGAGGGCCCAAGATGTAGCCAACCCTCTAGTAGAGTGCGCAGCTACTCTCCCAGGTGAGGGTAAGCCAGCACTGTCATACGCCGTAGAGACTGTGTCTGGAATCCAATGCAACAGTCGCTGCTTTGAGAGGGGCTGTCCTATGGTCCATGTACCGTGACAGACAAACAACTGGTCTGTATGACGCAGAGCTCTTGTCCTATCCATGTAACACCTCAATGCCCGCACCAGGCAAAGGAAATTCAATCTCCTATCCTCCTCCGAAGCAAATGGAGGTGGATGGAAAGACTCCAATTCCACAGACTGATTCATGTGGAAGGCTGTTTTCACCTTGGGGAGGAAAACAGGGTTTGTACGCAGTGACACCCTGCTGCCATTGTCCACATACAGGACAGCACCTGCAGCTCACTGACCTGCTTTGCAGAGGTGATAGCCAAGAGGAAGGCTGTCTTCATAGACAGGTGCTTCAACTCTATGGAGTGTATGGGCTCAAATGGAGCCTTCGTGAGAGCCTCCAGTACAACATCAAGGCTCCATTCGGGGAGAACGGCCCTCCTGGGAGGGCGTAACCACTGAGCACCCTTCAAAAAATGGGTCGCTAGTATATAAGCGCCTGGGACAGTGGGGACATGGCATGCAGATATGGCTGTTAGGTACACTTTCAAAGTAGAGGTGGATCGACCCCCCTCTAACATATCTTACAGAAACTGCAAAATAGTGGCTATAGGGCAATAATTGGTATCATGACCTCTGGCTATGCACCAATTTTGAAAATACTTCTACATATGGCGTGTAATGCCCTTCTGGAGGAGGCTCTAGCATTCTGCATTGTACTGACAACTGCGCCTGAGAGCCCTAAGGTGGCCAAACTTTCCCGTTCAGGGGCCAGACCCACAGTTGGAGTCTGCCCGGTCCTGGGTGCCAGAGGGTGCCTTGCGCCTGACTGAGGAGATCCATACGCAGCGGGATCCCCCAGGGCTGGCCTTGCAGCAGATGGCAGAGGTTTAAAAATCTGAATCTCCTCGGCCATCTAGGGGACACCAGGAGAACTGTTGCCTTGTCTCTTCTGACCTTCTCGAAGAAGGCATGGAGCAGCGGTATCGACGGGAAAGCGTACAAAATGCTTTGGGACTCTTGTGGGCTGCTCTCAGCTCCCACGCATTTATGTGAAGGGATGTCCAGGGATCCGACCAGGGTCCACAAACTCCTCTGCCTGCCCAGACCGCCCCCCAACCAGAGTTGGATGCATCTGTCATTACCAATTGACAGTTGTGTATCACTCCCATCCTTACGCCTTCGCTCAGGTGAGAGACTTGCCTCCACCAGTGTAGAGCTTCCCATCATAGGCAAGACACGGTGAGCCGATGGTGTCTGTCACGCTTGAGGTGTAGCCGAAAGTCATTGAGCCACACCTGGATTGGGCGCATGTGGAGTAACCCTAGTTGGGTGGCTGATGAAGCTGCGGCCATCAGACCCAATAGTTTAACACAACACCAATTACACTGTGAACCCTTGTCGAACAGGGCCAGACAGTTGTGAATGGCAGCTACTTTGACATCCGACAGGTAGACTCGCATCGTAAGGGAATCCAGCCAGAGACCCAAGTAGACCGTACTTTACACCGGTATTAACTGGCTCTGGCATCGTTGAGGGTGAGACCCAGCCTCGACAGATGCTCCGTCACAATCGCTGTGTGGGCCAGTGCTCCTTCCTGGGACTGGGAACAAATCAACCCGTCATCCAGGTAATTCATCACCCTGATCCCTTGCAGCTGCAAGGGAGCTAAGATGGCATCCATGCACTTTGAAAATGCACGGGGGGCTAAGGAGAGGCCGAATCACAGCACGAAAAACTCAAAGACGCTCCCCTCAAAGGTGGAGATACTTCCTGTGCGCTGGACAAATAGGGATGTTGAATACGCATCCTTTGGGTGGACTTTAGCCATGCTTGATGTTTGCACAGCCCCAAGGGTGTTGTTTATTGAAGCACTCAGGCACCAAGGGTGCAGAAGCACCGAGGACACTGAGTGAGGTAGAATACAGTACTGGTGCACCGAAGAATCGGGGCACCAAGTGAGGGTGCAGAACCACCGAGAGGTGGCTAGCCTTAACCGCATGTAGTCAACACAACCCGGGGTAGCGCATAGCACACACCGGGGTGGATACACAGACTCGAGTGGTTGCGGTAGGCAATCAGGAGAGCAGTACAGGGGCGCGCACGGTGCTGCACCATAGTGCAGAGCGGCGATAACCTGGTTTTGGACCGCGTGCAGTCACACAACGGGGCAGCGTGTAACGTTGGATCAAGGAGCTGTGGCGTGTTAGACAGGAAGAAATGTGTACTGCTTTTTTTTAATCTTTTATTTTAACTGCAAAGGCAGTAATAGGAAAAAAATAGAGGCTTACACACACAGCAATTCAGCTATGGGAGAAACACATTCACCACTCCAGGCAGGTCTAAACTTTATGTCTAAACTGCAAGGCAAAGAAACTAATACACACACACACTACAGCAAGCTGTAAGGGTAAAAATAACAGTCACCATGGCAATGCGGGTAACTGATTATTTTTTTTTTAACCAGCACGCTGAGTAGGCGGGATGAAACAAGCCGCAGTGTTGCCAGATTGGGCGGATTCACGCCGAATTGGGCTTGTAATTTTTGTATTGTGCGTGAAAAAATGGCTTTGGGCGGGTGCCTATTTTTTGGGTTAGTTTTGGCATTTGTGCGGATATTACATTTGGATATATTTTGAATAGTTTTAACATATATACGATATTTTTAAGCAAAATACTAAGCTATATGATACACAACCCTTAGTGTTTACATCACTGTTCCTAAACATTGTAACAATAACACGCATCAATATCTGTAATATGATGTGCATTTCATTATTACTTTGGGCTACAAACATAACGCTTTCTAAAAGACACAGTCTGGTAACAGGCATTATTGCAAATGAGAATTTGTTCTCCAGGGTATTACTTGATTAAAGAAAAGGAATGATTGATTGATTCATATTAGCGTTATTCCACTACATTATAAGATATGCAAACCGTACTATTGAATTACAGGAAGCATTAATTGGTACACTTTCAAATTCTAAGGAAGTTCCACAAACTCACCAGAGTGCCATCAATCAATAATAATCAAACGTAGGCCTACCATTTTACTTTACGCATTACAAATACGTCTGTGTACTAATAATAAAAAAATAGTATTTATATTAGTTTATCTCGAGTTAGTCTTTGTCACCTGGATAGATATTGTCAAACTCATTGACCCGATATTTAGGTGTGATTTCTATAGTTTTCAGCATCTTTAAACAGCTTGTGGAGTAGTAAAAACGCACTGGATACTGAAGTAAACTGCAGCTACGTTTCAGCATGAATGTGACACTGACAGTGTGCCTCGTTCAACAGATGCAGTTTTATTGAACAAGTATGTTTACTAAATTTAAAGCAAAATTGCCTGTGTTGATGATTATATATGATAAGTATATTGATTTGGTTACCAAACAACCAAAAAAAAGTCTAAAAATTGAAAATTCTCTGACAGCATAGAAAATCTGTGTTTCGGGCTCCCGAGTGGCGCATCCAGTAAAGGCGCTCCGCGTGGAGTGCAGGATATGCCCTATAGTCTGGACATCGCGAGTTCGAGTCCAGGCTATTCCTTTGCCGACCGAGGACGGGAGCTCCCAGGGGGCGTCGCACAATTGGCCGAGCGATGTAGGCTGTTGAAAAGAAAAAGAGTAAACACAGCGCAGTTGTGCAGCGCTTATAGCTGAGTTCACAGAAGCAGGGTTTCTGATTCCAGGGAAGTGGCAAGTCGGCTTCCGGCAATGAAATTGCAGGGGAACTTGAGAGACAGCTGTTTCACAGTCTCTATCACAGCAACTGGACAAGGGTGTCTAGCCTGGATTACGTGCAGTCACACGACCGGGGCAGCGCGTAGCCTACAGCGGAGTGGAGCACCGTCTACAGGCAGAGGGTATCGAGGCACTGTACTGTAACAGAACAAACTCACTGAAAGTTAAACTTGTTTTACTGAAACAATAACTGGTTACATGTACAGTAACAAACACAGTGCTGGCTGCGTTGCATGCTCTCAGACCAGGACTCCACTAACACTGAGCATGCGAGCTGCAGCATGCTATTCCCCATATTACTGTACACAATTAGAGGTGCGTCACCAATTCCATACACAATACTTGCAAAATATTGCAAATATAAAATGCTTCATTGCAGTCATCAGCTGCATAGATTACCTCTTCAACAGAATGAGGTAAGAAACACATGAGTACTAAAATAAGTTAATGTTTTAGTATCATTTCAGTGTCTTAACAAGTTGTTGTATTTTAAGCAGTTGAATATGGTAGCAACCAACTTGTTCCTAAAGTGGCACCAGCAATTGGTTTTTGGCCACCAATTGTTTTGGCCTAGGAGCCATTGGCTCCTGAGACAAAACATTAGTCTGGAGCCCTGTCTAGGCTGCTGGTTGACAAAAAAACAACAACATAATTTTCTGAATATTAAGTTAATATTAATGTTGATTTTTTGTCATCACTACGGCCAGTTTAAAAGATTTTTTCAACCAGTCCTACAGTACAGGAAGTGGTTAGATAACAGGAATTGTATGAAACTATAGGCAGTAATCGTGTCTGATCCTCATACGAGGGACAGGTTGAATAAGAAGCCCCGGATCTCCCAACCATGGTTATTACACCTTTAAAGAAAAAAACAACATGCTTTCAACAGGACGGCTGGGCAGGCTTTCAATCAGAGGCTTGCTCAGGTTGCTTCAATATCAACCAGTATTGTCTGTATTTCCATTGATTCAACAGCCAGAGCAGCTGTTCATGATTTACTTTAGTTACATATTCAGTGCAAAGGGCTAGTTTACACAAGAGATATTGAGGCTGTAACCCAACGGATTTGATGTTGACACAACATTGATTCACCTGCTTCCACGTCACCTGTGAGCATGCCTCTGCCTCCTGGGTCCTAGAGCCCCCTTATGCTAGGTCTGCAGTGTAAACTCCAGCACAGAAGCCAGGGCTGCTCACTCACATCATGAATACAGACCAAATATAACATTGTTTAATAGAGCTTATAAAACTACAGTAGCATGTTAGAAAGGTACACTGCAAATATAATTACCATGCAACAGCTTTTTATTCTTGCTGTGTTGACATTTCTCATGGTTTCCTTATGTTAAGTTATGTATGAAAACCTAGTGCTGCACAGTATATTGCTGTACTGCACACCAGTTTGTTTGGAGGATCTTTCCAATGTAATAAGGGCAGCAGATATTCTCCCACAAACAACCCTTACTCACAGTATAGAAATTACAGAGAGCAGCAACTAGGCTTTCTTATTTTTCACATAACCCATTTAAACAGAATCTTTGAAACATTGAGAAACGCATTGTTGGCCTGACTTGTACAGTACAGTGCAGTTGTGCTACACGTGATAGCACGTCATTTCATAGTATACCATCATATTATATTGCTACATATACATATATATAAAAAGAGAGCATCTTTTCTTTAACAGTTTGCCCTATTGTGGTTTGCAATGTTGTTACATTTCAACATGCTCATGTCCCTGGAGCCATGCTGAATGTGTGAAGCAGTTTGTAATCGGATTGATAGATGTCAGACATACACAGCCCTGTGAATAGCTATTTTTGTTTTGCTCTGGTACAAACTCAGAGAGCCTCACTACCCCTCCAGGAGCCTCAAATGCTGCAAAGCTGATTATAACCCTGCCTTTACCAAATCATCTTTAATGGCATTGTCAACATGCCAATGGATCTGCACTACAAAGCAACAGCAGATCCAGGGATGGGCAGGGAAATATTGTACTATTTATAAAATAGAAATTGTATTTTCGGTTTCAAATCCTTTTTTAGAATGAAAAACTATTTTGTAAAAAATTTAAAAAAATATTGGGGGTCTTG
Organism: Huso huso; assembly: GCA_036884735.1. Taxonomy (NCBI): domain Eukaryota; kingdom Metazoa; phylum Chordata; class Actinopteri; order Acipenseriformes; family Acipenseridae; genus Huso; species Huso huso. Next base: position 16,561,767 of record CM072675.1, on the reverse strand, counting down.
GAACAGGAAACAGGCCCAATCAGAATAAAGCAAACTAAGAGAAATACTGGTGCTACTTTGATGGGTCAAGTACAGTAGTAGCAATAATTCTGTGAATATGGGTATAGATAGCAGACAAGACATACTGTAAATAATCTAAGAGGATTACAGTTTACTTTGATGATTCAGTCATAAAAACATAACAACATAACATAACAATGTTCTGCTACAAATTCAACAATTCTGGGGGGAAAGGGTTAACGCATGTTAAACAGTGAGTAACCCTTAATGAAAATATGCAGTACAGAAAGGGTTAAGCCATCCATATTACATTATCACAGCTCTGAGGGTGACAAGAGGGATTGTAGGTTGATACAATCATTTATATACAGCAGTACATTAAGTAGTTCACCATTATGTATACCCTCTCAGCCAACCAGATTGCAGAAATGATCCTTATGGTGTTCTGCTGTACCTGGGTAATGATCCCAATGGTGCTCTGCTGTACCTGGGTAATGATCCCTATGGTCTTCTGCTGTACCTGGGTAATGATCTCTATGGTGTTCTGCTGTATCTGGGTAATAAGAACATAAGAACATAAGAAAGTTTACAAACGAGAGGAGGCCATTCAGCCCATCTTGCTTGTTTGGTTGTTAGTAGCTTATTGATCCCAGAATCTCATCAAGCAGCTTCTTGAAGGATCCCAGGGTGTCAGCTTCAACAACATTACTGGGGAGTTGGTTCCAGACCCTCACAATTCTCTGTGTAAAAAAGTGCCTCCTATTTTCTGTTCTGAATGCCCCTTTATCTAATCTCATTGTCAATACCTTTTAGAATTTTGAATGCTTGAATCAGATCAACGCGTAGTCTTCTTTGTTCAAGACTGAATAGATTCAATTATTTTAGCCTGTCTGCATACGACATGCCTTTTAAACCCGGGATAATTCTGGTCGCTCTTCTTTGCACTCTTTCTAGAGCAGCAATATCCTTTTTGTAACGAGGTGACCAGAACTGAACACAATATCCTAGATGAGGTCTTACTAATGCATTATAAAGTTTTAACATTCCTTCCTTTGATTTAAATTCAACACTTTTCACAATATACCTGAGCATCCTGTTGGCCTTTTTTATAGCTTCCCCATATTATCTAGATGAAGACATTGCTGAGTCAACATAAACTCCTAGGTCTTTTTCATAGATTCCTTCTTCAATTTCAGAATCTCCCTGTGGCAGGGCTTTTGTAAATAATGTATTGTATTGTATTGTTGTGTATATGTAAAGTTTAAAAATATATATATTGAATTTAAGTGTGCACTAGATATGGCAGGCTTTTGCAGTTGTACATAAAGTTGTAAAGTTTTGAATTTAAGTTTGGCAGGGATGGGGTTAAATCCAACTCTGCCAAATCCATGTGCGGAATGTGGCTGGGGCTTAATTGACTAATTGATTATCAATTAAGCCCAGCCACATGGTATAAAAAAGGAGCTGGAAAGCTAGTTCTTTTGTTCTAGTTCCAGCAATTGTGCTGCCTCACTACTGTGTGTTAAGCCAGTGTGAGTGGATTGTGTATGGATTAATTTAGGGGATTTTGATCCCACAACAGTTTATTTTAGTGTGTCACAGAGCAGGTTCTGGAGCGGGACCTCCCTTTTAGTGGGAGCAGCGCTAAGCCAGTGTTTGGCAAACTTTTGTTTTTAGCTGTTTTATCACTGTATTTTGTTTAGCATTTTTAGAGCTCTTATTTTGATTACACTCTGTCTGTGTATGGCCTCGTGCACTAGGGCTATCATTGCTGGTACCCTAGTGGCAGCCACCTGTCACTACAACATTGTTTATTTGAATAAAACCTGGACGCCTGAGTGGCGTTGTCAACTGCATCACTCTGTATCTCTCTCATCATTCAGTGGACACCCACAACTAAAGTAGCAGGTACTAAGACCCCCTGTTACACTCCCATATGATATTTATAATGCACATTTTTATTTCGTCGTCTGCAAATTTAACAAGTTTGCTTACTATACCTGAATCTAAATCATTAATGTAGATTAGGAATAGCAGAGGACCTAATACTGATCCCTGTTGTACACCACTGGTTACCTCGCTCCATTTTGAGGTTTAGCCTCCAATCAGTACTTTCTGTTTTCTACATGTTAACCACTCCCTAATCCATGTGCATGCATTTCCTTGAATCCCTACTGCGTTCAGTTTGAGAATTACTCTTTTATGCGGGACTTTGTCAAAAGCTTTCTGGAAATCTAAATAAACCATGTCGTATGCTTTTGTCGTATACAATTATCCATTGTCGATGTTGCATCCTCCAAAAAGTCAAGCAGGTTAGACATGATCTCCCTTTCCTAAAACCATGCTGACTGTCTCCCAGGATACTGTTACCATATAGGTAATTTTCCATTTTGGATCTTATTATAGTTTCCATAAGTTTACATATAATAGAAGTCAGGCTTATTGGTCTGTAGTTACCTGGTTCGGTTTTGTCTCCTTTTTTGTGGATCGGTATTACGTTTGCAATTCTCCAGTCTGTTGGTACAACCCCTGTATCAAGAGACTGTTGCATGATCTTGCTTAGCAGTTTGAAAATAAATTATTTCATTTCTTTGAGTACTATTGGGAGGATCTCATCCAGCCAAGGGGATTTGTTTATTTTAAGAGCTCCTAGTCCCTTTAACACTTCTGCCTCTGTTATGCTAAAGTTATTTTAAAACTTGATAGGAACAGGTCGACATGTGGGGCATGTTGTCCGTATCCTCCTTTGTAAAAACTTGTGAAAAGTAATCATTTAATATATTTGCTACTTTTTTTTTCTTCGTCTATGATTTTGCCATTTGTGTCTCTTAGACATTTAACCTCCTTTTTGAATGTTCTCTTGCTGTTATAATATTGGAAAAACATTTTGGAATTGGTTTTAGCCCCCTTAGCAATGTTCATTTCTATCTCTCTCTTGGCCTTTCTAACTTCCTTTTTGACTTGTGTTTGCAGTTCCAAGTACTCTTTCTGTGTTCTTTGTTTTTGGTCCCTTTTAAACGCTCTGTAGAGTGCCTTTTTCGCTGAATATTTTTTTTAATTGATCTATTAAACCATTTTGGCCATTTTGTTTTAGATTTAGATTTGTCTACTTTTGGGATGTAATTGTTTTGCGCCTCTAGTACTTTAATTTTTAAAAGAACAGCCATCCTTTTTCTGTGGATGTTTTATCTATTTTATTCCAATCTACTTCTGTTAGTCTCTTTTTCATACCTTCATAGTTTGCTTTTCTAAAATTTTAAACCTTAGCTTTAGTCATTACTTTTGGGGTTTTAAAAATCACTTCAAATGAGACCATGTTGTGGTCTGAGTTTGCCCATGGTTCTCTGACCTCTGTTTTAGTTATTCTGTCTTCGTTATTTGAAAAGACTAAATCAAGGCATGCCTCCCCTCTAGTCGGTGCCTTGACAAATTGCGTTAGGAAGCAGTCATTTGTCATTTCCACCATTTCAATTTTGTCCGTCGTGCTCCCCACCGGGTTTTACCATTTTCTATGGGGTAAGTTGAAATCCCCCATTAGTATGGCTTTTCCTTTGCTACATGCATTTCTAATGTCATTGTATAACAGATTATTTTGCTTGGCGTCTGAATTTGGTGGTCTACAGCATGCTCCTATTATTATGCCCTTTGAATTTTTGTCCATTATTCTAACCCATATTGATTCGGCGTTGTTTTCTTCGTCCAGATTTAACACCTGGGCTTCAAGACTATTTCTTATATATAGCACTACCCCTCTGCCTCTTCTGCCCTGTCTGTCTTTCCTATACAGTGTATACCCACTAATATTATATTCTTCTCCATCACTCTCAGACAACCATCCCTATGGTCTTGTGCTGTACCTGGGTAATGATCCCTATGGTGTTCTGCTGTACCTTGGTAATGAAATCCTGCAGACATCCGTCCATCTGTATGCCACAGTTACATTTGTGTATAAATCTGGAGAATCGCTTTTCCAATTGTTATGAACCTCTGTATTAACATTATTTAGCATGTTATGGAGAGTATCAGATTGTGGGATTGTGACAGAAATACAATGATTCTTGGTTGTAAATCTCTTTCTCGACCTGTGAGGGCGCTAAGCAGCGAGAACAGAGTTCTCTGGACGGGCTGGTCTGACAGATCTTTCCCAGGGTTCAAGGGAAGTCGGCCAGCCTGGAAGGGGGCGAGACTCTGTTGCAATAACGCATTGACCCGGAAGGGAAACGACGTGGCAGCCGCAGATTGGAGAGGCAGTTGCACTCGTTTACCAAGGGGTCATGTGACAGCATAAAAGGGAATGGGGAATCACAATCTGTTCCTTCGCTTTGGTTTGTATTTTGAACCTGAAAAGACCTGTGGGAGACCAGTGATTATACTTATTGTGAGTGTTTTGTTTGTTTGTCTATAATTGTCTTGTTTGTTATTATTAGACAGCTAACATGTTCCGGAGCTGTCGACAAGGGCCAGCACCAAAACCCGGAACAGCACTGCACTATTGTCACCGTTATAGACCTGTATCACCCACCACGAGCACTACTGCATGCACCCAGGACTGGTGACCGTGTTAGTATATTGTGGGAGGGAGTGTTTGTCTGTCACAGTAACATTTCTGAACATATCTGGAGAATAGCTGATCAAATTGTGATTAAACATATTTGTTGATTGAGGCAGTACTGTCATTTGCAGTTCATAATTATCGACAAATTGGGGTATGGTAGATAGTGTCTATTGCAAAATAGTATTTACTATTTTCTATTTAAAATACATTACTGGCAATCTATTTTCTGTTTGTATTGTAAATATATTTGTGGACCACTATTTTCTATTTCAATAGTTTCCTTGACTATGTTGCCCACCCCTGGGGATCCCAAGGGAGAGGAGGCTGACGTTGGTGCAATGGAACCACACAAGCATTTGCATCTTTTGATATATGAATGGAATCCCAATGGAATGAACCAGTACAGCAGAACACACTGCAGGATCAGTGATAGGATGAACCAGTACAGCAGAACACACTGCAGGATCAGTGATAGGATGAACCAGTACAGCAGAACACACTGCAGGATCAGTGATAGGATGAACCAGTACAGCAGAACACACTGCAGGATCAGTGATATGATGAACCAGTACAGCAGAACACACTGCAGGATCAGTGATAGGATGAACCAGTACAGCAGAACACACTGCAGGATCAGTAATAGGATGAACCAGTACAGCAGAACACACTGCAGGATCAGTGATAGGATGAACCAGTACAGCAGAACACACTGCAGGATCAGTAATAGGATGAACCAGTACAGCAGAACACACTGCAGGATCAGTGATAGGATGAACCAGTACAGCAGAACACACTGCAGGATCAGTGACAACATGCTCAACTATCACTGACTGTGCACCTTGTTCCAGGTTTACCATGTAAATGCACTGTGCACTTAACCTTGCTTGTGTGTCTTTACTGTAGTTTAACATAGTTTGTGGTGCTTGGACCATGCTTGCCTATGCCATGCTGTCAGTAATTTTTACTGCACTTTGCTGCCATGACATAATACCACCAAGACAACTGCAGCTTCATGCTGTTGTTTGTTCACAAGCATTGGTTTGCAGAAGTGTGCCAGTTTTGAGAAGCACCCCTAGGTCCTGTAGTGGAAGACAAGAAACACAAATGAATGCTTTGGGGGTTTAATTGAGGAACAAAACATGTTTATAGTGGTTCCTTCAATTGTGCTTTATTTAGTTTTGGAAAAAAAACATTTGAGATCAGACCAGCTCGGATGTTACACTAGATAACTGGTAACAGCTACTTTGTGACAGATAAACGTGTGCAATCTTGTCATATAATGCTGATAAGTGACACAGCATTTATCATTGCAAGTAAAGACATGTTTTCAAAAGCAGACCTTTGTTGTGTGTCCTTTCCTCTTGTTGGATGACCTTATTCAATACAGATAATTTCGTCTCATGAGCTGCCGGTTTGTCCTAGTTCGTAATAAATTTGATTGTGTTTGATTCTAACTGAGGGGCCAAATCTGATTTCCTTTGCTCTCCAGTTTCTGGTGCCAGCTTTAGAAGCTGCTTCGGGGCAGAGCGGAGGGGGCAGTGTGCTCTCAAGGTCGCAGAGGAGTTTCACTATTGACTGTTTGATGCACAGAGGGTGGACAAAAAGTCTGAGCACCTGTGAAATGTAGTGCTTTGTTTAAATGGACTGCCCCTCGCGTGAATGTTTACTGTGTTATATAAATAGCAGTCCTGATTCTCTAGTACATTAAAGCTGCATCTCCCTGTTTTAAGTCAACCATCACATATTGTAGATTATATATAAAGTACAGTAACACCTGTCTAATCCAGCCCTTCTACAAACCGGAATTCTGTATACAGTGGCTCTCAAAAGTATTCACCCCCCTTGGACTTTTCCACATTTTATTGTGTTACAACATGAAATCAAAATGGATTTAATTAGGAGTTTTTGCCACTGATCAACACAAAAAAGTCCATAATGTCAAAGTGAAAAATAAAATCTACAAATTGTTCTAAATTAATTACAAATATAAAACAGAAAATAATTGATTGCATAAGTATTCACCCCCTTTGCTATGACACACCTAAATAAGCTCTGGTGCAACCAATTGTCTTTAGAAGTCACATAATTAGTTGAATGGAGTCCACCTGTGTGAGGGCACTAAGCAGCGAGAACAGAGTTCCCTGGACGGGCTGGCCTGACAGTTCTTTCCCAGGGTTTAAGGGAAGTTCCTTCGCTTGGTTTATGCATTGAACCTAGAAGGACTGCGAGAGACCCCAGTTGGGAAACCATAAACGTACCGTGAGTGTTTTGTTTGTTTGTCTGTAATTGTCTTGTCTTGTGAATTAATAGACTGCATCACTTCTGCAACTGTATCCACTCAGCCACCTGTTCACACATGTCCAGCCGGCACCATTCTGAATTGTGCAGTGAACAGAAAATAAATGTCTAAACGTCCACACAGCAAGCTATCTCTTGAAAGAAAATGTGCACCTATCAAAAAAGGTGAATGTTTACCAAAACTAGCACAAAAAGTGGCAAGTGAAAAATTGAAACTCTCAAGGCAAACCATTCCAGACACTGTGAAAAGATGCCTTCTCAAAAGCAACGCACAGAAAACCTGAATGGCAGCACAAAGCACTGCAATCCCACATGAACTCGAGTCATTGCCATCAAATGACTCAACTTGACTCGAGTCCCTGCAAGAAAAGACTCGACTCGACTCCCTGCTCAAAGATGTGAGTCGACTCGAATCACGCAAACAAGACTTCATCTGACTCGAGTCATTGTCTTATGATGAAATCAATAACTTATTTCATTTTCAATACATGCAGCCCCTCTCTAACACATGCAGTCATCTTGTCATTTTGCACATATCAGCTTCCTGCCATGGTTGTAAGACCGTTGCTAAGGAAATAGAAAACACCTTTCTAGCCTATAGCACCGTTCTGTGATCATAACGTCACAAGCAGCAGGGAGCCCAGGAATCAAAATGTGTAGGCGGGAAGCAAAGACAGATTTCTGATCACTGATCACAGAAAATCCTGAGGAAAATAGTGATTTCTGAGTTTTGTCACAGACAAGAAAAAAAACAAAACAAAACAACAACAACATGGAGAGTACACTAAAAGTACCTGTGGTGGTGGAGTTCACTTTTAATAATTATACAGTCGACCGGGAGAGAAACAAGCAGGCTGCATCCTGCCAGCACTGTACAGCGACAATATGAATAAACTGCATTCAGAACATAGCACCGGTAACTGCCACTAATTTATACTGGTAGGTTTTTAGTTTTTTTCAATGGCTAAAATGAGAATCTAAATATTCGATATTTAAAAAAATTTAATAAAATAATGCCAGGGCAAATTAAACAAAACTGCAGAAAAAGCACTTATTAGGAGTTATTTTTCAGGTTTTGTTAGCACAAGCTGCAAGCTGGATACCACACGTTTTGGGACACCAGAAAAAAAGTGCATTACAATAATCAATTCTAGAAGAAACAAAGGCATGCATTAGTCTCTCGGCATTAGATACAGAAATAATTGGTCTAAGTTTGGCTATATTTCTCAAATGGTAAAAAGATACTTTAGTAACTTCCCTAATATGAGTCTCAAATGAGAGATCAGGATCAAAGATGACCCCAAACTCTTAATTTCGTCAAGCTCATGTAATCCCAGTTCTGTGAGCCCACTAGCATAACCTCTGTTTTATCTGAATATAATATTAGGAAATTCTGCGACATCCAATGCTTGATGTATGTCAGTCAAGTAGCTAATAACACTAAGGCAGAAGAAATTCCTGGCTTTAGGGACAATATATAGCTGGGTATCATCAGCATAGCAATGGAAGTTCACTCAGTGACTGTGGATAATGTCACCTAATGGTAGCATATATAATGAAAACAGCAAGGGACCTAGAATGGAGCCCTGTGGAACACCACAGACAACTTCCGATAATGCCGATTTTACCTCCCCAATAGAGACAAACTGAAACCTATCAGAAAGATAAGATTTGTACCAGGATAGGACAAGGCCAGCCAGTCCTACTGTGCTTTCAGGATGATTCAGTAGGATGGAATGGTCTACAGTATCAAAGGCAGCACTTAGATCTGGAAGAAATAATACTGATGGAAAGCCCGAGTCAGAGCTTATCAGCAGATCATTCACAACTCTGACAAGGGCAGTCTCGGTGCTATGTGCAGCATGAAAACCAGACTGAAACTTCTCGAATATACCATTAAGAGTTAGATTTTTTTGTAATTGAATTGCAACAACTCTCTTGAACCTTATCTAAGAATGGTAGGTTGGAGATTGCCCTATAGTTATTGAGGACTTTAGGGTCCAAATTGTGTTTCTTAAGCACAGGCTTTACCACAGCTTAAATGCTGTAATATGAACAGGTAATGGACTTATAATATGAACAGGTTTTGACAGCACCCAACGTGTGTCAGGGTGGTGTGCACCAGGTTGCACACTGGCATGCTCCCCAGAGCCCAGAAATAACCTCTTCAAAGAGACTGAAGCATGGCTGGAACATCTGTCATAACAGTTTCATTAAGAAAACAGAAAACGGATCCCCAAAGACAAGGCATACGGTGACGTGCACAGCAATATACAAGCACATTACACAGAGTATCAGTCAGCATCCTGAAGCAAACCCAGAAACGGAGTCAAGCCCTATTTAATGTTTAACCGGGATCATATTCCTTGGTCCATATTGATTCTCATTGGGCAGCATATTGATTCTCATTGGGTAGCATATGGCCCTAGATTTAAATTAGATTAAAAAAAAGATGGATCAATCCGAGTGTCCCCTGGGAAGAGGAAAGATGAAACCTCGCACATGTGTACACATAGCTGGGCCCATTCCTGCAGTGTTGTTTATAGAAGAGCCTGCCTATCAGACAGTGTTACCGGATCAGGACCACTGCACTGAGCCATATCTGTTCCAAATCTACTGTGTTTTCATTGCTGGTCATGCTGTGCTCTGCTAAGGGTTTTGCAGGGTAATATGATGGAGTTTGCAGTGGGAGTTTTTTTTTTTTTTTTTTTTCACTTTTCTGTGATGGTCTGCCAGCCTGTTTTGTTTTTCATCGGATCTTTACTTCCCCTGCTTCATTTCTGTATTAGCATCTTCAGCCCATGTGTTTCAGTTATGGTAAACTTTAAGAGCTTTTACAGGGATATGTATGAGTTATGACAGCGGAATAAAGTAAAGAGCTAGGACATTTTGACAGGGGTAGGGCTTTCTGATAGTCCCAGTGCTCCAGTCAGTGTGCCCTGTTACCAGGTAAAAGAGGTGGGCATGCTACAGCGTTCATTAGTGCAGTGACTGGAATGATGATTGCTATTGGTAACAAAACATGACAGAGAAGAATCTTTAAAATATATATATTTCAATTTAGTTTACAAAACAAAGTCTGTTTGGGCTTACACTCACTTCTCAAATCGATCCACCAACCTTGATTTATAGATTGAAGTCCAAAAGACCAGTTGGTCGCACACTCAAAATCTGGACAAGATTTACTGTAGCCTTTTAAAAAAGATTGTCTTCATTTTATTAGTTAAAACATGTTTTACTAAACCGAGCAAACAAAAAGGTAGAACTACGGGTTTCGACACAACAGGTCTTCATCAGGCTCACAATATATATATGATAGGCGGTGAGTTATATGAGCCTGTAGTTCCCGTGCTCCACCAATATTCAGGAACGTGGGCTCCGCTCCACCAATGTTTGAGCTTATATTCTACAAACATTTTGATGTGAACAATATTTCTATTCACAGATATCTGCTAAGTGTCAGCGTGGGGGGGCATGTTTAGCTTTTGGGAGCTGTTGCTTGTGACCTCATTTTTAAGGAGACGCGACCGCGGCGTGAAAAAAAACCTGAAAAAATCACTCGGCGCCGTTGCATCATTTGAAAGGAATCCATATGAGTGCCCGAGGAAAAGAACATCACACAACCTCAATTCAGCGAGTAGTTTGAGGTGTGATTGTGTATAATACTTCAGACTACATCTGAATATGTTCTAGTCTTTAAAAAGAAATTGTTTAATATAAAATATGTACAATATGGAAGTGTTTAAAAACATTCTTTATCGTTTTATAATAAACGTTACCCATAGCCTAAGGTTTATATGCAGTCAAACATTATTATATATTCGTTATTTGTTGCTTTTATTCTTATGCTTCATTTATGGGACTATAATTGAAATTCATTATTGTAGGGCTGCTACGATTAAATCAAAAATCGATTTTTCGAACGATTCCATTCCTCATTATATACATCGATATAAATACTGGATAATCGATTAAATAATTACATTTTTGTAACGCGCATAGGTAATAACATTATTTAAGCGTACCAACGAAAATGCACCGAACACGCTGCGAGCCGCCGTGAATCCGCAGCAGAGCGACAGGCTTGTATTCCTGGCAAACAGCTTGTAAATAAATTGTGCACACTGAAGAAAACTAACTGTATATAGTTTGCGCTTCTTTGGAGTTTCGTAATGCTGTTATATAAAGAATATTTAACAATATTCATTAACGTTAAAAAAATCATTAAATAAATAGGGCAGCAGTGTGGAGTAGTGGTTAGGGCTCTGGACTCTTGACTGGAGGGTCGTGGGTTTAACTGACAGCCGCCCTATTGTAGTACTATTATTTATTTCGTTTTCTGTCTGTGTTGTTGCTTTAAATCGATTTGACTGAAGTATTGTTTACACTCCTTGCTCTTTTGAAATTAAATGCTGGTTTAATCATTTAAAGTTTAAACGCAGTGTTTGGGCGGCCAGAGCAGCAACACAGATAACTTTGTCAAGTTACCTGGAAACAATTAGACCATCGCAAAAGTAGGGGGTATTGTTTTTATGTAATTTTAGGAGGTATTTGCTTTTGTGGGTTGTGGATCCATCAGCACTTGGTTGTTACTGTATTCAGCTGAGCTTTGTCGTTTATCCTCTAATATACCATTTTATAGGACAAAACTCAGTATGTCATACGTAAGCAATAATATAGACTATATATCAAATACAATAGATAGTTAAGGACAACCACAATACGTTTTCTCTTACGGTGGTTTTATGCAACATAGATAAACTGTTAAACGTTTTACTGTTTTATTTATTTATTTATTTATTTTATCGGACTGCAAGTATAGGGGGCGGGACTCTGACCCTTGGTGGGCACCACCAAAAATTATACAAACCCGGTGCATATATAGAGACAGACAGACAGACAGACGGACGGACGGACGCACGCACGCACACACACACAATGGAAGATTTAATAGCTACCAATTAATTTTATTTAAAAAATCCAGTAAGATTTTGGGACAATGCAATTTTGAATTACGAAAATGCGGTCCAGGGAAGATGCTGAACAAACTTAATTTCTACAGTAAACCCGACGCGTCACTATATTTACAACAATCTAGTCCTGGAAATGTTTGCCTTCCTTTAAAAAGTCAAGAATCCTGAACTGGGGTCATTTCCGAGGGACGGAAATGGTTTGAAAGGCTAGATTGGGTGGTCAGTTGAACTGCTCTGAAGTGCACTGCAATAAAGTACAAAGAAAGTGCACGCGGAAGAACAGACCCCGCCACGGGAGGCGGATAATTAATTACAAGTGAATCCTCTAGACTACAATGAGAGTTAAGCATTGTGGACACGACCAAACACGTGACATTGGGGAAGGATACTGGCATTTTAAACGCAAATTATAGCATGATGCTCGATTGAAGACAATGCTGTGCAAATCTAACGGTGCAAGTGTCATTATTGACAACATGAATTAATAGAAGCCATTTCATCTAAGCCGACTTGTTTAAAAGTTACGATAGGCACCAGTTTCACCGCAACAGCTGTCCTAGAAACTTTTTTTTCTTACTGCAAAACAGACACATTAAATTTAAAAAAGCCCGTCCCTCAAGGTTGTTTTAAACGATTCATGAGTCAGTCCGTATTTTCCACCTTATTGTAAGTGCTTTATTCGTTGGTTCCGAGTTATCGCAAACACAGCACATTACATCTGCACAGTTACGCGGTGTATTTACCCCATAGGCTACGTTTGGACGTATAGTTTCAAGAAATCCTTCAGCACTCGGACCCTTGTGTTATTATGTTCTTATATCTACATTACGAACTAAAATGTAAATCAATATACAACGAATTCGAGCTTTCCTCCAATACCCCAGAACATATTCCATCTCAATGAAGTAGAAAACGACAAGCGCTCTGTAAATATTCGACGTCTCTCTATCTATCTATCTCTCTCTCGGACTTACTAGTTCAATCACAGCTCCACCAGCAGGACCAAAGGAAAACACATCTCCACATCTGCACGACGCAAACCTCCCTCTGCTTCACCCCCTCTGTCTTTCTCCCTCCCTCCCTCCGTCCCTGCCAGCCTGCCTGCCTCACTCTCTCAGCATCAGCAGACCAGCTCAGATTGTACTGAGAGCACCACGGCAGCGGGCAGGTTATCGGGCGACCGGACTGAGGATACTATCCACCGGACTCAGAGAATCCCCACCAGCAAACTGGACAACTGTTGAAATCATTTAAAACTAAATCACTTATACGAAGAGCTCTTCATACTTTCTTAAACTCTGGAATTTAATACAATAAACAATGGGAGGAGCGGTGCGTTTAAAACTGAAGACTTTATTGTTTCTACTTGTTTGTAAAGGTAAGAGTTATTGTGTTGTCTTATATACCTTTCATCAGAGCATCTAATGTAAAGTTTTGGTTGTCAACTAAATAAAACCTTTGGGATTCTCAGTTACCTGTAGAAAGGCAACTGTATTGACTGAATAATGTGAGAAAAAATAACCCAAGACATAATAACCTAACCGAAAAGACGTTTTCTAAAGATACACCTGCTTTGTTTAGAAACTGAAATTCAGTATCCTCAATGCAAGTATTGGTTAGATGTTTAGAAGCCAGTTTGTATAATTAATGATTAGTTTTCCGTTGTTAAGAAGAATAAAAAAAATAATTCGAACCATTGATTTGCTACCTTAAATGTACAAACGGGCGTTTTTAAGCCCGAAGTAGTCATTTTAAAACTACACGGACTGCAGCAGGAATAGTAGAGGTTCATGAGTCCTGTGTTTATTGCTAATTTTCAAAATGCTTGGACTTGGACACAGCTTGTTCTCTTACAAGTTACAGAGACAGACCCTTTAATTGTGTGTGGCATGCAGCATGATCTTTAAAGCGTAAAAAAGACAATATTGTTCCCTACTGTGTGAAGAGGTTATTTCTGTAGCTCTGTGTATTGGCTATGCTGTCCTGGAGTAGCATATCGTGTCTCCTGCGCTACTTCATCATGCGCTACTTCATCAATGTGCACTATTCGTTGTATTCTAAGACTAAGGAAGGTATATCGTTCCTTCTACTCTAAGCCATATAATGATGACCTTAGAAGCAAAATATAGCCGCCTCTAATACTGTGCATGAAAAACAGATTTTAATTGTCCAATGTCAAATTAAAGAGGACATAATTGTTACGACTCCGTAATACTCCACCCCCTCCCAAGATATCAAAGACATGAAAAAGGCCACTGTACTTAATGTTAAATAATGTTTCACTAAATAAAAAATGACCCGATAAGCTAAATTTGGAAGTACAAGTTGCTGTGTTTTGTAGCAAAATCGCATAATTGACAGCACCTTCCCAAAGATAATGTACAGTACTGTATAACTGGTATTTATTTATTTATGTATGCTTTTATTTAGTCTTTTGTATATACTTGTATGGTACAATTGAGCTATAGTACCCCGCACAGAGCATGTTCTGTAGTATACTGGTATAGTGTTAGAAAGTGGTACGCTGTCAGATCAATTGCGATCTGACGGGTGTTTTGCTATTGTCAAAAACAGTAATGTTTACCGTTAATTATACATTATGTTTTTGCAAATTTAAACTGAAAACAAAACCAATTTCTCTTAAGAAAAATCAATTCACACCAAGCAAGACAAAATGAGAAGTCGCCACAATGTTGCACAAGTAAAAACATTTACAAGATCAATGTATTGCATATGATAAATATGCACATACTATTTTCTTAATGGTGGAAAAATATGATAAATTACATTAAAAACGATGTAAAAGACAAAAGCAGCATAATGTACCAGATTTGAATGGGCGAATCCCTGCTTTCTTAGCGGAAGTTGTTTAGACATGCGTGAGCAAGCACAGTGTGCTGTGTACCACTTTTTAATGCCTACCTGAAAATAACGTTACACCTGTAATTCAGAAGACCAAATGAAACAACTCAAATATTTATACATTTACTTTCCTCGGAATCTACAATAAATCTATTTTGTTCTGAATCAGAATACAAATGACTGAATATAAGCACACTAAATCTAATTGCAAACAAACAAAAAAAAGCCATGTTTTTCCAGACACAAGCGCCTCAGTATGTTTACAGTATTAAACATCATTCATGGGGTTTCCATGTGGGTCAGTTTACACGTGAAACGGCGATGCGCGTGCACGTTTGGGAGAATTACTCGGGTAAATCAGGTTTGTGGCCCAAAAAAACGGCCAAAGAGAGGAATAGGGTAAATCTCATTTACTCGTGTAAATGACAAAACACACGGGAAAATCATGCACAGTTTCGCATGGAAACCCGCATTTCACGTGTAAATGTTAATGAGCGTGTTTATCCTTAACTATAAATATTGCAAGGGATCAGGTCAGTTGTTTCTGTGGATTCCAAGACGGCAGAAAGTAGTGGCTGATGGGTGGTTTTATGGTTAGCAGTGGAGTAGTTCACCTTAATGATAATGTGGGCGGCCTTTTTTATTATTGTTTTATGCTGTGTCTGGTTTGTCATTTTGTATATATCTTGTGGGTTTACAGTTCTGTATAAAACCACTTACCATCAACTGTGTTATGCCCTTGTTATAGTATTGAAGCAGCTGTTTGAGAATACCCTTCCTGTAAAAACTACTTTAAAGTTAAATATGAAGAGCAAGTGAGCTGCTTAAATGTAACTGAATTAATTCCCGTCTTTTTTTTTATCCCAGCTATGTCCAAAGACAACACGCGTCTGCCCTCCACGTTAATAAATATACAGTAGTTGGTGAACTGGATGTTATGAGCCAGCTCAATCACCTAAAACAGCACAACAAACATCCAACACGTTGTTGATGCCCTTTCAGAATTGACCAAATGAAATTAGAAATGAACGCATTGACTGTGTTTTATTTGTTTGCATCATTAATATTTAACACAGCAGTAAATCCAACACAACTTAAAAGAAAGGAGAGAATCTCTGACAGCACGAGCCTCCTCAGGTCGCTGCTGTCCAATTGAAACTGGCGGCTGAGGTAATGTTCACAGTTGCCAAGTCCGCTTATTTATCTCGTGAGACTGTAACCTTCCCCGTCTGTCTCACAGGCAGCCACTGATTCCTGAACACCTCATGTTGTTGTTGTTGTCAATAGTTTGTGCAGGACACATTATTATTATTATTATTATTATTATTATTATTATTATTATTATTATTATTTATTTCTTAGCAGACACCCTTATCCAGGGCGACTTACAATCGTAAGCAAATACATTTCAAGTATCACAGTACAAGTAATATTACAATTAAGAGCAAGATAAATACAATGACTTTGGTTCAAGCAAGTACAAGTGTGACAAAATACAATTCAGTAATACAGCAGATAACAGTGTCAGTGATAGTTACATCAGGATATGATTAAATACAAAATACTACAGATTAAACACTTGGCAGATTACAGTACTCTGAAGTACAGGATTAAATGCAGTAAAATAGGGGGCAGATAAGAGAAAATGAAGCGCATTTAAGGAAGGGTGATAAGTGTCCCAGGGGAAAAACAGAGGAGTTCTACAGGTGCTGTCTGAAGAGGTGAGTCTTAAGGAGGCGCCGGAATGTGGTCAGGGACTGGGCAGTCTTGACATCTGTAGGAAGGTCATTCCACCACTGCGGAGCGAGGGTGGAGAAGGAGCGGGCTCTGGAGGCAGGGGAGCGTAGAGGAAGTAGAGCCAGTCTTCTAGTGCAGGCGGAGCGGAGAGGTCGAGTGGGGGTGGTCTGGAGGTAGCTGGGTGCAGTCTGGTCAAGGCATCTGTAGGCTAGTACAAGAGTCTTGAACTGGATGCGAGCGGTGATCGGGAGCCAGTGGAGTGAGCAGAGCAGTGGATTTGCGTGGGAGAAGCGAGGCAGAGAGAACACCAGGCGGGCAGCGGAGTTCTGGATGAGCTGGAGTGGATGGGTGGCGGACGCAGGGAGGCCAGCCAGGAGGGAGTTGCAGTAGTCTAGGCGGGAGAGTACCAAGGCCTGGACCAGGAGCTGGGTGGCGTAGTTGGTGAGGAAGGGTCGGATTCTTCAGATGTTGCTCAGGAAGAATTGGCACGTGCGTGCCAGAGTGGAGATGTGCTGGGAATAAGAGAGGCAGGGGTCCAGGGTGACTCTGAGGTTCTTAGCGGAGGAAGAGGGAGAGAGTGTGGTAGATTCCAGAGGAATGGAGATAGAGAGATCAGAGGAGGCTGAGGAGGAGGTGGAGGGAAAGAAAAGGAAGTCAGATTTAGAGAGGTTGAGTTTGAGGTGATGCGAGTGCATCCAGGAGGAGATTTCAGACAGACAGGTAGAGATACGGGAGGGGATGGTGGAGTCAGAGGTGGGGAAGGAGAGGAAAATCTGAGCATCATCAGCATAGAAATGGTATGAGAAACCAGAGGATGTGATGAGGGGGCCCAGGGAGCGGGTGTAGAGAGAGAACAGGAGAGGACCCAAGACTGACCCTTGGGGGACTCCTGTTAAGAGAGGGCAAGATGTGGAGGTTGCTCCACGCCAGGTGACCTGGTAAGTGCGGTTGGAGAGGTAGGAGGAGAACCAGGCCAGAGCAGTGCCAGAGATCCCCAGGTCAGCGAGAGATGATAGTAGAATAGAGTGATCAACAGTGTCGAAGGCAGCAGAGAGGTCGAGGAGAATTAGGACAGAGGAGAGAGAGGCAGCTCGGGCAGACTTTAGTGAGTTGGTGACAGACAGCAGGCAGTGGCAATTTTTGGGAACTAATTAATGCAGTCCGTTTCTGCCACCTCCCTTTCAAGTGCCCACTACCCATATTTGCCCAAGCATGGTGTTGAATGCTTCCTCAGCAGCTGTCAGCCGTCCGGACGTGTAGGGTTTCTAAGCCAGGGTAGTATACGCAGCATCACCTGATCCCCTATATACTGTATTGCCTGAATGAAACGGATATATATATATATATATATATATATATATATATATATATATATATATATATATATATATATATATATATATATAACGTCTCTGACGGTTTTTAGCCCCCGAGTTTATTTTTAATGAATGAGTCACAAGATAAATTATTTGAGACAGTAGTCATTACTAACGACATGACACCCCACTAATGACGTTCGAAAAACAATTTGGGCAAGAGCAGTAAAACACATTATTAACCAACCAGGCATGAGGTATTTTGCTTTATTACAGCAGCTTAGATTCACTCATGTACCAGTTGTCTGCGCATGGAAACCACATTTTCACAACATTTCACTAGTAATCTTCAAAAACAGCACAAGTACTTTACGCACAGCTAATTTACATATCAACCCCCACCTTTCCCATTCATTTGCATGACGTCGGGTGAAAAGCCCGGTTTACTCGAGTAAAATAAACTGAGTGAATGGAAACCCCAAAACGCATTTTACACAAGACATATTTTTTTGTGTAAATGTCTCGAGTTAAAAAAATCTCCCTAGATTGTGAAGAAATCCAGAAGCGTTCTATAGTAAAACACGACAAACATCAAATGTATGTATAATCCTGATTGTTGCATTTTTATAGAAATTCAGTTTAGGTCTGAAATTGCCAAATACAGTGGAGTGCCTGCAAGCTATTGTTTGAGCTCCTCAGTGATATATTGGACTTGTTCCCCTTATCAGGTGCAGTATTTGTTGAAAATCTGGTAGAAATGGGACTAATGTAACCTTTTAAGGTGTTGTTCAGGGAACAGGAGCAGATGCTTCCCCCTAGTTAATCACCACAATCTATCAATTAACCTCTCTGTTTAAGCCCTGGGTGGAACACTCATTCTCTGTCTGGTTTGCGTTTTCATATAGTCATTGTTCTTACTGAGCGTAAGCATCCGCCATGACAGCAGCGTCTGTCACTCCCACTGCGCCCTGCAGTCCAGCGAAAAGAAAAGCTTCTTGCCAAGTGTAAACAGAAATGTCTCCTTCAAAAGCTGTTTGCTGAGGATAATCAGAAATTCTGTGGTTTGATAGTGAGAAAATTGCTATTGGTTGTGAGATTTTTTTTTTTACAGGAAAGGGCCGTTTCTGCTGTTTGTCTGATGCTTGTTTGCCTCCACCTCTGGGTGGGCTCCAATGATGGGGTCTGGGGTGGTGCACACGTTGGGTCATGGGATGGCACGATTGAATCACAGTATTGTTTGTCCTATCCTGCTTGCTTTGTGTTTTTGGGTGTACTTGTTTCAATCCTGAGCCTACCGGCTCGGCCTCGCTGACTCGTTCAGGCTCCAGAATTAGTAGCAATGCATTCAGTCATACTAAAATATTTCATTACAGCCGTGTCCCTTACGCTCATAACTGTCTACATTCATTATGGAGCGGCAATGCTTGTTATCCACACCCCCTGAGTGTGCTCCAATAATGGAAACTGTAGGGATTGAATCATGGGATTGCACAATTAAACCATGGGATTGATGGTCTTATCCTTGCTTTCGCCGCACTCACATGGCATGGCAGCTGCCAATTGTTTCACATTTATGTCATCTCGTTCTATCTTATAATGCTCCCCATGCAATCTGCTGCAGCTCGACCAGGCAAGTCATTCAGGAACATTCTTTCCTCCAGCAGCAGCCATAAACTCCCAAATGAAGCCATAAGCTACAAGCTCGCTTTCACAAATCAAGCTCACTATCCCAAGTCGAGCAGTTGCCAGATTCGGCCACTAGAGGTCTCCATTCTCCCAAGAGTAAAATTCTCCAATCATGTCAGATTTTGATGGTCAGTTACTTTAAATATATTTAATTTTATTTTCTATATTGATGTGGTATCTTTTTCTTTCTTACTTGTTCACGCATAACCTACCAATTCAGCGATCTGATATTCATCTAAATTCATCAGTTTGTAATCTCATTACATCTGCTCAACCTCATCACGTCCGCTCAACCTCATCACGTCCACTCAACCTCATCACGTCCGTTCAATGTCATCACGTCCGCTTAACGTCATCACGTGCACTCAACCTCATCACGTCCGTTCAATGTCATCACGTGCACTCAACCTCATCACGTCCGCTCAGCCTCATCACGTCCGCTCAGCCTCATCACGTCCACTCAATCTCATCACGTCCGCTCAGCCTCATCACGTCCCCTCAGCCTCATCATGTCCACTCAATCTCATCACGTCCGTTCAATATCATCACGTCCGCTCAGCCTCATCACGTCCGCTCAGCCTCATCATGTCCACTCAATCTCATCACGTCCGTTCAATGTCATCACGTCCGCTCAACCTCATCACATCCGCTCAACCTCATCACGTCCACTCAACCTCATCATGTCCACTCAATCTCATCACATCCGTTCAATGTCATCACGTCCGCTCAACCTCATCACGTCCGCTCAGCCTCATCACGTCCATTCAATCTCATCACGTCCGCTCAGCCTCATCACGTCCGCTCAATCTCATCACGTCCGCTCAACCTCATCACCTCCGTTCAATGTCATCACGTCTGCTCAATCTCATCATGTCCACTCAGCCTCATCACGTCCGTTCAATGTCATCACGTCTGCTCAATCTCATCACCTCCGTTCAATATCATCACGTCCACTCAGCCTCATCACATCCGCTCAACCTTATCACGTCCGCTCAGCCTCATCACGTCTGCTCAATCTCATCACGTCCGTTCAATATCATCACGTCCGCTCAACCTCATCACGTCCGCTCAACCTCATCACATCCGCTCAGCCTCATCACATCCGCTCAGCCTCATCACGTCCGCTCAGCCTCATCACGTCCGCTCAATCTCATCACGTCCACTCAATCTCATCACGTCCGCTCAATGTCATCACGTCTGCTCAACCTCATCACATCCGCTCAATGTCATCACATCCGCTCAATGTCATCACATCCGCTCAGCCTCATCACGTCCGTTCAATCTCATCACGTCCGCTCAGCTTCATCACGTCCGTTCAATATCATCACGTCCACTCAGCCTCATCACGTCCGTTCAATATCATCACGTCCGCTCAGCCTCATCATGTCTGCTCAATCTCATCACGTCCACTCAATGTCATCACGTCCGCTCAATCTCATCACGTCCGCTCAATGTCATCACATCCGCTCAACCTCATCACATCCGCTCAGCCTCATCATGTCCTCTCAGTCTCATCACGTCCAAATCTCCGTTTTCTAACACTCCTTCACCTTGGGGCCAGCATACATGCTCTCCAGCCAGAACCTGATTGTTCAGTATCACCTCTGAGAGGCGTCTCTCCTCAATCATGAGCAATACATCTCTCGAAGGAATGCCTAAGAATCAATTAGAACTGGGACTTACACAATCATGAACAAGACATATTTTGTGGGAGTCTGGAACCAACTCCCCAGTAATGTTGTTGAAGCTGACACCCTGGGATCCTTCAAGAAGCTGCTTGATGAGATTCTGGGATCAATAAGCCACTAACGACCAAACAAGCAAGGTGGGCCTCCTCTCGTTTGTAACCTTTTTATGTTCTTATGTTCTTATCTCTCGAAGGAATGCCTAAGAATTCATTAGAACTGGGACTTACACAATCATGAACAATACATCTCTCGGTAACTCACAAGAGCTCAAAAAATAGTTTGCAAGAACATCACTTGATTTAGCAATTTCAGGCCTAAATTGAATTCATTGTTAATACCTTAGTTTTGAAAGATAAAATTGCAAAAACAAGGATGATTTGTAGTGTGTTACAATCAGAAACGTTTGGAATGTTTGTAGTGTGTTACAATCAGAAACTTTTGGATTTCTTTGCAACCTAGGTAGTTAAAGGACTTATTGGTGATAGGCTTAGATTTATGAATGCTACTCTATATAAAGTTCTCATAACACTTTAAAATGACTGGATAGAAATGGGGCAATAAAAGTAGTGGACTTCATTATGAGTTTACCAGTAATTAAGCTGCTGTACTTTCAAAGTTACCAACAGCTGGATGTGTTATCTGTAACATGTTTCTAAATGAGACAACTGAACTGAAATAAATACATAATTTGCTTAATAACTTAATTTAATGAACAAACAATTCTTCAGTACTCTATGTATATAAATATTGAAATATTGAAATTCATTGTTTTCGATGGACAAATATTTGTAGAATTACTGTCAAACCGGTTGAAACTCATTTTAATATCACTGATGATATTGAATGAGGTGATGATAAAAGTGATGAGCATTTGTGAAACCATTATTAACATAGCCCATCCGGGATGTTCCTTGTATCTATAACTGTAATGCTCGCCATTATATTTGAGTGTATAACTGTGCTCGATACTGTACATGCACAGTACATTGTGAATATGAAACATCTGCAAGCAAGTTTGTCATACAAGTCCTTCTTTGATTTGGATATATTTATTCAGTGGTCAAGTAGACAGGATTTTCTGCTTTTTTATATCACTGTTTGTAGAATTGCAGGTGAATTTTAATGCTCTACAGTGGTGGATTTTAATACTGCCGCCTTATGAACCGATCATAAGGAGGTGACTTCACTCCCCCCAGCCCCAGTGGATTTATATAGAGTTAGAGGGGGGCTTTATTTAGATGCACCATCATTTAAATCATTAAAATAGACTGGTTTCATCTCTGCTTCGTCTGCTGGTCCTGGAAACAAAGAAACAAACTTGTGAAGCATGTAAAACTAAACAGCCTTTGTTAGCTGAAACTCAGCTGTGGTTAACCACCAGGCACTGTACACTGAAGAAGGCACTTGTAAAAATGCCTGTCTCCTTGACTTGGATCCAAATTCAGAAACAACAATTTAGCAAAGCAGTGGTTCAGGCAGGGAACTCATTTTTAAAATAGATTAAAATCATAAACATCAAGCATATTAGGCACCCCCATTTCCAGAATATTCATCAATCCAATGGCTCGTATCTCGTCATATCTTTTCTTGTTACATCTTACCTCAATCCATTCGTCCCTGCTGTGCGTCAGAGTTTGCTTCCTCGCCAGCATCCTCTTGTTTTTTCGGCCTTGTTTAAGGGGGAGGGCAGCTATCCTTCCCCCCTACCCATGGCTTCCCTACGGTCAGCCTCACCACTATCAGCAAACTAAATTATGGGCAGGGGTACCTCGAAGGATGAGGCCAAAAGTGTAATGAAAATATGTCTAACGCTGTGTTTGTTGTCAAAGCTTTAACAAATATTGTTCTTTGTCACATGGGTTTTCCTGACTGTACTGGAGTGTTAGTTATCAAAGTGAAAAACCATTATTGTGGCGCAGGTAATGTTGCTGCTATGGCTCTGTCTGAGCAAACAGAGAGGGCAGGTGGACTGCATAGTGCAGGGGAGCTTCTGAGTGGAGTAAACAGATGCCTGCAGAGACTGGCTGCTCCGGAGTGCAGTGCACAGGTACCTGTGCAGAGACTGGCTGCTCCGGAGTGCAGTGCACAGGTCCCTGTGCAGAGACTGGCTGCTCCAGTGTGCAGTGCACAGGTACCTGTGCAGAGACTGGCTGCTCCAGTGTGCAGTGCACAGGTACCTGTGCAGAGACTGGCTGCTCCAGTGTGCAGTGCACAGGTACCTGTGCAGAGACTAGCTTTTGGACAGATGGCCAGTAACTGGTTGTGAAAACACCAGCCTCACAGTCCCACACGCCTCATGTGGTTTTTGCATCACTTTGCTTTCGTGTTATCTGTCAGTGTGTGGAACGATACCATAAATAATGATAAAGCCGAGCATCAAAACCCTGTTTAAGTGGCATTCTGTGTGACTGTAGTGTGCCATATGTGTTTCCTTATTGCGTATTATCTGTTTTCTTTATATCAATTGCTGACAGGTACAAGAGCACTGCATAGAAAAGATAAATAGTTTGTCTTTAACTATTTGTATTTTTCTGTTCCCATTGTGTTGATAAAATGCATCTACTGTACTGTACTTTGCAGCCATATATGCTTAATTAACTGGAGTCACTGTGAAATGTTTGTACTGGATCCATTTCCACTTTCTTAGAAACTACCATTGGTAAGAATAGTATACTAATTTCAAGGCTGATCTTCAAAAAGACCATTTCAAGTTACATTTTAACTAAATTCTCAGACGCTCGTTAAGCTCTTTAAGTAGTGGTATTTTTTTGAATGAGTTATTTACACCTGATTTGGTATTCTCACAATGTATGTTGCAGTTTAGCCCCAATATTTTCTGCAAAATCTGCATTGCATGCTTTGTACTGCACAACTTTACAACCTGTCAAACACATGGGGGGCCTCAGACTACTAATGCTAAGGTATAGGGGGCAGGTATTCCGTACTGTGTGTGTGCACATATATTTATATATAAGAAAATGGTCAAACACACACTCCTCCTGGCATTTTAGTCTGATAAATGCTCACAAATTACTAAACACTCCCTCCATTTCAGTAAATAGCTTGTTATAATTAAGGTAACATTCCGCAATAAATAAACAGATTGGTCTCATCAGCGTTTACTGAGAAGGTTTTTCTACCTGGACTAAACCAGTGCTGCATGCTGGAGCATACGTTACTTTACCAAACAGCTTGTTTCTATCCCTTTTAAAAATAAGCGAAACATTTTAATCAGCAAGATATCCCTCAAGTACGTGGTTTCCTAAATGTTACCCATTTGCTTCAGTTATATACAGAAAAGGGTCAGCCCTGTATAGATATAATGTAAAAGTGTATAAGTTAAACAAGACACAATTGGGGTAAACTTGGACCCTAGCTTGTTTTATTCATGTTGCTACTTGTTCCTAATGCAATAAAACGGGCTGGTGCAGTCTGATCCAATCTCCTGTTTTTAATAATATTAGATTATGACTTACAGCAAAATAAACAATAGCAGGCTTGTACTTGATGTAGTTCAGACACTGAAATAGGTGAGGTGTTGAGGGATGGGTGGACACCTTTATATTATCAAGCCTTCTTTTAACACTGCTATGGGATCCTGTGAAAGGCTAGCATTGCCCTCACACTGGGCCTGTGTGAATCACTTTTTACTGAACCGCCTCCCGGAATGGTCCAGGCTGGAGGCAGGAGGGGAGGTAGGTGAGCTCTGTGCCTTGGAGAAATGAAGGGGGGGCGCAGCCTCGATACCAGACCACCAGGTAAGCAGCCGTATGAAAGTGGCAGGCTCCACATCCCAATCTCTTACAGGGGGGAAAAGAAACTGACGGACTGGAAACCCCAGGGCCTTAGATGAAAAAATAAATACATGACAATAATGATTCTAAATGGCCTTATATATTAAAATCTAAATATTAATGACTCAATGTAACTACATTAAGTCATTACAAAACACCCAAACACTCCACTCATTAGTAATAGATTCAAAACTAATGATTGAGATAATGTGGGTGTTTTTTTAATGAATCCCACAATAGCTTGTTAACCTAGTATAGTGTCTAGAAATAAACTAAAGAAACTTGTGGTGCACATTTTCACACTCCCCAAAAGAACTCCTTAGCTTCTGTTTGTCACAGTTAAGAATCTGAAACCTCAACTCAGCTGCAGGGTCAGAATCCATCAAACTGGCGTATCATACTGCATGTGGCTGTTAGTTTGGTCTTTTCCGCTGTCAAAGACTCAGCACGTAAAATATGGATTGAGTTGATCAGATGTTGTGTACATTGTGCTGTCTTTCATCTCCATGTTGGAAGCTTCAATAACAATGGGTAAGGCAGACAGCATATCTGACATTACTAGCATGCTGCAGCTGGTGCTGGATTGGCAGGTGAATTTGTTTCTAAGTCTTTTACTACTATTCAACCTGAGGTGTTTGAGTTCAACATGAGTGCAGTCTTTCTGAGAACAAGACAGCGAAGACTGAGAGCAGAGCAGAGCAGAGCAGGCTGCCGCAGCGAGGAATCCACACTGACTCCTTCCCTCCAGGGAAACACGACAGACAGGCTGCAATAAGAAAACTGGGACTAGGTCCCATGTGTAAAATAGAACAGTGCAGATTGATGCACTTCTGGAAGTTTAAACTGCCTGTCTGTGTCCTAACCTTGGCCTTCTGGTTATAATCTCATCTGTGCTGTTTTAAAAGGCATGTTTAATTGTCAACACTAACCAACACTTTAAAATCTATTTTGTTACTTCTTATTAGCAATAGAAATGCTGTCACTGCTTGTGCTGAAGAACTCCTGGTTATTTGTTTGTTTTTAATGCTTTAATTTGATACACGTTGGTATTTCAAATACAACACTAGATTAAAATGAGATTCAAATATGAATAAACAGTTACTGCTGCTTCATGATACTGCTTCCTGTGCCATAGATTACTTTTACTTCAATGTTCTAGCTATAATCAATTCAAGTGATTGTATATGTATACAGTAAATATGGTCCACAAATATGATCAGCAACATGGTGTTGAAAGCTATTACCTTTGTTTATGGACTTGTGATCTGGCACCCTTGTTCCCGTGGTCAGTGAAGCGCGGCGTGTTTGACCGATTGCTTTGATAAGTGGTCGATGGGGGCTGTGTGTGAAGTCTCTTTCTCTCAGGGCAGACGCTGGCCTCCACTTCCAGCCGATACCTGTTATCATGTTGCTGATGAGGAGCTTGAGTAGCCAGGGAAGCTTCCCCTCAGATCTGCACACACACACTGGAGCCTCCTTAATAAAGCTGCTACTGCCTGGACCCCCTGTTCATTTCAAGGCATTTCTATTAGGTACTGCCACTCTGCAGACCCTAGTAATTAGGTACTATCCTGTAGACCTTGTTTTGAAAGTCTGCTAATCATGCCTTCAATAAAGCATCCTCAGTCCCTGATTATTCTTACTTCGAGGTCCTTGCTGGTATTCTGATTCCTAGCTGGTACTCCATCTTTGTGCAGCACAGAAGAAGCGGTGTGAAGTCTGGGTGGGGTCCTGTACCTGCGCACTGGAGAGAAGTGAATCGATAGCACCGTGGCAGGATTCATTTGTTTCACCGGAATTTAGTTCAAAATAGTCCAAGCCAAGTGACATTGCAAAATGAAAACGTTCACGTATTTATTATTATTTGTTTATTTAGCAGAAGCCTTTATCCAAGGCGACTTACAGAGACTAGGGTATGTGAACTATGCATCAGCTGCAGTCACTTACAATTACGTCTCACCCGAAAGACGGAGCACAAGGAGGTTAAATGACTTGCTCAGGGTCACATAATGAGTCAGTGGCTGAGGTGGGATTTGAACCGGGGACCTCCTGATTACAAGCCCATTTCTTTAACCACTGGACCATTGTCAATTGTAACAGCAGTTTTGAACTTGCTCAGTAATGCCTTCCTAATCCAGTATATGTGAGATCTTAAGCAGGTGTGGCTTTATCACTCACTGTGTAGAGGTTCAGTGTTCAGGTCAGGACTGGTGCTCTCTAGCTTCTCCCATCCCAGCTTGAAGTGCAATCTCTGTCCATCTCCTTTTATAATAGTAATAATAATAATAATCTTTATTTTTAATATAGCGCCTTTCACAATAAAAATTGCCGCAAAGCACTTCACATGAATTAAACATTGACAAATATTAATAAGAGAAAACAAGAAAAGCAATAAAACAAAATGTTCTTCTTCTCAAGACTGAACTCCTGTAAAGCATGCTGCTGTTCTGTTCTGCAGCTCTGTGCTGTACGGTAGGTTTAGCATCAGTACACCAGTCTTAGTAAATCTGTCAAATTCACATCAGATATCTAAAGGAAGTGAGAATCCTGATATGAGTAAACATTTTAAGTGCTTTGTGCATCTGGAATAAGTGTTTCTGGGAATTTTAAAAAGGGTAGTGAAAAAGTCTATTCATATTATATATTATAATATTATATTAAACAGTATACACAAGGCTTCTGTTTTCTGTGTTTATTAATTTCATTTTTCTTTTATTTTTTAGCTTTATGTAGATACGCTGAAATCATTTTATATACTGGCACATGTATAGTAACTCAACAGTACTTGCACACATGTATCTTATTTCCTTTGCTGTCTTACACAATTAAATCCTTATAATCACGGGGATATTCTTCCGGGGTTTTCTAGTTGTAATCTGGTTTTAAATCTCGCATGCGCATACAATCCTCCCTGTGTGTGGAGTCTCCAATAGAAATGTAGGGATTTGCTGCCACTCACTAGTTGGGGTGGGTTTAAAGTATTCAGAACAAATCATTGCTAGTGTAGATACATGCCAGGAAGGAGGAGATTGGACTGGGAAAGCTTTTTTGTTTTATATTTTTTAAATTTATGGGGGTTCATTGGGAAAGATGGTGAAGTTTTGGGGTTTTATAGTTTTTTTAAAGTTTATTGGGGGTTCATTTTCATTTTTTTTTCGGTGTTTATTGGTTAAAACCGAAAATCAGAAGCCCAAAGTATATTATTTGTAAATAGTGCCGTAGTTCAGTAGTGTGAAGATGTATCAGTTTGTAGAACGTTTCCAGTTATTTCTGTCTCCCTGCCTCCCGGAGCCTGCGTCTGGCCGATCGTTTGAAATCATTTGAAACATTGATCAGCGGGAATTAGCCCTCGATCGCTGGGTGACACAGTGACACACACATAACTCATGGATTCAATTTCTGTCCTGAGGGTTTGAAAAAGCAATCATGGGAGAGAGCGCTGGCCTGAGACCAGCCATCCTGCCTCCCTTTGCCAGTTAGCAAAACCAGCAGGGACCAAAAAAAACAAAGAAGAAACCAGGAGGGGAGTGGAAACCAAAGCAGACACAAGGAGGGGAGTGGAAACCAAAGAAGACACCAGGAGGGGAGTGGAAACCAAAGCAGAAACCAGGAGCTGAGTGGAAACCAAAGCAGAAACCAGGAGGGGAGTGGAAACCAAAGCAGAAACCAGGAGGGGAGTGGAAACCAAAGCAGACACCAGGAGGGGAGTGGAAACCAAAGCAGAAACCAGGAGGGGAGTGGAAACCAAAGCAGAAACCAGGAGAGGAAACCAAAGGAAACCAAAGCAGAAACCAGGAGGGGGAAACCAAAGCAGACACCAGGAGGGTGGAAACCAAACCAGACACCAGGAGGGGGAGGGAAACCAAAGCAGAAACCAGGAGAGGGAACCAAAGGAAACCAAAGCAGAAACCAGGAGAGGAGGGAACCAAAGCAGACACCAGGAAACCAAAGCAGAGTGGAAACCAAAGCAGAAACCAGGAGAGGGTGGAAACCAAAGCAGAAACCAGGAGCAAAGGGAAACTTAAGGAAACCAAAGCAGAAACCAGGAGGGGAGTGGAAACCAAAGCAGAAACCAGGAGGGGAGTGGAAACCAAAGCAGAAACCAGGAGGGGAGTGGAAACCAAAGCAGACACCAGGAGAGGAGTGGAAACCAAAGCAGAAACCAGGAACAGAGTGGAAACCAAAGCAGAAACCAGGAGCAGAGTGGAAACCAAAGCAGAAACCAGGAGCAGAGTGGAAACCAAAGCAGAAACCAGGAGGGGAGTGGAAACCAAAGCAGAAACCAGGAGGGGAGTGGATACCAAAGCAGACACCAGGAGGGGAGTGGAAACCAAAGCAGACACCAGGAGGGGAGTGGAAACCAAAGCAGAATTCAGGAGGGGAGTGGAAACCAAAGCAGACACCAGGAGGGGAGTGAAAACCAAAGCAGACACCAGGAGGGGAGTGGAAACCAAAGCAGAATCCAGGAGGGGAGTGGAAACCAAAGCAGACACCAGGAGAGGAGTGGAAACCAAAGCAGAAACCAGGAGAGGAGTGGAAACCAAAGCAGAAACCAGGAGAGGAGTGGAAACCAAAGCAGACACCAGGAGAGGAGTGGAAACCAAAGCAGAAACCAGGAGAGGAGTGGAAACCAAAGCAGAAACCAGGAGCAAAGTGGAAACTTAAGCAGAAACCAGGAGAGGAGTGGAAACCAAAGCAGAATCCAGGAGGGGAGTGGAAACCAAAGCAGACACCAGGAGCAGAGTGGAAACTTAAGCAGAAACCAGGAGCAGATTGGAAATTTAAGCAGAAACCAGGAGCAGAGTGGAAACCTAAGCAGAAACCAGGAGCAGAGTGGAAACCTAAGCAGAAACCAGGAGCAGAGTGGAAACCTAAGCAGAAACCAGGAGCAGAGTGGAAACCAAAGCAGGGACCCAAGTCTCTGTAGATCCTTTTCCTACTTCCTGTGAGGTGGGTCAGTGTGTTTTAAAGGGTTTACCTACATCTTCCTTCTATTCAAAACCAGGTTCACACAAGTCACTGTAGCTCTGAGGGCATATAATTCAATGAGTGCTGCTGTGTACAAGGTGCTCCCACTGGAGTAGAGTGCCGCTGTGTACAAGGTGCTCCCACTGGAGTAGA
Organism: Huso huso; assembly: GCA_036884735.1. Classification (NCBI taxonomy): domain Eukaryota; kingdom Metazoa; phylum Chordata; class Actinopteri; order Acipenseriformes; family Acipenseridae; genus Huso; species Huso huso. Next base: position 16,531,737 of record CM072675.1, on the reverse strand, counting down.
GTGCCGCTGTGTACAAGGTGCTCCCACTGGAGTAGAGTGCCGCTGTGTACAAGGTGCTCCCACTGGAATAGAGTGCCGCTGTGTACAAGGTGCTCCCACTGGAGTAGAGTGCCGCTGTGTACAGTAGTTGTTTACACTATATTATACCTTGGTGTTTCTGCCTGGCCTGAAGAGGCTGAGAGATTTTTCAGATGAGATGTAAAACCGAAGCCCTATTGTAAGTGACTCTGCAGCAGTTGCTGTTGTAGACTAATTAATTAATAATAATTGTACCTTCAATTAGTTGTATTCCTCTCAATGAACTGAAAATATTTATTTATAGTGTAACATGATTTTGAAGCTCTTTTTCTTCATTAAAATATATATATATATATATATATATATATATATATATATATATATATATATATTTTTTTTTACCAATTCAGACTTGGCTTCATACGGTTGAAACTAAATTACAAATAGTTTTTGAAACCTGATTATTTTGACATCATTCTACTAATATTTGTGAACAATGTGAAAAAAAATCTTTTAGAGCCCTAAATGCTCAAGCACCATAGACCTGAATGGCTCTGGGGGATGCTGTTTCAAGCTGCCGCTGCCCTGCTGAAACTAAACTGACATGCAGAGTTGATTTTTATCAGAGGATACCTGGAGGTCATGTCTAGCAAATGTCCGTTTGAATCAGGTCTTGAGATTTTACAGTTTCTGATTTACCCCCAATTAATACAACACCAAACCTTCAGAATATCTTCAGGGCTATTAGTCTTCACTTAATTTCCAAAGCCTTTCCTTTGGTACTAAGCATTTTTAAACATGTTGACTTTAACGCAGAGAGAATGTTTAGAACCAATCAGAAAAGTCATCAGAAGAAGCCCTTAGCTGGTTTTTATACATTTCTGAACATGTATTTCTGTAAAACTGCATGGGTACCGCACTTACTATATTAGAAAGACAGTGAACACATATTCAATATGAAATCAATTGGCTTACTCTGTATGCTTCAAACGATGTGATCACTAAGGCTAACACCTATAGCTAGCAAATTGTTTTATTTGTATTTATGTATTTATTTATTTTTGACAATGGTAAATTTAAACTTTAACACTTGGTGAATGTTTAACTATTAAATAATATCCTCTGGGCTTCTAATAGTTAATGCAGTCATGTGCATTGGGTCTGGCACTGACCTGGCCTGTAACTGAGCTCAGTATAGGAGTGCAACTGGTTTTCTTTTTCATTTTAGAAAAGCCAGGCTTATTTACCCCCATGAGCAGATTTAATTCCCGTGAGGATGAAATCAATATGGTCAAATTGAAGTGGTTGCAATACGTAATCTGTGCAAGAGAAGGAAAAGGTCAAACAGAAGAATAGAAGTCATTGGATCTGTTTGCTTTTTGTTACTGGAATTAAAATTAGTGGAGAAACACACGCTCCTTCTCAGACTTTACAATGACAAAGTGCTGAAATGTAGCTTTATGATTCAGAATGATAGCACCCCTTTCTATTCCAGTAATCCATTTGCTTGATAATGTCGATTACTTTTATGATGCTTTTCGATGCAGTAATACTTACACAATCATCTATATAAAACTGTAAGTTGGCCTGCTTCCAGACTATACATTGGGTTTGGAAGGATGCTTGTGTGGTGTGTGGGTTACTGTTTCCAGCCTCACAGCCCTTACTGAGTTACTGCGTGACCCTGGTGGAGGTCACTTCTCCCCTGGACCAGCTGTGGGACTGACAGGGTACAAACAGGGGATTTTCCCACAGAATGTGTACTGTACTGAAGATAAGCTTTTTGTCCATATAGTACACTGCCTAGTGTACCAGTGCTGGGACAAATACTCAAATATTTGAACAAGCACAACTTGAAATGTCTTGTTATATAAAATACTGTATCAAAAACATATCATACAAAGGAAAACAATGCATACATGGCATCTGAAATAAACACATTCTGTTTAAAATCTCTTTCATGAATAGGGCATTTGATGAGGAGCCACATATTTTACTCCTGAGAGATTTTTTTTTACTGTAATATGGCACAGGTTATACTTTTGTTTTCCAGCTAATTCAAAATGAAAGAATATTCAAAACATGAAAACCCTCTATCCCGCTTCATATTACCAACCAAATACAATTCTTTGAAAAGTGAAACTTTCGTGGGTTAAAATAGTTGTTGATGATAATATTAAGCATTGAAATTGTGGATTCTCAAGTCTTTCCAGGACACCCCCCAATTAAACAAAATAAAAGCAGACTGTGACTGGAATATACATTGAACAAAGGTAGCCCTTGGTTCCCACACACTTCTGGTCTTAGTAGTTTATCTTTATAGTGGTATCATTCACCAGTACATTTGGGTGTTAACAGGTGGTTCTTAGCTTATAGACGGAAGATCTAATTCAAGTAGTGAGCTGGAGGGGGAACTGTAGTGTGTGGATTCAACTGGCCCACAGACTGAGAGCTAACAAACGGAGTGCTAAACAAAGCTTTCAATTTGATTTTGAAACAGTATTTATCAATGGTCATCTTTTTTTTTTTTTTTTTGTGAAATTGTCATTTCCTGTGCTCCAGGTCAGATTCACTCTAATGGTCTCCCTGTAATCAGATCATGCAGTTTACTGAAACAGAACGAAGGGGAGTTTAATGAAACTCTGTTCTGAAGGTAGAGGTTGACAATGAGAAAGGGCAGCTCGTAAAGACACTTTGGTATAGCACCCCTGACACAGCAGGAAAGGGGTCCTCCCTGAGACATGGTAGGCTGAAATAGAAACCGGTTTACAAAATTTAAATCGGTTCTTTGTTGATATTATACATTTCTAAACATATAGACTATATTGAGATAAAGCATGGTGAAAAGTTTGATAAAGCACAGTGTAATGGTGGTAAACTGCAACCTTACTGTGCAATTTCACTTCAATAGGGAAGCTGCATGTCTGCTTATTGTTTTTCTGTTTGTTTTGTTTGTTTGTTAATCTTTTATTGAGTTCTTAGTGTGAGGCAACTGGGCACAAAACAAAGGAAATGTCTCCCTCCAAAGGAAGCAGCTGGTACTGTCATGCCTTTGGTTTAGCAGGCTCAGGACTTCACTGTTGTATATAACTGAAGAGTAGCTTAAACAGAACTGTGGGATAGAAGTGCAGTTTGAAACATGGGCAGAGATAAGCACTGAGAGGAACACCCAGACACATTATTGCCATTCAGATTTACACAGGGAATTACACCAGAGCATACTCGGACCGTACAGTAGCCATGCTAAATGTGCACAGTCATTTCCTGTGCTTTTCCCATGTTGATGTATGGTTACTGTGGTCTGCTTTACCATCCTGGCCTGTGCACTGCCATGCTTTCATTGATGTTTCTTACAACACTGTTGTTTTTACCTCAGTAAATGAATAATCAGAGAGGGATATCCTTCACAAAATCAATATGTGGTTCTTGTTGCAGAGCGTATGAGTATACAGTACTACAGAATGGCTCTCTTACCTGCTGAAAGGAGAGGAGTGGAAATCCACAGCTTGCAGTTCTAGTCCTGGCTGTCTCACAGAAACAGGCTGAGGATGTGTTGGTTGAACTTGGTGATTGCCCACAGCTTCGATGCATGCACGATTCTTACAGGCCACTCTGAAACCAGAAACAAAGCCAGAATCGATACTGGAAACCAGAGCCAAACCCACAAGTGCTGGAATATTAATAGAAATGTCCATCTTGTTGTCTGGTAATGACATTAACACCCTTCCCTAATGGCCATGCTCTGTCTGCGGGAAGGGAAACAGCAGGGATATGATTCCAATTAGAACATGCAGCTCTTAATGTTCCAGTAAAACCCCCAGCACCCTGTGAATGAAGGATATGTTTTCTTACTGGAGGTAATGATTCATTCCTGCAGTGTAATGATACCCCCTTAAATACAAACTCTTCAAGGAGCTTCAAGGGCAGACTGGAAGGAAACAAGCACAATGCAATCACACATTTGTTACAAACTAGAAAACCAGGAGAACTGTGGTTCTTAACCCCAGTATATGGGTTTGTTCTTCTTTAATGCTGTGGTTCTTAACCCTGGTACATGGATTTGTTCTTCTTTAATGCCGTGGTTCTTAACCCCGGTACATGGATTTGTTTTTCTTTAATGCCGTGGTTCTTAACCCCGGTACATGGATTTGTTTTCTTTAATGCCGTGGTTCTTAACCCCGGTACATGGATTTGTTTTTCTTTAATGCCATGGTTCTTAACCCTGGTACACGGATTTGTTTTTCTTTAATGCCGTGGTTCTTAACCCGGTACATGGATTTGTTTTTTTTCTTTAATGCCGTGGTACATGGATTGGATTTTTTTCTTTAATGTGGTTCTTAACCCCCATGGATTTGGTTCTTTAATGCCGTGGTTCCCTGGTACACGGATTTGTTTTTCTTTAATGCTGTGGTTCTTAACCCTGGTACACGGATTTGTTCTTCTTTAATGCCGTGGTTCTTAACCCTGGTACACGGATTTGTTTTTCTTTAATGCTGTGGTTCTTAACCCTGGTACATGGATTTGTTCTTCTTTAATGCCGTGGTTCTTAACCCCGGTACATGGATTTGTTCTTCTTTAATGCTGTGGTTCTTAACCCTGGTACGTGGGTTTGTTCTTCTTTAATGCCGTGGTTCTTAACCCCGGTACATGGATTTGTTTTTCTTTAATGCCGTGGTTCTTAACCCTGGTACACGGATTTGTTTTTTTTTAATGCTGTGGTTCTTAACCCTGGTACACGGATTTGTTCTTCTTTAATGCTGTGGTTCTTAACCCTGGTACACGGATTTGTTCTTCTTTAATGCTGTGGTTCTTAACCCCGGTACATGGGTTTGTTCTTTTTTAATGCCGTGGTTCTTAACCCTGTGTGATGGGGTGCAGCCTATTGTGTGGTGGTTTTGTGTTTTTTGTATTGTTTAGAGTGGATATGAGTGAGTTTGGGGTGTGGTTCAGTGAGTGAGTTTGTGTGAGGAATGTGTGGAATGTGCCTGGGCTAATGAGGTACGAATTGCCCAATTAGCCCAGGCACCTGTATAAAAGGGAGTGGTTGGGTATGTTAGTTGGTGAGTGTTTGTGACTGTGAGAAGACGTGTGAGAGTGTGAGAGAGTGAGAGAGTGAGAGAGTGAGAGAGTGAGAGAGTGAGAGAGTGGTTATTTTTGTATAGTTCGGGTTTAAAGCCTGTTTTTGTGTTTGTCTTTTTGGTTGGCCATCGTGCCTTTTGTTTTGTGTATTTTGTTTAATTAAAAGTCTTTTATTTTCCCTGCACATCCTGACACTGAGTCTCCTTACCCCAGTCAGCCTGTCACAGTTGGTGTCAGAAGAGGGAGAGCGCCTCTGGAGACTTGGAGCAGGAGTGCAGGATTTTTTGTTTGTTTTAAAAAAAAAAAAAAAAAAAAAAAAAGAGAAATGGAGCTGGCCCAGGAGGAGGCAGATGACAACTGGGAGCTATTTTTAAAAGGGCTCGCGGCAGAGTTGTGCCCCGGCTGTGGGGCATATGGGCACACAGTGGCCATCTGCCCCACCCAGTATGAGGAGGAGGAGCTGCCGCTGCAAGAGCCGGAAGGGGAGGAGCCAGTGTGTCCTGTGTCCGCAGGGGAGAAGCCAGTGTGTCCTGTGTCCGGAGGGGAGGAGCCAGTGCGTCCTGTGTCCGGAGGGGAGGAGCCAGTGCGTCCTGTGTCCGGAGGGGAGGAGCCAATGCGTCCTGTGTCCGGAGGGGAGGAGCCAGTGCGTCCTGTGTCCGGAGGGGAGGAGCCAGTGTGTCCTGTGTCCGGAGGGGAGGAGCCAGTGTGTCCTTTGTCCGGAGGGGAAGAGCCAGTGCGTCCTGTGTCCGGAGGGGAGAAGCTGAAAGCCCAAACCCCTATTTTTTTGGGGGGGGGACGAGGGTGTGAAGCTCAGGCTCCACAGCAGCCGCTGAGACGCCCGCCACCAGCCAAACCGCCGCTGTCGGAGGAGTCAGCAGCGCCACCAGCCCTAACCCTTCTGTCGGAGGAGCCGGCAGCGCCACCAGCCCTAACCCTGCTGTCAGAGGAGCCGGTAGCGCCACCAGCTCTAACCCCGCTGTCGGAGGAGCCAGCAGCGCCACCAGAGGGAGACGAGCTGCTGTTCCCGCCTCCACCACCAGGGGGAGACGAGCTGCTGTTCCCGCCTCCGCCACCAGGGGGAGACGAGCTGCTGTTCCGCCTCCGCCACCAGAGGGAGGCGAGCTGCTGTTCCGCCTCCGCCACCAGAGGGAGAGACGAGCTGCTGTTCCCGCTTCCGCCATCAGAGGAGCTGGAGCGGACTCTACCTCCTGTTGCCAACAGGGAAGAGGAACTCTGGCCGTTGCCACCCTGGCCGGAGGTTCCTGCACTGTTGGCCACTCCCAAGGATGCCTGCCTCGCACCGCCCAAGGATGCCTGCCTCGCACCGCCCAAGGATGCCTGCCTCGCACCACCCAAGGATGCCACAGCCACTCCGCTCAGGGATACCACTTCCGCATCGCCTGGGGTTGCCTGCTGCTCTGCATCGCCTGGGGTTGCCTGCTGCTCTGCATCGCCTGGGGTTGCCTGCTGCTCCGCATCGCCTGGGGTTGCCTGCTGCTCCGCATCGCCTGGGGTTGCCTGCTGCTCCGCTTTTGTTTCTCCTAGGGTCGCCGAGGGTCCTGCTTCGCCTGGGGTTGCCTGCTGCTCTGCATCGCCTTGGGAGCCACCGGTTGCAGAGTACGAGGGAGAAGTAGAGCTCCCACTGCCGCCTTCATGGCCAGGGGCTCCCCTCTCGAGTTCACCTCCTGAGGGTCCGCTGCCGCCGTCGCCTCCCGAGGGTCCGCTGCCGCCGTCGCCTCCCGAGGGTCCGCTGCTGCCGCCGTCGCCTCCCGAGGGTCCACTGCTGCCGCCGTCACCTCCCGAGGGACCTGCTTCTCCTGGGGTCGCTGCCAGTCCTGAATGGCAGCAGGAAGTACTGTGGCCGGAGCCTCACAAAGGGGAGCTGCCGGCCACGAAGGAGGGGGGGGAGGTGAGGAGACCACCACCACCACAGCCCCGACCACCACCCCTGTGCCACAGCCCGGCGCCTGGGGGTTGGATCCCTCGGCCTGGGCTCCCGGACACCCAGGCTCCATGTCTGGACCTTTGGTCGCTGGGCCTGACTCTCAGGTCGCAGCACCACCAGGCACAGGAGGTCGCCTGGTCTCCTGCTCCGCTCCCCCTGGTTGCCCAGACGTCGCTGCACTGTCGCCTGGGCTCGCACCTCTGCCTGGGGCTGCAGCTGACTGGTCGCCTGCCTGCACTCCCGACGCCCCATCCAATGCACCTGGGTCCCCTTTCGCCAGGTCTCGGTCCTGCCAAGAGGGCGCCGGGCTATGGACTGACCCTCCCTCAGCATTGGGAGAAGGAGGACCTCCCACCATGGCCGCCCCCTTGGGTCTCTTGCTTCCCCTCGTCCGGGACTTTGGGACTAAGTGGGGAGGTGGCCATTTAGGCCATGTTGTGCTGCGCACAAGGAAGGGAGGTGTGTGATGGGGTGCAGCCTATTTTGTGGTGGTTTTGTGTTTTTTGTATTGTTTAGAGTGGATATGAGTGAGTTTGGGGTGTGGTTCAGTGAGTGAGTTTGTGTGAGGAATGTGTGGAATGTGCCTGGGCTAATGAGGTACAAATTGCCCAATTAGCCCAGGCACCTGTATAAAAGGGAGTGGTTGGGTATGTTAGTTGGTGAGTGTTTGTGACTGTGAGAAGACGTGTGTGAGAGAGTGAGAGAGTGAGAGAGTGAGAGAGTGAGAGAGTGAGAGAGTGGTTATTTTTGTATAGTTTGGGTTTAAAGCCTGTTTTTGTGTTGGTCTTTTTGGTTGGCCATCGTGCCTTTTGTTTTGTGTATTTTGTTTAATTAAAAGTCTTTTATTTTCCCTGCACATCCTGACACTGAGTCTCCTTACCCCGGTCAGCCTGTCACACCCTGGTACGTGGGTTTGTTTTTCTTTAATGCCGTGGTTCTTAACCCTGGTACACGGATTTGTTCTTCTTTAGTGCCGTGGTTCTTAACCCTGGTACACGGATTTGTTCTTCTTTAATGCCGTGGTTCTTAACCCCGGTACATGGATTTGTTCTTCTTTAATGCTGTGGTTCTTAACCCCAGTACATGGATTTGTTCTTCTTTAATGCCATGGTTCTTAACCCCTATACACGGATTTGTTCTTCTTTAATGCCGTGGTTCTTAACCCCGGTACATGGATTTGTTTTTCTTTAATGCCGTGGTTCTTAACCCCGGTACATGGATTTGTTCTTCTTTAATGCCATGGTTCTTAACCCTGGTACACGGATTTGTTCTTCTTTAATGCCATGGTTCTTAACCCCGGTACATGGATTTGTTCTTCTTTAATGCCATGGTTCTTAACCCCGGTACATGGATTTGTTTTTCTTTAATGCCATGGTTCTTAACCCCGGTACATGGATTTGTTCTTCTTTAATGCCATGGTTCTTAACCCCGGTACATGGATTTGTTCTTCTTTAATGCCGTGGTTCTTTACATGGATTTGTTTTTTTTAATGCCGTGGTTCTAACCCCGGTACATGGATTTGTTCTTCTTTAATTTTCTTTACATGGATTTGTTCTTCTTTAATGCCGTGGTTCTTAAACATGGATTTGTTCTTCTTTAATGTCGTGGTTCTTAACCCCGTACATGGATTTGTTCTTTAATGCCTTTTTTTACATGGATTTGTTCTTCTTTAATGCCGTGGTTCTTAACCCGGTACATGGATTTGTTCTTCTTTAATGCCGTGGTTCTTAACCCCGCACATGGATTTGTTCTTCTTTAATGCCATGGTTCTTAACCCGTACATGGATTTGTTCTTCTTTAATGCCATGGATACATGGATTTGTTTTTCTTTAATGCCATGGCCATGGATTTGTTTTTCTTTAATGCCGTGGTTCTTAACCCCGGTACATGGATTTGTTCTTCTTTAATGCTGTGGTTCTTCACCCCGGTACATGGATTTGTTTTTCTTTAATGCCATGGTTCTTAACCCCGGTACATGGATTTGTTTTTCTTTAATGCCATGGTTCTTAACCCCGGTACATGGATTTGTTCTTCTTTAATGCCGTGGGTACATGGATTTGTTCTTCTTTAATGCCATGGTTCATGGATTTGTTCTTCTTTGCCGTGGTTCTTAAGGACATGGATTTGTTCTTCTTTAATGCCGTGGTTCTTAACCCCGGTACATGGATTTGTTCTTCTTTAATGATGGTTCTTAATACATGGATTTGTTCTTCTTTAATTGATTGGTTCTTAGTGGGTACATGGATTTGTTCTTCTTTAATGCCGTGGTTCTTAACCCCGGTACATGGATTTGTTTTTCTTTAATGCCATGGTTCTTAACCCCGGTACATGGATTTGTTTTTCTTTAATGCCGTGGTTCTTAACCTCCATTCTTTAACATGCTAGGACATTCACTGTTGCAGAAACAACATGAATTCCCTGACCATTCCATATATGGTCTCCTCCATTCACATACATTCACTATACATGGTCCCCTCCATTCATATACATTCACTATACATGGTCCCCTCCACACATACATTCACTATACATGGTCCATTTCATACCCAGTCCGTTTATAAAGATAGCATTAAGAATTCACTTCAAAAGTAACTAAAATATTGCCATTTTCCTTCGATTGGTTTCACACTGAACATTTTAATGAACTGCAGTTCGCCTCCAAGTGAATTCAAGTTTGCTTTACTGAGTCCTTCACCACTGTAATCACACCAGTGTTCTTTTGCTTTGCAATTGAACCTGATTGTCTGGATATGTGCACGTGACCAAAATGCTGTCAAATGGCTGTTCAATACAGCTAAGGTATGCACTGTATATAATATGCGCTGTATATAATATGCGCTGTATATAATATGCACTGTATATAATATGCACTGTATATAATACACATGGAAGGTCATGTCCGTGTCAGACAGCTGTTCAATACAGTGAAGGTATGTACTGTATATAATATGCACTGTATATATAGGGGTCTACTTAAATCGCGGTAAATTTACGTATTTTTCACGGGTATGTTGCAGAATAAAATTAGGATTTCGCGGACATTTCGCTGACCTGTTTAAACATTAAATAAACCTAAGTAGACAGTATTTCAGAGCACTATAAAAGCCTAAAAATAGCGGTATTTGCTTCCTTACTAAAACAGAGTGCTGTCATTTGTTAAAGGCGAGTATGCAGCATCCCCCTGCAGTTGACTTGCCCATACATTGAGACTGCACGTCTGCATCCATTGATTTGGTTGGAAGTTAAGGCAAAGCTTTGCCAAGTTATACAGATGTGGAAATCGATTAGAAACAGCCCAAAAACTCGGTTACACAAGGGTATCTGGCATACTTTAATAAAGTCAATGTATGCAGTACGTTCGTTGTCATGTTATTTGTCCCATCCAATAATTTATTTTATTAGTACCGAGCCAAAACAAAGAAGACGTGGCTATTCGGGTCTAAAATTACAACTAAGCAGCAGGTTGAAGCGAGGTGGCTGTGCTGGATCGTTTTAGTACTGATTTAACTTGCAGACAGGAATACTTCTCGTCTGTGCTGACTTTCCAGTTTGGTTTCTGAAAGCTGTTTATTTTACGTTCTGTTCAGCAGCCTCTGTGGTAGCCTTTTGTTTAATGTGTCATTCTGAAGCTAAATAGCGATCGATCGTATTTTCTCCAAATACACATTAAGATATGGAAAACAATTACCTCAGTCTGCATGTACAGTTTCTCTGGGAAATATCTTGAAACGATCATCATCCGAAATATACTTTGCTTTTTTGTCGTCCATTTCTACTATTTTCCCTCCAATGCTGAAAACTAGATTTAAACAACCTAAATCAAAACAATGCAGCACCAACCTTGTCCCACCCCCTACTGCACAGTACTACAGATCACATAAAAGCAGTAAAGACGCACTGATAGGCTGATTAAAACTTTGTCATTTGAATAGTAAACAAGAACGCTAACTGCTTTGGAGAATTTTTTTGTGTAAATGTTATTTGTGGAAGTTTTTTGTTTGTTTGTTTTTTGCTTAAGTGCAATGCACACGGGACGGCGAAGGAATAAAAACGGGCTATCTAAACAAGGAAGATATGTAGTTTGCGTCGCTTGCATTGTGCAGTAGTTCATTTAAACGCGGTTTCTTTTTTTTTCCTCTCCGTACTTGTTTGTATGCATTGTCCCCTAAGAGGCGGATTTCGCGGTGACTCCTCAATTTCACGATTTCCGCGAAATCCGCGAAATCGCGATTTAGGTAGGTCCCTATGTATATAATATGTACTGTATATAATATGCACTGTATATAATACACATGGAAGGTCGTGTCCGTGTCAGACAGCTGTTCAATACAGTGAAGGTATTGACTGTATATAATATGCACTGTATATAATATGTACTGTATATAATACACATGGACGGGTTAGGGTGTCCGCGTCAGCCTCGCTGTGCTAGCGGTGTTTATTCTTTGGTTTATTTGCCATCTGCTATTGGTAGAATGGCAGCACACGCTTCGATATTGTATGGAGGAACACCAACCTTTTCATGCTAGATTATGTGCAAGGAGGAGACATTTTCAATGGCAACCTATAAGGAGAAATACTTTATTTATGGGTATTAACTGAACACTAGTGTGAATTAACCTCTCCAAACTAACTAGGTATGAAAGGTCCCTATGTCTCAAATGTGTAGTTTTGAAAGAAACACATGTTTAGCAAACTTTTTTCATTATTATTATTTATTATTATTTGTTTATTTAGCAGACACCTTTATCCAAGGCGACTTACAGAGACTAGGATGTGTGAACTATGCATCAGCTGCAGAGTCACTTACAACTACGTCTCACCCAAAAGACGGAGCACAAGGAGGTTAAGTGACTTGCTCAAGGTCACACAGTGAGTGAGCCGGGATTTGAACCAGGGATCTTCTGGTTACAAGCCCTTTTCTTTAACCACCGGACCACACAGCCTCCTTTTTCATTTTAAAACGTGATATGTGGTACTACACTAGGTTAAAGTAATTGCTGTCTGCAGACCTCGTTTTTGGGTAGTCTTGTATTTGCTGTGAAGTTTCATTTACCTAGTGCAGTACCTGAGGTATTGTTTTAAAATGAAAATACAAATACAAGTGTGCAGTAGAATTTTATTGTTTATTTCGAAACTGTACATTTGAGACCTATATAGTAAATGGCAGTGTGACAGGGTGGACTAGTGGTGACGTCAGGCCAGGAGCAGGAACCAAAAACACGGCGAGGCAAGTACTGCAGTTCAAAAAGAGTCGCGGCGCGCCATTTATTTAAATACAAAAATAAAATAAAAAGGTTTTAACAAAAAGACTTGCTCACAGAGCGAAAATAAATATTTAAACAAAATAATCACAAACACAAAATACTAAACAATACAGGTCAGGCTGGGCAGTAGCCTTCACTGATCCTATACGTTTTTTTAAGTTTCATTTTCTCTCTCGCTCCTCGCTCGCTCTCATTCCTCCTCTAATCACCCACCTGGAGTGCAGCGAGTTGCAGGTTTTTATACAGGTGACCATCTCCCGATTAGCAACAATTACACAACTAATTAAACTCGGGAGACAGTCACCTTCTGCACAAGGTTTTTAAATTACTGTGGATGGGGCTTCCCATCCACGCTACTAAACAATACAATAATAAAACAAACCCTCGGCTACGCCGTCATATTTAAATACAATAATAAATTATAAAAATAATAATAATAATACAAAACAAATATAAAATAAATAAACAAACTGCTCAAGGATAGGAAAGACAGGCAGGACAGAAGAGGCAGAGGGGTAGCACTATACATAAGAAATAGTCTTGAAGCCCAGGTTAAATCTGGACAAAGAAAACAACGCCGAATCAATATGGGTCAGAATAATGGACAAAAATTCAAAAGGCATAATAATAGGAGCATGCTATAGACCGCCAAATTCAGACGCCGAGCAAAATAATCTGTTATACAGTGACATTCGAAATGCGTGTAGAAAAGGAGAAGCCATACTAATGGGGGATTTCAACTTCCCCCGTATAAAATAGGAGAACCCGGTGGGGAGCACGACGGACGAAATTGAAATGGTGGAAATGACAAATGACTGCTTCCTATCGCAATTTGTCAAAGACCGACTAGAGTGGAGGCATCCTTGATTTAGTCTTTTCAAATAATGAAGACAGAATAACTAAAACAGAGGTCAGAGAACCATGGGCAAACTCAGACCACAACATGGTCTCATTCAATGATTTTTAAAACCCCAAAAGTAATGACTAAAGCTAAGGTTTACAATTTTAGAAAAGCAAACTATGAAGGTATGAAACAGAGACTAACATAAGTAGATTGGAGTGAAATAGAGAAAACATCCACAGTTTTTTTTTAAAAATCTAATACTAGAGGCGCAAAACAATTACATCCCAAAAGTAGACAAATCTAAATCTAAAATAAAATGGCCAAAATGGTTTAATAGATCAATTAAAAAAAAATATTCAGCGAAAAAAGGCACTTTACAGAGCATTTAAAGGGACCAAAAACAAAGTACACAGAAAGAGTACTTGGAACTGCAAACACAAGTCAAAAAAGGAAGTTAGAAAGGCCAAAGAGAGATAGAAATCAATATTGCTAGGGGGCTAAAACCAATTCCAAAATGTGTTTCCAATATTATAACAGCAAGAGAACATTCCAAGAGGAGGTTAAATGTCTAAGAGATACAAATGGCAAAATCATAGACGAAGAAAAAAAAAATAGCAAATATATTAAATGATTACTTTTTACAGGTTTTTACAAAGGAGGACACGGACAACATGCCCCACATGTCGACCTGTTCCTATCCAGTTTTAAATAACTCTAGCATAACAGAGGCAGAAGTGTTAAAGGGACTAGGAGCCCTTAAAATAAACAAATCCCCTGGGCCGGATGAGATCCTCCCAATAGTACTCAAAGAAATGAAAGAAGTTATTTACAAACCGCTAACCAAGATCATGCAACAGTCTCTTGACACAGGGGTTGTACTGACAGACTGGAAAATTGCAAATGTAATACCGATCCACAAAAAGGGAGACAAAACCGAACCAGGTAACTACAGACCAATAAGCCTGACTTCTATTATATGTAAACTTATGGAAAGTATAATAAGATCCAAAATGGAAAATTACCTATATGGTAACAATATCCCGGGAGACAGTCAGCATGGTTTTAGGAAAGGGAGATCGTGTCTCACTAACCTGCTTGATTTTTTTGAGGATGCAACATCGACAATGGATAATTGCAAAGCATACGACATGGTTTATTTAGATTTCCAGAAAGCTTTTGACAAAGTCCCGCATAAAAGATAATTCTCAAACTGAACGCAGTAGGGATTCAAGGAAATGCATGTACATGGATTAGGGAGTGGTTAACATGTAGAAAATAGAAAGTACTGATTAGAGGAGAAACCTCAAAATGGAGCAAGGTAACCAGTCGTGTACCACAGGGATCAGTATTAGGTCCTCTGCTATTCCTAATCTACATTAATGATTTAGATTCTGGTATAGTAAGCAAACTTGTTAAATTTGCAGACGACACAAAAATATTAGGAGTGGCAAACACTGCTGCAGCAGTAAAGGTCATTCAAAATGATCTAGACAGCATTCAGAACTGGGCAGACACATGGCAAATGAAATTTAATAGAGAAAAGTGTAAAGTACTGCACACAGGCAATAAAAATTTGCATTATAAATATCATATGGGAGATACTGAAATTGAAGAAGGAATCTATGAAAAAGACCTAGGAGTTTATGTTGACTCTGAAATGTCTTCATCTAGACAATGTGGGGAAGCTATAAAAAGGCCAACAAGGTGAGAAGTGTTGAATTTAAATCAAGCGAAGTAATGTTAAAACTTTATTAGTAAGACCTCAGGCTAAAAGAATTGAATCTATTCAGTCTTGAACAAAGAAGACTACGCGGCGATCTGATTGAAGCATTCAAAATCCTAAAAGGTATAGACAATGTCGACCCAGGGGACTTTTTTGATCTGAAAAAAGAAACAAGGACCAGGGGTCACAAATGGAGATTAGATAAAGGGGCATTCAGAACACAAAATAGGAGGCACTTTTTTACACAGAGAATTGTGAGGGTCTGGAACCAACTCCCCAGTAATGTCTGAAGCTGACACCCTGGGATCCTTCAAGAAGCTGCTTGATGAGATTCTGGGATCAATAAGCTACTAACAACCAAACGAGCAAGATGGGATGAATGGCCTCCTCTCGTTTGTAAACTTTCTTATGTTCTTATGTTCTTAAAACACTGTACAGGGCTCCTCGCCCTGTTACAGGCAGTCTGTCACATTTGAGACCTATATAGTAATGAAAGTCCATGACTGGAAAGATTGATGGAAGTATTTTGTCAGCTGCAGCCACTTTAAGGAGGTTCCCCCCTTGGTGAGAGGGGAGCTCTGATGCAAACATTGACCATTTGTTCTCTGTGATTTTTGTCTTTCAGCCTCTCTTGCGCTCTACTTCCCCCAGATGGAGTACTCGGAGAGCGTGTTTGTGGAGCAGCCGGCAGGCCCCCTGCTGCAGATTCACGCTCTGAAAGAGGAGGAGAATGAGACGGCTCGATTCTCCCTTTTCAAGAGCTACCCCTGGTTCCAGATCGATGAGAGCACCGGAATGCTGTCCCTCAACAGGAGCCTGGACAGGAAGGACTTTGCTCTGCTGAGTGAGTACATTGTGAGAGACAGGCCCAGGAAGTTGTGCTTCTGGTGCTGGCAAAAACTGATTACTTGGTCAAAGACTTTTTTTTAGGATGTTCTGAGCCATTTCCACTCTTTCTTTTATTTTGTTCTTTTGTTCTTTCTTGTTTTTTCTTTTTACTTTTTTGGCAATACACCCTACGAAATGGGAAAGTAATGGAAAGCTGTTGAGATCAGATATGTTGTTTGCATAATCATCATAGATATCACATCATCAATATACTGGGGGAAATGAAGTAACCACATTCCAAACTGCACTCTTTTCCTTTTCAATCAGATTGCAAACACACAGTGGATGTATAGGATTCACATGACATGACAATCATTCTTGTCTGATTTAATGTGAATGTTGCTATTCCTCTTGTAGCGAACGGGGAACCCCTGAAGCTGAAGAAGCTCTTCCTACAAGTTGCCGCCCTCTCCAGTGAAGACCACAAGCACTATGTGAGGGTGTCCCTGACTCTGATCAACGCCACAGCGCCCCCTTGCAGTGAGGTGAAGCCCAGGCAATTGTGTTTCCGTGAGGAGGACTTTGCACCCCACATCAAAGAGAACAAGCAACCTGGACTGTTCCGCAACCTCCGCCCCCTGCCCCTGCAGCAACGCTGCCCCCACATCAACATCACCTACAGAGTCGAACAAGGTACTCGAGGGGCTAGAGCAGAGCTATCCTTCTCAACACAACTAGAGCAGAGCTATCCTTCTCAACACAGCATAGCAGAGCTATCCTTCTCAACACAACTGGAGCAGAGCTATCCTTCTCAACACAACTAGAGCAGAGCTATCCTTCTCAACACAACTAGAGCAGAGCTATCCTTCTCAACACAGCAGAGCAGAGCTATCCCACTCACCAGAGCTAGAGCAGAGCTATCCCACTCACCAGAGCTAGAGCAGAGCTATCCTTCTCAACACAACTAGAGCAGAGATTTCCCACTCACCAGATCTAGAGCAGAGCTATCTTTCTCAACACAACTAGAGCAGAGCTATCCTTCTCAACACATCTAGAGCAGAGCTATCCTTCTCAACACAACTAGAGCAGAGCTATCCTTCTCAACGCAACTAGAGCAGAGCTATCCTTCTCAACGCAACTAGAGCAGAGCTATCCTTCTCAAGACAGCTACAGCTATTGCAATATTCAAGAACAGGCGCTATATATATATATATATATAATATATATTTTTGTATAATAAATATATTTCAGAAACATGTTGACACATATTTAAATATGTTAGTTATGCTTTTGCAGAGCTGTGAGGGGAAACGCTCAAGTTGCCTGCCTGCTTTGAGCACTAAACTAGCAAAGAAATCAGTCAGTTTGTTCCAACCCCCAACAGGATATCATGTAAACCATAAACTCTGTATTCTTCCAGATCTCAGCCCTTTAGGCGACGTGTACCCGTTTGAATTGGACCAGGACACGTCAGAGCTGGCGGTGTCTGTGCCCCTGGACCGCGAGCAGAGGGAGGAGTACAGTCTTCTGGTACGATGCACCGTCACCACCGAGTCCATGGTAACCCAAGTGGACCAGCCCCTACTGATCAGCGTTCACGATGAGGACGACAGCGCCCCCTGCCTGCGGAATGGCTCCGACACCACAGAGGCAGTGGTGGAGTTCGACAGGAAAGAGGTAGCTCACTGCTGTCTTTCTGTTTTATTTGAAACTAGACCACAAGGTGAAAGTCTAGTGCTAAACCACCACACCAATGAGCCCTGGCTTTATATATTTCTCAGTTTACTGAGCATCACTTGTTTTTAGTTATCCCAGATTTTAGGAACTAAACCAAACTCCAGCTCTGTTGTGCTCATTGTTAATTAAAGGAATGTTTCAATGATCCAAAAAACATGCAGGTATCAGGTGTGACAACCATGCATTTAAACAGAGCTTTTGCAGCGGAATGTGTGTCCATCCTGTATGTTTGTCAGTACGTCAGCTTTTAGGGGAAAGTCAATACCGCATGTAAACCTCAGCATGATTTAGGGGAGTTTTTTTGCAGTTCAGTACTGAGTGAGTGTTGTTCCTTCAGGGTGCAGTCCTGGGCAGGTTGCTTGTTTATGACGCTGACTCCACGCCGATATACCCCAGAGACCAGAGTCGCAATAAGTACGCCGGCATCCTGTTGACAAAAGACACGTGGATCAAAGAAACATTCAAAATCGAACACACGTTCAAAGAGACCAACTTCAACCACGTGCGAGGCACCGTCCACGAGTACAGTGAGTTACACAGCTTGAGCTGCACTGCCTTGTGTACTTTATATCATCAAATCCATTTACAATGCTTTAATGTAGGCTTTGCCAATGTTACTATTACAATTGAACATGCTGGTATAGGTAGGATTTATGAACATTTTAGCTCATATGTTTTGCATTTGAACTTATCTCAGCTTCGAGGGTTCATATACTCAGAGACAGGCACATGGGCATGTGTATGAAACCAAAGGAAATGACTCCACTTACTCAGAAAACACCCAAGTAAAAGCCCATGCCTCTATCTGCAGAATTATACAGTAAAAAGTTCAGAACCAGAATGTATCTAAGAAGCGCTTTAAGAATGTAGATACATATCCCCACTATATAAATAAACATTAATATAATTATTTTTTATTTCAAGTTTACATTGCTCTAGCAAATTCAATGTGCATACTATATATGTATATGAGAAAACTTTTTGTTAGTGAAATACATTGAATATTGTGTGCATGCACTGAAAGTGTACAGCATTTTAGCATTCTGTGTGCCTGCTCCCCTGTGTGTCTCTCCCTTGTGTCCCTGCCCCCCTGGTTCTCTCCCTTGTTTGCCTGCTTTCCTTTGTGCCTGCTTCCCTGTGTGTGTGTCTGCTCCCCTCTGTGTATTCTGCTCCACTGTGTGTGTCTGCTGCCCTGTGTGTGTGTGTCTGCTTCCCTGTGTGTGTCTGCTCCCATGTTTGTCTGCTCCCTGGTGTGTCTACTCCCCTGTGTGTGTCTGCTCCTGTGTGTGTCTGCTCCCCTGTGTGTCTAATCCTATGTGTGTCTGCTCCCCGGTGTGTCTACTCCCCTGTGTGTGTCTGCTCCTGTGTGTGTCTGCTCCCCTGTGTGTCTGCTCCCATGTGTGTCTGCTCCCATGTGTGTCTGCTCCCGTGTGTGTCTGCTCCCCTGTGTGTCTGCTCCCATGTGTGTCTGCTCCCCGGTGTGTCTACTCCCCTGTGTGTGTCTGCTCCTGTGTGTGTCTGCTCCCCTGTGTGTCTGCTCCTGTGTGTCTGCTCCTGTGTGTGTGTTTGCTCCCCTGTGTGTGTATCTGCTCCGCTATGTGTGTGTCTGCTCCCCTGTGTGTGTATCTGCTCCACTGTGTGTGTGTCTGCTCCCCTCTTTGTATTCTGCTCCACTCTGTGTGTCTTCTCCCCCGTGTGTGTCTGCTCCCATGTGTGTCTGCTCCTGTGTGTGTGTGTCTGCTCCCCTATGTGTCTGCTCCCCTGTGTGTGTCTGCTGCCCTGTGTGTGTCTGCTCCCGTGATTGCTCCCCTGTGTGTGCTCCCCTGTGTGTGTGTGTCTGCTCCCTTGTGTGTGTGTGTGTCTGCTCCCCTGTGTGCCTGCTCCTGTGTGCCTGTTCCCCTCTGTGTGTGTGTCTGCTCCCCTGTGTGTCTGCTCCTGTGTGCCTGTTCCCCTCTGTGTGTGTGTCTGCTCCCCTGTGTGTCTGCCCCCCTTGTGTCTCTCCCCTGCGTTGACGCGACGCCTGTGTTTTTCAGAACTGGTTCTGAACAGAAGCCTGCCCACCACAGAGAGTCGCTCACTTCAGCTGCACGTTCTTGTGAACGACACAGAGTTCCAGGGGCCAGGGGGGTCCCTGGTGCTCCATTTCAACGTGACCATCCTGCCTGTCTCCATCGTCTTTGCCAACACTAGCTTCCTGTTTAGAATCCAGAACAATGCTGCCCAGTTTGCACAGGTACCAGTGCTGTTCCTTTCCTACCATCTTCTGTTGCTTCAGTGCTTATAAACATTTACTGCATTGTGCCATGTGGAAGGGTGTGGGTATTCACTGACATGGGAGACAGAAAAGTGTATTTGACAACATCGCACAGGTGCCCAGTTTTATTTATTACTTTTGTTTTTCTTTTTCAAGTGCTTTAGTTTAGCCTGCAGAGGGCACTGTTGTCCATGGCCTGAATACCAGTGATGGTAGACAGGACCACAGAAATACCCACAGGTAAACAGACCCGCTGACGCACTCACCGGTGCTCTCAAATAATAATAACAAAAGGCGAAATCAAAAAGAGAAAATAAAACACAGTAATCAAAAACTACAAAGAAAAGGTGCTGCACTCGGCAGCGTTACCCCGACTGTCGCTACCCGCACGGTTCAGGTCCACGTCCTACACTTTACCACTCCCTCAGCCTGCTTCCTATACATGTATGGGGTCTGCCCAAGGTTTCCCCACTATCAATATTTTTAATTTTCTTCTCTTTGAATTTCTTTTGGTTTAATTTTCCGTCCATTCTCGGTCCTGGAGCAGAGCTTCCGCTAGCTTGTTTTGTCGTACCTGGGCAGAGCTGAGGGAACAACAGAACGTTATTTTATAGGGCCAGCAATCCCCCCAATGCCCGCCTCTCAGCCACTTAGAGAGAGGGAGAGCCCACACACCCTCTCTCCCACCTCGCCGTGTCACTGCCATGACTGACCGGCAGATATTGCAAGGCTGCTGCCCTCTGCTGCAGCACTATGAACGCACCAGAAGAGTCAGCACAGATCTCCCCCCCGCTACATGCCATATAAACATCAGTGTTCTAAGACAGATATAATCACAAAAATTACCATTTTCTTAAATAACCCCTTCAGTCATGATATTACATTTTTTGAAATTTTAAAACAGTTTGTGTGAACTCTATTGAGTATGAGAAGTTGCCCTGCCAAAACATTGAACAAAAACATTGTGCATTATAAAATAGGTACATAGCATGGAAACTTAGCATGATACAATTATACATGCAGTGACTGAAGGGCATATTTTAAACAGCGATGCAAATAAAACAAATGCATGTTTTTAGATGTGTTAACTGCCATCCTACAGTAAATAAATTAAACAGGTTCTACTACATTGAAGAGTGTTTGTATATTACTAGTTTATTAAGGTTATTTGATTTCTCCAGTGATATTTGTTTACTCTAATATTGGGCAATATTATTAACAAAACAGTAGTTAATAATGAGAGAATATTAAATTGCTGCTATGTGTTTGTATTTTGAAATAATATTTGAACTTGCACAGGAAGTGATTAGCTACCCAGAATCAAGTGCAACTGGTAGTGTATCCTGTTATTATTATTATTATTATTATTATTATTATTTCATCATCATCATCATCATCATCATCATCATCATCATCATCATCATCATCATCATCATCATCATCATCATCTACATATTAAAGTTTTTTTTTTTCTTAATTTAGTCGTCGCCAATAGTTTTTACCCTGGTTTTCTCCCCAATTTGGAATGCCCAATTATTATTTTTATCCTGGTTCATCGCTGTAACCCCCCGGTGACTCGGGGAATGGAGGCTGAAACATGCGTCCTCCGAAACGTGTTCCTGCCAATCCATCATTTTTTGCACTGCGGATCCACAGCGAAGCCACCAGATCGATAGTGCCGGAGGACAACACAGATCTGAATGGCTCCACTGCAGACCCGCAGGCACCCTATCAGCCACAGGGGGTCGCTGGTGCACAGCGAACCGTGGATTGCCCTGCCGACCTAAGCCCTCCCTACCCGGGTGGCGCTCGGCCAATTGTGCGCTGCCACCTGGGAACTCCCAGTCACGGTCGGCAATGACATAGCCTGGATTTGAACCTGCGATCTCCAGGCTATAGGGCGCATCCTGCACTCTACTGGATGCGCCACTCAGGAGCCCCTGTTATCATTGTAATGAGATGTACTAAAAGAAACTAGCAAAACGTTTTTTTTTCCTTTGGTCTTCAATCATATGGTATATTTATGCCTGTAAATCTTCCTATTGAGTGTTTTTTTATAGGATCTTTTACAAAGTGTTGCATGTGGATTGGATGTGCGGTGTGTTTTCAGATCGGCAGAGTCTGCGTTGAGAACTGTCTGAAATTCCACGGGGTCAGCATCACGTACAAGCTGGAGCCGGCCGACAAGAACCTGACAGCTGTGGCCAAGGCCTGTCACAGCGCGGTGGGCATCGCTCCGGGCCAGGAGGGCATCGTCGGGATCCTCTACGTCAGCGACCCCAAAACCCTGAGGAGACACAAGTGCCTGGAGCTGCAGTACACCGTCACAGCTGTGAACAAACTGAACACCAAGCGTGCCCGGACTCTGCTGACCATCACACCGGAGAGCACAGGCAGGGCTCCACTGCTGACCTGTAAGATTCACTGGGCAGGAGAAGGGCTTCCACTTGATCAGCAATGGGGTGCTGTGCTTACCACACAGCTGGCTATATTGTAATACTCCAAATCAGAAAGGAAAAACACACCCAATGAAGTTACCAAACTAGAAATAAACAACCCAGACTTTATTTATGACTTGGAAGAAGTCTTAATTGTTTTTTATTCCTTTTATGATTTGGATTAAATAGCTTTGAGAATCTTGCCCATTGACTGGTTTGTGGGAAAATATTCTGTCAAAGATAGATTTTCAAATATAACTTTACTGGCTCTTGAGGTGAGGTTTCTCTGCATGCTGTGTACACAGGTGGTGTGCAGACACCTTGAATGTGTTATTTTCAACCTTTGCTGGGGATATGTATTCCATTTGCATTCCTTGTTAGTTGTACTGTATTGTATTGTATTACATTGGATTGCATTGGAGTGCATTGTCTTCAATCTGGTCTGTGTTTTAATCTCTTGCTCCCAGCTGGTGGCCGCGCTCTGGAGGAGGACTGCCCCCTGTCCTGTGCTGAGAACCGGCTGCGTTCAGACTGTGAGGTCTGCGGGGGTATGGGGGCGACGGACGGGAGGTGCCAGTGGAGACAAGGCAGCGGGAACGGTAAAGCCATAGAAACACTCACACAGAAACACACACACACAGGAGAAACACACACACAGGAGAAACACTCACTCACAGAGAAGCACTCACTCACAAACAAACACACACAGGAGAAACACTCACAGAGAAACTCTCACAGAGAAACAAACACTCACAGAGAAACACACACACACAGAGAAGCACACACTCACAGAGAAACACACACTCACAGAGAAACACACACTCACACAGAACTACTCACATAGAAACAAACACTCACACAGAACTACTCACATAGAAACAAACACTCACACAGAACTACTCACAGAGAAACAAACACTCACACAGAACTACTCACATAGAAACAAACACTCACACAGAACTACTCACATAGAAACAAACACTCACACAGAACTACTCACATAGAAACAAAAACAGAACTACTCACATCACAGAACTACTCACAGAGAAACAAACACTCACACAGAACTACTCACAGAGAAACAAACACTCACACAGAACTACTCACAGAGAAACAAACACTCACACACAGAACACACACAGAGAAACAAACACTCACAGAGAAACACACACACACAGAGAAGAACACACTCACAGAGAAACACACACTCACAGAGAAACACACACACAGAGAAGCACACACTCACAGAGAAACAAACACTCACACAGAACTACTCAGAGAAACAAACACTTACACAGAAAACTCACAGAGAAACTCACAGAGAAACACACACACAGAAACACTCACAGAGAAACAAACACTCACTGAGAAACAAACACTCAGAGAAAAACTCACAGAAACACTCACAGAGAAACAAACACTCACACAGAGAAACACTCAGAGAAACACGCACAGAAACACTCATACAGAAACAAACACCCACAGAGAAACAAACACTCACACAGAGAAACACTCACAGAGTAACACGCACAGAAACACTCACATAGAAACAAACACTCACAGAGAAACACTAACACAGAAACAAACACTCACAGAGAAGCACTTACACAGAAACACTCACAGAGAAAAACTCACAGAGAAACAAACACTCAGAGAGAAACACACACACAGAAACAAACACTCACACAGTATCTCCTCTGTCGATTGGCTGAAAATGTTATTGGCAAACAAAGGAAATAGAAATAATGCTCTTTACTCACGTAAAGTAATTGTAGCTGACAAAATAGTTCCATAGATGTTCTCTGCCATGCACATCCGTTCATTATATAGGTATCAAATGTCAGATTTGCAAGAAACATGTTTTTTTAAAACATGATATCTCTTGTAGCTTGCTTTTTGATTGTCACACTTCCTGGGTCATTTCACCTGACAGGTGAAATTGTTTCCTGCCAATACCCAATCAGCTGCTTCCCTATTGACTGACATGCTTTCAGCCAATAACATGCTTTGTTCCAGAAGACACTGCTGAGGTGAAATGGAAAAAGGAAATAAAGCACTACCAGATATCCTGGAAGTCAAGCAAGCTGAGAGCTGTCTTTAACCCAGTTTCTTTACTTTGATTTTCTTCTGGTGGAGCAGTCACCATATTATTTGTCTCCAGTGATGTATTGTAAATGACATTTTTAAAACATTGAAGACCTCTGGCCTGTGAAAGAATGTTTTATGTTGTTTTTTCTTGATTTTCCTGCCAGCACTGACCACAAACTACTCGACCTGCTCGCCCACTCTCCAGACCTGCCCAGATGGTCAATGCGATGTGGTTGAGAACATGAACCCAGCCATCTGTCCACAGGACTGCACGAGTAAGCAGCTAAACTTCTAGAGCACTGACAGAGCAGCCTCTCAGCACTGACACTAAGGGGGGGGGGGGGGGGGGGGCACAGTAACAGGACTGCACGAGGAAGCAGCTAACCTTCTAGAGTACTGACAGAGCAGCCAGGAGCAGAGCAGCCTCTCAGCACTGACACTAAGAGGGGGGGGGGCACAGTAACCTTCTAGGACTGACAGAGCAGCCAGGGAAGAGCAGCTCAACCTTCTAGAGTACTAACAGGACAGAGCAGCCAGGAGCAGAGCAGCCTCTCAGCACTGACACTAAGAGGGGAGGGGGGGCGGTTGAGGGGCAAAGTATTTGTGAATAGGCTTACAGGACATTAAAACACTGCCATAAAACTGCCAATATGAAGGGCAGCCTGTTAATAAATATAACAATGATTGAAGCAGAAACAACAAAAGTGAATCACACAGATAACACTTAATAGGATATTACACAGGTAGAAATTCAATACAACAACATGTAGATGGTGAGTTGCTGCTGTAAAGTCTTGGCAAGGTGAACCTGTGTGTTTCTAAGCTCCTCTCTGTGGTTTTCCTTGTGGTTAGAGTTGGATGTTATTGGAGGGCACGAGCGAGGCTTTTTGTCTGGGATCAAGGCTGGCTACGGGACCTGCTACTGCTTCCCGGGAATCAAGTGCTACTGTGAGAAAGATGACATCAGCGGTGAGTGAAATCATTCAGAATCCAGGCTGGAGACTCCCACTGGCCCTGCACACACCCTGATAAAAGTGTACCACAGTAAAAGCAAAGTGAAAGCATGGCAAAGCATGGGAGATGGATGATAAAATATACAGTACTTAAAAACATGCCAAACCATGGCAAACTGTGGTAAACTATGTTAAACCATGGTAAACTATGGTAAACCATGGTAAACTGGTAAACTATGGTAAACCATGGTAAACTATGGTAAACCACGGTAAGCCATGGCCATGGTACGCTATGGTAAACTATGGTAAGCTATGGTAAACCATGGAAAACTATGGTACTCTATGGTAAACTATGGGACACTATGGTACTCTATGGTAAACTATGTTAAACTATGGTAAACTGTGGTAAACCACAGTAAACTATGGTAAACCATGGTAAACCGAGGTAAGCTGTGGTAAACCATGGTAAACTATGGTACACTATGGTACTCTGTGGTACTCTGTGGTACACTATGGTACACTATGGTACTCTATGGTACACTATGGTACACTATGGTACTCTGTGGTACTCTATGGTACACTATGGTACTCTATGGTACACTATGGTACTCTATGGTACTCTGTGGTACACTATGGTACTCTATGGTACACTATGGTACTCTGTGGTACTCTGTGGTACTCTATGGTACACTATGGTACTCTATGGTACACTATGGTACACTATGGTACTCTATGGTACTCTGTGGTACTCTATGGTACTCTGTGGTACTCTGGTACACTATGGTACTCTGTGGTACTCTGTGGTACTCTATGGTACTCTATGGTACACTGTGGTACTCTGTGGTACTCTATGGTACTCTGTGGTACTCTATGGTACTCTGTGGTACACTATGGTACTCTGTGGTACTCTGTGGTACTCTATGGTACTCTGTGGTACTCTATGGTACTCTATGGTACTCTGTGGTACACTATGGTACTCTGTGGTACACTATGGTACTCTGTGGTACTCTGTGGTACTCTATGGTACTCTGTGGTACACTATGGTACTCTGTGGTACTCTGTGGTACACTATGGTACTCTGTGGTACTCTGTGGTACTCTATGGTACTCTGTGGTACACTATGGTACTCTGTGGTACTCTGTGGTACTCTATGGTACTCTGTGGTACTCTATGGTACTCTATGGTACTCTGTGGTACACTATGGTACTCTGTGGTACACTATGGTACTCTGTGGTACTCTGTGGTACTCTATGGTACTCTGTGGTACACTATGGTACTCTGTGGTACTCTGTGGTACTCTATGGTACTCTGTGGTACTCTGTGGTACACTATGGTACTCTGTGGTACGCTATGGTACTCTGTGGTACTCTATGGTACTCTGTGGTACTCTGTGGTACACTATGGTACTCTGTGGTACGCTGTGGTACTCTGTGGTACTCTGTGGTACTCTATGGTACTCTGTGGTACTCTGTGGTACTCTGTGGTAAACTATGGTAAACGTAAAACAAAAACATATCCCAGTTTTAGTACATTTTTGTTTTATTTGTTCAATTTTTACAAACTAGTTTTTTATCTCAGTTTTTCAAATTTTACAATTAAAGCTACATTTTGTATCTCTCTTTTAATTTCTGTTTTATTACATTTTGTATTAGACTGTTTTTAATTTAATGGTTCAGTTGTTCATTTTTTGTATGCAAAGCGCTTTCGGATCCTTGTGATGAAAGGAGCTATTGAAATGTGAAATGTTGTGCTTGTTGTTGTATAACCATGGGAAAACTGCAGAATTATTGTGCACATTTACTGTGCAAATTTACCAAGAGAAATTGTAATAATCGCAGCCCTGGGCTTTGCAATTACTCTGTCGGTGTATATTAACTGATTTCACAGACCCAGATTTTCACTCTGCAATTAGTGCTAATCAGGGTCTGTGAAACCAGAGTATATTGGGTTAAATATTTAAAAGTAGCAACAGAACTAACTTCTCAGCTATTTTCTCATTGTCTGCAAACACTCAAACACCAAATTGTGTTTAATCTATCAAATCAAACTGAAAAACTCTCCTTAATTCCTAGGGGTATTGAGAGTATAAAGCCCTGGTTAACACAAATTTAATACAGCATGTGTGATGCCCTGTTTCAGAGCCCATGTGTGACGATGTGTGTAAGACTGTGATCGCAGCGGCAGTGCTGCTCTCCTTCATCATCTCAGTGCTGCTCTCCTCCTACTTCATCCATCGCTACCACAAGAGCTCCCCCAAGCCCCCCATCGCCTCGGCTGAGATGACCTTCCGCCGGCCCGCCCAGGCCTACCCCATCAGCTACTCCGCCAACAACGTGCGCCGGCCCTCCCTCGACTCCATGGACAACCAAGTGGCTGTGGACAACCTCAAGATCCCTGTATGTGTCCCTACTGCTTTGCTGATATACAGGGCCAGGGAGCCGCTTGGCTTGGGGTGAATTCACACGAGCCAGGGCTGATCTAGGGAACTGAGCAAACTGGCCAAATGTGTTCATTTACTAGTGTGATGTTATTGTATAAACATGTCTTTGAGGCCTCAACTCATTCATTCAGCATCACAATGAACCACTAGAGGGCCTCATATAACACAATGTAATATCTGGGTTGAAACCAATTCCAGCATGTAGAGATTGAAAAAGACATTTTGTTCCCTTGACTGAAACTAAAATACTTGTAAGCTAATGTTTTTTTTTTTTTTTTAGTAATGTCTTTTATTACTTTTAGTTATTGAGAGTAAGAGTAGCGCAGTGGATAAAAATATGCAGACCTGTTTTCTGGACATGTTCTGAAAGTGTCTGAGCTAAAAGCACTTACTGTTGCACCACATACTGTAGAGCTGTCTTTTAAAATGAAGCCATTGCATCATTCTGACAAGAGCTGTGCGTATCCCTTGAAACAGGAGGATCCCAAGTGGGAGTTCCCCCGGAAGAACCTGGTGCTCGGCAAAACTCTGGGAGAAGGGGAGTTTGGGAAGGTTGTCAAAGCAACGGCATTCCGGCTGAAGGGAAAGGCAGGATACACGACTGTAGCTGTGAAGATGTTGAAGGGTGAGACTGTCCTGACTGTTTACTGGCATTGAGCACACCTTCAGTTACAGTGCCTCAATAGAGCAATGCATGCAGAGTGCTTAGTGTTATATTGTGCATGGATTTAATATTGATCATGCAAAGTATAACTTTAGCATCCTTTTTGAGTGTAAGGATGCTCTGCTCCCTTGCTGAGGACTGTCAGACACAGTAACCTCTGAAGAACACATTTATAAACACAGGCCATGCCCCTGAGCTACCATTAATCAAATTGTATTAAATAAAAACCAGAAAAGCCTTTCTTTATAAGTGAAGATGTGGTGTGTAGTCTTATAAAAGCATAGCAAAGTTTAGGTAATTGCATATATGAACTTGGAAAAATCATTGGAAACTGCAAACTTACCGTACAAATGTACTGTGGTAAACTTTTAGAAGGGTAGATTGTCCCTTATTATAAGAGAAGGTTCTGGCTGCTAAATCTGTGTGAAATGACTGCTGTTATAATACAAATTCACAAGAATGAAGATCATACTGAGGAGCTACTATTCACCATGTTCTAGATTGTTCAATGCATGGGAGGACACCACGTGCACAAGATCATGTTTTTTTTGTTGTTTTTTTTGTTTTTTTTTTTTTTTAAATTTAGTCGTTGCCAATCAGTTTTTTTTTTATTATTTTCTCCCCAATTTGAAATGCCCAATTATTTTTAGGCTCAGCTCACTGCTACCACCCCTGCGCTGACTCGGGAGGGGCGAAGATGAACACATGCTGTCCTTCGAAGCGTGTGCCGTCAGCCGCCCGCTTCTTTACACTCTGCAGACTCACCGTGCAGCCGCCTCAGAGCTACAGCGTCGGAGGACAACGCAGCTCTGGGCAGCTTACAGGCATGCCCGCAGGCGCCCGGCCAGACTACAGGAGTCGCTGGTGTGCGGTGAGCCGAGGACACCCTGGCCGACCTAACCCTCCCTCCCCCCGGACGACGCTCGGCCAATTGAGCACCGCCCCCTCGGAGCTCCCGTCCACGGTCGGCTGTGGAATAGCCTGGACTCGAACCGGCGACGTCCAGGCTATAGAGCGCATCCTGCACTCTAGCGAGTGCTTTTACTGGATGCGCCACTCGGGAGCCCTACAAGATCATGTTTTGACAAATCCTTGTTGTTTGGTTTCTCATAAGAGATTGATTCAGATTTATTCATCACACTTTTTCTCTTTTTTTTGCAGAGAACGCCTCCCA
This sequence comes from Huso huso, assembly GCA_036884735.1. Taxonomy (NCBI): domain Eukaryota; kingdom Metazoa; phylum Chordata; class Actinopteri; order Acipenseriformes; family Acipenseridae; genus Huso; species Huso huso. The sequence continues at coordinate 16,502,285 of CM072675.1, read as the reverse complement.
AAGTGAGCTGCGAGACCTCCTGTCTGAGTTTAACCTTCTGAAGCAAGTCAACCACCCTCATGTCATCAAAATGTATGGAGCCTGCAGCCAGGATGGTAAGCAGTGCACACTGCTGCCCATTGCTTCAGCACAGTGTTCTTGACAGGGGCAGAGGATACAACACTGTTTAAAATATTAACTTAAGAAAAGGAAAATGATCTGGGAGTAGTACACTATTTAATTTGAATAATTTATAAGAAAAATACTTGATCCTTCCCAAATAAGTTGAGATAGTTCAACTGTTTAGAAACAGATGATGATACTGGCACTATGACCTGTAAACCAAAGTGTTAATGATGATACATAACTAGTAAATAAGCAATTGAACTGTTTACAGTTCAAGAGAAATAAACAGAAGCAAATGTTAACCAAGATACGTATCTTACCCAATGTGTAGATACAGTTTATATATAATTATATATATATAATATATATATATATATATATATATATATATATATATATATATATACTGTGTGTGTTTCTCTACAGTGATACCCTGAAAATAACAGAAGAACCCAATAAAAGTTAAGATCGAAAGGAGACCGTATGTCCCATCAATGCTCATCTGGCTAGTAGTAGCTGATTCATTCCAGAACTGTTTCTAGACAGTTCTTAAAGGATCCTGATGATTTAGCAGCAGTGTAGCACAGAAATCTATTCTATTGTAAAACAGTATTGCCTGTCCTCTGTCCTAAGTCTGTCTCCACTACAGGACATTACCAACACACTCATGCACTCACTGGGAATTCCTCATTCATGGGAAATATACCCCTATGACACATGGGTTGAGACGCTGGTCTATTCAGTGGCTGGACAGCATTGTCCTGTATAAAGCCAGTGCTATGACACATGGGTTGAGACGCTAGTCTATTCAGTGGCTGGACAGCATTGTCCTGTATGAAGTCAGTGGGGGTCATGTTGCTGTGTTTGCTTGCCCAGGCCCTCTACACCTGATAGTGGAGTATGCGAAGTACGGGTCCCTGCGCAATTTCCTACGTGAGAGCCGGAAGGTGGGGCCCAGCTACCTGGGAAGCGATGCCAACCGCAACTCCAGCTACCTGGAGAACCCGGACGAGCGAGCCCTGACCATGGGGGACCTTATCTCCTTCTCCTGGCAGATATCCCGGGGCATGCAGTACCTGGCAGACATGAAGGTAAGCCTCTGGATCGTATTGATCTGTAAGAGAAGGGGGTGAGCATAGCAAGGAAACTGGCCCCCAAATGAGCCCCAATCAGGGGTGGCTGTAGGCTGGCAAAGTCTTTGTTTGATGTGCTGGAAATATGTACAATATCTATAGTAAGCACAGTCTTTGTGTATGATATCTACTATGTAGCTGACACGGTCTTTGTGTATGATATATACTGTGTAGCTGACACAGTCTTTGTGTATGATATATACTGTGTAGCTGACACAGTCTTCGTGTATGATATATACTGTGTAGCTGACACAGTCTTTGTGTATGATATATACTGTGTAGCTGACACAGTCTTTGTGTATGATATATACTGTGTAGCTGACACAGTCTTTGTGTATGATATATACTGTGTAGCTGACACAGTCTTTGTGAATGATATCTACTATGTAGCTGACACAGTCTGTGTATGATATATACTATGTAGCTGACACGGTCTTTGTGTATGATATATACTGTGTAGCTGACACAGTCTTTGTGTATGATATATACTGTGTAGCTGACACAGTCTTTGTGTATGATATATACTGTGTAGCTGACACAGTCTTTCTGTATTATATATACTGTGTAGCTGACACAGTCTTTGTGTATGATATATACTATGTAGCTGACACAGTCTTTGTGAATGATATCTACTATGTAGCTGACACAGTCTTTGTGTATGATATATACTATGTAGCTGACACAGTCTTTGTGTATGATATCTACTATGTAGCTGACACAGTCTTTGTGTATGATATATACTATGTAGCTGACACAGTCTTTGTGTATGATATATACTGTGTAGCTGACACAGTATTTGTTTCTCACAGGTGGTTCATCGGGACCTGGCTGCTCGCAATGTCCTGGTGGCTGAGGGAAGGAAGATGAAGATTTCGGATTTTGGGCTCTCGAGGGACGTCTATGAGGAAGACTCGTATGTGAAGAGGAGTAAGGTGAGACGAGGTTTCATGGGGTAAAGGCTGCCTTTACAAAGCTGTCTGCGACAGTAGCTTAACAGTGTTTGATAAAGCTTGTAGGCTCAATGGTGTCTTTCAGTACAGCTGTCAGACAGACAGACAGACAGACAGACGACCAGAGAGGCAGGCACACAGGCAGACAAACAGATGAGCAGAGACAGGCAGATGACGGATAGGCAGGCAGACAGGCAGACAAACAGACAGACAGTACATTATTGGTCTGAACCTTGAGACTGAGGTTCAATCCTCAGTCACTATGGCTACATAATGGTAAACACCACTACAGCCCTTAAATTGCTGCAACGTGTTAGACTACTCCAGATAATAGACTACTCCAGATAAGCAGGGACTGCTGGTAATGGCCGCTCAGGGCAGACAGACTTGTGCAATTGTTTATACAATATGAAAGAAAGCTACATTTCAGTTCAATTCCAGCACTGGTCTTCCATCTCTATTTATCAATAATGAGCTTTATCAGGATCACATCTTCTGATGACTTTGCAAAGTGTGCTACAAACAAGCCCAGTGCGAATTGATAACTGTACTGTAAGGGAAAGGATTGCGTGTGGTTTTGTTGAGTCTCACAAACAGCTGCTAACTCGTCTTTAACTCTCCTTAGGGTCGAATACCTGTGAAGTGGATGGCGATTGAGTCTTTGTTTGATCACATCTACACCACGCAGAGTGATGTGTAAGTAATCCTACAGTGTGCCTCATGAGGGTTAGTGAATTGGTTTACTGCAGTTACAATACAGTTTATGAAACCCATGCCAATGTCTAGTTTCTGATCCCTTATTGCAGTCGTGAATTAGTTCCACAGCACTCAGTGTAGGGGAAACAAAGCTCCAGGAATGGAAAGTATGTTCAGATGCAATTTAAAAAGCAATGAGTTAGGTAGTAATATCTCTTATAGACGTTTCCTGCTTTTGTACTGGCAGGTTTGGATTCTGCTCCCAAGGTAAAGGGTTGCTAGTTTCATCCAAATTCACAAAAGAACTAGCACATAGGTTTTAAACATGTCTTTGATCACTGCAGTAAGAACAGCAACATCAGATATTTGAGAAACACAACTTAAAATGACATTTGACGGATGGGTGAATTAGACACAGTTTGGGTGTTTGGTGACAATGCGGGTTTGGGTCAACCTCACTGGGGGGAAGGGGAGGTTTGTGGGACCAGGTGCCTGTAAATTACATGACATGGGGAGATTGAGATTCACATGATTGAATAATTGAGGGTCTGTACCTTTTCCATCCCAAATATCAGCGTAAACAGAGGTTGTAAAAGGTTTACAATATATTCTTTGCAAAAACTTTGTTAATGCATCAGTTAGGGTTGATATTAAAACAACAAAAGTAGGGAAATGCGCTGTTAGGGTTTTTAACCCTAACTCTGCATCTCCTCCCACCCCCTTACAAGCAGTGGAAGAGGCAAGGCAACACAAGCAACCACAGACAGCCATCATCATTTAAGATGAACAACATACAACTCTGCAGATAACACAAGACACATCCATCTGCACTGCATAAGGATGGTATTTAAAGAATGCATGCGTGTGCTATCTGCCAACTTAGTCCTAAAACACTGGAGAATACAGAACATACTGGTATTACAGCACAACGTATAAAGCCCACTGTGACAGTGAGGCCATCCCTCCCATTAAACTGTATTCTGTTGCTTGGTTGATCCGTGTTATTGGTGCTGCCCTCTCAAACTGACATGACACAGCACATTCCACTCGCCCATGTAAACATGGTGACATTATCATTGTGTCATACATCTGTTGCATGGATGTCCTGTTCTCAAAGTGCTCCCATTCCCCCTATCCATGTTACTATGAATGCTAATGACAACCCATCACCCCTTCCTCCCTTGAAAAAGACTGTATTATGCCATTGAACATCTGCAGTTCCATACAACAGAATGTTATGCACTATTAGTAGTCCTTCTGTCATGCACGTGTCTCATGATTTACCATACATATACACTTCCCCTCATGTTGTCCTGTATGCAGTCCCCCCAACTGATGCACATCTAACATATGATCATGGCAGTGGAATTCATAGAGGTACAGTGTGATGCTGGTGCCACTATTATGCATCTGTATCTTACTAGACCTGCATAAGCACTGTCCAGGTATACACGACCCCCCACCCCCCCAACACACTGTCATCATACATCTAGTGAACCATGATGATGGATGTCTCTTGTGTTATCTGCAGAGAGTTGTTGTTGTTTGTCTTAACTGATGATGGCTGTCTGTGGTTGTTTGTCTTAACTGATGATGGCTGTCTGTGGTTGCTTGAGTTGCCTTGCCCCTTCCACTGCTTGTAGGGGGGTGGGAGGGATTAAAAGGGGTTAAAAACTCTAACATCGTATTTTCCAAAATGTTGTCATTTTAATATCAACCCTAACTGATGCATTAACAAAGTTTTTTGCAAAGAATTTCCTTCCTTTTTGAGAATATATTTATAGATACAAAGCCTGTATATTATATTATAGAGCACAAAAATAAAAGTAACTATATTTATAAGCTTGATTACTATATAATAGGTTTATATATATATAATACACATGATTAGTTTTTCTTCACCTATTCATACAAAGTGTTTAGTGGTCTTAGCCCCACCCCCGCTGGTGCCACAATTTACCGGGCCCTGGTGCAAGACTGTGCAGTTAGATTAATGTTATCAAGTACAAAAGTTAGTATGAAAACGTTTCTATAACAAAAAAATAAAAACACATGTGCATGTCAAAACCTCGCCCACAGTACAAATGCATTCTTTACAACTCAAAAATATCATTCTATGAACAAGTTACTTAACAAATTAATATTCCAAAAGCATGTATTTTTAGTAATATACATCAGTTAATAATATTCAAAGTTGATGGAATTTTGTGAGGCAGGAAGACTCCGACACGTTCGGCTTGTTCGATGTGGAACATAAGCAGATTTTAGCCTTTTGAATGACAGCAATTTGGGGATGCTGTTTGTGCATTGTGGACATTTTGTTTAGACAAAAAGTTCCAAGCAGTAGTTACATCATATGTAATGTATCTAAACACATCTCGCTATACAGACCATCGTAAATTGACCATCGTTTATTGTATTTTGCCAGTATTGCATGTACAGTTGTAATTTATCTATTAGAATACAGCGAATTAGCAGTACAGCTATGGCCAAACGTTTTGCATCTCCCTATATAATTAAATCATTTTGTTTCACAGAGTCGAATGAAGCCTGTGGAATAATGCTGTGTTAACATACTGAATTACATACCGCTTTGTAGTTTTCCAACTTAACGAATAACTGTGACATTTAAAAAAGTGACATTTCGAAATCCAACATGCCTTAAATACTACTTGTAACGGGGGGGAGGGGAGGATCTGTGCTGACTGTCTGGCGCATGCGTGGTTCTGCAGGAAGAGGGCAGCAGCCTCATAAGATCCGCCTGTCAGTCATAGCGATGACACAGAGAGGTGGGGAAGAGGGTGTGTTGGCTTTCCCTCTCTCTGAGCGGCTGAGAGGTGGGCCTTGGGGGATTGCTCGGCCCATAAGAACTGCGGTTGTGCATTCGGGTGGCTGTGATTGGGAATACACAGAGACGCTGGCTGTGAAGGCCAGTGTAAACATAGAACAGGCAAGAACGCCAGTGGTTGGAGCGAGCGACCAAAACAGGCAAGCATGGCTGAGAAAGACAGCCAGTCTTATACAAACCATTTATTTAAAACATATGGTTACGTACCCGAATGGACGTGTGTAGTGAGAGAGGAACCTTGGCCACCCCAGTGTATAGTGCACACCGAAGCGTAGGACGGAGACCCGAGCTGACCGGCATAGCGGCAGTGGGGGGCACTGTGTAATCAGCACTTTTGTTTTGTAGTTTTATTACTGTGTTTTATTTTCTATTTTTCTTTGTACCTTCTGTTGTGAATTATTATTTTTAGGCACCTGCGAGTGCTTGGACCTTAACCCTCTTTACCATCATTGGTATAGGAGAACAGCGGAACCACAGTGCCACCTGCTGGTAAAAATAAATATGTGGAGATCTCTTGGGGGATCCCTACCCTTGACATAATCTGCACTAGTTCCTTAGCTATCGCAGCTGCACTAGTGGACCTCAATGGAACTGCTTCCGGGTATCGAGTTGCATAATCTACCACCACTAATATATGCATATGCCCAAAATCAGAAGGGAGCAAAGGGCTCATTATGTCCATTGCAATGCGTTCAAAGGGAGTGGAAATAATTGGCAGTGGGACCAAAGGGGTGGGGCATGTGGCTACATATTTTGACACTTCCTTATGAAGCCCTACCCAATAAAATCGACCCAATATCCGTTCCCTTGTTTTGTCAGCTCCGAGGTGCCCCGCAAAAGGGATATCATGCGCCAGCCTCATGACCTCGAGCAGACAAGATGGGGGAACCATGAATTGTGTTACAGGCTGTCCTGTGTCCATGGCATACTGGGCAGCAGTGTGGAGTAGTGGTTAAGGATCTGGACTCTTGACCGGAGGGTCGTGGGTTCAATCCCAGGTGGGGGACACTGCTGCTGTACCCTTGAGCAAGGTACTTTACCTAGATTGCTCCAGTAAAAACCCAACTGTATAAATGGGTAATTGTATGTAAAAATAATGTGATATCTTGTAACAATTGTAAGTCGCCCTGGATAAGGGCGTCTGCTAAGAAATAAATAATAATAATAATAATAAATGGCAAGGTTCACACTGAATAATAATTGCCCCTTGATAATGAAGTTTGGAAATACTAGCGCCCAAGCGCCTTCAACATCCTTACCTTCAATAGAATGGGCCTGTTCCCAAGTGTGCACCAGTGTGGGGTTGTTGCTTTGGCCCCACGCTAGGTCCGCACTTGAGGCCCACACGTCCAGTATATTGAGAAGGGCTGGAGTAACCTCTGCCCTGGATGGCCCAGTAACCTCACCCTCTCGGTCACACTGTGTACCAACTCCCTTTGATTGGCGTTTGTTACCATCCGGGCATTCTCCCACCAGATGCTCCCTCCCATTTTTCACTCTGTCTCTCTTTTTTTGTTTTTCTAGGACGTAGGGGAAAACATTTCAGCTTGTAAGGGAAAAATAATACCAATCATCTCCCTTTTCCCTTTTTCTGCAACCTTTACATGTGCGGTCAAGACTGCCATTAATTTCACCAATTCTATAGTTCGGCCAGTCTCAACCCAGAATTACTGGGTGTGGTAGCCTTTCCGCCACCCCAACTACTAGGTGACGTTTTATCGGTCCCACCGATAAATATACTTTTAATGTGGGGTATGCCGCTGTCTCTCCATGGATACAGGAGATGGCCACGTGACCTCCACGACACACTGCCCAAGAGAGCTGTCCGAATTAAGGTCTGCTCACACTCTATGTCTACTAATGCGTGGGTTTTCACATTCCCTAAAATCACATCAACCATACAAGGCCCCTCCCGACCATATTCCCCGAGCTTACCCGCTTCTGATGCCCAAATGCAAGCTGCCACGTCACACTCCATCACAGATGGGCATGACCTGGCCTGGTGTCCCAGTTGGTGGCATCTTAAACAGGTAGGGGGGACAGAGGGAACAGTGGTTAAATATCTGTCCCCATTGCTGTTGTGGCAACGGGGCAGGGGGAGTAAATCTACCCCAGCTGGGGGCCAACCTTGGCCTCCATGAAGAAGAGATAAGGTTGCCCATTGGGGTCGGCGGTCTGGAAGGTCTTGGTGCAGATCCCGGGGCTGGTGGAGCGGCTGCTCCATTGAACTGGAGCGGTGAGTAGGACGGTTTTTGGCGGAGACCAGGGAGTCTTCGAAATCCTCTGCCAGTTTCACAGCTTCTTCCAGGGTGTCGGGGTTGTGGCGCTGTATCCACGCTTGTGTTTTGGCGCCGACCACATAACAAAACTGATCCACGATTATAGCCTCGCCCATCTGTAAGCTTGTCTACTGTGCAGGGTTTAGCCAGTGCACCATGTGGTCACACAACTTCTGCGCGACAATCCTGGGGCGTGTATCCGGGGATCTCTGGTACTCCTGGAACCGTACCCGGTGTGTTTCCCCCATGATGTTCAGGCGGCGCAGAATGGCTTGCTTTACCAGGTCGTACTGGGCAGCTTCAGCTTCCATCATGGCCTGGTAGGCTGCCTGAGCCTCCCCGATCAGGCAGGGTCCCAGCTGGCTATCACAGAACTCCTTTGGCCATGGTAGCCAGCCGCTCAAAGGTGACCAGGTAAGCTTCTGGGTCATCCTCCGCCATCATTTTCTGTGCCCTTGCCTTTGGGGCCATCATCACGGGTCCAGTTGGTACATTGGGCGGGTATCGCCAGACCGACCCTCTCGATCAGCGCCATGTACCTTTCCTCTCTCCGTCACTCCTCAATCTCCCGTCTGCTATCCAGCGCCTCCAGTTCACGGTCCAAACAGGTTTTATTTCCCTTTATACTCCTGGTCTGGTGACCACAAAGAATAACCCAGGCAATACACACATATGTGTATTGCGCTGGCAAAACAACGGGTAGCAGTCCCGAAACACAGGTTGCAGTGATGAAGACACACACAATCAAAGTGAGTGCTATAGTGTTCGTGGTGAAATACAATTTATCATGAACAAAGGTGCAGTGTTGTCCAGGTTTAGTGTTGGCCTGTAGCGACAGCTCCGGATCATGTCTAATAAGAACAAACAATTCGATTTTAGACACGACAAAACAAACAAAACACTCACGATAACAATACGTTTCTCCTTCCGGTTCAGTGTTAACCATACAAAGGAACAGATCACCTTGCAACGTCCCCTTATGTACCGTCAATCACGCCCCCCCTTGGTTAACAAGTGCAACCACTCCTCCAATCCGTGTCTGCCACATCGCTTCCCTTCCGGGTCAATGATTGGTGTACTGTAGCACTGCCCCCTTTCTAGATGGCTGATTTCCACCTAACCCTGGGAATGAATTGTCTGGCCATCCAGTCCAGGGCACTCTATTCCCTTTACACAGCGCCCTCACAGGTCGGGAGGGAGATTTATCACCAAGAATCATTCTGTCTCTGTCACACAGTCTCACAAACAAAGATTTTTTTTCTGACAAAAGAAGATTAGATCCTCACGAAAAAGGATATTTTGTCATGAGCTCAATTCTTTTTTTGAGATCAAACATCTAACTGCAAGAGCTGTACTGAGCATGTTCAGAACCAACATTTCAAATTCCCTATAACTCAGGAGCAGATTAATATTTTTTCACCAAACCAGAAAAACCCAAAAATTGTCAAACAAAAATTCCAAGTCATTTTGGAGCTGGAGACTGACAAAAATAAACTGCAAAAAAAGAGCAAATAACACAGATTCTTATTTTTTTTCACTATCTGGATCTTGGGATCTGCATATCCAAGCAGAACAAAATGGCCCACATCAAGAGATCTAACCAAAGGGACCACATATCCAAATCCCTTGAACAAGGTCAAAGTTATTAAAGTACTGAAATTGGGGTTTAACATTAAACTGCCTACTCAACCCTAACTATAGTGATGCTACCGCACCACTATAATATATAGTCTGCACCATACTGTACCATTTCATTTAAGAAGAAATGCATTATAGAATTATAATAAATTATAATGTAAACTCTAATTTTACAACCAATGCTTTTTATGTTTCTGGAAATCAAAGGGAAAGTTTATTTTTCTAGCCTCAGCCTGTTTATTAATCATATAAAATGATTTGTACAGTTATGGATTATTTTGTTGTTTCTGGACTCATTCCATCATGTTTTGGAATCTAAAGAATTCTGAAGACTGGGAAAGCAGGTTCTTTTAGGAAGCTGTTGATTCTGTTTCGACTTGTGAAATGCATTTATTAGGTTTCGTCTTTGTTTTTAATTCAATCCATGAATAGAAGCCACAGTTGTTTCTTTGCTCCAAGGCTGTTATTGCTTCGGCTGTCTTCTCTCCCTGTGTTCTGACGCAGACAGGCTTCAGCACATTCTCTTTGCATGGCTCTCTGTAGAACTAAAGCGATCACACTGAGATACATCATCCTTCTAAAACACCTTGAGAATAACAATGAGAATCAGAAGAATGACAAATAGAAAAAAACATTTCTATAAAATACTTTTCTGTGAAATATAATGAGACTGTGAAATATAATGACAGTTGTAATGTTGTTGAAGCCAACACCCTGGGATCCTTCAAGAAGCTGCTTGATGAGATTCTGGGATCGATAAGCTACTAACAACCAAACAAGCAAGATGGGCCCAATGGCCTCCTCTCGTTTGTAAACTTTCTTATGTTTTCATGTTCTTATGTTCTTATGTTCTATCCTAATATAATCAGAGCTTACAATAAATAAGCTCTGCCACATGTTGAAGGACGGCCTTTTCATTTAATTGCCCTTGCAATTCTAAGCTAAAGAGAAAAAAACAAAACAAAACAAGAACAATACAATCAGTTCACTGTGTAGTTTTGAGGTTTTTAAATGACAGGTTTACCCACAGGCTGGCGAGTGGTGTTAATCGTAATTCCTCTTGGTCAGAGGTAGACCTGGCAGTGCTTCCCTACCTGTTGGTTTTCGAGAAGGTAAGAGGTCCGGAGTACTGGGAAGCCCTTCATCTCCTGCTTCTCTTCCCCCTTGTGCAGGTGGTCTTTTGGGGTCCTCCTTTGGGAGACTGTGACGCTGGGTGGAAACCCATACCCTGGCATCGCCCCAGAGCGACTCTTCAACCTGCTGAAGACGGGGTACAGGATGGAGAAACCAGAGAACTGCAGCGAGGAGATGTGCGTGTCCAATCCTAGTGCTGTTTATTATGGGAACGTTTTCCTATGGGGGGGAGTTAGGGTAGCTCTAAGACATGTAATCAGGATAGCCCAATTAAAAAGCCATAACTTGTTTCCAATATGAACTGGTTAATCTTATCTGTCGAGGGAGGTATTTGATGGATTTGTTGTGGATTAGACTACTGCCCACTTAGGGTGAAATTGAACCTGACTTCAGGGGGTTTGACCTAAAACAGATTTAAACCCAGTGTTTGAAATAAAGTTATTTTAGTTTGAAGAGATCATTGAAAGAAACATTTACTTTGCTTGTTTCTGAGGGTTTTAAGACTTGGAGTGTTACACCGCTGGGTAAATCGGTCAAAATCAGGTAGAGATGTTTGTGCAGTGCCCTGACCACTGACCCCTGACCTTTGTCCTGGCTTTGTTCTTCAGGTACAATCTGATGCTGCGCTGCTGGAAGCAGGAGCCAGACAAGCGGCCGCCCTTCTCTGACGTCAGCAAAGAGCTGGAGAAGATGATGGTGAAGAGCAGAGTAAGAGCCTAGATCATCTGCTGGGGTGAAGAGCAATCTGAGCAGCTCCTCAGCTCTGTTATACTGTGGGACTCACAAGCCATTCTTCTAACTCCTAATAGCTTTACTCTTATAACAGTTTACCACAGTAAAAGCATGTCACAGTGTAATAAAGCACATAATGTTTTCGCCCCCAACTCAGAGTCTCTTTAAAAAGACATGCAAGAGGCATATCTGTATTATATTAGATCATGGATTTCCTTTAACCTATTTGGTCAATATGAGGTCCCTAATCTCTGGTAAACCTTGAATGTTATCTTTCAAACAATGTTTAATCTCTGTTCCAAATCAATCTGCTGAAAAATACATAAATACAGTATTCATTTATGTATTTTACCTTTTGTTCTGCTTGATGAAAGAAAATCTCTGCTAGTGCAGTCTCTCTGAATGTTGTCTGTTAATGTAGACTAAGTCTGCTTCCTCACTGTCTTATACATCCAATCTATCTATTTAAATTTAGTATATCAAATACATTTGAGATTATATACTGTATAGATATAATTATATTATATGGAGAATAGTGTTTGCTGTCAGCAGCAATACAGTGACCACAACAGGAAAAGCAACTAGTCTCCGGTTTGAATGACAAGCTGTAGAAATCAAACAACTGAATGCAGATTGATTACTTTCAACAACTTTATTTCAGCATAGTATATCATAATAACAGCAAAGCCCGGAGGCTTTGAATAAACTTTATGAATGCTATCAAGTTATTGAACAAACAGCACGATCAGCATTAACACATAGGCTACTAGATATCTTCTTAGATATCCACTTTATAATCTGAAATTGGAAACTAAAACTTGCCGTTGTTAAAGAAAATACACAAGAATATATGTAAACAATATTATGTTTAGGGTTATAACAGTATGCACAGTCCGCTGATTTGTATCCGCTTAACAGAGTCTGCTACATTCTGTCAGATCTCACGATGCTTTAGTGTTGCTAGGGAATGCTCATTTGATTACATGTGGGCCTGTACAGTACAGCAGAATTCAAGCAAAAAGCATGTTTGTCAGTGCTAGACCATGCTAGGCAGTGTCTGAAAGATTTCGCATCATGTTTGTCAGTGCTAGACCATGCTAGGCAGAGTCTGAAAGATTTCGCACCTGTTTGTCAGTGCTAGACCATGCTAGGCAGTGTCTGAAAGATTGTGCATCATGTTTGTCAGTGCTAGACCATGCTAGGCAGTGTCTGAAAGATTGTGCATCATGTTTGTCAGTGCTAGACCATGCTAGGCAGTGTCTGAAAGATTTTGCACGCGCATTTTTTTTAGAACTGTAATGTAAGCCAAGGCTGTCTTCTCCAGCCGGGGCAATTCTGGCAGTGGCAATGCTGCCCTGGGCAACGTTGGCAGCTTTTATCGAGCAGTGGGCTCTAAATGGCGTGCTCTGCACCATCACCCCTTTTGGTCTCAATATTTAATTTACAATCCGTTTTACCATTTTTTTAGTTTAATTAGTTCAGGCTCGTCCTTGTTAGCACCCTCAAGGGTGCTAAATAGAATTTTTTTCCAGCTGTCGTTTGACAGCTGGTGCAGTATTTACGTGCCTTAAATAGGACTACTGCAACTACTACTACTACTACTACTACTACTACTAATAATAATAATAATAATAATCATAATAATAATGAGTTTGTTATCTGAATGTTGGGCAGTGAGTCGTATCCCACAGCTGACACCCTGGGATCCTTCAAGAAGCTGCTTGATGAGATTCTGGGATCAATAAGCTACTAACAACCAAACGAGCAAGATGGGCTGAATGGGGCCTCCTCTCATTTGTAAACTTTCTTATGTTCTTATGGAGTACTCCGACAGGCAGTCAGGGTACATGCAGTGAACTGTCCCCAGTATGGAGCGCTCTGCCAGGCAGTCAGTCAAAAAACACCACATCTGGGACGAACATAGATCTTTACATTTGAATATTCTATCAAAATTTATAAGGAAAATGTAAATGTTTTTTACATTTGGAATTAGCTGGAAAACAAGCACCATATTACAGTAAAATAAAACTTTTGGGAGTAAGAAAAATCGGTAACGCTTTATATTGCGTAGCATAAATTAATATTAAATAGATATGCAATTGCATATTAAATTAATGTTAAATTAATATTTAATAACTATGCAATAGCTGGTTTGAAAATGTAATTGCATATCACGTCCATTTATATTAGGTTTTGTTACCCTTGAAAATATGTAATAATTTCGCATTGTTTACATGTTTTTAATTGAAAATACAGTTAATCTGACTTAAATGTTAATGGAAAGTAACAAGGAATAATTGAACGTAAATTTAATATCAATTGCATATCTATTAAATATTCATTTAACATTAATTTAATAAGCAATTGCATATCTATTAAATATTAAAGAAAGGTAAACACTGTTATGTACAGCAGAATGTGTGTTATTTATTTCAGACTCATTAATTTGTTTCCTTTGCATGATATCTTTTTGGTAAATTTTTATTTATAGATTCTAGAAGCATGGTCATATTTGCCACTAAATACGTTTCAAACAGTGTTTGATTCAATATTCAAGTATTTGTGCCAGCATTAACAATACAGCATTGTCAATTTTTTGGCAACAGTAACATAATGTGGGTAATACAATATGTTCCTGTTGCCAAAAAATGCCAGAATTTGATAAAACAGTTGTCCTCAGGAAGATTGGCTTGAATGCAATAGAACCCTTAAATGAATGAGTCTGCATTGTCTCTCTGCTGTTGCAGGACTATCTGGACCTCGCTGCCTCCACCCCTGCAGACTCCCTGCTCTACGACGACGCCCTGTCTGAAGAGGACACGCCCCTGGTGGACTGTAATAACACCCCCCTTGCCCGCACCCTTCCCTCCACCTGGATTGAGAACAAGCTCTATGGTAGAATTTCACATGCATTTACTAGATTCTAAGAAAACAAACAGACCAATCTCTGAGTGAATGAATGACATGATTTCCTTCTCACTGACTCTTTCACTGTCTCTGTAGCCAGACACTGTCTCTGTGCTCATGCAATCTGGATAGCTCTGAAAATGTCAAACTTCTATCTCTTTAATTATCATTGGTTGATTTCCAATGTGAAAGAACAGTTAGATTTCTCATGGTTTTGTTTTCAAAGACTTGATGTCAGAAGTCCAGTAGAAAACATGGTGGTGAGATTAGATTGAGCTTCTGCAGATCCAAGCTTCATCAAGTTTGAACCTCCCAAAGCCTTAAGCAGGGGTTGCCTCTAGTGGTTAAATCGCTCTACACTCACAAGTAATCATCATACAATTGCCAGCTTGCCAGTCAGCACCAAACAGTTGTACTGAGAATGTGAAGCTCAGATAATGGTTTTGATTATGAATGTAAAACCTGGAGGCTGAGGCCTAGTTTTTTATGGTATGACGATAGTATCCCAATATAATATAGAGAAACACAGCCTAATACTGCAGTTATAGTAAAGTCAACCTCAGTTAACTCGACTGGTGGATAACTCGACACGTTCTCTTAAATCGACACACAGTCTTGGTCCCGAATTTTCTCCATATAAAATATATGTGTCCTGCCTAAGGTGACCATATGGCTCTGTGTTCAGCGGGACAGTTTGGGACAGTTCAGGCTTTTCAGCTCGCAACCCAATGCATTCTGGTACGTTTTACCTGTCTCAGGTACCATTCTTTCCTTTGAGAAGCAGGACTACGCTTACCAGAATGCATTGGGTTGTGAGTTGAAAAGCCTGAACTATCCCAAACTGTCCCGCTGAACATGGAGCCATATGGTCACCTTACGCCCCCCTTTTTTTTTTTATTTGACACCGCGCTTTATTCGTAACTCGACACTAATTACCGGCACCAAAGGGATAAAAACTATTAAAAAGACTAGTAGATAAACTGACAGTGTCGTTTCAGGTGACTGAACTCTGAATGGAAACAGATAGTTAATTCATTCCTTCGCAACTACCAAGTGCAACTGGTTACAGTATCAGTGCACTCTGCACAATGAGTCAGAAGCAAAAAATGAGTTCTCATTCAAATGCCTTTAAAGCAGGTTATTCAGGATAACAAGCTTGTCAGCAGAACTTTCAAAGTGCGTGTTTTTGCATGCAAAACAATCGACAATGCTTGATTTCTCTGTGAAACTGTAAGTTGTTTCTTATTGATTTGGTTCACAGTTAATTCTGTATAATGTACATTTGTTAACTTTTGCTATTTAAGTCGTCAAATTAGACAGTACAAGCCAATACCTAAAAGTATAGCCAACAGTTTTGCACAGTGTGTGGCTGTTTTCATAAAAATAACGCTGTAGTTATTTTATTCATTCTTATTTCAAATCGAACTACATGAGTTGTACTGAGTGTAGTGTCCAGAAATGTACTGCTGTCGCTTTAAGTAATACAACATAACACAAAGGAAGTAAGGTCAAGAGCCGGAAGGATTAGACAGCATGTGGATAGACACAGCGAGAGTAGCAGTAGCAGAGTGGTAGATTAGTGCAGGACAATAGTAATAAACATCATTAATGTTAACTAATAAACCATGGAATAAAGTTCATGTGAATTGAGACCCACCTGTGCATCCAAATCTTCATTACATGTTTACTAAAGATTTTACAGTACTGTACTGCAATTGATTCATCCACTGCAGTTCTTTCAACCGTCTTCATAGGGACATTTAACTAAAAATAAACTTGTAAATACTGTAAACGTGTGAGTTCTGTTACTTATATGCATGTTAATGCCATGGCTCATTGCACCCGTGGTTAACCCGACACCTTTGATAAGTCGACAGTAAATGGCATCCCCGTGGGCTGTCGAGTTAACTGAGGTTGACTGTACTTTGTAACATGACATTTGAGACATTTATGGAAAATGGCATCCATATAAATTGCACATTGACGCTTCTGGCAGACATAAGCTAGCTCGAGTACATTTTTGTTTTGTATATTTAAATATTTGTCCCAGCACTTATTCCTATTAATTCCACAGAGATAAATACAAAGCACACGTCTCCAGGTGAGCACACTGACATCGTAACTACATACAAAAATAAAACAAGAAACATCTGCTGGCCCATTTTCTGTTCTAATATTAACAATGATGGAATCAGTTCCCAATTACAAAGTCCTTGCTTTCGTCCAGATTTGAGTTCATGACCATTATGGTGCGAAACTCATTCGGTATTCTGCAGGTCTCTTAGATTCCCAGAAGGGCCATGTGCACAATCCATGAGGAGAAATCTGAGCTCTCTTTCACAGGTGCTGTGTTTTGTGACAGGCAATCGAGAGTAAACACAGATCAAGGTGGAAATTCTGATTTACTTTTGGAATGGGTTGCACGGATTACTGTAGTACTGAAGGGAAATGATCAGGCTTGGAAGAAACTCCAGTTTCGGTAACATTTCAAACAGGTCAAAAGATATCAGACAGTCTTGTCTGTCCTGGAGGTGCAAACTGAAGCCACCCCCATACAGCAGCTCCAGGTCCTGTAGCTACCTGTTTTGACAAAGTGTACTATTAAAGGAGAGCTAACCAAGGCCTGAAATCCATTGTCTTACCTCTTATTAGCAGCAGGTTCACTATCTTTGCTCCTGAACATACTGTATTGTTGTTATTTGCCTGTCTTTGTCATGAATAACCACAATACTGTATTTTACTCATATTTTAAAACATTCTTTAAGTATCCCCTGAATTAAAGCTTAATATTAAGAAAATGCATTTAAAGCCTTGGTTATCATGGTTGAATATGTCCAATTTCCCAGTTCCCTTGCGAGTGGCCACGTCAGTTTTCTGTTTTGCCAGCGATTTCAACTCTCATATCATGAGCTTTTATTCATAGGAGTGCAGTACGAGGCTCATTTCCCTCTCATTGCAAGTGCATCCCTTATTCAAGTTCAGCGCTGTAAACTTGCATGGTTTACTGTGTCCATTTCCTGCACTTTCCCACACTTTACCACTCATTCAGTACTTCTGTGTTATTTTTCCTGCTTTGTCTGTGAAGGCTCTGCTTTTCAAGCCTGATTTTTTCATGGTCTTCCTGTAAACTTTTCAATATTATTGGGACAGATGTATCAAGCTCTTACTACATAGGAAAATCCAGCTGATAACAAAATGTAGTCACACTTTTTCTAGTCCATAAATTTATAATTCAAGCTTGCTAATTACTAGTTTTGTAAAATATGCAGTTTGATGAATATAAAAATGATGCAAAGTGTGCTTTGCAGTAATGCTTGATAGACCTGGCCACTGTGCTGTGAAACCAGCAGGCACGCTGTGCAAATGTCTTCACTGTTGATGCCTGATGTTGTGAAACTGGAGGCAATCGGTAAGAATATAGAGGCTTGTTTTAGAAACTGTTTGTTAAATTCTTGTTGATGAGGTTCACAAAGCCAGGGTTTCACTGAGTCATACTGTCTGCACCCTACCTTCTGGTTCCTCAGTGCAGAAAAATTATCTGTTTTCGTTTTTAGGCATGTCTTACCCGAACTGGCCAGAGAAGAGCCCCGTGCTGCTCACAAGACTCGATGGCACTAACCCTGTCTTTACAAGATATGCAAATGATAGTGTATATGCAAACTGGATGGTTTCACCCTCAACGGCAAAGTTTATGGACAAGTTTGATAGTTAAAATACGTAATGACAGTATAAACATAAATATATATACTGTATAAAGTTTAGTCCAGTAAAAGCCTCCTATGTGACCAGTACATAGCCCCCCTCTCTCTCTCTCTCTCGCTCCCTCCTTCTTTGTCTCTCTCTCCCCCTCCCCTCTCTCACTCCCCCTCTTGCTCTCCTTTCCTCCCTCTTTCTCTCTCTCGCCTCTCCTCCCTCTCTCACTCCCTCTCTCTTCCTCCCTCCCTCCCTCCCATATATACATACAGTATATAGATATGTACTTCAGTTTAATGAATGAAAAGGATGTAAGGGTCCAGTTAATGGGATCTGGATCCACTATTTGTGTGTACTGCGCAAGTGTCTCACCCAACGTGCATTCTAGACAGCAAAATCTATGCACTGGCAAAAGCTCTACTTTAAAAAGGGTGCTATTAAACAGACTGTTATCAAGTTGAAGAGGAGGATGTGCTTAATTAGCACCATTGATTTCATCAAGACAATCTGAGCAAATGCTCTTCTGCAAAATACATGCCAGCTAAGTTATTTTGTGTAGAATAGACCTCTTATTTATAAGTACAGTTTATGTATATTTGAAACTAGTATTAATTATTTTTTTATCTAAGGCATCTATTAGTTGCTATTCATTATCCATACCAATCTGAAGCTGAATGGATAGCTCTCATATTAATGTGCATGCTCTACATTTGCTTCTGCCATGCTTTACATCCTGTGGCTGAGATTTATCCTGCTGTTTGCTTGTGCTACCCGTTTCCATACTTTACTGTGGCAGCAATTAATTTTTAAAGGGATGCACAGACAGTATTCAGCAATGATTTTTTTGTTTGTTTTTGTGGATTTTATATATGTATATGGCTTTACTTGTCAATCGCTAACACGTCCTCCTATATGAATATGAAAATAAAATTAAGATGA
Organism: Huso huso; assembly: GCA_036884735.1. Classification (NCBI taxonomy): domain Eukaryota; kingdom Metazoa; phylum Chordata; class Actinopteri; order Acipenseriformes; family Acipenseridae; genus Huso; species Huso huso. Next base: position 16,483,231 of record CM072675.1, on the reverse strand, counting down.
TATTAACAGGCTGCCTGATCAGTTTTAGCTGCTCAGAGCACTGAACCCAGTTATACAGGCATGCACAGTACAAAGCATCCCACTTCTCCCTTCACACTGAAAGAAGGATTTTGCTGTCTAGAAAAAGGTTGGTTCAAGCTGAAGTTCAAGTGGGGTCTGTTTTAACCATACTGTATCTCAACCCTTCACTGTATTTGTATTATATTTCGTGAAGTTAAAAAGGGGCTTTAAACCAGTAGGACTGATATAGAGTGATGTGGTGGCAGTATTTTCCACCCTTGTTTAGATCATTAAGATTAATACAAATGTACAACTCCTACTTTCTGTAAAAAAAAAAAAAAAAAAAAGAAATGTACTTAAACATAATGTGTTGTTTCTCGTGAATTGATGGGGGATTCTGCACCTGTAGCAGTGACAATGATTTTGCAGAGCTGCTTCTCATTTCTTTAAGAGCAACGAGGCCAAGATAGTCTCTCCCTCTGGTGACGACACACAGTGCTAGGCACTATTAATCATCATTGGAATGCAATAACCATGTGTCCAGCTCTTAATGAAAGATGCATTCAGTTCATAAATAGCACCTCTTGCAAATTGCAGCAAACTAGTGCATATAAATACACGACTGCAGAGCATGATTCTACACAGGCGCTACACACACACGACTGCGGAGCATGATTCTACACAGGCGCTACACACACACGACTGCGGAGCATGATTCTACACAGGCGCTACACACACACGACTGCGGAGCATGATTCTACACAGGCGCTACACACACGACTGCGGAGCATGATTCTACACAGGCGCTACACACACACGACTGCGGAGCATGATTCTACACAGGCGCTACACACACACGACTGCGGAGCATGATTTCTACACACACAGGCGCATGATTCTACACACACACGACACGACTGGAGCATGATTCTACACAGGCGCTACACATGACCACAGGCATGATTCTACACAGGCATGACACGCAACTGCAGAGCATGATTCTGCACAGGCGTTACACATGAGCATGAGTCTACACAAGCGTTACACATGACTGCAGAGCATGATTCTACCACAGGCGTTACAGACCCTTGGCATTTCACTTTTTGCTCATTGAAGGCCATTTTAGCTGCTGGACACACAGCTCATTGCATTCCAGAAACTCGTTCTATAAAGAAATGCAGAGATGGAACCTCAGGAAGTAATTTACAGGAAGTCTCATCATCTGTTGGTATGATAATGTCCTGCAGTAACACTAAGTACTTAGTACTGGTTTATTAGCATTATACCACACAGTGAGGGTTTTCATAAACACGTTTCTATTCAATTAGAAACTTCTGCTAGCATTCCCATCCCTAATCATTCTGCACCTTTCTTTACTCCTGCTGGCAGAGCTGTAACTTTAGATATTTCTCAAAACATTGCATGATAGACACTTAGGCTTGGGCAGTAACATGTCTACTGTATAATTCAATAATAAAACACAGCACCCTGAAGCAATAGGTTCTCTGCTGTACAATAACCCAAGTCTAAGTGAATATTGATCCTTAGTTCACAATATAAGAAACAAACTCAACTTTTGGAGAATTATCCAGACATTTGTATAGTTTTATTTCAGAAGTTTTTCTAAAGTGCTGATAGGAAGAGGTGCTTGAATACAGCACCTTTAATGCACATCATCCTGTTGTATGTTTCACATTTTAAAATACATTATTTTATTATTCTTATTTTGATTTCAAAAGAAAGAATGTTTTGGGAGTTACCGGTGAATTTGATAAGGTTTGGTGATTTGGTTCTGAAATACTGTGTAGGCAACATAGGGTTAAATGTGAAGTACCTATTAAACTGGACACATAAACAGATACTTGCAGTACCGCTCAGCCATCACTTAAACAGGAAATACAGTACTACTAATGGGTGTGTTTATGAGCATGCTGATACATATTTTAATAGAACTGCAATTATGTAGAGTTTCTAAAGATTTAAACCCCATGCAGTAAACTGGTACATAATAACCATGCCAAAAATAATTCCTCAAAACTTTATTTAACAAATAGCACCATTCAATATAATGACAGCATATGAATTCTCCCTCATTTAATTGCTATGCCTAAGGCCTCACAAACACTATGTAACCCTGCTTCTGATTATGCTTCACTGACAATAGAACATTATGAACGAGAAGCAAACACATCCATACAAGCAGATAGCATACAGCAAACAGCAAACACATCCATACAAGCAGATAGCATACAGCAAACAGCAAACACATCCATACAAGCAGATAGCATACAGCAAACAGCAAACACATCCATACAAGCAGATAGCATACAGCAAACAGCAAACACATCCATACAAGCAGATAACATACAGCAAACACATCCATACAAGCAGATAACATACAGCAAACAGCAAACACATCCATACAAGCAGATAACATACAGCAAACAGCAAACACATCCATACAAGCAGATAGCATACAGCAAACAGCAAACACATCCATACAAGCAGATAGCATACAGCAAACAGCAAACACATCCATACAAGCAGATAGCATACAGCAAACAGCAAACACATCCATACAAGCAGATAGCATACAGCAAACAGCAAACACATCCATACAAGCAGATAGCATACAGCAAACAGCAAACACATCCATACAAGCAGATAACATACAGCAAACAGCAAACACATCCATACAAGCAGATAACATACAGCAAACAGCAAACACATCCATACAAGAAGATAGCATACAGCAAACAGCAAACACATCCATACAAGCAGATAACATACAGCAAACAGCAAACACATCCATACAAGCAGATAACATACAGCAAACACATCCATACAAGCAGATAACATACAGCAAACAGCAAACACATCCATACAAGCAGATAACATACAGCAAACAGCAAACACATCCATACAAGCAGATAACATACAGCAAACACATCCATACAAGCAGATAACATACAGCAAACAGCAAACACATCCATAAAAGCAGATAACATACAGCAAACACATCCATACAAGCAGATAACATACAGCAAACAGCAAACACATCCATACAAGCAGATAGCATACAGCAAACAGCAAACACATCCATACAAGCAGATAGCATACAGCAAACAGCAAACACATCCATACAAGCAGATAGCATACAGCAAACAGCAAACACATCCATACAAGCAGATAACATACAGCAAACAGCAAACACATCCATACAAGCAGATAACATACAGCAAACAGCAAACACATCATACAATACAAGCATACAGCAAACAGCAAAACACAGATCCATACAACACAGATAGCATATAGCATACCAACAACAAACACATCCATACAAGCAGACAGCATACAGCAAACAGCAAACACATCCATACAAGCAGATAACATACAGCAAACAGCAAACACATCCATACAAGCAGATAGCAAACAGCAAACACATCCATACAAGCAGATAGCATACAGCCAACAACAAACACATCCATACAAGCAGATAACATACAGCAAACAGCAAACACATCCATACAAGCAGATAGCATACAGCAAACAGCAAACACATCCATACAAGCAGATAGCATACAGCAAACAGCAAACACATCCATACAAGCAGATAGCATACAGCAAACAGCAAACACATCCATACAAGCAGATAGCATACAGCAAACAGCAAACACATCCATACAAGCAGATAGCATACAGCAAACAGCAAACACATCCATACAAGCAGATAACATACAGCAAACAGCAAACACATCCATACAAGCAGATAACATACAGCAAACACATCCATACAAGCAGATAACATACAGCAAACAGGAAACACATCCATACAAGCAGATAGCATACAGCAAACAGCAAACACATCCATACAAGCAGATAGCATACAGCAAACAGCAAACACATCCATACAAGCAGATAGCATACAGCAAACCTGTCTATTGCGGTATAATCTACACAAGAAAGTTCAGAATAGAGGTGTCAAATTTAAGAAAATCTCACATGCCGTATTCACAAAAGTGGAACATGTGCTGTAAAAAGCTGCACAGGTTGGTGGTGTGTTTAACACACAGCCGCTGGTCCAGTCCCTACTGAGCTCACGCGGTCCTTTGAATGCTCACAATACTAAAGGAGAGGCCCATCTCGGGCTCGTTGCTCCAGGCTGTCGTGCCGTTTCTTATGTGACAGTAATTCCTGTCATTTTATTTATGACTACATTATGGTGTATTTTATTAAGCATCCTTGTTTATAAGAAGAAACTGTTTAATTTATTGACCGCGAATGGAGATATTTTTCTGCTGTATATTTCAGCCTTCTTTTGCATAAAGAATATTTTAATCTGCATCTGTTGTGTAGATGTAGCAGCTGCAATACTGATTATGCAATAAGAGTACACTTACGCCATTGTAAATTGTTGTTTTGCATTAAAATGAGAAGAAACAAAACTCCCAAGTGGTTTTACTTGTCTCTGTTTGAGATCCAGAATTAAGACGCATCCCTACAAGGGGGCTGCTGTTAGAAAAGAAGGGCTTCAAAGAACCTCACTCATGTTGTATAGCGCCTTTCAGCAAACACACACTCGCTGTTAAGAATGTCTGATTCAAACAAGTGTGCCTTCAGACAGGATTTCAAAGCAAGACAGGTACAAGGAGGCAAGACCATTATATCCTCAATACGAATGTAGGTAACAAAATAATCAATTCGCTACATGGGCCTCAAGTGTGAAGTTTTGAAAGAAATGCCTGTGATAGCAAACTTCTTTTTCATTTTAAAGCATGGTATCTGGTACTAATGTACACTGTGTTCAAAGTTATCAGTCTTCCTTCCTTACTCACAGGGAATCAGTTACACATGCACTTGCTCTGTCATTTCATTTCAGCACAGCAATAGTGCAATGACCTTGAAGGGCAACACTATCTGAAAGAGTGACTTGTAAACAGGAAACTGTGTACTACCAAATATGCTTTAAAATACAAATATGTTTACTGTACATGTGTTTTTACAAAACTGCACATTTGAGACCTATACACAGAATGGAAGCTCCCGACATGTAAGCTGTGTTGAATTATATTGTCAGCTACAATCACTTGAAGAGGTTAAGAGCAGGACCTTCAAATCAACTCTAAATTCCAGGTGTACTGAGGCTCAGAATCAGTGTCCAAAAACACTACCAAGTTTCTAATAACCTATTTATATTCATAAGGTGAAGCTGGAACTCAATCACCTTACTTCAGCTTTACAAAGTTATTTTAATTTTTTTTTTTTTAGTTTTTTATGAATTTTCTGATATTTGCAGGACAGGCAGTACAGCCAAAGTCGATACGTGGGATCAGGTATAGGGGAGAAATAAAATGGAGTGTTCTCAGCAAAGCAGTGAAAGGGAGACTGCAAAAAGACCCCAAAACTGACCCTCGTTTTAATATTAATAGAAACCTGCTCTCCAAAAAGGAATCCTATTTCAGCAAAAATTCAAAGCTTTTTTTTTCTTTAAATAAGAAAATGTAAAAGTAGGTATACAAAAGCACACACCATCCACATTAAACCATATTGTATATGTGTCTTGTTTAATAAGGCTTCTCTGGGTTTCTAAAGGAAGGGTATTCTTGCAATGTTAGGGATGTTCGCAGCTCCTAATGGTGCGACAGCTGCAGGTCCTGCCCAGCTGTGAAGGGTTTGCTGCTGTGGACAGTGTCAAGGTGAGCCCCCCAGGTGTAGATCAGGGAAGCAAACCTTAACATATACAGAGTGTGACACGTAATTAACTCGGGAGATGGTCACCTTCTGCATGAGGTTTTGTGCCATGCTGCCAAACAATACATTAACACACAGCTTCATATTTATAAATAAAATAAATCATAATAATACAAAACAAATACAAACTATACACCATTCTAAAATAAATAAACAAACATTTGTGCAGGGCTTTTCTCCTGCCCTGCCACAAGAGTAACAGGACCTGTGAACACAAAGGACCACCTTTTAATGATCGGGAATAGACTAGTTCTGTTATCCATGCTCTCAGTTGTTTAATTGAACCCATTACACATCAGTCCGGGTCCTAGATTACTTAATTATTTAATTTTACCTAGAACTGGGAACCCTGCAATGAAGAGCACAGAGAATGCACGCTAATGGAATGCACTGCATATCAGAAAATTCATAAAACCAGCGACTTCCTTTCACATCTTTATGTTGTCACCTTCAAAGAGCGGAACATGGAAATACATGTGTGTCTGAAACTGTTTCCACTTGCAAAGCCCTGCTCTGCAACCTGCTCTCACTGGGCACTGTGCTGCCCCTGCTCTCACTGAGCACTGTGCTGCCCCTGCTCTCACTGAGCACTATGCTGCCCCTGCTCTCACTGAGCACTGTGCTGCCCCTGCTCTCACTGAGCACTGTGCTGCTCCTGCTCTCACTGAGCACTGTGCTGCCCCTGCTCTCACTGGGCACTGTGCTGCCCCTGCTCTCACTGGGCACTGTGCTGCTCCTGCTCTCACTGAGCACTGTGCTGCTCCTGCTCTCACTGAGCACTGTGCTGCTCCTGCTCTCACTGAGCACTGTGCTGCTCCTGCTCTCACTGAGCACTGTGCTGCCGCTGCCCTCACTGAGCACTGTGCTGCCCCTGCTCTCACTGGGCACTGTGCTGCCCCTGCTCTCACTGGGCACTGTGCTGCTCCTGCTCTCACTGAGCACTATGCTGCTCCTGCTCTGCAACCTGCTCTCACTGAGCACTGTGCTGCCCCTGCTCTCACTGAGCACTGTGCTGCTCCTGCTCTCACTGAGCACTGTGCTGCCCCTGCTCTTACTGAGCACTGTGCTGCTCCTTCTCTCACTGGGCACTGTGCTGCCCCTGCTCTCACTGAGCACTGTGCTGCCCCTGCTCTCACTGAGCACTGTGCTGCTCCTGCTCTCACTGAGCACTGTGCTGCTCCTTCTCTCACTGGGCACTGTGCTGCCCCTGCTCTCACTGAGCACTGTGCTGCCCCTGCTCTCACTGAGCACTGTGCTGCTCCTTCTCTCACTGAGCACTGTGCTGCTCCTGCTCTCACTGAGCACTGTGCTGCCCCTGCTCTCACTGAGCACTGTGCTGCTCCTGCTATCACTGTGCTGCTGTGCTGCTCCTGCTCTCACTGAGCACTGTGCTGCCGCTGCTCTCACTGAGCACTGTGCTGCTCCTGCTCTCACTGAGCACTGTGCTGCTCCTGCTCTGCAACCTGCTCTCACTGAGCACTGTGCTTCTCCTGCTATCACTGAGCACTGTGCTGCTCCTGCTCTCACTGAGCAATGTGCTGCTCCTGCTCTGCAACCTGCTCTCACTGAGCACTGTGCTGCTCCTGCTATCACTGAGCACTATGCTGCTCCTGCTCTCACTGAGCACTGTGCTGCTCCTGCTGTCACTGAGCACTGTGCTGCCCCTGCTCTCACTGAGCACTGTGCTGCCCCTGCTCTCACTGAGCACTGTGCTGCTCCTGCTCTCACTGAGCACTTGCTGCCCTTGCTCTCACTGTGCTGCTCCTGCTCTCACTGAGCACTGTGCTGCTCCTGCTCTCACTGAGCACTGTGCTGCTCCTGCTCTCACTGAGCACTGTGCTGCTCCTGCTATCACTGAGCACTGTGCTGCTCCTGCTATCACTGAGCATGGTGCTGCTCCTGCTGCTCTCACTGAGCACTGTGCTGCCCCTGCTCTCACTGAGCACTGTGCTGATCCTGCTATCACTGAGCACTGTGCTGCTCCTGCTCTCACTGAGCACTGTGCTGCCCTGCTCTCACTGAGCACTGTGCTGCTCCTGCTATCACTGTGCTGCTGTGCTATCCTGTGCTCACTGAGCATTGTGCTGCCGCTGCTCTCACTGAGCACTGTGCTGATCCTGCTCTCACTGAGCACTGTGCTGCTCCTGCTATCACTGAGCACTGTGCTGCTCCTGCTCTCACTGAGCACTATGCTGCTCCTGCTCTGCAACCTGCTCTCACTGAGCACTGTGCTGCCCCTGCTCTCACTGAGCACTGTGCTGCTCCTGCTCTCACTGAGCACTATGCTGCTCCTGCTCTGCAACCTGCTCTCACTGAGCACTGTGCTGCTCCTGCTCTCACTGAGCACTGTGCTGCTCCTGCTCTCACTGAGCACTGTGCTGATCCTGCTATCACTGAGCACTGTGCTGCTCCTGCTATCACTGAGCACTGTGCTGCCCCTGCTCTCACTGAGCACTGTGCTGATCCTGCTATCACTGAGCACTGTGCTGCTCCTGCTCTCACTGAGCACTGTGCTGATCCTGCTATCACTGAGCACTGTGCTGCCGCTGCTCTCACTGAGCACTGTGCTGCTCCTGCTCTCACTGAGCACTATGCTGCTCCTGCTCTGCAACCTGCTCTCACTGAGCACTGTGCTGCCCCTGCTCTCACTGAGCACTGTGCTGCCCCTGCTCTCACTGAGCACTATGCTGCTCCTGCTCTCACTGAGCACTGTGCTGCTCCTGCTCTCACTGAGCAATGTGCTGCTCCTGCTCTGCAACCTTCTCTCACTGAGCACTGTGCTGCTCCTGCTATCACTGAGCACTATGCTGCTCCTGCTCTCACTGAGCACTGTGCTGCTCCTGCTGTCACTGAGCACTGTGCTGCCCCTGCTCTCACTGAGCACTGTGCTGCCCCTGCTCTCACTGAGCACTGTGCTGCTCCTGCTCTCACTGAGCACTTGCTGCCCTTGCTCTCACTGTGCTGCTCCTGCTCTCACTGAGCACTGTGCTGCTCCTGCTCTCACTGAGCACTGTGCTGCTCCTGCTATCACTGAGCATTGTGCTGCTCCTGGTATCACTGAGCATGGTGCTGCTCCTGCTGCTATCACTGAGCACTGTGCTGCCCCTGCTCTCACTGAGCACTGTGCTGATCCTGCTATCACTGAGCACTGTGCTGCTCCTGCTATCACTGAGCACTGTGCTGTTCTTGTTCTCACTGAGCACTGTGCTGCTCCTTCTCTCACTGAGCACTGTGCTGCTCCTGCTATCACTGAGCACTGTGCTGCTCCTGCTCTCACTGAGCACTGTGCTGCTCCTGCTATCACTGTGCTGCTGTGCTGCTCCTGCTCTCACTGAGCACTGTGCTGCCGCTGCTCTCACTGAGCACTGTGCTGATCCTGCTCTCACTGAGCACTGTGCTGCTCCTGCTATTACTGAGCACTGTGCTGTTCTTGTTCTCACTGAGCACGATGCTGCTCCTGCTCTGCAACCTGCTCTCACTGAGCACTGTGCTGCCCCTGCTCTCACTGAGCACTGTGCTGCTCCTGCTCTCACTGAGCACTATGCTGCTCCTGCTCTGCAACCTGCTCTCACTGAGCACTGTGCTGCTCCTGCTCTCACTGAGCACTGTGCTGCTCCTGCTATCACTGAGCATGGTGCTGCTTCTGCTGCTCTCACTGAGCACTGTGCTGCCCCTGCTATCACTGAGCACTGTGCTGCTCCTGCTATCACTGAGCACTGTGCTGCTCCTGCTCTCACTGAGCACTATGCTGCTCCTGCTCTGCAACCTGCTCTCACTGAGCACTGTGCTGCCCCTGCTCTCACTGAGCACTGTGCTGCTCCTGCTCTCACTGAGCACTATGCTGCTCCTGCTCTGCAACCTGCTCTCACTGAGCACTGTGCTGCCCCTGCTCTCACTGAGCACTGTGCTGCTCCTGCTCTCACTGAGCACTGTGCTGCCCCTGCTCTCACTGAGCACTGTGCTGCTCCTGCTCTGCAACCTGCTCTCACTGAACACTGTGCTGCTCCTGCTCTGCAACCTGCTCTCACTGTGCTGCTGTGCTGCTCCTGCTCTCACTGAGCACTGTGCCACTCTCCTCCCTGTCTCTCGCCCCTCCCTGCCCCTCTTCCCTCCTTGCTCCTCTCTCCTCCTAGCCTCTCCCCTCCCTGCCCCTCTCTCCTCCCTGTCCATCTCCCCTCCCTGCCCCTCTCCCCTGTAGCAGATATTTACTTAATTTATCTAGGGAATTAATCCCAACTACTATTTTTGTTTTGACTTGTATTCCAATTATTGCCCCCAAATGGAAATAATCGCAATAGGAATATACAGTGCCGAGAAAAAGTTTGTGAACCCCAATGATAATTATGGAAATTCCAGAGTTTTACCATGATAGCCTTCTTGAATCAAAACCAGTATTTTCTTAAATATCAAATAGGGTTTATATTAACCAATTCCATGTCTTTTGAAACAAAATGATGTATGAATTAGACAAACAATGAGTAATTAAGATTCAGGGTATGTGAAAAAGTAAGTGAACCCCTGGTTTTATCAGCTCAATTAAGGGTATAATTAGAATCAGGTGTTTAAATAATTAGGTAGATCTTCAGGGATGAGTTTGGGAGGCCCCACACTATATAAAGATCAGAAACTTTGTGAGTTTGGTCTTCATCATACAGGTGTGTGGAAACACGTCATGCCACGATCAAAAGAAATCTCTGAGGACCTCAGAAAAACAGTTACTGATGCTCATCAGTCTAGAAAGGGTTACAAAAACATTTCTAAGGATTTGGGGCTCCACCAATCCACTGTCAGACAGATAGTCTACAAATGGAGAAAGTTCAAGATCACAGTCACTGTACCCAGGAGCGGTCGTCCTATCAAAATCTCTCCAAGAACATCAAGGAAGTCACAAAGAACCCCAGAGTAACATCCAAGGATCTGCAGGCCACTCTCGCTTTGGCTAATGTGAGTGTTCATGACTCAACTATCAGAAAAAGACTGAACAAGAATGGTGTTCATGGAAGGATAGCCAGGAGGAAACCACTGCTCTCTAAAAAGAACATTGCTGCCCGTCTGAAGTTCGCCAAAGAGCACATAGATGATCCACAAGACTTCTGGAACAATGTTCTCTGGACAGACGAGTCAAAGGTAGAACTTTTTGGCCTCAATGAAAAATGTTATGTTTGGTGAAAACCAAACACTGCGTTCGAACAGAAGAACCTCATCCCAACCGTCAAGCATGGTGGTGGGAGTGTGATGGTTTGGGGCTGCTTTGCTGCCTCAGGACCTAGACGGCTTGCCATCATTGACACAACCATGAATTCTACATTGTATCAGAAGATTCTAGAGGAGAATGTCAGGCCATCCGTCCGTGAGCTGAAGCTGAAACGAAAGTGGGTCACGCAGCAAGACAATGATCCTAAACATACAAGCAGATCTACAAAAGAATGGCTGCAGAAGAAATTCCGCGTTTTAGAATGGCCTAGTCAAAGTCCGGACCTAAACCCCATCGAAATGTTGTGGCAGGACCTGAAGCGAGCTGCCCATGCAAGGAAGCCCTCAAATGTCACCGAGTTGAAGCAGTTCTGAAAGGAGGAATGGGCCAAAATTCCTCAAAACCGATGTGAGAGACTGACCAACAGTTACAGGAAACGCTTAGTTGAAGTCATTGCTGCTCAAGGGGGTGCCACCAGTTACTGAATCTAAAGGTTCACATACTTTTTCACACATGGATATTGAATGTTGAATCATTTGTGGATAAATAAATGTTGAAAAAGTATCATGTTTAATCAGGTTTAATCATCTTTATCTATTATTAGGACTTAGATTAAGGTCTAATAACATTTTAGGTTTGAAATATGTGAAATATGTGAAAATCCTAAGGGGTTCACAAACTTTTTCTCGGCACTGTACACAATGGACTCTATAGAGTAATATCCATTGAGTTCAGATCCATCAATCCTGGTGAAAATTTAGCATCGATACAATATTAAACTGGATTATTAATTAGTACAGTGCGTAGTAACAGATCAAAAACAAATGCAGCGAAGTTATCAGCGAACTGCGAGAACTGCCAGACTCTCTATACAACAAGTTTACGTCACTGGTAATATTGCTGCAAGGGGGCTGTCATGGGGGATTCCCCATATGATCTTTATATATTATTATTATTATTATTATTATTATTATTATTATTATTATTATTTATTTCTTAGCAAATGCCCTTATCCAGGGTGACTTACAGTCGTAAACAAAAATACATTTCAAGAATCACAGTACAAGTATTAATACAATTAAGAGCAAGATAAAATACAATGACTTCAGTTCTAGCAAGTACAAGTATGACAAAATACGATTCAATAACGGAGCAGATAACAGTGTCAGTGATAGTTACATCAGGATATAATTAAATACAAAATACTACATATTAAATAACACTTGTGACAGATTACAGTACTCTAAAGTACAGGATTAAATGCAGTAAAATAGGGAGCAGATAAGAGCAAGTAAATCGCATTTAAGGAAGAGTGATAGTGTCCAGAGGGAAAAGAGGAGTTCTACAGGTGCTTTCTGAAGAGGTGTGTCTTGAGGAGGCGCCGGAAGGTGGTCAGGGCCTGGGCAGTTCTGACATCTGTAGGAAGGTCATTCCACCACTGCGGGCCGAGGGTGGAGAAGGAGCGGGATCTGGAGACAGGGGAGCGTAGAGGAGGTAGAGCCAGTCTTCTAGTGCAGGAGGAGCGGAGAGGTCGAGAGGGGGTGTAGGGAGAGATGAGGGTCTGGAGGTAGCTGGGTGCAGTCTGGTCAAGGCATCTGTCGGCGAGTACAAGAGTCTTGAACTGGATTCGAGCGGTGATCGGGAGCCAGTGGATTGAGCGGAGCAGTGGAGTTGCGTGGGAGAAGCAAGGCAGAGAGAACACCAGGCGAGCAGCAGAGTTCTGGATGAGCATGCAGGCCAGCCAGGAGGGAGTTGCAGTAGTCTAGGCGGGAGAGTACCAAGGCCTGGACCAGGAGCTGGGTGGCGTAGTTGGTGAGGAAGGGTCGGATTCTTCGGATGTTGCTCAGGAAGAATCGGCAAGTGCGTGCCAGAGTGGAGATGTGCTGGGAATAAGAGCGGCAGGGGTCCAGGATGACTCCGAGGTTCTTAGCTGAGGAGGAGGGAGAGAGTGTGGTAGATTCCAGAGGAATGGAGATAGAGAGATCAGAAGAGGCTGAGGAGGAGGTGGAGGGAAAGAAAAGGAAGTCAGATTTAGAGAGGTTGAGTTTGAGGTGATGCGAGTGCATCCAGGAGGAGATAGCAGACAGACAGGTAGAGATATGGGAGGGGATGGTGGAGTCAAAGGTGGGGAAGGAGAGGAAAATCTGAGCATCATCAGCATAGAAATGGTATGAGAAACCATAGGATGCAATGAGGGGGCCCAGGGAGCGGGTGTAGTGAGAGAACAGGAGAGGACCCAAGACTGACCCTTGGGGGACTCTTGTTGAGAGAGGGCGAGGTGTGGAGGTTGCTCCACGCCAGGTTACCTGGTAAGTGCGGTTGGAGAGGTAGGAGGAGAACCAGGCCAGAGCAGTGCCAGAGATTCCCAGGTCAACGAGAGAGGATAGTAGAATAGAGTGATCGACAGTGTCAAAGGCAGCAGAGAGGTCGAGGAGAATTAGAACAGAGGAGAGAGAGGCAGCACGGGCAGAGTTTAGTGAGTTAGTGACAGACAGGAGGGCAGTTTCAGTGGAGTGAGCAGAGCTGAAGCCAGACTGGAGAGGGTTGAGCAGAGAGTGGTTGGACAGGAAAGCAGAGAGCTGGCGGTGTACAGCCTGCTCGAGGGTTTTGGAGAGGAAGGGTAGGAGGGAGACAGGACGGTAGCTCTGGAGTGAGGTGGGGTCGAGGGTAGGTTTTTTGAGGAGGGGAGTGATAGAGGCTTGTTTGAAGGCAGAGGGAAAGAGACCATAAAATATAGTAGCGGCGAGGCAAACACAACGAACTGTATACTGTACACATCGGCCCAGATATTCGAAGCAATACGCAATCTCCTTGCAAAATTTGTGCCTCGTAAATATTTGTGCTTTTGCACAAAATTTATAACATGGCAAAAAACAGTTGCTCGAAGTTGGAAAATATCAGTTTTTGCTGAATTCGCAAATGTGTTTGTGCCTCGCAAAACCATCTGCGCATTCAATACCAATATAGCAGAAATGCACAAGAGCTACATGTGAATGCGCAGAATTGGAATACTACACGACAATGGACTGTTAACCATACCCTGCCAAGCAGCTGTCATAGGTGTACAGTACATACCAATATTCCTTAGACGAGTCTACACTCAAATGTAACCTGCACATGGAATGCAGAATCAAAGCTTAACACACATCAGTAGCATTGGCACCCCCGAAGCTGCATGCCCACCCCCACAAATATATAAATAAGCTACTAAATGGAGAAATGAAACAGTGGACCACAGGATAGTGCAGGCTATTCAACATATAACTTAAATAAAAATATATTGTAGCAACTTGCTTACTGGAGAACTGTCAACATGAAGGAGATGGACAAAATAGCTCTGTAGCATCAAACTCCATTCTATTTTACAGAAACACACCTGTCAGCCAGTGTTCTGAGTAGCTCCGACCCGTGCTCCTTACACTGTACATAAACATATTTACAGAAGTCTGGACTGTAAAACAAACCCACAATGCTGAAAACACTACTCTATTCGGAAGCCCCGAAGACGGGAATCTCAGCATGGGGCCGGCCAAAAACGCTGCCTGTGAAAAGGAAAGGGAGTCTCTGGAGAATGCCACTACAGGGATTGAGCCCTTGGGCACTGCGGCCCTTTGCCAATGTTGCTGAGGATAGGGCACTTAGCTAAACGCATGTAATGGAAACATTCTGCGCATTGCAAGCCTGTCATGCTAATCGCAAAACTTAGCCATTTTCATTCAAATTTGGCCTTCGGAGCAATTCAAATAATTGTGTAGTTAAGCATATGAAATTTGCACACATGCATACATTTGTATCTAATGTTTATCGATATCACAGGCATTAGCATGGCTAGCAAGCTAAATATTTAAGGGGCCGTGTGGCAAAGTGGCTGATTAAGACCAGATGCAGAGGTGATGCAGTGCAGAAATAATCACAAGTGAAAACTGTAATCCAATTTGGAAATCCATCCATTATCATTAACCGCTTACTCCTTTACAGGGTCGCGGTGAGCCGGAGCCTAACCCGGCATACACAGGACGCAAGGCGAGACTACACCCTGGAGGTGACACTAGTCCATCGCAGGGCACCACACACACACTCACTCACTCACTCACACAGAGGGCAATTTAGAGTGACCAATCAACCTGGACAGCATGTCTTTGGACTGTGGGAGGAAACCGGAGTACCCGGAGAAAACCCACGCGAACATGGGGAGAACATGCAAACTCCACACAGACAGTAACCTAGGCCGGATTCGAACCTAGGACCCTGGCGCTGTGAGGCAGCAGCGCTAACCACTACGCCACCGTGCCGCCCCTATTTGGAAATGTTATTTTTATTTTTACACAAATCCTGGTCTGGCAACCAAACAATAATCCTCCGGCAGGAAAATAATAATAATGACTTGTAAACAAAACAAATAATAACACGTTATCCGCTCCCACAATACTACATACACAAATCACCAGTCCGGGTGCATACAGTAGTGCTCAAGGTGGGTGATAACAAATAACAGTGACTGTGGTGTTGTTGTTCCGGGTTGTGCTGGCTCAAGGCGACAGCTCCGATGACGTGTTAGCCGTCTAGTGAATTTACAAACAAAAGACAATTACTAACAGTGCTACAAACAAACAAAACACTCACGAATACTTTTCGTTTCTTTTTGGGAACTCTCCCGGTCCTTCCAGTTCCGTGCATCTCTGAACCCAAGCGAAGGAAAAGATTTACAATTCCCCCGGCCCCCTTTATGCAATCATGCATGACCCCTTGGTAAACGATTACAGCTGACTCTATTGCCTGCAGCTGCTACCTCGTTTACCTTCCGACCGGACAGACTGGAGGATGTGATGGTGCATCAGCATTCGGAACCTCCTTTCTTTTAAGAACCCATTCAGAAGCCTCAGGTCTAAGATGGGGTGAAAACCGCCGTCTTTTTTGGGTACCAGAAAGTACCTCGAGTAGTACCCCTCTCCGTGGGAGATGGGGTCTACGCGACGAATGGCTCACTTGCACAGCAAGGCAGCCACTTCTTTCTGAAGTACCAAGGCTTGTAGAGGGTCTGTAATGAAAGGGTTTGTGACACCTCGAAAGGGAGGAGGTCCCAAGCGAAACTGAAGCGCATAGCCGGTTTGCACGGTAGCGAGCACCCAGGAATCTGAAGTGCAAGCGTGCCAGTACTGCAGCTGTTGTGCCGAAAAGGGGGTCTGAGGTCGCCAGCCCTCAGGGGCCCTGCTGGTGCTGCTGAGGCTGAGGCTGGGCAGTTTGGGGTGGATGTTTAGGGCGCTGGTCCTGAAAGCGACCCCTGGGATGCTGGTTTGTGGACCGACCACAACCTGCGTTCCCTCTGCCCGCCGGTTGAGCTTGGTTATCTGCTGATGTGCCCTGAAGGCGATGCCTTAGAGATCAGCCCTGTCTAATGCCCCTGCTCACAGAGAAAGGTTTGCTCAACCCATTATTAATCTTTAAAACACTAAAAAACATTAGAGTATAAAAGCTCTATGTAGGAAATAAAAACAGGGCCAAACCTGAAGGCTGTCAGGACTTTCACAAGGTAGGTGTAGTCGACCCTATAGAAAGCCTTCTCTTGACCAATCCCACATTAAAATGGCATGTTTCACTCAAAGTTAAAAAATCTCTAATTAAAAACAGGTTATCAAAAATAGATCTTCCTGGGATACAATAACTTTGGTCTTTGTGTATTACTGTACTTATACATTTTTTAAGCCTATTTGCGAGACATTTGGAAATTATTTTCGAATCGACACATAACAGCGAAACAGGTCTCCAGTTCTTTAAAAGGCAGAGGTCTCCTTTCTTGGGCAGCAGTGTGATCACTGCCCTGTGGCAACTGAGAGGCAGTTCTTTTCTCTCCAGACTCTCCTTCAGCACCTGGAAGAAGTCCTCCCTGATCACCACCCAGAAATGTTTGAAAAACTCAGCGAGGAGGCCATCTATCCCAGGTGCCTTCCCGCTGGAGAGCTGTGTCATTGCAGTAGTCAGTTCCTCGAAGGTCAGATCTGTATCCAGTCCACTCTGCTCTTCCTCACTCAGGCTGGGTAGAACCTAGAGCAGGGTTAAGTGTCATCAGGATCACACTGTTCTTTTGTGAACAGCTGCTTGTAGAACTGCACAGCTGCCTCACTGATCTCCTCTCTGCTAAAGGTGAAACGTCAATAAAAGACCCCTGCACACTAAACCCCTCCTCCACTAGCTTGTTTACCAAACCCATATCAGTTAAAAAAAAGAAGCTGATTTTATTTTATTAAAGCCCACAACCTCTCCTACCGCCACCAGGCATTCCTCCACCGACACCCCGATATCAGGCATACAGCGGCAGCCGTGCCGGCAAGTCAGTACCCCCGCTCCCCCAAACTACACGCAATATCAGCGTTTTTGCTGATCTACGATCAGCTAAACAAACAACAATGACTCACAAATATACTAACACTATTACAATAAACCAACAAACAAATTTTACATAAAACACAATATATATATATATATATATATATATATATACAGTGCCTTGCAAAAGTATTCAGACCCCTGACCAATCCTCTCATATTACTGAATTACAAATGGTACATTGAAATTTCGTTCTGTTTGATATTTTATTTTAAAACTCAAAAAACTCAAAATCAATTATTGTAAGGCGACATTGGTTTTATGTTGGGAAATATTTTTAAGAAAAATAAAAAACTGAACTATCTTGCTTGCATAAGTATTCAACCCACACATTAATATTTGGTAGAGCCACCTTTCGCTGCAATAACAGCTTTAAGTCTTTTGGGGTAAGTATGTACCAGCTTTGCACACAGGGTCGGAGTGATTTTGGTCCATTCTTCTTGGCAGATTTACTCCAGGTTGTTCAGGTTGGTTGGACGACGCTTGTGGACCGCAATTTTCAAATAGTGCCTGTGGCAATGTGCCCCGCCCCTGTGTGCATATTATGTATTGTATGGTGCGTGCGTGTGTTAATGTTGGTGTATAGAGATTGGTACACGGGATATAAACGGGTCTGTGTTTCACGTGTGATTTAAATTGTATATTTGTATTTAGGCACGAGGAGGGCACAAATCACTTCACGTGCTGGTTAAAGGTAGTATGTGAGCACGGGGTTGCACAGAATTAATTCACGTGCTGGGATTCAAGTGAATAATTAATTAGTAATTGAATCCCAGCACAACAGTATATATAGATGCATGTTTCTGTCACTCGGGGTTGGGTGTTCGGTGAGTGTTGAACGGGAGAGAGAGAAGGAGAAAAGTAATTGTTAAAATAATCGTTAAAAGAAGCTCACCGTGTTTTGTCTGTTTGGTCCGTTTTTGTTTGTCTTTTTATTTTGGCGTATAGTGCCGTGTCCTGTTTTTGTGTTCCAACCTTTTATTTTCTGTTCTGTTCTGTTAATGATTAAATGCTGAGCGCGATCACGCGCTCAGCTTAACCAAAACTCCAAGTCTCTGTGTGTTACTTCCTGGCTCTGGTCTGACACCACCCACTCCGGCCGTCTTTGTGACACGTGGTGTCCTGCGTGGGATCTACAGCGCCTCCAGGACTCAGGCCAGAGCAGGAACTGCATTTTTTGGATTAAAAAAAAAAAAAAAATGGCAGAAGACGCCATCAAAGTGCGGGACTGGATCCGGGAAAATGCTGGGCTGGAGGCCCAGTCTATACCAGTAGCCGTCTGGTTCCTGCGGTTGATGGACAGGGAGAGATGGGAGGCATATGCAAGGGAGCACACTCTAAGCACCTGGGAGGAAGGTGTGGAGTTGGTCCTCAGCTACCTGGAGGCGGTCATAACCACAACAACAGCCCAGGTAGCAGGTCCACCAGCAGTGGAGTACCTGCTGTCCCCGTCTCCACCAGCAGAGGAAGAAGGCCTGCTGGTTTTGCCTCCACAGCCCAAGTGGGAGGAGCCTGAGTGTCCACAGCCCAAGCGGGAGGAGCCCGAATGTCCTACGCCTGAGTGGGAGGAGCCCAAACGTCCTACGCCTGAGTGGGAGGAGCCCGAACGTCCTACGCCTGAGTGGGAGGAGCCCGAGCGTCCCCACGCCTGGGGGGGAGCCCGAGCGTCCACAGCCCAAGAGGGGGAGTCGGTGCGTCCACAGCCCAAAAGGGAGGAGTCGGTGCATCCACAGCCCAAAAGGGAGGAGTCGGTGCATCCACAGCCCAAAAGGGAGGAGTCGGTGCGTCCACAGCCCGAAGAGAGGGAAGTCGGGGCTTCCACAGCCCTAGGACCCAAGCTGCCAGCAGAGGAGAATACCTGCTGGTTCCACCTCCACCAGCAGAAGAACAATGCCTGCTGTCCCCATCTACACCAGCAGAGGAACAAGGCCTGCTGTCCCAGTGTCCACCAGCAGAGGAAGCATGCCTGGTGGTTCACCTGCTGCTGCCATCCCGAGAGCTAAAGGGGAGGAGCCATCGCTGCCGTCCCAAGAGCCAGAAGGGAGGAATTACAGGCTCAACCCCTGAATTTTTCTGGGGAGAAGGCAGGATGCTGGTGTCCCCAGCAGCCTCTATTTATGCTGCTGAAGGGAGCACGGCGCACACCAGCCCAGCCGCCACAGCAGAGGGAGCCAGCACCGCCACAGCCTCGCTCTGGTGGCCAGCATCAGCCCCATGGCCTCTGCCTCCACCACCGCCAGGAGCAGAGCAGCAGGAGCTGCCTCTGCCTCCGCCACCACCACCGCCAGGAGCAGAGGAGCAGGAGCTGCCTCTGCCACTTCCAGGAGCAGAGGAGCAGGAGCTGCCTCTGCCTCCGCCACTGCCAGAAGCAGAACAGCAGGAGCTGTCTCTGCTTCCCGTACCTCCACCACAGGGATGCGGTGGCGGAGCCCCAGAAAGGGGAGCTGTCGGCCACGAAGAAGGGGAGGAGGTCTGAGACCACCAACCCCAGCAGCAGTTTCGCTGCCGGAGATCGTGGGGAGGTCAGGAGACCTGCTCCCACTGCAGCAGTTTCGCTGCCGGAGATCGTGGGGAGATCCGGAGACCTGCTCCCACTGCAACAGTTTCGCTGCCGGAGATCGTGGGGAGGTCCGGAGACCTGCTCCCACTGCAGCAGTTTCGCTGCCGGAGATCGTGGGGAGATCCGGAGACCTGCTCCCACTGCAACAGTTTCGCTGCGGAGATCGTGGGGAGGTCCGGAGACCTGCTCCCACTGCAGCAGTTTCGCTGCCGGAGATCATGGGGGAGGTCAGGAGACCTGCTCCCACTGCAGCACTTGTGCTGCAGAAGATACTGTGGCGGAGCCCGGAAGAGGGAGCTGCGGCTCTGAAGAAGAGGGGGAGGTCAGGAGACCATCCCCAAGCAGCCTTTCGCTGCCAGGACTGCCCGGCTAAAGGAGTCAGTCTGGGAGATGTCAGCACGTCTGCTGACAGCATGGCCAGTAGCAGCCTGGCTACTGGCAACATTGCCACCTGTGGGCCCCTGGAAGCCTCCCTTCCCAGCCCGAAACTTTGTCCTGGACTGCTGGATTTTTAAGGGGGGAGGTGGCCGTTGAGGCCATGTGTGCTTTGCACAGGGGGGGTATGTGGCAATGTGCCCCGCCCTGTGTGCATATTATGTATTGTATGGTGCGTGCGTGTGTTAATGTTGGTGTATAGAGATTGGTACACGGGATATAAACGGGTCTGTGTTTCACGTGTGATTTAAATTGTATATTTGTATTTAGGCACGAGGAGGGCACAAATCACTTCACGTGCTGGTTAAAGGTAGTATGTGAGCACGGGGTTGCACAGAATTAATTCACGTGCTGGGATTCAAGTGAATAATTAATTAGTAATTGAATCCCAGCACAACAGTATATATAGATGCACGTTTCTGTCACTGGTGGTTGGGTGTTCGGTGAGTGGAGAACGGGAGAGAGAGAAGGAGAAAAGTAATTGTTAAAATAATCGTTAAAAGAAGCTCACCGTGTTTTGTCTGTTTGGTCCGTTTTTGTTTGTCTTTTTATTTTTGGCGTATAGTGCCGTGTCCTGTTTTTGTGTTCCAACCTTTTATTTTCTGTTCTGTTCTGTTAATGATTAAATGCTGAGCGCGATCACGCGCTCAGCTTAACCAAAACTCCAAGTCTCTGTGTGTTACTTCCTGGCTCTGGTCTGACACCACCCACTCCGGCCGTCTTTGTGACAGTGCCACAGATTCTCAATGGGATTGAGATCAGGACTTTGACTGGGCCACTGTAGGACATTCACCTTTTTGTTCTTGAGCCACTCCAATGTTGCTTTGGCCTTGTGCTTGGGATCATTGTACTGCTGAAAGGTGAATTTCCTCCCAAGCTTCAGTTTTTTAGCGGACTGGAGCAGGTTCTCTTGCAGTATTTCCCTGTATTTTGCTCCATCCATTCTTCCTTCAATTTTAACAAGATGCCCAGTCCCTGCTGATGAGAAGCATCCCCACAGCATGATGCTGCCACCACCATACTTCACTATAGGGATGGTGTGTCTTGAGGCATGGGCAGTGTTAGGTTTGCGCCACACATAACGCTTTGAGTTTTGGCCAAAAAGCTCTATCTTGGTCTCATCTGACCACAAAACCTTTCCCTACATCGCAGCTGGGTCACTCTCATGCTTTCTGGCAAACTCCAGACGTGCTTTCAGATGGTACTTTTTGAGTAACGGCTTCTTTCTTGCCACCCTCCCATACAGGCTAGTGTTATGCAGAGCTCTTGATATGGTTGACTGGTGCACCATTACTCCACTCCCAGCCACTGAACTCTGTAGCTCCTTCAAAGTGATTGTTGGCCTCTCTGTGGCTTCTCTCACAAGTCTCCTTCTTGTTTGAGCGCTGAGTTTTGAGGGATGGCCTTTTCTTGGCAGTGCCTGGGTGGTGTGATGCAGCTTCCGCTTCCTGATTATTGATCCAACTGTGCTCACTGGGATATCCAAACACTTGGATATTATTTTGTACCCTTTCCCTAATCTATGCATTTGTATTACTTTATCTCTAACTTCTGTAGAATGCTATTTGGTCTTCATTTTCCTTCAGATTCACAGCCTGACCAATGATCCTTCAACAGTGGGGTTTTTATCCAGAAAATGTGACAGCAACTTTAATGGTTCACAGGTGGAGGCCAATGGTAAGGTAATTGTGTCCTCGTTAGGGCAATTTCTTTCATCGGTGTAAACTGGGAGCTTCCACAGCACAGGGGTTAAATACTTATGCAAGCAAGATATTTCAGTTTTTTATTTTTCTTAAAAATATTTCCCAACATAAAACCAATGTCACCTTACAATAATAGTTTTTGAGTTTCAGTGTTTTAAAATAAAATATCAAACAGAACGAAATTTCAATATACCTTTTGTAATTCAGTAATATGAGAGAATTGGTCAGGGGTCTGAATACTTTTGCAAGGCACTGTGTATATATATATATAAATAATTGCAAAAGCTTAGACTCTCGTGAATCGCAACTCCTGCGCTCCACTCACCACCTGGCTCCTCCCACAATCCCACAATCCGAGAGAGAGAGAGAGAGAGAGAGAGAGAGAGAGACTTTTGACTTTAAAACTTCTTTATTTAACAAAACAAAAATCAAACAGTACTATCAAAAGAAAATATTTAAAAAATAAAAACAAAATCACGTTTCAACAATACAAATATCCACCATTCATAACCTAGTTATATATTAAATTCTATAAACATAGTTTCAATATTTCAATTACCATCTGTAAATCCCCTTCCTCATCTACCCCACACACACTATTACCAACACACCATTTACCTTCGAAAGTCCCCATATCATGGACTAGCCCATGAGAAGCGTGTTCGACTCTCAGACGCACAGAGACAAAAACCCCCAATAACACCTCAGGGTCTATCACCCCTCCCCCTGAATCTTATTCTTTCTGGGTATCAATATTGCCAATTTTGCCTGCCTGAAAACATAATTCATCGGACACATTTTATTTCTTTGTAGAAAAGAATACTTGGGCCCAAAAATAAAAATCTCCAAAGTGAAAACTACCCCCAGCCTCTCACACCCCTCCCCCTGTAGTTTGAACAGAGCATGCAGCCGATCACACTGTGCAAACATGTGTGCCACTGACTCAGCCTGTGAGCAAAAGGGGCAGCCCTCCTCCTCCGCTGGATCAAGGTGTGCCAGGTGTTTATTAGTGGCTATCACCCCGTGTATAATTCTCCATTGAAGATCCCCTGTCCTCTTAGGAACTGGCAACTTGTACAATATTCTCCAGTTTATTGCACTAGAAGGGCCAGTACCTAAAACCTCCCTCCATTTAGAAACCCTGACCTCTCTCAATGAATTTAAAAAGCCAACCTTTACACAGACAACATACAGAGCCTTCTTATTATTTGTGTGGAAAGCTCCCAATATAGGAGTATTGAAGGACAGCAATCTCCCCTCATTATCCTGCCACTCCCTGACAGCAGGTGTAACTATCAGGGCAGGGAAAAACAGCTCCTGTTCCCCCTGATTTGTGTCTTCCCCTGTCAGGAACTCTGTGACGGAGCTGGGTAACACTGCAGACACCTTGTCCAAAATCTGTTCGATACATCTGACTGAGTGAACTCCTGTGTGCCGTGCTAATTCCTCTGCACTCCTCCACTCACGTCCCCCCACTCCACGCAGGTCAGCCAGATTTATTACCCCTGTTATTATAAACTGTCCACGCAGACTAGGAGAGGCCAGAGCCTCTACTGGAAACACTGGATTGTACAGGAGGGGCTCCTCCAGCACCCAGGGGCCCTGTGCTACTTCCTCACAGCGTGAAACCACAAACACCTGCCAGGCCTGCAACACAGAACTATAAAACTGTGTTAGCCCAGTGATATCCATGTGCTCAAGCTACATTTAAAACAGCTGCCTGTCCAAGCCTAGTCCCCCCCCATCTCAACAGAGCACAGGCTGGCTCTTTCCAGCTCAACTCAGGGTGATACAGCAGCCTCTGGGCTGCCTGAAGCCGGAAAGCTGCCACCCTACTGCCCAGATCTACCATACCTTGCCCCTCCTCTTGCAGCGGCAGGTACAACACTGCTGCTTTCAACCAGTGTTGCCCAGACCAGAAAAAATTTACCAACATCTTCTGTATCTCTGGCAACAATCCCCTAGGTGGGTCCAGCACTGCCAGACTATGCCACTGCATAGAAGCCACCAAGTTATTTACCACCAGCGAACTCCCCCTATACGACAGCTGGGGCAACAGCCATTTGCACTTTGAAAACCTGGCACCCACCTTCTCCACCATCCCTGCCTAGTTTTTCTGTGCAAAAGGTTCCATTCCCATATACACTCCCAGAACCTTTAACCCAGCCCGGCCCCACTGTAAGGCCCCAGGGATTGCACATCCTCCTCACTGCTGATCAGCACTGTCACATCATCTGCATAAGCTGACAGCATAATGGCTGGAGCCTGCAGGGCCACAGGCATTATCAGCTCCCTCAGTCTGCTCTGCAGCAGGCACAGCAGCAGCTCTATGGCCAGGGCGTACAGCTATCCTGAGAGAGGGCAGCCCTGCCTGATCCCCCTCTGCACTGCGATGGGCCGGCTCAGACCCCCGCTCACCTTCACCATACACGATGCCCCCCTGTACAGCAGCCGCACCCAGGACACAAAACCCTCCCCAAATCCAAAGGCTTTTAGAGTCTCAAACAGGTAACCAAGATCCATGCAATCAAAAGCTTTCTCTTGATCAAGAGAAAGCAACCCAACATCCAGATGGAAAAGTTTTGAAACATCCAAAATGTCCCGGATCAGAAAGAGGTTGTCCTTGATTGACCTTTCAGGAACACAATATGTCTGATCCCTGTGTACCACTGCTGCTAGGTGGTCCCTGAGCCTATTAGCAAGACTCTTGGACAAAATCTTATATTCCACACAGAGCAGTGCAACAGGTCTCCTGTTCTTCAACAGACACAAATCTCCTTTTTTTGGCAGCAGTGTAAGCACTGCCCGGCGGCAGCTGTGGGGCAGCTCCTGCTCTCGAAAGCTCTCTTGCACAACCTCATAAAAGTCCTCCTCAGTGCAGCCCCAGAAGCGCTTGCAAAACTCTGCAGGCAGCCCGTCAATGCCTCGTACACGGCCAAGGATAGTTGTTGGACAGCCGCTGTAAGCGCAGTATCCAACACACTCCTCTGCTCTGGGGCCAGCGAAGGGAGATGCTGATGCAATAGTGCTGTGTGCGCCAGGACAGAACCCTTAGTCCGAAAAAGGTCTGAATAAAAGGACATCGCCTCTCCCCGTATCTCCCCCAGGTTTGTTATCACTCTCCCACAGGGTAGCCGGAGACAATTCATCTCCCTGTGCTGCACCGCACTCCGCTCCAGACCAAAAAAATATGAGCTGGAGGCGTCCATATAAGAACATAAGAAAGTTTACAAACGAGAGGAGGCCATTCGGACTAGCTTGCTCATTTGGTTGTTAGTAGCTTATTGATCCCAGAATCTCATCAAGCAGCTTCTTGAATGATTCCAGGGTGTCAGCTTCAACAGCATTACTGGGGAGTTGGTTCCAGACCCTCACAATTCTCTGTGTAAAAAAAGTGCCTCCTATTTTCTGTTCTGAATGCCCCTTTATCTAATCTCCATTTGTGACCCCTGGTCCTTGTTTCTTTTTTCAGGTCGAAAAAGTCCCCTGGGTCAACATTGTCTATACCTTTTAGAATTTTGAATGTTTGAATCAGATCGCCGCGTAGACTTCTTTGTTCAAGACTGAATAGATTCAATTCTTTTAGCCTGTCTGCATACGACATGCCTTTTAAAACATGGGATAATTCTGGTTGCTCTTCTTTGCACTCTTTCTAGAGCAGCAATATCCTTTTTGTAATGGGGTGACCAGAACTGAACACAATATTCTAGGTGAGGTCTTACTAATGCATTGTAAAGTTTTAACATTACTTCCCTTGATTTAAATCAAAATCATTAATGTAGATTAGGAATAGCAGAGGACCTAATACTGATTCCTGTGGTACGCCACTGGTTACCATTCTGAGGTTTCTCCTCTAATCAGTACTTTCTGTTTTCTACGTGTTAACCACTCCCTAATCCATGTGCATGCATTTCCTTGAATCCCTACTGTGTTCAGTTTGAGAATTAATCTTTTATGCGGGACTTTGTCAAAAGCTTTCTGGAAATCTAAATAAACCATGTCATATGCTTTGCAATTATCCATTGTCGATGTTGCATCCTCAAAAAAATCAAGCAGGTTAGTTAGACACGATCTCCCTTTCCTAAAACCATGCTGACTGTCTCACAGAATACTGTTACCATATAGATTATTTTCCATCTTATTATAGTTTCCATAAGTTTACATATAATAGAAGTCAGGCTTATTGGTCTGTAGTTACCTGGTTCGGTTTTGTCTCCCTTTTTGTGGATCTGTATTACGTTTGCAATTCTCCAGTCTGTCGGTACAACCCCTGTGTCAAGAGATCTTGGTTAGCGGTTTGTAAATAACTTCTTTATTGCCATTGTGCAAGAAAAACACAGATTTATGAAAACATATCACAGCTAAACATCACATTGAACAGGACTATCAGCAGAAAATATTAATATAAGAAATACAATCACTAAACATTCGTACCCAGAGTTGGCTTCTTCCGAAAGAAATGCGTTACAGATTGGTTTCTTTGCTTCATCTTTGAGTACGTACAGTACCAAACCATCCACTAAATAATATACGGGACTACCCGCTGCTCCACGGGCTGGTTGCACAAACGAGAACAAAAAAATGGGATTGGATCCGAATTCACTGGAGATGTTGGATCCAATTCTGGAACTACATATGGCGTCTGCCTCGGCTGCCTCAGTGTACGCTACATCCCTGGGTTAATGGTTACTATAGAACACAGATAGGAAGCCATATATGCTCTATCCAAAAATCACCTTGCCTCTGACCTTAGACCTTTCTAAGGTCAAATGTAAAACTATAACTACTTACAGTGCACATAGGGTTATGGTTACTATACAACACATTTAGGAACCCATATATGTTCTATTCAAAAATTTACCTCCAACTTGCCAAAATTTCCAAGTGGTACTTAGCTTGGAAGCCGTAAAACTGCCTGGCAGTTCTAGTTATTAGGCTTCCAATCCAGAATGGCTGGAAACCTATTCTTCTTCTTCTTCTTCTTCTTCTTCTTCTTCTTCTTCTTCTTCTTCTTCTTCTTCTTCTTCTTATTATTATTATTATTAGGCTTCCAAGTCAGAATGGCTGGAAGCCTATTGTTCTTGTAAAGATTATTATTATTATTATTTTCTTTTCTTCCGCCACCAAAATGGACCAAAATCAAAAGTCTCATGATTGATTCTATTTAAGGAAAAATCGATAGTCACATGATGTGGTGGCCATGTTGGATCTTGTGTAAAATGCTTAAATGCCAACTCCTCAGGAACCCTTTGGCCGATTGCCGTGAATCTTGGTATACTTTAACTTTGTATGTGGCTCGTAGGGTCAGGAAGTTTGGCCACCCCTGATCTATGTGATTTCCCCCTTAGAATGTGAGCTAATATTCAATATGCAACTGTGCGAATAAGTAACTAACTTCAGCCTCGAACTGGGAATAAGTAACTAACTTCAGCCTCGAATTGGGAATATTATTATTATTATTATTTGTTTATTTAGCAGACGCCTTTATCCAAGGCGACTTACAGAGACGGGTGTGTGAACTATGCATCAGCTGCAGAGTCACTTACAACTATGTCTCACTCGAAAGATGGAGCACAAGGAGGTTAAGTGACTTTCTCAGGGTCACACAATGAGTCAGTGGCTGAGGTGGGATTTGAACCGGGGACCTCCTGGTTACAAGCCCTTTTCTTTAACCACTGTAAGTAACTAAATAAGTAACTAACTAACGGTCCTTCTGTAAAGCTCGGAGCCTCCATCCAGAACTCGTCTGTTGAGTGTCAGTTTTGGGTTCCAACTAAAGTTAGCTGTGATTGGCTGAACGTGTCAGCAGACAGCAAGAGCAAGCCCCGATTTCCTCGATGGAAGTGGGCGGGGCTGAGGGGGATGATTGACACTTTGTGCTTGCACAGTTCAAATAAAATGTATTTAAATAAAAGGTGGCTCAAAAGTACACAGCTCAAATGAAGATCTTGCGCCCCCTTGCGTGAATTGAATTTCCATTTAAGGGAAGCTGTTTTTTTTATACACAGCTAAATAAAGAATTTAATTTTAATTTAAGGTATGCTCTTTTTTGTCCTTGAGTAAATTGAATTTTGATTTAAGGTATGCTGTTTTGTTGTTAATAGAGTAATTTTTTGTTAATAGATGAGTTTGCATTATATTATTTACTTTTTGTTACTTTCACCTCTCATAAATATCTTCTATATTTCTGGAGATAGGGGGCTGTCTTTAATCTCAATGTATTGCGTTGTGCAGATCTACCAAGAGATGGCATTGAAGAGCATGAAGCGCTTCATGTGCTGCGGCTCAGTGAATCCTTTTGAGAACCAAACTAACTTGGCTTGTGTTTTTCATGCAAGTTCGATCCGCTTTTATTGTGCCTGAAAAACACAAGCCAAGTTAGTAGAAACAATTGGGGCAACCTTGACCACCACCGCTATTTGGCTATTTGCTTGGTGTTGACAAGGGTTACCCAAATTGTTTCTTCTAACTTAGCTTATGTGTTTAACTTTGCATTTTTTTCACATTTCCAATGTGTTTTTGTTTCAGATCTATAATACTCCCAGTGTCATGGTTTTACATACAAGAACATTTCATGCCTATGTACATTTATATCGTATTAGATTTAATACAAAACAACATCAAATATCTTTTTTAGACAGATGAAGTTTCTTTTATCTCTGTTCATTGAGACTATTACCAAAGTGTACGGTCTGTTTATCCACTAGATGTCGCTGTTGCCCATAACCTTTAAAATGACAGTCCTTTCAAATTCCTGGTTCCAGGAAGTATCTTTCCAGTATAATAAATTAATCAATTCCCTTTGAAGCTTGGAGAGGGTGACCTTTTCTTGTGGTCTGGAAGATAAGAGGTTAGATCAGTTTCTTTCTTTACATAAACAAATGCAAGTTAAGTGTTTTAAGGGGGAGGGAAGATTTTGGACCATGAAACAGAGTATGGCTTTCTAGTATTAGGTTTCATTAAGCTCAATTCCCAATTAAATATAAAGCTCCAAAATATCATTACACCCCTCTCTGTCCCTCTCTCTTCCACACCCCTCTCCCATCCCTGTTCCTCTCCCCTCTCTTTCCTGTCCCTCTCTCTCTCTTCCCTGCCTCTCCCCCCTGCCTGCCTCTCCCCTTTCCCCTCCCCTGCCTACTCCTCTCCCGTCCCTGTCTCCTCCCCTCCATGTCCCTCTCCTCCCTGCCCCTCTCCCTTCCCTGCACCTCTCCCCTCCCTGCCCCTCTCTCCTCCTTGTCCATCTCCCCTCCCTGCCCATTTCCTATCCCTGTCCCTCTCTCTTCCCTGCCCCTCCCCTCCCTGTCCCTCTCTCCTCCTTGCCCCTCTTTCCTGCCTGCCTCTCCCATACCTTCCCCACCATGTCCCTGTCCCTATCCCCTTCCTCCTTGCCCCTCTCCTCTCCCTGCTCTCCTCCCTGCCCCTCTCCCCTGCCTGCCCTTCCCCTACCTTCCCCCCTTTCCCTGTCCCTCTCCCCTCCCTTCTCCTCTCTCCCTGGCCCTCTACTGTCCATGTCTCTCTCTTCTTCCTGCACCTTTCCTATCCCTGCCCCCTCCCCTCCCTGTCTCTCTCTTCCCTGCCCCTCTCCCCTGCCTTCCCCTCTCCCATCCCTGTCCCTCTCCCCTCCCTGCCCCTCTCCCATTCATGTCCTTCTCTCCTCTCTGCTGCATCCCATCCCTGTCCCTCTCCCCTCCCCTCTCCTCCCTGCCCCTGTCCCCTACATGTCCATCTCCCCTGTCTGCCCCTCTCTGGTCCATGTCCCTCTCCCCTCCCCTCCCTCTCCCCTCCCTGTCCGTCTCTCATCCCTGTCCCTCTTCCCTCTCTGTTCCCTCTTCCCTCACTGTCCCAATCCCATCCCTGTCCCCTGCTCGCTCTGTGATCTCAGGTTGCTGCTCTCCTTGTTCTCCGTGTCGTGAGCAGAGCTATCAGTTGGAAAGCCCCTTCCTTTGGAATTCTGTTACTCTGAGTTTTAAGCCTAGGAAACATGCAATAGATGACATGCTGTAGATGACATTTTTTAAAATAATTTTTACAATCGGTATAGTTCAAGCTACAAGACCCGGACAATCTTGATTTGTGCTTCTGCTTTAAAAAGTCCTCTGCAGCTAGATGCTTGAGAAGTTACCAGAAGAGGTTGCCTGAAAGTTGCCTGGTGTTCCCTGATTATGTGTTTTTAACCCTACGTTTAAAAGTAAGGCATGTTTCTATTATTATTATTATTATTATTATTATTATTATTATTATTATTATTATTATTTGTTTCTTTGTTTGTTTATGTATTTATTTCTTAGCAGACGCCCTTACCCAGGGCGATTTACAGTTGTATACAAAAAATACGTATCAATAATTACAGTACAATTAAGAGCACAATACAAAATAATACTCAAATAGTTCCCATGTCTGTGTACAGAATGGTGCACTCATCACACCCCTTGTAAAGGGGAGCTTGCCATTGATTGGAGCACAGACCCCTAACAGCGTGTTTAAAGTCTTCTAATTTCATTATATGAGTGTGCCATCCGCGTCACGGTGACTGTCTGTGCGTGTCTCTTTAAGAAACTGGAGCCTGACTCACTTCCACCGTCAGACAGGAAGTACCTCTTAAGTGCTAGCGTAGCTGCTTTGTGAAACAGCTAGTTACATTTTATTGTTGATGGTTTTTCACGCTTCAGTGTTTTGTTGTCCACGTACGTCGAAGAGTATTTTGGTTTAGTAGCCTGATGCAAATTGGGGTAAGTAGCTTAAAACCACATTTCATACCAGAGTGTGTTCCTGGCCGATTTTTGCACATTAATTCAACCTTTCGATCCAAACAGAATCGATGACAGAGATGATGTAATGGCTATTGTATTGAAGACACGTTTAATAACACCAAGGAATGCTGAGCATAGAGATATAAACAGTGTTATTATCGTAACAATATCGGAATGTACCCTGTGCTATTCGCAGGCTAATGACTTTTCACCCCACGCTCAGAACTTACACAGCAGTACTGTTTGTTCCACATGTGTCAACCTGGATTTCGCAGATAATTATACATCTCAATTATAAACGCTACACAACACGAAGAGGTGTATTCTGTGATAATGGATGGTTCACTCTGTGTAGTGCAAACTTTAATAAGTACTTTTGTAGTTTGTTTTTAATATTATTTGTGACTGGATTATTGCTAGCGCTTTGGTTGAAAGTAATGCCACAGCAGCTCGACTGGATGGTCATTGTACTGTCTGCGGAACTTAGTACTTTCACGCTGCAGTCTGGACTCGGGGTTAAATATAGTTATATTGTATCAGACAAATCCGCCTTGGGATAGTTTAATGAGGGGTAAGGCACACTTCTCACACTCTCAAAAACACTATACTTAAACAGTATATATTTGGCAAATCATATTTTTAAAAACTTCTTTTTCCCCCTTAAACAGAACTAACTGATTTACACTTAATAACACTATTTTTGTCCCTGCGCAACCTCAGTCTTTGCCACGTCATATGCGAATTACACCTAACTCCTAAACTTAACCCCTACACCTAACTCTACCCTAAACCTAAACCCTACCCCTAAACCTAACTCCTGTCACTATTAAACTGTTACTATTACAATAGAGAGTCAATTGGGAACTAACTGGGACCGATACTACTTGGCATAATTGATTTGTATTGATAATCAAACAGGTTTTAATAACAATTACTGTACCTTTTAATAATGTGTAGAATACAGTTAACACACACAAGTACTTTGTACACAAGTAGCTACTGATGATATATAGCGAAACTTTTAACACCTACAGTAAATGTAATGGAATACTGTGATTAAATGTACCAGATACCAAATTTTGAAAATCATCAAAGAATACAAGTCAGTACAACTTTGACACATTACAGAACTTTAGGAATCATTAAACTTTAAAAATTCAGTTAAATGTCTCTATACTTTGATACTTGCTATTAAGGCATTGTAATAACGTGCAATTGAAATGAGTAAAATAAAAGTTCTTAGCTGCTTAATAACATAGACACTGTAACACTGGAGATGTACTATTTCATCAGTACATCTCCAGCCTGTACTGATGAAATAGAAGAAAATTCAAGAACAAGGTGACTGTTTTAATTTGATTAACTGCAACAATTTAAAGCCCACAATGCTCCATCTCAGGTTTTGGTGGTCTGAATAAATCTGTAATTTTCATTTGCCTCCATCTGCTGGTCCTTTTTTGGCAGCTAAATATCGTAATACACCACACGTAATTCATTATGTGATTACAGGTGCGTTCGGTTGATTAGACAGTACGGTTCATCAAAGATCGGATTATTATCTATGTATTCTCTCTCACCATTTGTTTTGTGCCCTGTAGTGGCTTCTAGTGGCTACTACATCCAATGTTTACCGTCTGAACTGAAAGGTAATACGCAGTAATATTATATTTAATAAATAAATTCATAATTTCCTCACTTTTTTTAATGACTTATTAAAGCTTAACGACAAAAAAAATGTTGCACAATGTTCTGTTTAAGCGTACCGTAACCGTGTTGCGTTTGAAGATGTTCGTGTTCAAATAATTCTGGATGTATAGGACCAGAGCTGAAACATTTGGACACATGCTGTGAAAGTACTTACTTTGTGTTTTTGATGTTGCACAACGTATTGTGTTTTTTGTTAACACTGCTTAAACAAAGTAAAGGCAGTAAATGTAACAGTCTACATAGGCAATGTAACCCTTCAAAATAGAATTGCAAGAAATCCTTCTTTAATAACTCTTGAGTGAAGGGTTTGGGAGTAGGACCTGCTGGATGAAGTTTCAAAACGTTTATTGGCTGGAAATAGACGCTCAGTGGTTAATGCTTGCAGCATGTCTTCACAGTGATATATATCTTTTAAGGCTGAAAATGTGCATTTGTAAAAGCATACCGTCTCAAAACCTGCGTTTTCAACCAGAACACCTGTGTTTTTACATATTTCATCAACATAGTTATATTATTTTCCAGTTTATCTATTTCAGATTAACAAAATTAACATGCAAACCAGTACGCACAGTATAAATAATGGCAGTAGAAATAGACAAGGAAAATGTTTCATGCTAAGCTTTTCTTTTGAAAATCCCCCGTTCACAACGTAACAATCAGTGCTGTAGAACATGTACCAATGTCTCTGCGGGTAGTGTCGACATCACAACTATTTACAGTTTTGCTGTGTAAAGGTTCTTTAAATTTTCCTTTTAGCACCCAAGTCAAAAATGACTTGTGCTCCTTCCAAATCAGAGTCTTAATAATTCTCAGGAGCTTCCATTGAAATTGTCATGTTTTAGATGATCCTCATGTTAGAGAGCATTTGCTGGTCTGCACTCTGTTCTGACAACTAACACCATTCTGCTGGTACACTAGACACAGGTATCGTAACTGCAATTGCTGCAAGTTTTGCGAAAGCAGGAAAGATGTCGGAATAGTTATCAGTAAAAACCCAGCAGGCTTCATCCATGATCTTAAAACCATGATTTTTGAGCATGTGTTTTACTTGTCCAAATTCTAGGCTGAGTGTCAACAGGTGAGATGCTCTGATACAGATTACTGAGCCGCTCTAATGCCAGGGACGTGCACACTGCTGAGACTGCCGCTGCTTTTTTTTTTTTTGAGGATGCAGAGAGCAGTGGAACCATTTTTACACATTGCATTGCATAAAACTACTTCGTAATATAAACAGGATTATTGGATAGGGATGAAAAAGGGAAATGTTGTTGACCTTCATAAATCAGGCAATGGGTACAAAACAATAGCTAATAAACTAAATATACCACTTACCACTATTAGGGCAATAATTAAGAAGTTCAAAACCACTGGAACAGTGGTAAACTTGCCTGGTAGAGGACGCAAGTGTATCTTAACCCCACGCACAGTGAGGCAGATGGTTCGGGAGGCAAAGGGAAATCCAAGGGCCACAGTTGG
Source organism: Huso huso (assembly GCA_036884735.1). NCBI lineage: Eukaryota > Metazoa > Chordata > Actinopteri > Acipenseriformes > Acipenseridae > Huso > Huso huso. The sequence goes on along the minus strand of CM072675.1, from coordinate 16,449,268 downwards.
AGAATTACAGAACTAGATTGCCACATCCATGCCAATAGGCTATTTGGAAGGGTTGCCAGAAAAAAGCCTTTATTCAGAGCAACCAACAAACGTAAGCTCCGGGAGTTTGCTCAACGGCATTGGCACTTCGATTGGAACCGGGTGCTATGCTCTACCCAGTACCAGGACATTTTAGCCAAAAACCTGGTTGCCTCTGCCAGGAGGCTGAAACTTGGCCGCAAGTGGATCTTCCAGCAAGACAATAACCCCAAGCACACATCAAAATCCACAAAGAAATGGTTAATTGACCACAAAATCAACATTTTGCAATGCCCATCTCAGTCTCCGGACTTGAACCCTATTGAAAACCTGTGGTTTCAATTGAAGAGGGCAGTCCATAAGCGCAGACCGAAGGATATCAAGGATCTGGAAAGATTCTGTATGGAGGAATGGTCTAAGATCCCTCCCAATGTGTTCTCTAATCTCATTAAACATTATAGAAAAAGACTCCGTGCCGTTATCCTTGCAAGGGGAGGGTGCACAAAGTACTGAAAACAAGGGCCTTAATACCTTTGAAAATGGACTGTAGTGGAAATCCATTCCTCATGCATCAAACCAGAGGGGCAGTGTCTTTGCACGGAGCTCCATGCAGGGGTGTAGCATATCCAGTAAACCAGGGCCAGTGTCTTTGCACAGAGCTCCATGCAGGGGTGTAGCATATCCAGTAAACCAGGGCCAGTGTCTTTGCACGGAGCTCCATGCAGGGGTGTAGCATATCCAGTAAACCAGGGCCAGTGTCTTTGCACGGAGCTCCATGCAGGGGTGTAGCATATCCAGTAAACCAGGGCCAGTGTCTTTGCACGGAGCTCCATGCAGGGGTGTAGCATATCCAGTAAACCAGGGCCAGTGTCTTTGCACGGAGCTCCATGCAGGGGTGTAGCATGTCCAACTAATCGGGGAGGGGTCAAACAGTGGGGTCGGGGGAAGCGCAGCTCGCCGGCCTCGCATGCTTGTGCCGCTGATAGAGGACGAAGAAAGCTCAGAGTATGAGAGTGATGGGGAGGGATCTGTCACAGAGCGGATTACACGTTTTTTACAAAACACAAAGGGTAGATGAGGTGTTAAAATAGAGGATTTCTTTCCAGACCTTGAGCTCAGGCTATACTGTATGGTCCAGTGGTTAAAGAACAGGGCTTTAACCAGGAGGTCCCCGGTTCAAATCCCACCTCAGCCACTGACTCACTGCGTGACCCTGAGCAAGTCACTTAACCTCCTTGTGCTCCGTCTTTCGGGTGAGACGTAATTGTAAGTGACTCTGCAGCTGATGCATAGTTCACTGTGGCAATGTGCCCCGCCCCTGTGTGCATTTGTGCATTTCTGTGTTGTATGTTGCGTGTGTTAATGTTGATGTATAGAGATTGGTACACGGGATATAAACGGGTCTGTGTTTCACGTGGTATTTAAATTGTATAATTGTATTTAGGCACGGGATTGCACATCACTGTACGTGCATTTAAAGTAAGTAATATGCACGCACGAGGTTGCACATAATTAATTCACGTGCTGGGATTCAAGTGAATAATTAATTAGTAATTGAATCCCAGCACAACAGTATAAATAGATGCACGTTTCATTCACTCGGGGTTGGGTGTTCGTGAGTGGAGAACGGGAGAGAGAGGAGATAAGAGGTTAGAAATAACAATTGCTACAGCGTGCTGGAAGTGCCAGCACGGTACTTGTTTAAACGTTCGTCCACTTGTTTTGTGTGTTAGTACGTTTTTGTTTGTCTTTTTATTTTGGCCTCAAGTGCCGTGTCGTGTTTTTGTGTGCTCTTATTTTGTTTATTAAATGCTGAGCACAACCAAGTGCTCAGCTTCACCAACCTCACTGTGTCTGCCTGTTTCTTCCGGGTCTGACGTGTCACCACTCAGCCAGCCTTGTGACATATGGTGTTAGAAGCGGGATAACAGCGCCCCCCAGACTCAGGCCGGAAAGAATAACGCAGTTTTTGGAAAGAAAAAAAAAAAAAAATTTTTTTTTGGAGACATGGAGGGAGGAAAGACGCTAGAGAGGAAGCAACAGCAGCACCCATCCTGCAGGCCAGTGACAGAGGAGGTGATCGACTGGCTGCTGGATCAGGAGAAGCAAGGGGGCCCCAGAGTAACATCAGCGCAGCAGCTGCAGGCGGTGTTAAAAAGGTGCCCCACACCGCTACTAGCAAGGCTGTTGTCCTCTCTAGCGCCCATAGGGGAGGAGCCCAAACGTCCTACGCCTGCGTGGGAGGAGCCCGAATGTCCTGCCCCTGAGTGGGAGGAGCCCAAACGTCCTACGCCTGAGTGGGAGGAGCCCAAACGTCCCCACGCCTGAGTGGGAGGAGCCCAAACGCCCCACGCCTGAGTGGGAGGAGCCCGGCGCCCCACGTCTGAGTGGGGGGGAGCCCAGGCGCCCACAGCCCAAAAAGGGAGGAGTCGGTGCGCCCACAGCCCAAAAGGGGGAGGAGTCGGTGCGTCCACAGCCCAAAAGGGAGGAGTCTGTGCGTCCACAGCCCGAAGAGAGGGAAGTCGGGGCTTCCACAGCCCTAGAACCCAAGCCGCCACAGCAGAGGGAGCCAGCACCGCCACAGCCTCCCTCTGAGTGGCCAGCATCCGCCCCATCGCCACTGCCTCCACCACAGTCCCCTGCAAGTGAGGCAGAGCCGCACCAGTCCCCTGCAAGAGAGGCAGAGCCGCACCAGTCCCCTGCAACGTCAGGAGACTACACGCTGCTCCCACCTCCACCGCTTCCGCCACTAGGAGCAGAACAGCAGGAGCTGCCTCTGCCTCCGCCACCTCCACCAGCAGAGGGTGAATCCCTGCTGGTTCCACCTTCATTGTTGTGGGAGGACTGCTTGCCCCTCCCACCTCCACCAGCAGAGGGTGAATACCTGCTGGTTCCGACACCACCAGGAGCAGAGCAGCAGGAGCTGCCTCTGCCTCCGCCATTGCCAGGAGCAGAACAGCAGGAGCTGTCTCTGCTTCCCGCACCTCCACCACAGGAGACACGGTGGCGGAGCCCCACAGGAGGGAGCTACGGCCACGAAGAAAGGGGAGAGGTCAGGAGACCAGCATCCCCCGCAGCAATTTCGCTGCAGGAGTGGACCAGCATGCTGTCAGCCGTGCCACTACCGGCAGGGGTGCTGACAGCATTGCCAGCCATGGGCCCACTGAAGCCTCCCTTCCCAGCCCGAGACTTTGTCCTGGACTGCTGGGTTTTTAAGGGGGGAGGTGGCCGTTGAGGCCATGTGTGCTGCGCACAAGGGGGGGTATATGTGGCAATGTGCCCCGCCCCTGTGTGCATTTGTGCATTTCTGTGTTGTATGTTGCTTGTGTTAATGTTGGTGTATAGAGATTGGTACACGGGATATAAACGGGTCTGTGTTTCACGTGGTATTTAAATTGTATAATTGTATTTAGGCACGGGATTGCACATCACTGTACGTGCATTTAAAGTAAGTAATATGCGCGCACGAGGTTGCACATAATTAATTCACGTGCTGGGATTCAAGTGAATAATTAATTAGTAATTGAATCCCCGCACAACAGTATAAATAGATGCACGTTTCATTCACTCGGGGTTGGATGTTCGTGAGTGGAGAACGGGTGTGGAGAGGAGATAAGAGGTTAGAAATAACAATTGCTACAGCGTGCTGGAAGTGCCAGCACGGTACTTGTTTAAACGTTCGTCCACTTGTTTTGTGTGTTAGTACGTTTTGTTTGTCTTTTTATTTTGGCGTGAAGTGCCGTGTCCTGTTTTTGTGTTCGCTTATTTTGTTTATTAAATGCTGAGCACAACCAAGTGCTCAGCTTCACCAACCTCACTGTGTCTGTCTGTTTCTTCCGGGTCTGACGTGTCACCACTCAGCCAGCCTTGTGACATTCACACACCCTAGTCTCTGTAAGTCGCCTTGGATAAAGGCGTCTGCTAAATAAACAAATAATAATAATAATAATTCTGCACTTTTGTGAACTTGGCAATCCTGAGCGATATAGATTAAAGAAATTGACCACAAAAGTTCACAGACAGATACAAAATCAGAAATCGTAATGGCTGTAAAAACTTTTGCTTTTTTCTCTCTATTACTGGGTTTGTTTTTGTCCTGTTTTTCAGTGTGTTTTTTTCTTTCTTTTAATGGATAACCTCACAATAAGCACCTTTAATGTAAACGGGGCTAGAGATGTGCATAAATAGGGATGTGTTTGAAATATTGAGGGAGGAAAAATTGATATATCTTTTATCCAAGAAACACAGTGATGTAAATAATGAAATTGACTGGCACAAGGAGTGGAGGGGGAATATTGTTTAGTCATGGGACAAATATTAGCACTAGGGTTGCTGTTTTATTTTCTGAAAGATGTGCACCTGACTCTCTCTTTAGTCTGTTTTTTGCTTTATAAATGCTGATGCCCCTACTGAAGGGAGAGAAAGGGTGCGTTTTTTCAGAGTTGTAGCCGAGCGTTAATCAGATGAGTTTTTATTTCTGGGGAGATTTTAACTGCACTGTGAATGCGTCCATAGACAGGAATCCCCCAGTCTGCCAGGGAGCTCTCTGCTATTGTAAATAGTTTTGACCTAGTTGATGTGTGGAGAAAATAAAGAACTGAATCTAGACAGTGTACATGGGTGAGAGCTAGCACCACTGTTTTGTCCTGTGCCCGGTTAGATTGTTTTTATATGTTTAGTCATCGCTTTAATTGTGTTAAGAATTGTGTTATTGTGCCAAATGGGCTGTCAGATCACAGTATTGTTTGTCACTATTGTGTTACTTTCTTTAAGACCACACAGCTCATATTGGCATTTTAACATTACACTTTTGCAAGATGTTAATTTTTCTATTGTGTTAATTTTTGGGGGAGAAGTGGAGGGGTGATAGGCACACTTTCCCCTCGTGCTGGCAATGGTGGGATATGGGCAAAATTCAGATCAAACTGTTTTGTCCGCAGTACACTAAGGATAGTGAGGTGACGAGGCAGCTGGAGGCTGACATTACAGCGCTAGTTACAGCTCTGGAATCCCAATATAATGTCCAGCAAATTGAACAACTTAAATCAAAAGAGGAAAATGTTGCAAGAGCTGTTGGACCTGAGGATGCAGGGGGCACTCACGATTCCAGCACATAAATAACACTAATGCACTCACGATTCCAGCACATAAATAACACTGATGCCCCCTCACAGTACTTCTTCAGCCTGGAGAAGAGGGCAGCAGACCAGGTCCGACATTACAATTTTCCCTTTCCGGTCCAATGTCAGACTTTTATTCTGCACTGTACACTGCAGAGGCTGTCTCACAGGATAGGGAGACACAACTGCTCTTCCAGGGGATCCTGCAGGTCCCTGAGGGGGACAAGAGGGCCCTCAACCATCCCCTTACATTAAAAGAACTGTCTGCCGCCCTGGAGGGGCTGCACACTGGGAAAGCTCCAGGCATTGACGGCCTGCCTGTGGAATTCTTTAACCCTTTGCGGTCCATTGTCGGACTGGGTCCGACATTGCAATTATTCCTCACAGGTCCTTTGTCGGACTGGGTCCGACATCATTATAGCTTTAAAAAAAGCGGGTTTCTAGTCGTTTTTCTCCGAAAAAGCCGAGAAAACCATTCAATTGCCGATTGGGAGCAACAGGAGCCGAGACAAGTCGAAAAAAAAAGGCGTATCTCATGAATAGTCATACATGGTATCTGGTATCAGATAACGGGCGGGTAAATAAAGTAAACAAGTTGGCTGACTGAATCAGCGCACAGAAAACATGGACATTTGCAGAGCTTTTTTGAGATGTTATAGTAATAAAATAATGACTTGGATCGCATTATTGAGGAGTTTGGTGATAAAACGAGTGATCCGGAGATGATCGATCGGTATGTACGACTATTATTATTATTATTATTATTATTTATTTCTTACATAGGTGAACGCTATAGCAAACGAAAGAGTGGGGCGGGGCTGGAGATGCCTAGTGAGTGCTTTGTTGATATGCAGGGCCATTTAAACCCGTTTGACTGTGGAAAAAAATACTTTTAAACAGCGCGTCTAAAATTAACTGCGCGTGTGAAAATTAATTAGACCTGACGTGCCTGACGCGCGATTAATAAATGGACCGCAAAGGGTTAAAGTTTTTTGGACACAGTTAGGTGAAGATCTCCTGCAGGTGCTGGAGGAGAGTACTAGAGAGGGGGTGCTGTCCCTTAGCTGCCGACCTGCTGGCCTCGCTCTGCTGCCCAAGAAGAGGGACCTCTGCTGCATCAAGAACTGGAGGCCAGTTAGTCTATTGTGCATTGACTGTAAAATCTGGTCAACAGCAACGGCCAACAGGCTAAAGACTGTGATGGGGGAAATGGTGCACCATGAGCAGACATACTGTGTGCCAAATAGGTGGGTCATTCTATAATCTGAGATGTTGCCAGACCATCACAGATTTTGCTAGAAAAATTCACGTGGGGGTTTTCGGGCCCACTGAGTTCAGAAATGCTAATCATTTTTTATTTTCTTTTATTTCCCCTTCGAGCTGTGACCTGGCAAAGGAAAAATCACCCTGGGCTCAACTTAGACGCTACCATCATGTGTAGTACCTCGTTCGACTCGAGAAAGAAAATACCAGGAGCATCTAACTCACTTTTGGCAAGTTGCCAGACGAGGGGTAAGTAACGAGTTTTATTCGAACTTCAGCCCAACCCTTTACCCTGTAGGGGATGCAAATCTTAGGGACCACTCTTCCAAATTTTGTGAAACACTTTTGGTTTCAAGTCTGTTCACTGGTCATTAACCCCCTCCTGAAATTAGAATTTTTGGAATTCAAGCACCTAAAGTTTGCCAAGATTATCCATATTTTTTGTGTTTTCTATCAGTTTTTAGTTTTTAGTAGTTTCAAATGTGTCACTGTAACAAAAAAATCTAAGTTCCACATACAAGTTCATAACCCCTCAGCTCCAAGCTAGTGCCACTGGAAGCACACCTTGTCAGTTTTTGCTCTAGATCTAACCCCAGACAATGCAAAATTGAAGAATAACACTTGTTCGGTTAGGACTGTGTGGTACTTTAGCCTCATCAAAGTGGCCATAAGCAATGTTCAAATGCATGACAAATGCAACTTGACAAATTTGCAGATACCAAAATGCTTTGCTTGATTCTTGTAGATCTCATGAACATCTATCAAATATCTTTGGGTGATTTTTCAAATTCAAATTTCAGAGGGGGTTAATAACAAGTGGGGGGAGTTGAAACCGAAAGTGTTTCACAAAATTTGGAAGAGTGGTCCCTAAGGTTCTTACAGCAATACTAACATTTTAGGACCCGCATCCCCTACAGGGTAAAGGGTTGGGCTGAAGTTCGAATAAAACTCGTCACACAAAGTGAGTTGTGTGCTTTCCTTGAAAGCCCTATTCATTACGAGTCGAACGAGGTGCTACACGTGATGGTAGCGACTAAGTGGAGCCCAGGGTGATTTTTCTGGTCAGGGTCACTTATTCACTTTGGGTTGACCTTTGCCAGGTAACAGCTCGAAGCGGAAATTATCAAAAAAAAAAAAAACAAGATTAGCATTTCTGAACTCAGCAGGCCCGAAAACCCCCAGGTGAGATGGTCGGGCAACAAAATGCCCCTTTCCTGGTTGAGTTGGTGTGGAATGACCCAGGTCTATTTTTGACAGCATTTTCCTCGTTAGGGATGTAATGGAAGCCTCAAGGCTGTTTTGTTTTTGATGCAGGAGTGATTTCGCTGGACCAGGAGAAAGCTTTTGATCGGGTTGATCATGACTATCTACTAAAAACCTTAGAAGCTTTTGGATTTGAGTCTGTTTTTACACCCCAAATTGCACACTTCTACAGCAACATCTTTAGTGTCCTGAAGGTAAACGGGGTATTGAGCTGTCCTTTTCCGGTGCGCAGGGGGGTGCGTCAGGGATGTCCCCTGTCGGGCATGGTTTACTCTCTGGCAATTGAACCCATGGTCAAAGACTGCGGTTGTTACTGACCGGAGTGGCTGTTCCCCCATTGCTCCATGGAATCAGTGAGGGTGACGGCGTACGCAGATGACATCACTGTCTTCATTATAGGACAGCAGGACGTGCAGAATCTGCACTGATGTCAAAAGGCCTTTGAGAGAGCATCCTTGGCCAGGATCAATTGGGCCAAGAGCAGCGCCACTCTGTTGGGCCGCTGACAGGAACAGGAGCCCCCTCTAATGCCTGGGGGACTGCAGTGGTGGCATGGGGCAGTAAAGTGTCTAGGCGTGTTCATGAGGACAGATAGAACAACATCCTTGGTTACTCACACAGCCCTCCTACAGAGGTAGAGCTTTGGTAATTAATAATCTGGTAGCCTTCATGCTGTGGCACCGTATGGCCTGTGTGGAGCCGCCTGCAGTGCTGCTCAGGGAGTTACAGAGTGATTTGGTGCGGTTCTTTTGTGATGGGCTGCACTGGTTTCAGTAGGGTGCACTGTACCTGCCCGGGAGGAGGGCCTGATTGATGTAGCCAGCAGGGTGGCAGTTTTCTGGCTGCAGGCCCTATAGAAGTTACTGAACTCCAGAGATCCCGTGAGTTGGAGGCCCTGGGCCTTTGCTTTCTTGAGACAAGTGGGGGGCTGGGATATGACAGACACATTGTACAGGTACTTGGAGGTACCCCTGGTTAATAATCCAGCCTTGAGGCTGGAGGTGCTGGACTCACCTGGCTTTATCGCCGTGCTGGTTAGAGCAGGAGTGACCAAATTGAGAGCCCTGCAGGGCCCGGGGATGGTTGGCTGGAGCAGCCCTGAGAACGTGGCGGCTCAGCTGGGGCTGCGCTCGGTGAGAGTGATGGGGGTGTTCCTGGATCAGCTCTGCAGCTGGTGGTGGGGGAGGATGTGCGGCCGGCAGATCTGGAGTGGGAGTGTAGTACAGGCAGAACTGGAGAGGTGCATGTCAGCTTGCAAATTGTATCCTGGGACAGGCCAAATTGTCAATTTTCTCTCTCTCTCTCTGGCTCTGTCTCTGTCTCTCTCTGTGTATTCCCTGCTCAATTATTTCAATTGACACGCAGCATGCCCTTTTATGGATGCTGACTCCTCCCACTCATCACCCATTGGCCCATCGATATCCACTCGCATTCACACACACACATATGCAAAACGGACATGCAGGCAGGCTGCTAGGGAGAGTGATAAGCCGGTGAAACAGACTCACACAGCCACTCACATCAGTGGACAACACAGGAAACATTGTGTGTACAGTATACAGTTCGTTGTGTTTGCCCCGCTGCTACTATACATGAAGATCATATGGGGAATCCCCCATGACAGCCCCCTTGCCACAATGTTACAATGAAGTTCTGCTCTTGCCCCGCACTTGATACAGCCCTGGACCGCTGCCCGCCAATTGCCAACCCCTGTTATAGGGGATAGACTGTTTTGATTTGAGAGAAATTGTCTGTTTTTTGCTTTCTGTTCATTATTTTTTTAAAATATTTAAAAGACTAAAAGTTGTGTTAAGTAAAAAAAAAAAAAGTTACACATTCAGTTAACACCTGGCCACATTCCACACTTTTCAATAAAACAATCACACCACACCAATTTATCAAATACCATAGGCAGCCCCAAAACACACATTTCTTATTGTTCAGCCTCTGCCCTGCCCACATCTTCCCCTTGTGCGCAGCACACACGGCCATATCAAGGCCATCCCACGAGCGAACGTGAGATCAGGTGAACAACTGTGCCTGGTGGTGCAGCAAGCTGGGAACCAACAGTCTGGTGTCTGGGAGCCCAGGTCAGGAATCCAACTCCCAGGCGCCAGACTGTGGCACAGGGGTGGTTGTCGGAGCTGAAGTGCAGATTGTCTCTTGATCTCCTCCCCCTTCTCTGGAGACAGGTGCTTCTCCTTCTGGCTCTGGAGACAGAGGGGCTTCTCCTTTCGGTTCTGGAGATGGCAGGGCTTCTCCCTCTGGCTCTGCACACAGCAGCAGCTCCCGTCTCTCTGGCTCCGCACACAGCAGCAGCTCCCGTCTCTCTGGCTCCGCACACAGCAGCAGCTCCCGTCTCTCTGGCTCCGCACACAGCAGCAGCTCCCGTCCCTCTGGCTCCGCACACAGCAGCAGCTCCCGTCTCTCTGGCTCTGCACACAGCAGCAGCTCCCTCTGGGCAATCTTGTCATCCATGTCCAAACTCTTCACAGAGTCCACCAGTATGTTGGGGCATCAGGGCAATCTCTCCAGTGGTGTTACCCACAATACTTACACCAGGGTGTTCTGTGGACAGGTGCTTCAGGCTGCTGGTGCTTCTTTTTCTGGCTGCAGGCAACTCTGATCCCGGCGCAGGCAACTCTGTCTCTGGCTTTGCGGTGCTGGTAGAGCCGGTTCTCCCAGTCCCCCCAATCTTTTGTCAGCCCACAAAGGCACAGCTGCCTTAGTTCAGCTTGCTCATGGCAGGGCATGCTAAAAAAGTTTAACAGTATCCCCAGCAGGATTTGAGTTACGCTCCATTTTCTTGTATTTTTTTTCTTCTCTTTAGTTCCTGGCTGGGTCAATAGGGGGTGCTATCCCACCTCTGCCCTGCTCACATCCTCCCCCTACTCTGCCACAGGGTGCATAAAACTATGGGTAGTAATGGTTAAAACGTAGAAGAAACTAAGTCCAGTGGACATATGTTATGTTTCGTGCCACCTTCAGTGTAGCGATGGTTAAAATGGTGGGTTACCAACCTACTTTGTGTATTGATACATCCCTAGGTCTATTGAAGGTGTCTTTCCAAAGTGAACGCTGCGCAAAGTAAAGACCTGGAGGCAGTGAAAGCATTCAGAGTGCTCTAGAAGGGTGAACCCAGAAACCAGTTAAAGCTGGACAAGTAAAGATGTTACCAAGCTTATTCTTGGCTGTGTTTGGTCCCAAACAGCTCCTGAGTTTTTGAGTGTGTTCTTGTTTGTTTCAGAGATGAATTGAGGTATTGTGCGTATTCTGTACTGTAACCAAGCAAAATAGCTAATTGGAATATCCTAGAGCTCGAGAATATTAGAACTTGACGTTTTGGTTAATTTTAAAGTAAAGCTTTTCAAATATAATAACTTGGGTATACTCAGTAATTTCCATTTAACACATTCACTGAAGCAAGTGCAGAAGGATGTAGTAGTTTTAATTATATAAACCTGCAACAAACTGTTGAGAGCAATAAATGAACTGCTTCTTCCTGCAAGGGGCTCAGTAACACAAGACAGTAATTGCTGCTATGCTACATTTGGCAACTTTTCATTGCAATGTTACCTAGCTTCAAGCTTTAGTGATTCTCATCTACTGTATTGTAGTGATGGAAACTACTATCGGAGATAGAGGATTCTGTGGCCTTTATGTACAATCACAATCCTGTGAACACACATAGTGCTTGAGTCATACATACAGCAACGAGTCCTGTGAACACACCAGTGTTAATTTAGTCTAGTCTTATTCTGTCAGTCTAATTAAGTCATTCTCTTAGCCCAGTTGACTGGAATGGTCAGATATTTGAATCCAGATTTAGTCAATTGATGTTGTCAGTCTTAGACTAGTCTTGTATCATTTTTTGTTGGTGTATCCTGATCAGAACTTTGAAATGCAGCAGAAGACAGGATAAGAACAATATACTGTATACTTGCATATATATATATATATATATATATATATATATATACACAGTACTGTGCAAAAGTTTTAGGCAGGTGTGAAAAAATGCTGTAAAGTAAGAATGCTTTCAAAAATAGACATGTTAATAGTTTATATTTATCAATTAACAAAATGCAAAGTGAGTGAACAGAAGAAAAATCTACATCAAATCAATATTTGGTGTGACCACCCTTTGCCTTCAAAACAGCATCAATTCTTCTAGGTACACTTGCACACAGTTTTTGAAGGAACTCGGCAGGTAGGTTGGCCCAAACATCTTGGAGAACTAACCACAGTTCTTCTGTGGATTTAGGCAGCCTCAGTTGCTTCTCTCTCTTCATGTAATCCCAGACAGACTCAATGATGTTGAGATCAGGGCTCTGTGGGGGCCATACCATCACTTCCAGGACTCCTTGTTCTTCTTTACGCTGAAGATAGTTCTTAATGACTTTCGCTGTATGTTTGGGGTCGTTGTCATGCTGCAGAATAAATTTGGGGCCAATCAGATGCCTCCCTGATGGTATTGCATGATGGAGAACTATCTGCCTGTACTTCTCAGCATTGAGGAGACCATTAATTCTGACCAAATCCCCAACTCCATTTGCAGAAATGCAGCCCCAAACTTGCAAGGAACCTCCACCATGCTTCACTGTTGCCTGAAGACACTCATTCGTGTACCGCTCTCCAGCCCTTCGGCGAACAAACTGCCTTCTGCTACAGCCAAATATTTCAAATTTTGACTCATCAGTCCAGAGCACCTGCTGCCATTTTTCTGCACCCCAGTTCCTGTGTTTTTCGTGCATAGTTGAGTTGCTTGGCCTTGTTTCCACGCCGGAGGTATGGCTTTTTGGCCGCAAGTCTTCCATGAAGGCCACTTCTGACCAGACTTCTCCGGACAGTAGATGGGTGTACCAGGGTCCCACTGTTTTCTGCCAATTCTGAGCTGATGGCACTGCTGGACATCTTCCGATTGCGAAGGAAGTAAGCATGATGTGTCTTTCATCTGCTGCAGTAAGTTTCCTTGGCCGACCACTCGTCTCACGGTCCTCAACGTTGCCCGTTTCTTTGTGCTTCTTCAAAAGAGCTTGGACAGCACATCTGGAAACCCCTGTCTGCCTTGAAATTTCTGCCTGGGAGAGACCTTGCTGATGCAGTATAACTACCTTGTGTCTTGTTGCTGTGCTCAGTCTTGCCATGGTGTATGACTTTTGACAGTAAACTGTCTTCAGCAACCTCACCTTGTTAGCTGAGTTTGGCTGTTCCTCACCCAGTTTTATTCCTCCTACACAGCTGTTTCTGTTTCAGTTAATGATTGTGTTTCAACCTACATATTGAATTGATGATCATTAGCACCTGTTTGGTATAATTGTTTAATCATACACCTGACTATATGCCTACAAAATCCCTGACTTTGTGCAAGTGTACCTAGAAGAATTGATGCTGTTTTGAAGGCAAAGGGTGGTCACACCAAATATGGATTTGATTTAGATTTTTCTTCTGTTCACTCACTTTGCATTTAGTTAATTGATAAATATAATCTATTAACATGTCTATTTTTGAAAGCATTCTTACTTTACAGCATTTTTTCACACCTGCCTAAAACTTTTGCACAGTACTGTATATATATATAATTTTTTTTTTTTGGAGGACTAATATATATAAGCATAAACAACCACCTTTAGCTTTATGTTTATAAAAAATGTAATGAACATACAAACATGTTTATACAATGTGTGTTAAAGATACTGATTGTTATTTTAAGTTATTTAACTTTTGAATGAACAGTTTATTTAACTGCATAATATCAAAAATCTAAATTATACCCTCTTATTCAGTAACACTGAGTCAGTTTTGGTACCTATAGGTGAGTGTTTCATTCTAAAAGCAGTACAACAATTTCATGCTTTATCAAGGTTAGAACCAGTAGTCCAATAATTTTGTATTTCCTCCATACAGAATCTTTCCAGATCCTTGATATCCTTGCGCTTATGGACTGCCCTCTTCAATTGAAACCACAGGCTTTCAATGGGGTTCAAGTCCGGAGACTGAGATGGCCATTGCAAAATGTTGATTTTGTGGTCAATTAACCATTTCTTTGTGGATTTTGATGTGTGCTTGGGGTCATTGTCTTGCTGGAAGATCCACTTGCGGCTAAGTTTCAGCCTCCTGGCAGAGGCAACCAGGTTTTTGGCTAAAATGTCCTGGTACTGGGTAGAGTTCATGATGCCGTTGACCTTAACAAGGGCCCCAGGACCAGTCGAAGCAAAGCAGCCCCATAAATTCAAAGATCCACCACCATATTTTACAGTAGGTATCAGGTTCTTTTCTGCACACGCATCCTTCTTTCGACGCCAAACCCACCTCTGGTGTGCGTGGCCAAAGAGCTGTATTTTCGTCTCATCTGATCATAGCACCCGGTTCCAATCAAAGTGCCAATGCCATTTAGCAAACTCCAGGCACTTACGTTTGTTGGTTGCTCTCAATAAAGGCTTTTTTCTGGCAACCCTTCCAAATAGCCTATTGGCATGGAGGTGGCGTCTAATTGTAGATTTGGAGACTTGGTGACCCCAAGATGCAACCAAGTTCTGTAATTCTCCAACTGTGGCCCTTGGATTTCCCTTTGCCTCCCGAACCATCTGCCTCACTGTGCGTGGGGGTAAGATACACTTGTGTCCTCTACCAGGCAAGTTTACCACTGTTCCAGTGGTTTTGAACTTCTTAATTATTGCCTTAATAGTGGTAAGTGGTATATTTAGTTTTTTAGCTATTGTTTTGTACCCATTGCCTGATTTATGAAGGTCAATAACCATTTGTCTCTTTTCATTTGTGAGTTCTTTGCCTTTCCCCATGGTGATGGATGACAAATGGATTTCATATGCGTGTTACCTCATTTTTATACCCCAGTGAAACAGGAAGCCATGGAAGGCCACAACACAGTTCCTTAAGACTGAGATGAACTTAAAGAAGTAGAATGTTAATGCAGATTTAATTTTGTTTGATTTTATTTATAAGAATCTTTAGGGGTGCCAATAATTCTGACACCTATCTTTTTGAGAAAATGTTTTATTACTTGTTAATAAAAAAAACTTTTTCTCTGAGCAATTGTATTAGAATAAAAGAATATGGTTTTCCCATATATTTGAGCATAAAATATAGCTCATTACCTGTGTTTATTTTATACAGCCTTTTTTGCTCATCTTTATCAAGGGTGCCAATAATTTTGGAGGTGACTGTATATGTATGTGTGTATAATGTATATGTATGTGTGTATTATATATATATATATATACATACATACACATACACACACACACAGATCTATCAGGATGGTAGTCCTGGTGTAGTTATGGTTGGTATGTTCTTTCCATTATAAGCCCCTATTTTGTGCAGCTCCAAAAGTGGGGTTAAGTTCAATCAATCTGCCGTTTTGGATTTCAGGTCTGAGTGGTAGGCTGAATTTTTTCTACACGTTTTGTGTTATTCTGTCGGGTAGTTTTTGAGCTACAGCACTTTTTAAAAACAGGTGGTTTTTCGTGTAAGTTTGATGCTGGGAGAGCGTTGTTTATTATTCACCTCTAGGTAAAAAACTACTGGACAGTTACTACTCCCATTTGCAAGTTACTGCATTTAAATAGTCTTTAATGCCTTTTGTGGGTGGGGAGCTTTAAAATGTGTATTTTAATATAAAAAAAGTAATTTAAAACAAATGCTACGCATGCACAGTTGTACGATTTGGTAACCATTTTTTGTGTAGTTCTGACTGGACCTGTAACAATACAATCACTTAGGAACGCTCTCCAGTTTGAACTACAGCTCCCAGAATGCACCAAAACACAACTAATTTTTCTTTTCACAAGCGTAACAAAGCATCATATTGTACTGTACAGAGTAAGTAAATAAATAATAAAAAACCATGTCAGTCAGTGATAGAAGATGAACGTGTATTTAAAACCTACATGTACACTTAGGCTGAGAGACTGTGCGCCAGAGCAGCTATAAATAATGGTGAAACATTTCAAATACTATGCCTAAAACGATTATTTACATTACATTAGGCTTACAAAAATCAAACACTCACCCATATAACCACAAAAGCCAGAAGAACTTCCAAATAAATCATTTTTGTTTATTTCTAACGTAAAAAAATAAATAGCTATGCACTTTGATGCTCCAGTGTAAATAACATGGAATGTATAGAATTAAAAAATATCTCAATTAGCCGTCATAAAACAAAAACACAGAAATGCCAAATATACAACACCATTTGAAACACTGTACTGTACAGTCATGCTCGTTTAGCGCAAATACTGCAGTCAGGACCCAGCGTATTTTTATCTGTACTTATTATCAATTTCCTCATTTAAAAAAAAACAAAAAACTTAGGACTTAGGCTAGACATTTTCAGAGATGCAGAATCACAGTCAAATTGTTCTTGCAGTTTAACAGTAGATTTATAGAATGACTTAAATTTAGTAAATAATATAGCAAACTGGGCTACTCTATGGTTTCATTCACAAGTTAAAAATAAAACAAATGGATGCAGACTTTATTTAAGAGATCACCAGCAACAGATCACCTGACAGCATTTTGAATAAACTTTATGAACACAACAAACAGCATGATTACCAAAAATAAAAAAAAAAAAAAAAAAGAGCGTAACATACTGAAATTTAGCTGGCTGCACAAATATGCACTCAAACCCTATTAAAAAAAATAAAAAAGTTACCGATAAAAAACTTAAATGAAAAGAATATTTAAATTAAATCCGGTGCTGCCTGAAGTTGCTATTTACACCACAACTGGAAGTAGACTACAGGGTCCACTTGGATTAAACTGAAAGAACCTGAACAGACCACGGATGCTTTCTGAGGAAACCGCGTTACTCATGGAATACTGAGGTAAACGCTTAGCAACACAAACTAGTTCTTCATAAAATTGGAATAAAACTATTTATTTTTTATTTTTTAACAGATCCATATTCTAATAGCGCTCATTCGGGTTCAAATGCTTAAATAAGTTTAACATTTGCACTATAGGCTACATTTATGTCTCATGTTCATCTCACTGTATCGCGGTATGCTGTATGGAGTATTATATATATTTCACTAATAGATGATAACTAGCATGTTTTTGCATACAAAAACAATGTGTTGCATACAAAAACTACGCTGGTCTCATTACTGGATTGCTGTAGTGTATAATAAAGTCATGTGCATAGGGACAGATTTTTTCATAAAGACTGTAATAAGCCAGTTGACACATTTCAGTAGCTGATCTCACATTTTTATGTCCCTGACCCTGGGTGAAAAACAAAAAAATGTGTTGGGATGCAGTGTTTTACTTAGATCTCTTAGAACAGTCCTGTTTCACCTGCATTATACCAGGCTGGTTGCCTTTGTTTGTGTGGTCTCCACTTCATGGGTTGCTGTACAACATATTTCCGTCCACGTGTGTAGGAGTTTAGAAATTGATACTGTAGTAGATTCAAGTTAAAAAAACTATGGCAATTCAGTAACAAAAACTTTGTTAAAATAACGTTACGGTTGCAGTTCAAAATCACTAAAGTCAGGAAATGGGACGTTAAGGTTGCAGATATGATGTCATACATGACTTCAGTAATGACATCAGCAATGACTAATCACATGACAAATGCTCCACCAAGACTGCCCAGAACGACATTACCAAAATAATAACCTTTGGAGAGTTTCTGTGATGTCATCATAAACTTGGAGACCTTTAGGTCACAGAACCTGTAACTCAATGAAGTACGTCTTTTATTTTTTATAATACCTGGATATTAGTATATGTTAAAGACAATATAAAGGTGTCTTTGCTTAGGTCACAGGTCAAATCTAATCGTCTAGGGGAATATGACTTTTTTTTGTTTTTGTAATTTAAATTTAACATGAATTGTTCACATAACAAATGCTCCACCAATACTGCCCAGATGGACGTTACACTGGAAAAAAAAGTAACTGTTCTGGACTGTAGCTATCATGCTTCTTGGCGTACGTGCCAACGTAGACACAATCATAGACAGAACAAGAACACTGTCATTGTGCTCACTGTCACTCGGGTCACTCTTTGCACTATTGTCTATAGATATAGGTGTTGCATAATTACTAATGTTACTTCCAATGCAAAAGTTGGCACACTTGCCACTATGCAATATAGCATTGCCACATATCTATCCAAGACCATTGGTTTACCAAATGCATTTGAATATGTGTCTCACTCAGTAAAAGGATAGTTTTTTTTTCCTAGAACAGTGCCATGGGGAACGAGGACCAAACTGTGCTTCTTTGTCTTGTTATTGTCATATGAGTTCCTAAGAACAGCCGACGGCACAATATTCTGCATACCAATAAACACACCCAGGTAATGTCCTTCTGGGCAGTCTTGGTGGAGCATTTGTCATGTGATTAGTTATTGCTGATGTCACTACTGATGTGATGCATAGGCATAATAGGGGTGAGTTAAGGTTGCGTGCCTTAACGTCCCATTTCCTGACTTTCTTGTGATTTTGAACTGCAACCTTAACGAGCCTTACAGCACAATTAACTGTAATTTTTATTGATTTTAACAGAATTTTTAGGTTTTCTTTTTTTCCACGTATCCTGCCACATAAGCACTCTAAAATGAACGTTCTATAAATATCCATAACAACGGTCTTCTCTATAAAATGTGTACAAAACAGCGTTTTTAAAACTGTATACTATTTATTTGAAAACAGAGAACAAAAGATTGTGAAAAATATTATTATTATTATTATTATTTTTAGTGTGGTTATTAATTTATTTCGTGAAAATAAACTGAGGACAAAGATCGGGGGGAAAAAAAAAATTGAGCAATTGTAATAATAATAATAATGGTCTTTTCCTTGGTAATTGATTTGAATATTTCCAGATGTCGAGCAGTTATTAAAAATGCTTCCAGGAAACTTGCCTAGCAGAAGCAGTGTGAAGAGCTTGATGAAGAATCTGGTTCAGTTTGTCCCATAGTACTTCTCTCTGTACTTCTTTTACAGTGACTGTAGACATCTGAGAGGTGCTCGTATTTTCCGGTATGTTTTGATTTAGCCATTCCTTAAATGACATCTTATTAAAAAGGTTGGAATTTACTTTAAAACGACATTTTGTTGATAGCTGATGGAGTGATTTTGTTTGATTTGTTTTTGTGATGCAGTTACAAAGATTCTAAGTGCATATTTAGAAAGTGTGGAATCTTTCCATTGAAATATAGCTATATCTTTGTCTAAATCTCTCTCTATCTATCTATCTCCTTTTTAAAATTATAATAAGCCAGATTTGTGCCATAGCCTTATATTTTCGCATATTGTCATTGATTTGCCCCATTGCTGCTGTACTTTATGCACCCAGAGCAGGACAAACATCAGAAAAAAAAGTATCCAGAAGGTGATTGGGTACTCTTGTAATTATGCTGCATGTCTGTAAAATGATCAGCCACCATGTGATCAGCCACCGTGTAGGTACTACTGTAAAATGATCCGCCACCGTGTAGGTACTACTGTAAAATGATCCGCCACCGTGTAGGTACTACTGTAAAATGATCAGCCACCATGTAGGTACTACTGTAAAATGATCAGCCACCGTGTAGGTACTACTGTAAAATGACCAGCCACTGTGTAAGTACTACTGTAAAATGATCAGCCATCGTGTAGGTACTACTGTAAAATGATCAGCCACCATGTAAAAAACATGTAATTTACATTTATTTCGAACCTGTAGTATTTTATGTATCCTGATTGGTCCAGATGAATACGTCTTCAGTGGTTTGGGCTTTTTCAGATTCAATCGACTGATTCTGACAAAGTACCATTCTGTGTAAACTTATTTATCAGCCGAGGCATCGTCATCCTAATGAATACAGTAAATGTGGTAAAAAAAAGAACTGTCTGACAAGCCTGCTAAAAATTCAGTCATCGAAAACCAAAAACAAATCTATCTGTCAATCATTTTCTAATGTTGCGCCCTATCAACCAGACAGGACACGATGGAAACAAATGACCGATGCAGTAACCTCATTGCAAAAGATATGGTTCCTATCAACACTAGTTGATGAAAATGATTGTCAGGAAATACCAACTCCCAAGTCAGAAAAAAGTGAATAGCCAAAGAGTTAACCTGCATAAAATTATTTTAAAGTACCTTTGACCTGTGGTCAAGCCAAACCACTGAGCCATACATTAGCCTAACTGTACACTACTTTGATCCTGATTGGAACTTATGCAGCCTACACACATCGTGGTTTCCCGACGACCACACTGGGGAGTAATCGCACAGGGTCTGCAAGATGCTGTCTCTGCCTGAGCCTGAGCAAAGAGCAGCAAAGCAGCATCACTATATATTGTGGATCCCAATGTCCATATTAAAATTATGAAGGGATGTTAATGTAAACCGTCTACCTGCAGCAAAGTGTGCTATGAGCTCCCGAAAATGCAGCTGGCTTAGTGCTGAGACTGCCAATGCTTTTTCACTGTACAAAACAACATTGGTTTGGGAAAATCATAACCGCTGCATCCTTACCTGAAAGAAATTCCTTCCTGAGCATAATTCCTTGATCAGCAAGCAATGACGAGCTGCTGAGAATGGAGGAAATGTCTTGTACAAGGAAGAGGGTCAGTTATTACCCTTTAATCCGTGTGAGCTGCTACTCTTTACAGGCTGTGGGAGGGTGTGTGAACACACAGGAGTCAAAGTTTATTTGATACCGCCTCACCGGCGTCCAATTTTTATTTTCGGCTCAAAGGGGCACTCTTGTACCATGGCTGGCCACTGCCAACAATGGTATTGGTATTTGATTTTCAGTGATCCAGTTCTGAGTCACCTGCAAGTGCCAGAAAGCAAACAGAAAGTTCAAAACCAAACCATGAAAGAAAACCGGGAAAATAAAACACTGTAACAAAACTACAAATAAAAGGTCCCGGGGCCTCCGCTGTCCGGTGCAGCTCAAATTTCCATGACGCTCTCCTATTCCCCTCGCTATCACTTGCAGGGTTGCCCAGACTTCCCCAGTTAAACTAATACCGTCCCACTCGGGGTACATGATAAAGAAATACTGCTTGGTGTTTTGGTTTTCAATGGTCCAGGTGTGCTTGTCCCTTTTCTCTCACTCCAGACTACTGTTTGGTTTGTTTTTAATCCAGGTCTATGAATAGAGCTCCCCCTGTTGTTTCTCCTAGAAGGGCAAGACCGGGGGAATAGCAGAGCGTTCGTTTAAGAACATAAGAACATAAGAAAGTTTTTCAGCCCATCTTGCTCGTTTGGTTGTTAGTACTTATTGATCCCAGAATCATCCCCTTGAAGGATCCCAGGGTGTCCTCAACAACATTACCAGCACAATTCTCAAAAAGTGCCTCCTATTTTCTGTTCTGAATGCCCCTTTATCTAATCTCCATTTATGACCCCTGGTCCTTTTTTCTTTTTTCAAGTCAAAGAAGTCCCCCGGGTTGACATTGTCTATACCTTTTAGGAGTTTTATTGGTTGACCATCTCCCCCCAAGACTGCCTCCCAGCCACTCAGAGAGGGAGAGACGTGACGCACCCTCACCCAACCTCTGTGTCATCACCATGATTGACAAGGGGGTCCTCCAGGCTTTCGACCACCCCCTGCAGGAGCACGCATGTGGCCGATAGCCAGCACAGACCTCCCCTGTTACACGGGCATTGCTGTTCCGGGAGCCAGTAAAACACTATCTGTTGCTATTAACATACCTACCTTATTGCTGTTTCTTGAATGTTTCTAATATACTCCTTCTGTTCTGTGGATGTTAAACCAGCAACAAT
This sequence comes from Huso huso, assembly GCA_036884735.1. NCBI lineage: Eukaryota > Metazoa > Chordata > Actinopteri > Acipenseriformes > Acipenseridae > Huso > Huso huso. Next base: position 16,427,847 of record CM072675.1, on the reverse strand, counting down.
AGTCTGTGTACTAATCTGATTTTCCATTCATGCCTAGGTTACATCTTGTTTTGCTGACTCCAGGATTTGAAAATGCATGAGAAATAGGATTCTGTGCACAACCTGACCCTGCCAAGCCATTCACTGCCTGCCACTCTGAGGCATGGTATCTACGAACAGAATTGAAATGAGCTTGTGTTGAAATTCGGTGTTTGCCGTGGCCATACAAGAATTATTGGATTTGCCATTATGGAAAAAAACCCAGTTTGGCATTGTATTTGGTAATGTACCTTTTAAACTTGAATGAGCTACAGCATTATCATGAAAAACCTCAAGAAAGCCAAGAAGAATTGTTACTTTGACCAAAATGAATGCTGTTTATATCGGTGGAATGGGAACTTAAAGTAAGACTGACAATAAAATGTTAACTAACAAACTCTAATTTTCAGTTTGTTGATGTAATGCTTACCATCATGCACGACTTTTCCTTGGAATATTAATTTCAGATTGTCCTATATTGCACTATTATAGCATAGGTACTGACATATTATAAAACAATAACTGTACCAGTATAAATATCAGAAAAATGCTATATAGTATTATATATTTCATGCCAGTTTCCTACATGTGTATTGTTTCAAATGCAGTATAGTAGATGCTCCCCTAATGTGCTGCAGTTTATAATTACGACTTTTAGAATCCAAATGATTCTCGCTCTAGACTCTGCTGCACAACAATACGGCGATAGAGTTGTATAGTATTATATAGTGATTCATTTGGAATTGAAGGCAGTGCTCGCATGCAGATGACACTTCCCTTTGTCCTATGAAACCCTAAGCCTCCACCATGCCTAGAAGAGGCTTGCCCTTGCAGGCCCGGACTCGCTGGCTGCTCCTGGGTGTTTCCTTGCTGCTCAGCCTGGTGCTGCTGACTTACCTCCTGGAGTGTGCGCCTCCTCCAGACAGCAGCCCGGCTCTGCCTGGGCCAGCAGGGGAGCTTGTTGGGAAGGAGTACTACCAGGCCCTGCTGCAGGAGCAGGAGGAGCGCTACCAGAACCGAGCCGCTAGCCTCAAGCGGCAGATCGGCCAGCTCAAGCAGGAGCTCCAGGACATGAGCGAGAAACTCAAGGCTCTGCAGGACAAGAAGGGGCTGGCCGGGGGAGGGGCCAGGGAGCAGGAGCCCAACGACCTTCTTGAGTACCTGCACTCGCAGATCGACAAGGCGGAGGTAGGCACGGGCGCCAGGCTAGCAAGCGAATACGCAGTGGTGCCCTTCGAGAGCTTCACCGCCACCAAGGTGTACCAGCTGGAGACGGGTCTGACCCGGCACCCCGAGGAGAAGCCTGTGAGGAAGGACCGCCGTGACGAACTGAGCGAGGTCATCGAGGCTGGGCTGGAGGTCATCAACAACCCAGAGGAGGAGGAGGAGGGGCAGGACGAGGAGCAGAGACTGACCTACACCGATGTGGACTTCGTGGAAGGTAGGGTCACTGCATTTTCAGAGCTTCAAGCACACAAGTGAATTTATTTAGTCTTAGAACTAAGAAGGGGGGACTTGATTCAAGTCTTTAAAAACTAAAAGGAGTTGACAAAGTTGCCAATACTTTAAGCCCAGCACAGAACCAGGACTAAAGGACAGTTGGAAGTAAAGTGGAGATTTCAGACAGAGGGTAGGAGACATCTCCAAACTGGATTGTAACAGAGTACACTTTACAGAGTAGAACTAAGAGACACAGAGAACACAGCTTCCATCACGGGTAGAGACACAGAGAACACAGCTTCCATCACAGGGAGAGCTGAACCACACACTTGGGAGGTGTCATCACTGTCTGTTAATGGATGCTGGTCTCATTCTTAAAACAGAACTGTCCTCTTATCCTCTTCAGTCACTCCTCATGTGTGAGCCGTCCTTTTTCCTGCTGTCCTAAAATGAGCTCCACCCTTACAGATACAAAAGGGCTGAGGCTGATTCAATAGATCTATATATTGCTGTAGTTTAGATCATTCAAGTAGGTCTTAATAATGGCACGACTTTGTTGTCTCCATGCAAATTTCACATTTCACTATCAATGTAACAAACCATTATTTTAAAAATGAAGTATTCTGTGTAGCCAGTTTTACTGTCGTTCCAATATCCCGACACTAGTCCAGACTGCTGTAACACATGCATACACAGGGGTGGGTGAACCTGGCCAGTAGTCGGTGCATGATGGGATGCAAACTTGGCTAATGAATGAGGAATCTAACCTTGGAATTCCTTGGCCGTGGTGAAAATCAATTGTACTGACTAGCTCTGTCAGCTGGCTCTGATCGTGTACAGATTGTCTACCCTTGAACTGGAAACTGGAACAAGAAATACAGAAACAGTTTAGACCAACTCATTTTTATTTGTGATTCAAACCCATCCCTTCAGATAGTACAGGGTAGTGAATTACCTACTGATCCTCCCAGCCCCCTGCCTTCCTGTTTAAATAGGTACAGTACTGTAGGGCAGCACTGTAGTCTGACTAACAGAACCTGCAAACTACAGTTCACAGTACTGCAGTCTGACTAACAGAACCTGCAAACTACAGTTCACAGCACTGCAGTCTGACTAACAGAAACTGCCAACTGCAGTTCACAGCACTGCAGTCTGACTAACAGAACCTGCAAACTACAGTTCACAGCACTGCAGTCTGACTAACAGAACCTGCAAACTACAGTTCACAGCACTGCAGTCTGACTAACAGAACCTGCAAACTACAGTTCACAGCACTGCAGTCTGACTAACAGAACCTGCCAACTACAGTTCACAGTGACAGCACATGGCCAGCCTGCACGGTCTGTTTGATTAACATTCTGTGTTACAGACCCTTGTCAAACCAGATGCTGTACCAAGAGGATGTTAGATATAGAGAGAATCTGAAGCATGATTAACATCAAACTTCCTGAGTTGTTAGCTAGCCTTGGCTGATCTGATGTCTTATCTATATTATTCATTTTATTTTTATTGCATTTATTTATTGCATTTTATAGTGCTTATAAAAGCAAAGCACATAGCAGAATAAAAGAACAAACCACAATACATGTGTATAGCATGTCACACATACAACTGCCACAATCGGACCATTTAAATAACAGATTTAAATAACAGTATACATAATAATAATAATACAAAAGCAGCAATTTTAAAGTTACATTAAAACCCACTAAGATAAGAGAGCCATTTTATAAAAGTGCGTTTTTAGTCTTGACTTATAAACTGTAATGGCCCCAGCTTCCCTGACAAACGAAGGCAGAGCATTCCATAATTTACCTCTACAAGAAAAAGCCCTATTATGACTGAAACTGACTTGCAAAAGTATGTCATGATATGCCATGCTTGGAAACACCTTGTTGGGTTGGTCAGGTTAATGCTACAACACAGAAATATAGTGGATTGTGTTTATCAGGTCATGATCGTTAGCCCCTTGGCCTCGCTCAGTGGGGCAGTGCCAGGGTTCCTCGCAGAGCGGGGCAGTGCCAGGGTTCCTCGCAGAGCGGGGCAGTGCCAGGGTTCCTCGCAGAGCGGGGCAGTGCCAGGGTTCCTCACAGAGGAGCACTACTTTAAAAATGAAAAACTATAATAAAATAAACATAGTGTGTAAACAGGTATATGTACATACAAAACAGTAAAACGAGAGCCGTGTTTAATTTAAAATGGAAGTGTGGCAAAGTGGTAAGTGAATACAGGTGAGTGCAGTGCAGCGCGGATACAAAACAGACAGAAAATGATTTCCAGGTGCAAGGGTGTTTATTGAGAAATTAACAATGTCCAGAGCCTTTTGGCAAACACCTGTAAATAATAATGTTGGAGTGATACAGCGGCGTGTATCACTCGGTATTTGTAATTCCCCGGGTTTGACCCGTAACCAAAAGTCCAGTTTTACATACCAACACTAAACACAAAACACAAACACAGTTCTTAGTGATAGTGAATACGTGCAAGTGGTGTAATACAGTTCTTCGTGAAATGCAGGGGTGAAAGTGATGTCCGGGTTTATACTGGCTTTCGCTACAGCTCCGGATCGTGCAACTGGTAGTCTATTAAAAAAACAGATGACAGTTAACATAACACTAACAAACACAAGACAAAACTCACGGTTCACGATACAGCACACAGACTCCTTGTAGGTTTTCAACACTAACAATTTACCAAGGAACAGATCACGTCAGCTATGACCCCTATTTATATCCTCGCTCATGACCCCTAGGTTAACGAGCGCATCTGCTCCTCCAATCCTCGGATGCCACACCGTTTACCGTCTGGGTCATTGAGTTTGGATACCGTAGCTGCGCCCCTTTCCTAAAAGACCAACTTCCACCTACCCTACGGAATAAATTGTCGTGCCATTTAGTTAAGGGTACTCTGTTCCCGTTACACAGTGCCCTCACAGGTCGAGAGGGAGATCTAACACCAAGCACCATTCGATCTCTGTCACAGGAAGTAATATATGTTTTCTCTTGCATGTGTGTCACTTGGTGCAGCACAGAATCCAGGTTGAGCTGCTGCAGCCTGCTGCTTTGCAGGTTTCTGATTGAAATGTTTCTGCCGAAGCGCTGTGGCTAGCTTCAAGATGAAATCTCTCCTACTGATATTTTCCCCGGTGCCTTCCTTGTACAAAACGAAGGAATTGATGGCTGCCAGGTCCAGTAGAGATACCAACAGGCTTGTATATAAAAGTAAAACAGAATATTGTCGGTTATATTCAAAATAAAAACATGTATTGTAAAAGATTCTAGGTGGGTGGGATTATAACTTCCTTATTTTCGTGATCCTGCCTTTCAGGTGACGTCAGGGTATTTAATACATGTATTTAGGAAAAGTCATAAATGGACAACCGCATAACTTTCACACATGGCAGAGTAAATTTGAAAACCTCAAACCGTCAAAATGACTGCCATGGCGGTTCTAGTGTTAAGCAGCCCTGTGAGGAGAGCTTGTATGAATTGGCACATGTCTATGGCTGCCATATTGAGGTTATGTGATTTAAGTTTCTGCTGTGTAGATTTCATGGTTGGGATCTCTGTTGACAACAGCACCTGACACAGGGTGACTGAAATCAACAACGGCAGGTTAAGGGTTAAATGAATAAATTCCCAGTGCTTTGGAACAACTTAGCATTGCCAATTGAGATCAATAACTCACTTAGGCTTGGCACTGCAGTCATGATCTCACTCCAGTAAACCGTTGATTCTTCTTGGCCTCTGTTGAGGAAACGATGAAATGTCTGCAGAAACAGAGCTCCATTCTTCAGAGCTGTGTCTGGAATGGGACTACACTGCAGTGACTCTGCCAGTGCGGACTCATTTTAAAAGACCACTTCAGGCAGCCAAACCTTGCCTTAAAGTGCTCCCAGTAAGAAAGGGATAAGAAAAGTTGTCCACAGAGTAATACCTGGGAGGCTGTAAATACTGTTAAACTTCCCAGCTGCTTTCTGTGCTTCTTTATCAAGTTGGTCTAGCTGTTCCAGACTGTCTGGACATGTAGTCTGACAGATTTAACTGTCAATAAGGAGTGTGGCCCCCAAGCCAGGTGGTCATGGATTAAACATTTGAATTGGTCTGGAGAGAGACTGTAATTTTAGATGCAGAAGTAGTATAACTGTGCCACTGTTTTGCTTTCTGTATAAATGATAATGAATTGTGAAACAGACCCCTTCCTGACCCTTTCCCTGGTACATAGCTGACAGCAGCATTGAGGGTGATGTTAATAAGATCCGTGGCTGTTTAGATAGAGAAGAGGAATGTAAAGTTGACTTTTTAGTGTTTATGTGTTGCTGTAAAAACAGATATGTGTAATAGACCTTAAGTAAATGTTGGCCATTTGCTACAGAAAAACTATAATTACTAGTCAGCCAGAACGTGAAATAATGGCTCAGAAACTGTGTTTAAAAATTACATTCCCAGACACTGGGTCATATTCCCAGAGAAGATTCTGTGAGAACATTAAACAAATTCCAGGTCCCTTGTACTAAGAGTTGCCACCTCTGGCACAGCACTGTGATCAGAGCCACGTAACCAGCACTGATCACAGAAGAATGGTTAGTCGTGAGCACTACACCGCTCCAGTGACAACATACAAACACAGTATACTCTTACATTAAATCTGATATTCAATGTGATACCTATCCTGGAGTCATGTTTTACTATATATGACATTTTTAAGTTTCATGTATTACACAAAAATACGGGTTAGTTCATAGGTACAACCCTTGTTACATCAGGAGAAGGGATAGTTGGATGTTTTTATATGTCTGTGTGAATTTGTATAGAAAGGTCTATTTATTTTATAAAACCCCAATTTAATATAAAGCTGTTTGAATTATGCTTTGGATCTCATACCTCCTGTAAAGTGCTGCCTGGCAGTATGGATGGATTGTGTTTTTCAGATCAGGATCGTGAGCCCTTGGGGCTCGCTCTGCGGGGCAGTGCCAGGGTTCCTCGCAGAGCAGAGCGGAGCAGTGCCAGGGTTCCTCGCTCTGCGGGGCAGTGCCGGGGTTCCTCGCTCTGCGGGGCAGTGCCGGGGTTCCTCGCTCTGCGGGGCAGTGCCGGGGTTCCTCGCTCTGCGGGGCAGTGCCGGGGTTCCTCGCTCTGCGGGGCAGTGCCGGGGTTTCTCGCTCTGCGGGGCAGTGCCGGGGTTCCTCTCTTAGATCCAGCAGGCAGGCCGCTAAGGACCACACCACCGTTTCCTTGGCCTGCTCTTCTCATTCTAATCTATCCGGGGATGTCCTACTTCTAGCGGCTGTCACAGTGTGTAAGAGACTGCGGCAGTAAACCCCTCTGTTTCTCTGTGTGGACGCTAGCTGGCCTGCATTGGCTGCAGTTCAAGCTGCAGCTGAAGAGCTTTCTTTGGGAATAGTAGGTTTCCTGTCTCAGTAGCCTTTGTGTGAGACTGACCCTAATAGGAAGAATGAACTCGGGCATGGGAACAGTTTGAGCTGATAATGGCGAAATTCATTATTTCAAACTTTAACATTTTTGCTGTTGGGAAATGAACGGTATACTGTGCCACGGTAAAAAAAAAAAAATGTATTTGTGTAAGCATTTTGAAATGTGTCGCTTTAAACGACCAATATCTTGAGCATGCTGCACAATTTAGTTTGCCTGGAACTGTGTCAAATATTAACAGCTTCTTTCAGCACATCGCTTTCTCCATCATGCTGTCTCAGGAGTGTGGGGGGGTGACATCTATTGCAGCAGCCTGTATCTATTAGGACAATTAGGACTCTTGTATTGTGTACCCCAACCTCTAATCGAAGAGAGAATATACTCCAAACTGTTACTTAACATAGTGAAATAAATGGTCCAATCTGCAGTAACTGTAATCTGCAGTAAATTGTCCAATCTGCAGTAACTGCAATCTGCAGTAAATGGTCCAATCTGCAGTAAATTGTCCAATCTGCAGTAACTGTAATCATAAGAACATAAGAACATAAGAAAGTTTACAAACGAGAGGAGGCCATTCAGCCCATCTTGCTCGTTTGGTTGTTAGTAGCTTATTGATCCCAGAATCTCATCAAGCAGCTTCTTGAAGGATCCCAGGGTGTCAGCTTCAACAACATTACTGGGGAGTTGGTTCCAGACCCTCACAATTCTCTGTGTAAAAAAGTGCCTCCTATTTTCTGTTCTGAATGCCCCTTTATCTAATCTCCATTTATGACCCCTGGTCCTTTTTTTTTTTCAAGTCAAAGAAGTCCCCGGGTTGACATTGTCTATACCTTTTAGGATTTTGAATGTTTGAATCAGATCGCGCGTAGTCTTCTTTGTTCAAGACTGAATAGATTCAATTCTTTTAGCCTGTCTGCATACGACATGCCTTTTAAACCGGGATAATTCTGGTTGCTCTTCTTTGCACTCTTTCTAGAGCAGCAATATCCTTTTTGTAACGAGGTGACCAGAACTGAACACAATATTCTAGGTGAGGTCTTACTAATGCATTGTAGAGTTTTAACATTACTTCCCTTGATTTAAATTCAACACTTCTCACAATATATCCAAGCATCTTGTTAGCCTTTTTATAGCTTCCCCACATTGTCTAGATGAAGACATTTCTGAGTCAACATAAACTCCTAGGTCTTTTTCATAGTTCCCTTCTTCAATTTCACTATCTCCCATATGATATTTATAATGAACATTTTTATTGCCCGCATGCAATACTTTACACTTTTCTCTATTAAATTTCATTTGCCATGTGTCTGCCCAATTTTGAATGCGGTCTAGATCATTTTGAATGACCTTTGCTGCTTCAACAGTGTCTGCCACTCCTCCTATTTTTGTGTCGTCTGCAAATTTAACGAGTTTGCTTACTATACCAGAATCTAAATCATTAATGTAGATTAGGAAGAGCAGAGGACCTAATACTGATCCCTGTGGTACACCACTGGTTACCTCACTCCATTTCGAGGTTTCTCCTCTAATCAGTACTTTCTGTTTTCTACCTGTTAACCACTCCCTAATCCATGTGCATGCAATTCCTTGAATCCCTACTGCGTTCAGTTTGAGAATTAATCTTTTATGCGGGACTTTGTCAAAAGCTTTCTGGAAATCTAAATAGACCATGTCGTATGCTTTGCAGTTGTCCATTTTCAATGTTGCATCCTCGAAAAAGTCAAGTAGGTTAGTTAGACATGATCTCCCTTTCCTAAAACCATGCTGGCTGTCACCCAGGATATTGTTACCATATAGGTAATTTTCCATTTTGGATCTTATTATAGTTTCCATAAGTTTACATATAATAGAAGTCAGGCTTATTGGTCTGTAGTTACCTGGTTCAGTTTTGTCTCCCTTTTTGTGGATCGGTATTACGTTTGCTATTTTCCAGTCCATCGGTACAACCCCTGTGTCAAGAGACTGTTGCATGATCTTGGTTAGCGGCTTGTAAAGAACTTCTTTCATTTCTTTGAGTACTATTGGGAGGATCTCATCCGGCCCAGGGGATTTGTTTATTTTAAGAGCTCCTAGTCCCTTTAACACTTCTGCCTCTGTTATGCTAAAGTTATTTAAAACTGGATAGGAACAGGTCGACATGTGGGGCATGTTGTCCGTGTCCTCCTTTGTAAAAATCTGTGAAAAGTAATCATTTAATATATTTGCTATTTTTTTTTCTTCATCTATGATTTTGCCATTTTGTCTCTTAGACATTTAACCTCCTCTTTGAATGTTCTCTTGCTGTTATAATATTGGAAAAACATTTTGGAATTGGTTTTAGCCCCCTTAGCAATATTGATTTCTATCTCTCTCTTGGCCTTTCTAACTTCCTTTACTTGACTTGTGTTTGCAGTTCCAAGTACTCTTTCTGTGTGCTTTGTTTTTGGTCCCTTTTAAACGCTCTGTAAAGTGCCTTTTTTCGCTGAATTTTTTTTTTAATTGATCTATTAAACCATTTTGGCCATTTTGTTTTAGATTTAGATTTGTCTACTTTTGGGATGTAATTGTTTTGTGCCTCTAGTACTACATTTTTAAAAGACAGCCACCCTTTTTCTGTGGATGTTTTTTCTATTTTACTCAATCTACTTCTGTTAGTCTCTGTTTCATACCTTCATAGTTTGCTTTTCTAAAATTGTAAACCTTAGCTTTAGTCATTACTTTTGGGGTTTTAAAAATATTTCAAATGAGACCATGTTGTGGTCTGAGTTTGCCAATGGCTCTCTGACCTCTGTTTTAGTTATTCTGTCTTCATTATTTGAAAAGACTAAATCAAGGCATGCCTCCCCTCTAGTCGGTGCCTTGACAAATTGCGTTAGGAAGCAGTCATTTGTCATTTCCACCATTTCAATTTCGTCCGTCGTGCCCCCCATCGGGTTTTCCCATTTTATACAGGGGAAGTTGAAATCCCCCATTAGTATGGCTTCTCCTTTTCTACACGCATTTCGAATGTCATTGTACAACAGATTATTTTGCTCAGCGTCTGAATTTGGCGGTCTATAGCATGCTCCTATTATTATGCCCTTTGAATTTGTGTCCATTATTCTGACCCATATTGATTCTGCATTGTTTTCTTTGTCCTGATTTAACACCTGGGCTTCAAGGCTATTTCTTATGTATAGCGCTACCCCTCCGCCTCTTCTGTCCTGCCTGTCTTTCCTATACAGTGTGTACCCACTGATATTATATTCGTCTCCATCACTCTCAGACAACCAAGTTTCTGTAACACCTATCACATCGTAGTTACTTGTTAGTGCAGTAGCTTCAAGTTCTAACATTTTGTTTCTGAGACTTCTAGCATTAAGATAAATACATTTAATAGTGGTCTTACCTGAGTTGTTGCCCTTGTTTTGATGTAGTCTCCCTTCTGTTTTTTTGTTTTCTCCCCCCTTCCTTTCTAGTTTAAATGCTTCTGTACCGCCTGAAGGATCCTTTCTCCGAGTAGATTGGTTCCCTTTCTGTTTAAGTGCAGTCCGTCCCACCTGTATAGATAGTCCTTGTTGTAGAAAGTGCTCCAATGTTCAAGAAAGGTGAAGCCTTCCTGTGTGCACCATGATTTCAGCCATGCATTTTGATTTTGTATTTCCAGCTGTCCATATGGTCCTTTGCAAGGCGCCGCAGTATCCCAGAAAATACCACAGTTTTGGTCTTGTCTTTTAATTTCCTTCCTAGCTCTCTGAATTTGTTCTGCAGGGATCTTGGCCTGTCTCTTCCAATGTTGTTTGTACCAATGTGGACGACTACTACGGGTCATCTCCAGTTCGTTCTAGGAGCCTGTCCACGTTCTCCGTGATGTGCTTGACAGAGGCTCCTGGAAGGCAGCACACTGTTGTAGTAAGGGGGTCCAAACTGCGAACTGAACTTGCTGTGTTTCTCAGTATGGAGTCCCCAACAATCATGACCTCCTTCTTTTTTGCTGGCTGGTCAGCACTGTTTATAGGGTCCTGGGTGTTGTTTCTTTCATTCTCTTGATGTTGGTTTTGGTCATCTAAATGTTGAAGTGGCTCAAATGTGTTGGATGTCTGGATTTCTGGTGGTTATGTTTGACGAAGTTTCTTTTTTTTTCCCTGCTTCTGCCTATTTGAACCCAGCTGTTTCGACTCTCTTCCATCTCCCTGGTGGCTTTCAGTCTGCTAGGGGTGCAGACTTCCATGAATTGTGGGTGTGTCAGCTCCTCAAGCTCCTGTTGCTGTCTCATTTCCTCCATCTCCTTTTCTAGCAGGCTTAATCGCTGAAGCAAGTCCTGGATGGTGCGGCACTTTACACAGACTTGGTTGAGCTCTGTTGGGTTTTCTCGGATTTCCCACATCATGCAGTTGTCACAGATTACTGGCTTGAAGACCATTTTTTTTGTTTAGTGTAGCTTCTGCAGCTGTCAACCTGCTTTCAAACTGCTTCTAACTGCGCTGTACTTGTCCACGACTGTACTTCACCCACGATGTCGCTTCCACACGCTGTCGCTAGGAAGACTGCCTGCCTTTTGTTTGTTGTGTTTGTGCTGCGTGCTCCGCTCCTCCCCCGTGTCCCAGAACGCCGCGGGATTTGAATCAGCTGCTCCGAGTTTCAGCTTATCAGAAAATACACGCAGCTGCAAGGCTTTAAGCTGCAATGTTTTCTGATTAAAGCAACTCAGATTTAAAGATGTAATTCCTCCTTTCTGCTTCTAACTGCGCTGTACTTGTCCACGACTGTACTTCTCCCACGATGTCGCTTCCACACGCTGTCGCTAGGAAGACTGCCTGCCTTTTGTTTGTTGTGTTTGTGCTGCGTGCTCCGCTCCTCCCCGTGTCCCAGAACGCCGCGGGATTTGAATCAGCTGCTCCGAGTTTCAGCTTATCAGAAAAATACACGCAGCTGCAAGGCTTTAAGCTGCAATGTTTTCTGATTAAAGCAACTCCAGATTTAAAGATGTAATTCCTCCTGCTTTCTGCTTCTTGTAACTTCTCCCACGCGCTGTACGCTTAGGAAGTGCCTGCCTTTTGTTTGTTATGTTTGTACTTCTCCCCCGATGTCGCGGGATTTGAATCAACTGCTGTTTCGCTTAGGAAGACTGCCTGCCTGATTTGATTTTGTAATTCCTCCTTTGTGCTTTTGTGCTGTCCACGACTGTACTTCTCCCCCGCTCCTCCCCCGCTGTCCCAGGAAGACTGCCTGCCTTTTGTTTGTTATTTGAATCCCAGCGCGGGATTTGCTGCTCGAGTTTCAGCTTATCAGAAAAATACACGCAGCTGCAAGGCTTTAAGCTGCAATGTTTTCTGATTAAAGCAACTCCAGATTTAAAGATGTAATTCCTCCTTTCTGCTTCTAACTGCGCTGTACTTGTCCACGACTGTACTTCTCCCACGATGTCGCTTCCACACGCTGTCGCTAGGAAGACTGCCTGCCTTTTGTTTGTTATGTTTGTGCTGCGTGCTCGCTCCTCCCCGTGTCCCAGAACGCCGCGGGATTTGAATCAGCTGCTCGAGTTTCAGCTTATCAGAAAAATACACGCAGCTGCAAGGCTTTAAGCTGCAATGTTTTCTGATTAAAGCAACTCCAGATTTAAAGATGTAATTCCTCCTTTCTGCTTCTAACTGCGCTGTACTTGTCACGACTGTACTTCTCCCACGATGTCGCTTCCACACGCTGTCGCTAGGAAGACTGCCTGCCTTTTGTTTGTTGTGTTTGTGCTGCGTGCTCGCTCCTCCCCGTGTCCCAGAACGCCGCGGGATTTGAATCAGCTGCTCGAGTTTCAGCTTATCAGAAAAATACACGCAGCTGCAAGGCTTTAAGCTGCAATGTTTTCTGATTAAAGCAACTCCAGATTTAAAGATGTAATTCCTCCTTTCTGCTTCTAACGCCTGTGCTTGCTGTACTTGTCCACTGGGAAGACTTTTGTTTGTACTTCTCCCCCACGATTTGTCTGCTCGAAGTTTCTTATCGCTGTCGCTGCAATGGAAGACTGCCTGCCTTTTGTTTGTTGTGTTTTTGTGTTTGCGTGCTCCGCTCCTCCCCGTGTCCCAGAACGCGCGGGATTTGAATCAGCTGCTCGAAGTTTCAGCTTATCAGAAAAATACACGCAGCTGCAAGGCTTTAAGCTGCAATGTTTTCTGATTAAAGCAACTCAGATTTAAAGATGTAATTCCTCCATTCTGCTTCTAACTGCGCTGTACTTGTCCACAACTGTACTTCTCCCACGATGTCGCTTCCACACGCTGTCGCTAGGAAGACTGCCTGCCTTTTGTTTGTTGTGTTTGTGCTGCGTGCTCCGCTCCTCCCCGTGTCCCAGAACGCCGCGGGATTTGAATCAGCTGCTCGAAGTTTCAGCTTATCAGAAAAATACACGCAGCTGCAAGGCTTTAAGCTGCAATGTTTTCTGATTAAAGCAACTCCAGATTTAAAGATGTAATTCCTCCTTTCTGCTTCTAACTGCGCTGTACTTGTCCACGACTGTACTTCTCCCACGATGTCGCTTCCACACGCTGCAGTAATCTGCAGTAAATGGTCCAATCTGGGAAATCCGCCGACACTTTTTCCATCTGCTAAAATGTCATAAACAGCCTTCACTGAGTGTTGTCATGTAAAACATGCCACGTTGTTTTACCCTCTGGCCATATCTACACACTTTAGAATTTTTTGTTCCAGGCAAGTAATTTAAAACTGTTAAATTTACAAACTGAATGCGGTTAGATGTGTAATTCTGGTAATAAACTCAACCTGGTCTTTATTAAAAATGTGCCTGTTTCAGCACTAAGTCATTTTACAGAACAGTTGTCCTGAACATAGAGCCACATATATTAGTGTACTAGCATATTTGAGCCTTATGGGTAGGTTTACTAAGATGGGCCACTCGCAGCGCAAACATACCACAGTTTGCATTTTCGTTGCGACACTTAACAAAGTAAACATTTTGTCATAAGAAGAACATAAGAACATAAGAACATAAGAAAGTTTACAAACGAGAGGAGGCCATTCGGCCCATCTTGCTTGTTTGGTTGTTAGTAGCTTATTGATCCCAGAATCTCATCAAGCAGCTTCTTGAAGGGTCCCAGGGTGTCGGCTTCAACAACATTACTGGGAAGTTGGTTCCAGACCCTCACAATTCTCTGTGTAAAAAAGTGCCTCCTATTTTCTGTTCTGAATGCCCCTTTATCTAATCTCCATTTGTGACCCTTGGTCCTTGTTTCTTTTCTCGGGTCAAAAAAGTCCCCTGGGTTGGGGCTCCCGAGTGGCGCATCCAGTAAAAGCACTCGCTAGAGTGCAGGATGCGCTCTATAGCCTGGACGTCGCCGGTTCGAAGTCCAGGCTATTCCACAGCTGACCGTGGGACGGGGGAGCTCCCAGGGGCGGCTCAATTGGCCGGCGTCGTCCGGGGAGGGAGGGTTAGGTCGGCCAGGGTGTCCTCGGCTCGCCGCGCACCAGCGACCCCTGTAGTCTGGCCGGGCGCCCATGGCTTGCCTGTAAGCTGCCCAGAGCTGCGTTGTCCTCCGGACGCTGTAGTTCTGAGGCGGCTGCACGGTGAGTCTGCAGAGTGTAAAGAAGCAGGCGGCTGATGGCACACGCTTTGGAGGACAGCGTGTGTTCATCTTCGCCCCTCCCGAGTCAGCGCAGGGGTCGACATTATCTATAGACAATTTAAGTTATTCCTCATTCTTTTACACATCGAATAAAAAAAAAAAAACATTAAGTTAAAAAATAATAAATGCATAGCTAAATAATAACGACTACAGATAGTGCCTTGAAAAAGTCTTCACACCCTTGAACATTTTTCACTTTCTACTCCTAAAAAATACAATTCAAAATGCATTAAAGTAGGAGTTTGTTTCACTGATCTACACAACATCATCTACACTTTCAACGTGAAAGAACAATTATAGAAATATTCAAAAAGTAATAAAAAAAATAAAAAAAACAAAGTCTTGATTGTATAAGTCTTCACACCCTTTGTCATAGCAAACCCAAATTAGCTCAGGTACAACAAATTGCCTTAACAAGGCACATAATAAGTTAAATAGAGCTCACCTGTGTCCAATCACAGTAGTTCAACTGATTCGAATACTCCTGGATGAAGAATCAAGCTGTTTCTGTTGTATGGAGTGAATTTGAAGCAAATGGCAAAACATGCCGAACAAGGAGATAAAGTTATTGAAAGGTACAGATTGGGGGAAGGCTATAAGAAACTTTCAATGTATTGAAGATCCCTTGGGGCACTGTCAGGTCCATCGTTGTAAAGTGGAAACAGTTTGGCACCACCAAGACACTGCCTCGATCAGGCCGTCCCTCCAAAGTCAGTAGCCGTGGCTTAAGGAAACTGCAGAGGGAGGTCACTGTGAGGCCTAAGATTACTTTAAAAGAATTACAGAAGTCTCTGGCTGAGAGTGTTGAACAGTCAACATTTTCCCCAATTTGAAGAGTACTCCATACACATGGCCTGTATGGGAGGGTGGCAAGAAGGAAGCCACTGCTGAAAAAAAGCCATATGATGTGCCACATAGCTTTTGCAAAGAAACACTTAGGGGATACTGCACGCATGTGGGTGAAGGTTTTGTGGTGTGATGAGACCAAAGTGGAACTTTTTGGTCTCAATGCTAAGCGATATGTGTGGCGTAAACCAAACACAGCACATCACCCTGCTAACACCATCCCTACAGTAAAGCATGGTGGTGGTAGCATTATGTTTTGGGGATGCTTTGCAGCAGCAGGGACAGAGAGGCTTGTGAAGATCGAGGGAAAGATGGATGGTGCAAAGTACAGGCAGATCCTGGAGGAAAACCTGTTCCAGTCTGCCAGACACCTGGGACTGGGGAGAAGATTCACCTTTCAGCAGGACAATGATCCTAAGCACAAAGCAAAAGCAACAATGGAGTGGCTCAGCAAGAAGAAAGTGAATGTCCTCGAGTGGCCTAGTCAAAGCCCAGACCTGAATCCTATAGAAAATCTGTGGCAAGACTTGAAGACTGCAGTCCACAGACGATCCCCAGCCAACTTGAAAGAGCTTGAGCTATTCTGCCAAGAAGAATGGGCAAAAACTGCACCATCCCGCTGTGCTAAGTTGGTAGACACTTATCCAAAACGACTCATGGCTGTTATTGCTGCAAAAGGGTCTTGCACCAAGTATTGACTCAAGGGGTGTGAAGACTTATGCAATCAAGACTTTTTGGTTTTTTATTTTTAATTACTTTTTGAATATTTCTATAATTGTTCTTTCACTTTTAAAGTGTAGATGATGTTGTGTAGATCAGTGAAACAAACTCCTACTTTAATGCATTTTGAATTGTATTTTTAGGCAGTAGAATGTGAAAAATGTTCAAGGGTGTGCAGACTTTTTCAAGGCACTGTAAATAATGAATCGACTAGAAAAAGTAAACAAAAATTTACTAAAAGTTAGCCCTGCCCAACAAGCAAGCAAGTAAGCACGCACTCACACAGACATGACACAGCGAAAAAAAAAAACACTGCAGATGTACTCAACACAAAAAAAAAACAATATGGCTAATTAGCCCAAGTACTTACCATTTAGATGATATGTAGATTAGCACTCCTGGAATTGTAAAACCGGAGATACAGAACTTTGAATCCGCTGTGCCCTCAGTCGTAAGAGACTCGTCCTTGTAATCAAAATATTATATGTCCCGCCCATCCTAGCCCAACCTAAACCAATGGTGTCATGACATGCCCCGTAGTCATGGCTGTGACCCACACTTAAAAAAAAAAATAAGTTTCCTGGTTGGACGGCAGAGATAGGACTTGTTTTGTCATCGTAACAAAAGTTACGAAATTACAGCGTGTCCGCAGCAAAGGGTTAAGAGGGTTGGTAACAACAACAGCGCACCAGCAGGACCCGTGATGGCGATCCCCAATGACCCGGAGGCATATCTGGTGGCGTTTGTGCAACTGGCTACCACCACGTCATGGCCGCAGGAGTACTGGGGTAGCCAACTGGGCTCCATTTTAATCGGGGAGGCCCAAGCAGCCTATTAGGCTCTGACCGACACCGACACGCGCTAGTATGGGTTGGTAAAACAGGCCATGCTCCGACATTTGAACATCATGGGGGAAACTCATCACGTGCGCTTCAGGAAGTACCAGAGACCGCGAGATACCCGCCCCAGGGTGGTCATCCAATGATTGTGCGACCACATGACTCACTGGCTCAGCCCCCTCCAGAAAACAGGTGTACAACTGGGGGAAGGAATTGTGATGGAACAGTTCTGTCATGTGGTTGGCGCCGAGACCCAGGCATGGATACGCAGCAAAGGTCATTCAAAGGTCATTCAGGAGGAGTGGCAGCAGCAAAGGTCATTCAAAATGATCTAGACAGCATTCAGAACTGGGCAGACACATGGCAAATGACATTTAAAAGAGAAAAGTGTAAAGTATTGCACGCAGGCAATAAAAATGTGCATTATAAATATCATATGGGAGATACTGAAATTGAAGAAGGGATCTATGAAAAATACCTAGGAGTTTATGTTGACTCAGAAATGTCTTCATCTAGACAATGTGGGGAAGCTATAAAAAAGGCCAACAAGATTCTTGGATACAAGTGTTGAATTTAAATCAAGGGAAGTAATGTTAAAACTTTACAATGCATTAGTAAGACCAAAGAAGAGCAACCAGAATTATCCCGGGTTTAAAAGGCATGTCGTATGCAGACGGGTTAAAAGAATTGAATCTTTGGGACTTTTTTGACCTGAAAAAAGAAACAAGGACCAGGGGTTGAGATTTTGACATCACCTGGCTCCACACCAGGATTTTAATGCGTAACTCAGTTTGCCTCAGTGGAACGGTTGAGATTTTGCCCCGAGTATACTCGACTCACAAAATTATTTGCCTTTTCACTTCCCTGTCACTGTTATGTGTGGTAGTTCAGAAATTGACTCACCAGATGAGGATCACAATTACAGAACTGATGAATCTTTGAAACCACACATCGTGAAACATCGTAAAGGATTGTTTCTCAGGTGTCATAAGAACATGAGAAAGTTTGCAAACGAGAGGAGGCCATTCAGCCGATCTTGCTCGTTTGGTTGTTAGTAGCTTATTGATCCCAGAATCTCATCAAGCAGCTTCTTGAAGGATCCCAGGGTGTCAGCTTCAACAACATTACTGGGGAGTTGGTTCCAGACCCTCACAATTCTCTGTGTAAAAAAAGTGCCTCCTATTTTCTGTTCTGAATGCCCCTTTATCTAATATTCATTTGTGACACCTGGTCCTTGTTTCTTTTCTCTGGTCAAAAAAGTCCCCTGGGTCGACATTGTCAATACCTTTTAGGATTTTGAATGCTTGAATCAGATCACCGCGTAGTCTTCTTTGTTCAAGACTGAATAGATTCAGTTCTTTTAGCCTGTCTGCATACGACATGCCTTTTAAACCCGGGATAATTCTGATAATTCGTTTCTCTATTAAATGTCATTTGCCATGTGTCTGCCCAGTTCTGAATGCTGTCTAGATCATTTTGAATGACCTTTGCTGCTGCAACAGTGTTTGCCACTCCTCCTATTTTTGTGTCGTCTGCAAATTTAACAAGTTTGCTTACTAGACCAGAATCTAAATCATTAATGTAGATTAGGAATAGCAGAGGACCTAATACTGATTCCTGTGGTACACCACTGGTTACGTCGCTCCATTTTGAGGTTTCTCCTGTAATCAGTACTTTCTGTTTTCTACATGTTAACCACTGTCTAATCCATGTGCATGCATTTCCTTGAATCCCTACTGCGTTCAGTTTGAGAATTAATCTTTTATGCTGGACTTTGTCAAAAGCTTTCTGGAAATCTAAATAAACCATGTCGTATGCTTTGCAATTAGCCATTGTTGATGTTGCATCCTCAAAAAAATCAAGCAGGTTAGTGAGACACGATCTCCCTTTCCTAAAACCATGCTGACTGTCTTCCAGGATATTGTTCCCATATAGGTAATTTTCCATTTTGGATCTTTTATTCTAGTTTCCATAAGTTTACATATAATAGAAGTCAGGCTCCAAATCTTCAGCTAATATCAGTTATGCTACTAAAGAGACCATACTGTCCTCTATAGTGGAGAAAGTCAATGCTGTTGGTGTTACCAGGACAATCAACCAGGTGATGAAAAGGTGGAATTCAGCGATTAGGTCTAGGATGACCTGCGGAGTGAGACGATAACGCCTTACCACCGCATTCTCCGGCATTCAAACAAAGTGACCCTGGGTTTGAAATATGCGGGATCTTCTCTGTCTTACCCTTCTCCTCTGAAGGTTTTCCTGCCTGTCCTCAACAAGAGCCAAGCGTCACCGCATCAGGAAGTGTACCACAGCAGCCATCCTGAGGCCAATGACAGGTCTGAAGGTGTGTAGTTTTCTACAGCTCTTAATTGCTCACTTTTAAAAAGGTTTGCTCCTTGTCAGAGAAGATGCAATATTTTTGGAGGGTCAGCAATTGCCTAAAAGTGCAAGGCAAAATCCTTACGTCTCATTATAATGTTTCCACCTGCTTAGTATTCCAGATCCCTGCCCAATTCCATGCTCTTTCCTTCATTTGAATACATTTCATTATCTTTTAACTGGATTAATGATGGCAAAGTGCTCATTTGACAGTGGGTGCAGAACTCCAAGTGAAAATCATTCTTTACACACGCCACGTTTTTTGTGTCCGCTACAGTCGCAGTACGGCTGCTAAGCACGGTATGCGCATGCACGATGCCGATTGTGGCCACAGGACTACAGCTGTCACACGCAAATAACAGCGCTTGGGATAGCGTAGCAAATTACTTAATTTTACACCCAAAAATATATATATTATATGAAACCTATATATCACAAGAAACGTAAAACATTGAAGTTTTTTGTTGTTTCTGTTATTGATATATTTTTGGACTGAATATAGAAATATGTATTGGCAAAGACACCTTTGTTATACAAACGGTATTTTTATCATCAAAACATCAGTTATTTTCAAAACCAACCATGCACATAAACACTTCAAAATACGACATATAAATCCCCAGAATGTTCTTTTTAAAATGTAAAAAAACACAGATGTTTACAAACAATGAATCAAAAGATATATTCAATTTTGCACGCAACATTCAAGGAGGAAGTAAAATGTCTAAGAGATACAAATGGCAAAATCAAGATGAAGAGAAAAAAATATACTGTAACACAGCAGGGAGGGGGTTAATCCTCCCTGCATGGAAAAAACATGTGTGAATGCACATTTGTTTTAATTTAATTGTTTTGCTTTATTGTTTAATTTAATTTGTTAATTGTTTTATTATTAATTATCCCCTGCACCTGGTAATTATTGTTAAATTAGAACCAGGTGCAGGGTATTTAAAGAGGGCAGTCAGTTTGCTCAGGGCTGCTGAGGAGAAGGAGGCAGAAAGGGTGCTCTGCTTCCAAGCAGTCGTAAAGTGTGTACAGGGTAAACCTGTGTAGTTTTGTTGGAGTTGTGTAGCAGGTAAATGGCTTAGCCGTCCTGCCATTTAGTTTAGGTTCCGTGTGTCTAGTTAGTGCTCGTATAGAGCTAGGTGTTTGTTTTGTTTATTTTTGTTTTTGTGTGATTATTAAAAATAGCGCGGCAGCGCTTTAAACTCCATTTCTGTGTCCTGGGTCAGTGTTTTAAAGGGGCAACGAACCCGAGTGAGTTGCAGCTCGGTTACAATACATACATGAAATTATTACTTTTCACAAGTTTTTACAAAGGAGGATACAGTCAACATGCCCAACTTTAGCATAACAGAGGCAGAAGTGTTAAGAAGCTCTTAAAATAAACAAATCCCCTGGGCCAGATGAGATCCTCCCAATAGTACTCAAAGAAATGAAAGATGTTATTTACAAACCGCCAACTAAGACCATGCAACAATCTCTTGAGACGGGTTGTACCGACAGACTGGAGAATTGCAAACGTAATAGCGATCCACAAAAAGGGAGACAAAACCAAACCAGGCAACTACAGACCAAGAAGCCTGACTTCTAATTATATGTAAACTTATGGAAACTATAATAAGATCCAAAATGGAAAATTACCTATATGGGAACAATATCCTGGGAGACAGTCAGCATGGTTTTAGGAAAGGGAGATCGTGTCTCACTAACCTGCTTGATTTTTTAGAGGATGCAACATTGAAAATGGACAACTGCAAAGCATATGACATGATTTATTTAGATTTCCAGAAAGCTTTTGACAAAGTCCCACATAAAAGATTTAATTCTCAACTAAACGCAGTAGGATTCAAGGAAATGCATGCACATGGATTAGGGAGTGGTTAACATGTAGAAAACAGAAAGTACTGATTAGAGGAGAAACCTCAAAATGGAGCGAGGTAACCAGTGGAGTACCACAGGGATCAGTTTTAGGTCCTCTGCTCTTCCTAATCTACATTGACTTAGATTCTGGTATAGTAAGCAAACTTGTTAAATCTGCAGACTACACAAAAATAGGAGGAGTGGCAAACACTGTTGCAGCAGCAAAGGTCATTCAAAATGATCTAGACAGCATTCAGAACTGGGCAGACACCTGGCAAATGACATTTAATAGAAAAAAGTGTAATGTACTGCACGCAAGCAATTAAAATGCTCATTATAAATACCATACGGGAGCTACTGAAATTGAAGAAGGAATCTATGAAAAAGATCTAGGAGTTTATGTTGACTCAAAAATGTCTTCATCTAGACAATGTGGGGAAGCTATTGTAACAAGCAGCCTTTAACACCTGCCAACTGTAAGGTTCCGGATTTAATAAAACCTAAGTTGTTGCTCCAAATTCAAATATATAGCAGTTCTATAACAAACAAACTGCTTGACAGCGTAGAAAGCTTAGGAAATGTTGAGTTCTAATATCTTCCAAAAAAAAAAAAACATTCATTTTTAGTACTTTGTGAGTATTATATTTACTTTCAGCAATTATTACCTAACTCATTAAGTGCAACAAAAGAACCAGAAATAATCTTAACAGACTTTGAAACCATTATTTTATATTTGTAGTTTTCCCCTCAATACCAAACATTACCAGACTCCATCTTGGCAAAACAGCCCTGGCTAGTTATGAACAGCATCAAAAAAAAAAAAACACTGGACATTCAAAACAAGAAACAATCAAATTTCATTAGCGTCACAGTTTTTGTATAAATCATAGATGTGATCATGACAACAAAAAAATGCAATGTTCAAAGTTCAAACTCTACGTTTTTTGTTCAATGTAGAAACGCAGTATATCCCAAATGAAAACAAACAAAAAAATCAAACACAGTCTCTAATCCATCGAAAAATAAAACGACAGCTGCATTTACATCCAAGAGGGTGGGAGGGGGGTGTTTTAGCTAAAAAAGGGGGCATTGCGTTTTCTTATTTAAAATTAAGGAAACTTATTTCAAAATGTTGATTATCTACTTGCACACAACGTGCCAGTGATGTACTCACTGACTTGTGCACTATAAGATCGTGTGCAGATCAAGTCAGAAATGTGTGTTGCTGCGCAGGAACGTCGCTGCCATTTGTGCTGTCCGGTTTGTCACGCAAATGTAATATGGTCCAATCAGAACAAAGCAGCCGTTCCATTTACGCCTGTTGCCATGTTATGTTACACGTCTGAATTTCACAGTTCATTCTTACTGTTATGTAGTGATTTGCATTTGAGGAGATTTTTGGAATCGGTTCCGAACCGGGTATTTCGATTCTGGTTCCAAAACTATTTAGAAAAACATGTCCATATATCAATGTGTGAGCAGAAGTTCCAACAATATTGTGCAATCTATGAAATCGCCCTGTATAATTAAAGTTAACAAAATAATCAATAATCTCCAATTTACACAGTAACAGCTTTATTACAACAGCAAAACCCATTGTGTGTTCCTAAAAGGTATAGACAATGTCGACTCAGGGGACTTTTTTGACCTGAAAAAAGAAACAAGGACCAGGGGTCACAAATGGAGATTAGATAAAGGGGCATTCAGAACAGAAAATAGGAGGCACTTTTTTACACAGAGAATTGTGAGGGTCTCAAAAAGGTTGAGAAACACTGTTCTAGATTTAATACATTTCCAACAAAGCTAGAACCATAAAGCTTGCTAATACACTGAAATCACTCTGACTCTACTGCTTAAGCATCTCTCTCCCCTACTCAGTTTAGCGGTACATTCAAACACTGAGCTGTACGATGACATCATGCAGGAAGTGGAGGTCAGCAACGAGGGAGCCCCAGGGACCTATATATACACAAACACGTCACTTTCTTTATTGATGATTAAGGCAATAAAATGAAAGTACGGGCACAATTCCAAACTGCTTATAGAAAGTGATTATTGTTTAACATAAATATATTTCTTAGAAAATTGTATGTGAACCGTTTTTGCCTGGCCAGGCTTTTTCTGTCACAACAGGCAACACGCAATTAAGTCACACTATAAAAAAGGCCAACAAGATGCTCGGATATATAGTGAAAAGTGTTGAATTTAAATCAAGGGAAGCTATGTTAAAACTTTACAATGTGGACCTCATCTAGTTCAGTTCTGGTCACCTCGCTAAAAAAGATGTTGCACTGTAGAAAGAAAAAGGCCAACAAAGGATGTCATATGCAGACAGGCTAAAAGAATTGAATCTATTCAGTCTTGAACAAAGAAAAGTGATTGAATTTAAAATCTAAAAGGTATAGACTATGTTACCCAAACTTTTTTTGACCTGAAAAAGAAACAAGGACCAGGGGTCACAAATGGAGATTAGATAAAGGGGCATTCAGCACAGAAAATAGGAGGCACTTTTTCTAGTTCAGGGTTCTGATTACAGGAGAAACCTCAAAATGGAGCGACGTAACCAGTGGTGTACCAAAGGAATCAGTATAGGTCCTCTGCTATTCCTAATCTACATTAATGATTTAGATTCTGGTCTAGTAAGCAAACTTGTTAAAGAGACACAAAAAATTCAAACAAAGCAGCAAAGGTCATTCAAAATGATCTAGCAAGAATTATACCGATCCACAAAAGGGGGTAACTACAGACCAATAAGGCTATTATATGTCATAATAAGATCCAAAATGGAAAATTACCTATATGGTAACAATAAAAGCCAATGGTTTTAGGAAAGGAATCTATTGACTTTTTGAGGATGCAACATTGAAAATGGACAACTGCAAAAGCTTTTGACAAAGTCCCCATAAAAGATTAATTCTCAAATCTGATTCAAGGAAATGCATGCACATGGATTAGTGAGTGGTTAACAGGTAGAAAACAGAAAGTACTGATTAGAGGAAAATTCGAAATGGAGTGAGGTAAAGTGGTGTATAGGGATCAATAGGTCCTCTGCTATTCCTAATCTACATTAATGATTTAGACTCTGATATAGTAAGCAAACTCGTTAAATTTGCAGACGACACAAAAATAGGGGTGGCAAACACTTTTGACCTCATTCAAAAAAGAATTCAAATTGGGCAGACCAAAATGAAATTTAATAGAGAAAAGGGTCACAATAAAATGTTCATTAAAATATCATATGGGAGATAGTGAAATTGAAGAAGGAACTATGAAAAAGACCTAGGAGTTTATGTTGACTCAGAAATGTCTTCATTAGACAATGTGGGAAGCTATAAAAAAAGGCTAACAAGATGCTTGGATATATTGTGAGAACAGAAAATACAATGCATTAGTAAGACCTCACCTAGAATATTTTTCAGTTCTGGTCACCTCATAAAAGGATATTTGTCTAGAAAGGTGCAAAGAAGAGCAACCAGAATTATCCCTCGTATGCAGACAGGCTAAAAGAATTGAATCTATTCAGTCTTGAACAAAGAAGACACCGCATCTGATTCAAACATTCAAAATCTAAAAGGTATAGCGATGTCAACCCGGGGACTTCTTGGGAAAAAGGACCAGGGGTCATAAATGGAGATTAACAATTCAGAACAGAAAATAGGAGGCACTTTTTTTACACAGAGAATGAGGGTCTGAACCAACTCCCCAGTAATGTTGTTGAAGCTGAACCCTGGGATCCTTTTGCTTGATGTTCGAGCAAGATGGGCTGAATGGCCTCCTTCGTTTTAACTTAACTCCCAGTAATGTTGTTGAAGCTGACACCCTGGGATCCTTCAAGAAGCTGCTTGATGAGATTCTGGGATCAATAAGCTACTAACAACCAAACGAGCAAGATGGGCTGAATGACCTCCTCTCGTTTGTAAACTTTCTTATGTTCTTCTTATAACAAAATGTTTACTTTGTTACATCTTATTACGTTATGAAAATATATAAATCTGTACAGTGGGCCTATACTGTATACAGTACAGTAGTAAAATCAAATGAACAGCACCTAGACTGCAGGCTACCGGTGTGGTAACACAAAATAAACCATGCTGCTGCATTGTACACATTGGTGCACAATGCGAATAAAATATTATTTTAAATTGAAACAATGATTTTAGCGTTTATTATTATTATTATTATTATTATTATTATTATTATTATTATTATTATTAACTTGGCAGCCTAGACAATTAACACAACATAGATCATGGTGTCGCATTGACAAGTTACGATACTTACAGGAGGACAGTCAATTCTCATTAATACCAATTTCAAGGGACCAGCAACTAATGTTGCATTATACCACTAATTCGTATTATCATGAGTAGCCTATAAGCCAAATGTATACTGTCTGCTTTTATTTAAGTTAGCCAGTGGTGCAATGCTAAAAGATGCTCAGAATGAGCAGGAGGGGTTTGGTACATGTGTGCAGTCTATTGCTTCCAGCACGTTGGGGAAACCAGTAAAGAAATTTGTTTTCAAGGATTGTAAGCACACCCTGCTTATGGAAATATAGGTATTTGACTGTTCGCCTCTAAAATACATTGATTACAACTGGCAATGCATGGGAAAAGGCGGACTTGGAAATGCCAGCAACAATTACTGTTTAAAACATGCTTTCAAAAGTTCTTTACAAATTGATGTAATTGTAAGTGTCGCAATTATCTGCAACTTTCGTACATCTCATTATAATATTTGAGAACCCTCATTTGCACTAGCTCTGCCCCTTATTTGCGAATTTATGCAGGAACACCCATAATTCATCTACTCTTGAACAGCAAACAGAAACTGCAACCGCAGAACATTCCCTAAAAAGTCGCAAATAGCATTGCGTCTGTCTAGTATATTTCACCCAAGACTTCTGACTTGTTTGCAACTGGTTAGCGACTTTTGTGACAGGTGCAACATTTTAGTAAACCTACCCCTTAGTATTTATATAGTAGTAAGTGCACAGTGTGAGGCAATTTATTTCAGATTCAGTATTTCTCTCTGTCACAAATGCATTCTTGCACACAGATACATGTTGCGCTAATTTATAGTTCTTATGGTGGCTTTTCTGATTGGTAATAAACATATGTGTTTAATGCTACAGTTTAAACGCTTTGGTGTGTTTCAGGTCTATACCGCACAGAGCGAGACAAAGGCACACAGTACGAGCTGTTCTACCACAAGGAGGGCGTGACCGGATTCCGGCAAGTCACTCTGTTCCGCCCATTCGGCCCGCTCATGAGGGTGAGGAGCAGCACGCTGGAGGCCACCGGCACCGTCCTCAACATCATCGTCCCACTGGCAGGGAGGACTGAGGCCTTCGCACAGTTTATGCGCAACTTCAGGTGAAGTCAATGACAAGTGTTGAAATGGGTGTTGAGTCGTGTTCTTATATCGCTGGATGATGTGGTCTCCTAATGCTCCAGGTGTGTGAGTGCTGATTCTTAATACAGTAAACATTAACGCTAGTGCTGATTCTTAATACAGTAAACATTAACGCGAGTGCTGATTCTTAATACAGTAAACATTAACGTGAGTGCTGATTCTTAATACAGTAAACATTAACACGAGTGCTGATTCTTAATACAGTAAACATTAACGCAAGTGCTGATTCTTAATACAGTAAACATTAACGCAAGTGCTGATTCTTAATACAGTAAACATTAACACGAGTGCTGATTCTTAATACAGTAAACATTAACATGAGTGCTGATTCTTAATACAGAAACATTAACACGAGTGCTGATTTTTAACCACTTCAACTCCAGATGTAAAAATGAAACCCCTTCCCAGGTACCCAATTTTGAAAATAATAATAATGTTTTCAAACCTGTAACTGCTATAAAATGTGATGAGTGAAACACATTGTGACGGGGGACTGCCCCGTCTTTATGATCATGGTTGGGACTGGCAGGGAGGGGGTTAAAATTCCTCCCTGCCAGAAAAACATGTGAGAATGTGGCTGGGCCCTAATTGACTAATCACCAATTATTCAAATTGCTGATTAGTCAATTAGGGCTCCAGCCACATTCTCACATGTTTTTCTGGCAGGGAGGAATTTTACCCCTCCCTGCCAGTCCCAACCATGATCATAAAGACGGGGCAGTCCCCCGTCACACACATAAATTACCTTTTTTTTTTTAACAATGAAAACAAAAATGCTGCTAATAACAATAATAATCAGTAAACCGTAATTATCAAATAAAAATCAAACAACATCAAAACGTGTGCCATCATCGACTTGCTCTGTGCCATTTATTGAAATGTTCAATACAGCGGAACCTGGGGTTGCCTTCGCAACCACTGCACATTTTTCTTGTGTCTTTTCTTTTTGTTTTCATTTTCGTAGCAGACCCTGCATCTTTGTTGCAGTCTTCTTCCCTTGTGTTGGAGGGATAGTCACAAATGCGTGTACACAGCTACTTTGCGCAGGCATTGTGATGGATCTGGCTGCCGCATTGCCTGTACCCAGTGCTGTGTTTTGATAGTATTTCATCACAGCACTGCCATTTCAAACCAAACAGCTTCCCGTTTGCAGCTGGCTTACCTGTAAAGTAGCTGCTTGCTCTTCTGTTTGTACAGTTTGTACTGTTCTTGGCTCCACATCCTCTTCATCATCATTGCAGAGTGATAAGTCAGCATCACTGTCGCTGGTATCGAAATCCTCCGAACCAACTTCAGTCCCGTTGCTCATTATAGAAAGACCATGTATGTTGCCATGTTTAGCTTTCACTAAAAACTATATAAACTACAACTAAACAAATAAAACTAATAATAAAACAAAAATAGTAATTTAAAACACTAAATATATATATATATATATATATATATATATATATATATATATACTTGTAAAAGTTTAATGGCTTCCCACAATATCTCAGTCTTGAAAAACACCCACAGGTAGATTGGAATCGCTAC
The DNA here is from genome assembly GCA_036884735.1 of Huso huso. Lineage (NCBI taxonomy): Eukaryota > Metazoa > Chordata > Actinopteri > Acipenseriformes > Acipenseridae > Huso > Huso huso. The sequence continues at coordinate 16,399,770 of CM072675.1, read as the reverse complement.
ATGACACACAATTGGATACAAATGTCACCTGACCCTCCCCCAACTTTCACTGCACATTCCACAATACTAGCACTGCCTTAGAGAATGAAACCTGAAACACTAGACTGAGAAACCGCTCATAGAATAGAATGGGAAACTTGACGTACGCAGGTACGGCATGGTACTGTAAGTGGGTTTTCATTTGACGTATGTGCGTACGTCATGGTGTTGAAGTGGTTAATACAGTAATCATTAACCTTGCAGAGGTTTCAGCAGATCCCATAGACAGGGAAAATCAAACTTAACAAATTAATATCTTTAAAAAAAAAAGGTAAAGATAGAAAGAAAGACGAGAGTCCATGTGAGAATTGTAGATTTGGTGATATCATAAGTGGGAACTATTTTCTGGTACAGTGGTGTTATTTTGTTAATTGTGAATGTGCTATCTGGTATCACTGTCACTCCCTCTCTATGCTGTAGTATGTACTATACCCCGAAGTCAGTTGAATTTAGCTTTTACTGATATGTGCCGTTGCCTGTCCCTTGGCATACAATTCTAAGCAAAGCCTACAGAAGTGCCTCGTGTCATCCAGAATCAAAGATGATAATGTCCTGGTGTCAGATGGTGTGCCTGGTACCTGACTGATTAACAAACGTATTTGTTTTTTTCCTGGAACTTGACATGATGAGCTGTAGAGCCCTACACCTCCCTGCTGGCTGCAACTGCTCAAAATCTATCTAAAAACAATAAATACATTTATTTTAATTAAAGGCAGCTACTACACTATTCAGAATTACCTTAAAACTTTTTTTTTTTTTTCAGGTTAAGGCAAACCACAGAAAGCTTTCTTTTTAATTTAAACATTTGTTGCCCTTTTAATATAAAACATTATTTTGTGAGCAACCAGAAAAAAATGGCAATTATTTGCGGTTCTTTGCACAAAGAAAAGACTAAAACCAACCCAATCTAGAATGTTTTAAGTTCTTATTTTTTACTATTTACAGAGTAGTAAATATGTGAAGTGGCTGTAAAGAAAGCTCTTGCTTTATATTCACTACTTGTACAATTAGGAATAATTTGTCAAGGCATTTTTCTAATTTATTCATAGATAAAAGTATTTTAGTAAGTTGCAGTCCATTAGCTTGCTTTTAAATTTGGATATTTGTGTGAAGGAGGTTTATATAAATAAAAAAAAACCATTATGAATAATGCTTTCTAAATTTAAATTATACACTTTTCATAACACGACATGTAAAACCAACGAGACAGCGGCTAGGAAATTGAAGACACCTACCAGTGTTTCATAAAACACATTTTAAGAGGGTGATTAAAACTACAGAAACATTATTATTATTATTATTATTTGTTTATTTAGCAGACACCTTTATCCAAGGCAACTTACAGAGACTAGGGTGTGTGAACTATGCATCAGCTGCAGAGTCACTTCCAACTATGTCTCACCCGAAAGACGGAGCACAAGGAGGTTAAAAGACTTGCTCAGGGTCACACAATAAGTCAGTGACTGAGGTGGGATTTGAACTGGGGACCTCCTGGTTACAAGCCCTTTTCTTTAACCACTGGACCACACAGCGTCCATTAACAATAACATTTAGAAATGTAGTTTATAATGACGGTACCTGCTCTGCTTTTGCGTGCCACTGAATCCCTTCACCATGCTGTAAAATAACTACGACTCCCAAGATTCCCAGCGCATGACTCGGATGAAACATCACCCTAAGAGGCAGGGTCACAGATCTTGCCTGCCAGTACAGACTCGGAATTAGTCCTGCAGCCTCCATTATTGGTTTCTTCATTTGTCAGTCAGAACAAATCTGACTGCGACAGCGGCTGGTGGCTATTTTGATTTTCGCTGCCAACTGTCGTCAGACAATTCCGACTGGCGACTTGAGACTTGAGTATGTTGCCGGAAGTAGCAGCGGCAGCTTTTCATTTTGTAGTGTTATATCTGAATGTTATGCATGTCCCGAATTAGTGTAAAAATGAAAAAACCAAAAGAAAAAGAGGGACCAGGGATAGAAATCTTCATATACCAAAAGGTGTCATACTTGTCCAGGAAGGTAATATTAGGTATTTTAGGTGTTTCTGCACTTATGGGATGTTATGCTTATTATAATCTGTCATTATAAAGATATTTAGTAAGCAAGCGGTCTGATTGGGGTGGTGTGTCTGTGGGTGTTGCTGACATGTTTGTATTCTTGCCCTGAACAGGGACGTGTGTATACTGCAGGACAGACTTGTCCATCTCACTGTGGTATATTTTGGACAGGAGGGCTTGACAGAAGTGAAAATCATCCTGGAAACTGTAGCAAGGTTTGTACACTACTATCAAGAAATATTAGAAATGTGGGTTAAAATAAATAGACTGATTTTTAATCAGTCTGATTTAATCTTTAGAGATGTCTTTCGTGCGGTACTTTGTCAAATGCTTTTTGAAAATCTAAGTAGATTATGTCTCATGCACTATCCTTGTCGACTTTAGTAGTCACCTTCTTAAAGAAATCTAGTGAATTAGTTAAACAAGATCTACCCTTCCTAAAGCCATGCTGTCTGTCTCCTATAATGTATAGGTTTATAGTTCCTGGGGTTAAATTGATCTCCACATAAACAACATTGCCAATTTTCCGGTCCAGTGGGATGGCTCCTTTATTTATAGATTTGTTGAACATACAGTGCCCTCCATAAATATTGGGACAGTGAAGTCAAAATTCCTATTTTTGCTGTACACTCAAGCAATATGAAAATATGAGTAAAAGATGAATATGAGGCAAAAGTACAGAATGTCACCTTTTATTTCTGGCTGTTTCAACACATATATGTTTTACCAACTAAGAATAACAGCACTTTCAGAGTTCCATCCCCCCATTTTATGTGAGCACAAGTATTGGGACATTTGGCTCACAGGTGCATCTAATTGATCAGGTGTTTCCTGTTGCATTGATTGTTCAACATGAAGACTAGGGAGCTGTCTATGAAAGAAAAGCAAGTGATTTGGATGCTAAAAGAAAAGAGGAACTCAATTTAGAACCATAGCACAAAAGTTGGGCATAGCCAAATCAACAGTTTGGAATGTCCTGAAAAAGAAAGAAACCACTGGTGTCTTCAGCAATTGGCAACGACCAGGTCGGCCAAGGAAAACAACAGCAGTTGATGACAGAAAAATGACCAGAGCTGTGAAAGACAACCCTAAAATAAGTGTCAGTGAAATCACCAACAACCTCCAGAATGCTGGGGTGAAAGTGTCACAATCTACTGTTCGCAGAAGACTTCGGCAGCAGAATTACAAAGGCTACACTGCAAGATGCAAACCGTCAGCACCAAAAACAGAAAAGCTGGATTTGAATTTGCTAAAAAGTACAGAGATGAGCCAGTAGAGTTTTGGAACAGAGTTTTATGGACAGGTGAGACGAAGATTAACCTTTATCAAAGTGATGGGAAGGCAAAAGTGTGGAGAGAAAAAAAGGAACTGCAGATGATCTAAAGCATACCACCTCATCTGTGAAGCATGGTGGAGGTAGTGTCATGGCATGGGCATGCATGGCTGCCTCTGGAACGGGCTCACTCATCTTTATTGATGATGTAACGAATGATGGCAGCAGCAAAATGACTTCAGAAGTGTACAGAAGCATCTTGGCTACCAATGTACAAGACAATGCCACCAGACTCATTGGGCGTCGCTTCACAATGCAACAGGACAATGACCCAAAACACACTGCCAACGCAACCAAGGAGTTCATCAGGGGAAAAAAGTGGAAAGTTTTAGACTGGCCAAGTCAATCTCCTGATTTTAAATCCGATTGAACATGCATTTCACTTGCTGAAGAGGAGACTGAAGTCAGAAACACCTCAAAACAAGCAACGGCTGAAAATGGCTGCAGTAAAGGCCTGGCAAAGCATCTCAAAGGACGATACCAAGAGTGGTGATGTCAGTGGGTCGCAGACTCACTGCTGTTATTGCATGCAAGGGATTTGCGACTAAATACCAGCTTTTATACTTCTTATATTTGCTTTAAGTTGAATTGTCCCAATACTTATACTCACATAAAATGGGGGGATGGAACTCCAAAAGTGCTGTTATTCTTAGTTTGTAAAACATGTATGTCTTGAAACCACCTGAAATAAAAGGTGACATTCTGTACTTTTGCCTCATATTCATCTTTTAATCATATTTTCATATTGCTTGAGTGTACAGCAAAAATAGCAATTTTGACTTCACTGTCCCAATAGTTATGGAGGGCACTATAAGATATTGGTTTAAAAATATCTTCTGGACAGATTCCATCAGGCCTTGGGGATTTGTTTATTTGAAGTGCTGCTAGCTCCCTTCATTCTCTTTTATAACAAACTCCAGTAATGATGTTTGTGTATATTCTGTTAACCTTGGTATATTGTATAAATCGTCCTTTGTAAATACTTGTAACAAATATTGATTTAAGTACAGCTGCGATTTGGTTGTCTTTTGTCACTAAATCACCACTGCTGCCACATAGACTACCGACTTCCTCTTTCAGTTTCCTTTTAGCATTAGATTAAGTTTACTATCTATCGCTGCTTGCCTCTCGAATTCCCTTTTCGCTCTCCTAGTCTGTTTTTTTTTAGGTCTTTACAGGCCTCTGTACTTTATTTGTGAGGCTGCTTCCTTTTATTTAATAGAAAGATAGAATTTTCTTTTGCTTTTAATACCCAGCTTAAAGGGTACTTCAGCACTACATGAATAAAACATGAACTATCCCACCTTGCTGTTCTGAATGTATTTGGTCATTGTATAATAATCTGTATGCGCCCAAACATCTGCATAATGCCACACTGCTATGTCCAAAATTACTGTTCACAAGCATCTCATCTGAGCCAAAAAACATGACTTCCGCATGTACCCTCACATGTGCTCTGAAACGTACCGGCGCATGCTCAGTGAAACGATGTATAAGCTATATTACCTCCATGTGGAAACACACTAGTTTGTGTGACAAACATGGTCTGTCTTATTTTCCATAAGGAAGGAACTTGTACCTGCTTTCGTTTTGTGTAGTTGACATCTTTCACACTGTACATGGTTCCTTCACATGTTGTATTTTGATGTATTATTATGATTTAATGTTACATTCAATAAAAAAAAAAACTAAAAAAAAAAACTGTGCTGTGTAAGTGGTTGCAGGAAAAGAAAACCAAGACAGAGTTTGTTCTCATTTCCAACTAATGAAGGGACCTACCCACAATTATAGCATTATAAATTAAAGCAATGTTTTAAAAATACAAGCCCAATTCCGCTTATTATAGTGGACATGGCAACTGTGATGGCAAGCGAAACGGAAAGAAAAACATACCGTGCCACTGCCATATCAAAGTTGTGTCATTAACAGTTTAAATTCAAATTGTCCTCAGCAACAGAGTGTGACTGTACACAGGGATCATCCAAAATAATGCCAGACAATATTTCAACATCAGATTGTTCAGAAACAGACAGGGAATTCCACTTTCCCACTCAACGGTGTGTAGACGATTGTGCATGTGTTGCGTCAGGAAATGCAAATGAAACCCAAATACAAAGGATGAAAAAATGCAGTATTTATTTTTTTAGGTGGGATCGTGTCCATTCTGCAAACATTCTGAATCAGCTGGAGCTATATCTAAGGCTTTGAGGATGTATATTGAAATAACATAGTGCTGCTATAATTGTGGGTAGGTCTTTCATTAGTTAGAAATGAGAACAACTCTGTCTTTTCTGTCAACTCCGCCTTTTCCCGCAACCACTTTATTATAATGCAACATTATAATACATCAAAATACAACATGCGAAGGAAACATGTACAGTGTGAAAAACAAAAGCAGGTACAAGTTCCTTCCTTATGGAAAATTAGATGGATCATGTTTGTCACACAGACAAGTAATATAGCTTATACGGCGCTTCATTGGGCATGCACTGGTACGTTTCAGAGCACATGTGAGGGTACATGTGGAAGTCATGTTTTTTGGTTCAGAAGAGATGCTCACTGATTTTGGACATAGCAGTGTGGCATTATGCAGATGTTTGGGCGCATAGCTATTATTATACAATGGCCAAATACATTCAGAACAGCAAGGTAGGATAGTTTATGTTTTATCTTGCATGTAGTGCTGAAGTACCCTTTAATAGATTGATTTACCCATCGTGTTTTCTCATTTTTGGAATAAATGTATACTGCATTTGACATTATATCCCTGAATTTTAATCTAATTGTTTTCAACTTCATTATCATTAGTAGTCAATCCCAGTCTATAGCACATAATAAACATGGAAGGTTGAGCCCACGTCAGGCTTGCTGTACTAGCTCTGTTTATTCGCCATCTGCTATTGATGAAATGGCAGAACGAAAGTCAGGTTAGAAAGATTATGGAGGAACACTGATGTTTTTGTGCTAGATTATATGCCTTTTCAAAGGCGACAAATATGGAGGAATTCTTTATTCTTTGAATGTATGTTAGATGTTCATTTCCACTGGCTTTAGTCCGACATAAGTAAGTTGTAGTCCCTACCAACCCCTGTTTCAGTCTTTCTGGTCTCAATATGATCGTATTATAATGATACATTACTGCTCGGCAAATACCCCTTTATTAGTGAGGAGCTGCTTCAGACAAAAGTGTATCGAGAGAGAGAAACCAATTATGCAAAGCTGCATAGTGAGAGAGATTAACTTCTGCACAGCGAGAGACCTGGCTCTGAGCTAAATGAGAGACACCTGTTTCTGATTAGCAGGCAGGTATATCAGGGGACAGAAATGTTTGTTCAGGGCAGTCTGTGTGAAGGCAAGGTGCTGTGTGAGCCTGTGTGTGCTGTAACGTGTAAACATTGTGTGTGTGCTGTAACGTGTAAAAAAGGGTTGTGTAATCGGTAAACGGCTTAGCCGCTCAACCTAATAAGAACTTAAAAGAAAAAGTGTAGCTAGTGCTCCGTGGGGAGTTAGGGTTTTAAAAAGAAAAGTGCAGCTAGTGCTCCGTGGGGAGTTAGGGTTTTAAAAAGAAAAGTGTAGCTAGTGCTCCGTGGGGAGTTAGGGTTTTAAAAAGAAAAGTGCAGCTAGTGCTCTGTGGGGAGTTAGGGTTTTAAAAAGAAAAGTGCAGCTAGTGCTCTGTGGGGAGTTAGGGTTTTAAAAAGAAAAGTGCAGCTAGTGCTCTGTGGGGAGTTAGGGTTTTAAAAAGAAAAGTGCAGCTAGTGCTCTGTGGGGAGTTAGGGTTTTAAAAAGAAAAGTGCAGCTAGTGCTCCGTGGGGAGTTAGGGTTTTAAAAAGAAAAGTGTAGCTAGTGCTCCGTGGGGAGTTAGGGTTTTAAAAAGAAAAGTGCAGCTAGTGCTCCGTGGGGAGTTAGGGTTTTAAAAAGAAAAGTGCAGCTAGTGCTCTGTGGGGAGTTAGGGTTTTAAAAAGAAAAGTGCAGCTAGTGCTCTGTGGGGAGTTAGGGTTTTAAAAAGAAAAGTGTAGCTAGTGCTCCGTGGGGAGTTAGGGTTTTAAAAAGAAAAGTGTAGCTAGTGCTCCGTGGGGAGTTAGGGTTTTAAAAAGAAAAGTGTAGCTAGTGCTCCGTGGGGAGTTAGGGTTTTAAAAAGAAAAGTGTAGCTAGTGCTCTGTAGGGAGTTAGGGTTTTAAAAAGAAAAGTGTAGCTAGTGCTCCGTGGGGAGTTAGGGTTTTAAAAAGAAAAGTGTAGCTAGTGCTCCGTGGGGAGTTAGGGTTTTAAAAAGAAAAGTGTAGCTAGTGCTCCGTGGGGAGTTAGGGTTTTAAAAAGAAAAGTGTAGCTAGTGCTCCGTGGGGAGTTAGGGGTTTTTTTTTTTGTTTATTTTATTTTGTGTTTAATAAAAGTGTGCAACAGTGCTGAAAAATTCAATTTATGTGTCTGGGTCTATTTAAAAAGGGCAAATCCTTCAGAACTTTTGGTTTTTGTTTTCCATCTCTCTGCTGCCTCCCTTTAAATGTAAATAAGCCGTCTTTGCATCCTAATTAAGAGAACGATTTTAACTATTCATTGTGAACTAGGTTTAAGATTATTACTATTATTTTTTTGCTACAAATGAAGGAGATTTAAATGATGGACTTGCTATCAGTGTACACTCCGTGCTACCTATTTTATGCTGAAAAAAAAATCTTTCAGGACATCTCTGTTAAACTAGGGGAAAATAACAAAAGCACAACGATAAACTAACACAGTGGAGGCTAAATTAGGCGACTGCAAGAATGAAAGTGTTTTAAAAATAGGATCAGGGATGATTAAGTAATGTCCTTTGTCAGCTCTGTTGAAATAAAAATAAGACGAAACAGAATGAGAGACTCAGTCAAGATATGAATGTAAATGGCCATGTTTTGTAATTTAACAGCTTTTTCAGAATTAAATTAACAAATGGAATCGTCTGAAAGTAAGTCTAATTTATTTATTGGCCTATAGCAAAAAAAATCAACATGCATATGAGTTAATTCCTGTCTCCGTACATGTATAAAGCCTTAATGGTCTTCTTATTATTAAAACAATGTGATTTATGTCTGTAGTATATTAGCAAAATATTTTTTCTCATAAAATGTAGATTTTAATAAAGATTCGGACAACATTTTTTAAGTTTAAAATAGTTTGCTATATTTTACAATTTGATGGTAACGAATTTAAAACAAAAACATCGATAAACAGGGTTTTCCACGATTTAAAGTCCACAGATAGAAAATGCCAACTGGCACCATGAACTCTCCCTTTAATGTCAGAAAATTGTACATGCACAATAAAAGTGATATCTGCTTTTTTACGGTCTACCAATATCCTGTGCCACCGGTATATCTAATCCTCCTTTCTTTTAATAACTTGGCTCTTGTGGACTGTGGGTTATGAATTACATCACCACAGGTATGTTTGCTTTCTGCTGCGTTGTGAATTCTAACTGCATGACTGAGAGGGAAACGAGCCCCTCTCAATCGAAACGAGACACACCATTTTCAAGTGGATCCGAGAAACAAATATTTGACGTTTCGCACCTGCCATCCTCTCCAAATGAATTAGGTATGAAAGGGCCCTTAGTTGTGAGGACACAAACCTTGAACCCACATTTATTTACTGTACCAATTCCACAAGTTAAAACTGAATTCCAAGCATTTCAAAACAAATATACTCTAGTCTAAAGTGTACTCTAGTAATCGTAGCCCCTGTTTCCCGGATGCAGATGCACACTGTATTGAATGTGCAATATGCACAGATGCACACTGTGTTGAAAGTGCACTATGCTGCCCTGCAATCTGGAAGCTCTGCATGCACCACTGACCGACCACAATGGCTCAAATTCACTGTGAAAACAGAAAACAAACTTCCTGTGTGGCAGTCTTATCCTCTGCTGCCTCCAGAGATCAGTTAAATTGAGGAAGTTGCACAACACCAGTGTTTTTGTTTTACTAAGAAAGTCCTTGCTCAGAATAGCTCATTATTACAGTGGAAATGAAATCCACTAATAAAATATCAACAATAATAATATATTTTTTAAACTGTGCAGCACACAGAGGGTCCTTGTAATCCCATAACAAGCACAAGGTTAGAGTGCAATGTATTCTGAAACTAATATTAGACCAGGAGAAAAGAAAATATATTTTTAGATTGGTGCAAAATCAATCCAGTTATCATGTTCGCAATGTCAAGTATGACAGATTGATGAGTGGTCAGTTAAATAGTTCAATAAAGTGTATAATTCAAATGTTTGTAATATAGAACATACTAGATACTGCACTTTATAGAACACTTATTTTATCAGTTTATTAATATAGTCTAACTTGATATAACAAACCCTTCTTATAACGAACCCCCTTTTTTTTAACGATCCAAGCAGCAAGAACCATTTTTTTTCAATGGAAATTAGCCCTATTAAACGATCACTTTTACAAAACCTACCTGGATAAAATGATCTCGGTAGTGACTGACACTGAACTTTCTCCAGTGTGAATGTGTTATTCTATCAGTGAAAACAAAGACCTTGGTAGGCTAATTCGAAGATCAGGCTGATTCATAGATAACCTATTGTAGTGCGAATCATGTGTGACATATGCAACCGTTGCCATCTTCACAAAAACTACAACCATGGCAACAGGCGTGAGGAGGTATCAAGATTGAAAGCCTGCATTAAGAAAAGCATGACAAATATGAAGCAATCTATGCTGGATATGTTTTTCAAGAGAAAGGGCGTGTAATTACTGTATTCAGCATGTAAGTGTACTTTTTATTTTTTATTTCTTTACTGTTTTCTTTTAAATATACAGTTTGAAGTTGTCTTGAAAGAACTACTATATACTGTATAAAGATGTTCAATTCAATTTGGGCGTTTCTTCATTATTCTGATACAGCAAATTGCCATACCCTATTATAGTGAACAACCTGATATAACAAACATTTCTCCAGGTCCCAGGGGGGTTCGTTATAATGAAGTTACACTGTATAAATTAAGTGGAGCAACAATCTGTTTGTCTAAAAATGTTGGCTAATAGTGAAAATAAATGTGTTTTGAAATGTGTATGCACACCAACAGTACGCAGAACAAATAAATGAATATCCACCACGACTGAGAAAATTCACCATAAAAACGCCTTGTATAAACCTGCATCTCAGAACAAAATGGGCGTTTAACAGTACATCAAAAACACACGGGTGTCTAATAATAATAATGATAATAAAGACAAACAAGACTATGGGTCTCAATGGGTCAATTGCAACGAACTTGCAGAGTTAGTACGGAGCTGCATACTAAGGCCCTGTCCACACTACATAACCGATCTCGAGAACCGTACTCGAAACCGCTCTAATCCAGCTCAAAGCGTCCGCACTGAAGTACCGTTTCATGTTTAGTCAGGCTTAATGCGTCCACACACCATTAGAATAGTTCAGTTACAATTCCCAGCAGTGCAACGAACCGTGGAAATTAATACAATAGTATCCCACCATGCACTGTATTTTATTTTAAAATAATGTGTTATGCCCCATATTAACAGAGGTCCATATTGCATAAATGAAATATAACAAGTATTGTGGAAAAAGTAAATCCAAACACACACACACACACACACACACACACAAGTAGGGCTTGAAGTTTTCAGGTTTTATTTTTAATCAGGTGAAGTCCCTTTAAACAAATTGAGCTGATTCTGTTTTATAATTAAACTCAGAAAAAGCTGTTAATTACAAAACAATTTTTGTTTTTACCTTCATATCTTGCCTGAGCCTAATTCTGGTCCTCTTACTTTTATTTCAAATTACGTAATTTGTTCATCCCCGATCATACTTTTAACTCGCATTTCATTTTTGCAGTCGCCTAATTTAACGTTGTGTTTTTGTTATTTTCCCCACTAGTTTAACAGAGATGTCCTGACAGATTTTTTGAAGCATAAAAATGAATACCTAGTGCGGAGTCTACACTGATAGCAAGTCCTTCAGGCGCCTGCTCTGAGTATTTCGCCAAACATACCACAAAGCATTTTGGGATATTGGAGGATACACAAAAAAATGTAGTTTGGTATTACAGCGTCCACACTTCTGATAAACCGCACTACCTGATGTGATCTAATTAGAACCGGACTCAAGACTACCTCCTGAGGTGGTCTCGAGTCCAGTTCTCGAGTACGGTATTAAATGCTGCGTAGTGTGGACGCAAACCGTATTTAGCACTTTTAAGCCAGCTTAAATGCAACTAATACGGTTTAAAGGCATAGTGTGGACAGGGCCTAAGTTGCGTACTAGCTAGTACGGTACTATCTCGGGATCATCCCCAGCTGCGTACTAAGTTAGTACCAATTGCATCGAAAAAACAAGCGGAACAGAGTTGGAGACTAGCTGATCCCCAGCTTTAGTACGGTACTAAGGATCAAGCATTGTTGTTGTTACCAAACAGGAACTGAAGGGGGCTCTAAATCATTCTTTCATTCATTCATTATCAGAACCGCTTCAGCCTTTTACAGAGAGCCAGACACGGCGTAAGGCGGGATGGCTCTGAGTCAGAACATTTGAAATATTTGTAACAGTAATGTATGTATTTTACAATATTATGAGCTAATAATCATTTTTACAATGTTACAAATAGGCCGACATTTATACATAAATATTAATTCGTCTCTAACATATATTTGTGTGCACGTAATATGTTTTATTTATTTTATTTAAGATATATATGCATAGTAAAATACTCCATATCAGGGCACACAGACTGCCTATAAAGACTCAACCAAGTGCAATGCCATGAAATAGTCTATCAAAGCTGTTTTTTGACACTCAACACACATGGGCTGTTTTGACACCGTTCTCATTGGACCACAACAAGTACAAAACAGGGAAGGGGTGGTTTTCCGAAGAAGTATCATAGATAATCACTTCTTAAAACACCCTGAGAAGAGCACTGTTTATTTTATTTTTCAATGTGCCCCCAGGTCCTACTACGTAAAATAACACTTAACTCACATTCTACCCACTGTGTCCCTACTCCTTAATATCCCTGCTCGCCCCTAAGAACCACCAGTGTCGAGTCCCCTCAAATTAAAGGGAATGAAAAGACTTGCTGCCCCAAAAAAAAAAAAAAAAAAAATAAAATACGTCTCTCAAATGTGAAACCTACTATCGCATACTACAGGCTCTACATGCATGACTGTAATGCTGCCGACACCTTCCTTCATTATTAGTAGTTAACAGTATTGTAGTCGTAATGTAATTTTATTTTACTATTACAATATCCGTACAGACAGCAGATACTTCAAATATAGTGACGACATTTATATGTGTGTGTGTGTGTGTATTTTATATGCACACATTATTATTTCAGCCAAAATAAACTGCCAGTACATTCTGGGACTTTCACATGTCTTCCACTATTCCACTTAGTACGTTACTAAAATTCTTAGTCCATAGCAAGAGTTAGACTAAGTTAGTCCCGTACTTAGTATCCTCTAGAGGGCAGCAGCAGTTATTTTTGGGTTTGTTGCAATTGAGACCTTTTTTAGTACGCAGCTGGGGACTAACTTCAGCCGCCAAGTTCGTTGCAATTGGTATTTAACTTGCGTACTAGTTTAGTACGGAGCTGCGTACTAACCACGGGATCATCCCAAGTTAGTACGCTGCTTTCAGTTTGTTGCAATTGACCCAATGTGACTAGCAGCCCGGTTAATTCTCTGACACAAACACAGGGGCCTGTGTACTAAGATGCTCCAGGGAATATGGAGATAGGTGATTAGCATCTCATTGACCTCTGAGATGCTCCTGATTACACATGCAGACCAGATGCACCTGTGCATAATGATATGTACTAAAGTGAGCCTCTCATCACTCCATTACCTGCACATGCTTAACTTTGTGCCACTTAGGACCTGGTGTAAATGATGTGACGGGGCTGTAAAAAGAGGTGTGCTTGTGTTAGTGTGTTCTCCAGACAGAGATAAGTAGGGGCCAATCAAAAAAACCAACACATTTCACGGAGTGTCATGAAACCAGAATTTTATTTAAAAAAATATTCGACTGAGTCTAAAATGTGTTATTGATAGTTCATCAAGAACATCACCCAAAAACCAAGTCAATTCTTTAAAATGTTCATTGTAACACTGGAACTCGAGTCGCTATTGAAACAATCTTTAAAAAGTAACAAACTTCTGCTGGAAACAAGTTGTTTACATAAGAACATAAGAAAGTTTACAAACGAGAATACGCCATTCGGCCCATCTTGCTCATTTGGTTGTTAGTAACTTATTGATCCCAGAATCTCATCAAGCAGCTTCTTGAAGGATCCCAGGGTGTCGGCTTCAACAACATTACTGGGGAGTTGGTTCCAGACTCCCACAATTCTCTGTGTAAAAAAGTGCCTCTTATTTTCTGTTCTGAATGCTCTTTTATCTAATCTCCATTTGTGACCTCTGGTCCTTGTTTCTTTTTTCAGGTCAAAAAAGTCCCCTGGGTCGACATTGTCTATACCTTTTAGGATTTTGAATGCTTGAATCGGATTACCGCGTAGTCTTCTTTTTTCAAGACTGAATATTATTATTATTATTATTTATTTCTTAGCAGACGTCCTTATCCAGGGCGACGTACAATCGTATGCAAATATATGGATAATTCTGGTTGCTCTTCTTTACACTCATTCTAGAGCAGCAATATCCTTTTTGTAACGAGGTGACCAGAACTGAACACAATATTTTAGGTGAGGTCTTACTAATGCATTGTAAAGTTTTAACATTACTTCCCTTGATTTAAATTCAACACTTCTCACAAAATGTCCGAGCCTCCTGTTGGCCTTTTTTATAGCTTCCCCACATTGTCTAGATGAAGACATTTCCGAGTCCACATAAACTCCTAGGTCCTAGGTACACTTTTCTCTATTAAATGTAATTTGCCGAGATCATTTTGAATGACCTTTGCTGCTGCAACAGTGTTTGCCACTCCTCCTATTTTTGTGTTGTCTGCAAGTTTGCTTACTATACCAGAATCTAAATCATTAATGTAAATTAGGAATAGCAGATGAACTAATATTGATCCCTATGGTGCTCCACTAGTTACCTCGCTCCATTTTGAGGTTTCTCTTCTAATCAGTACTTTCTGTTTTCTACATGTTAACCACTCCCTAATCCATGTGCATGCATTTCCTTGAATCCCTACTGCGTTCAGTTTGAGAATTAATCTTTTATGAGGGACTTTGTCAAAAGCTTTCTGGAAATCTAAATAAATTATCCATTGTCGATGTTGCATCCTCAAAAAAAATCAAGCAGGTTAGTTAGACACGATCTCCCTTTCCTAAAACCATGCTGACTGTCTCCCAGGATATTGTTACCATATAGGTAATTTTCCATTTTGCATCTTATTATAGTTTCCATATGTTTACATACAATAGAAGTCAGGCTTATCGGTCTGTAGTTACCTGGTTCGGTTTTGTCTCCCTTTTTGTGGATCGGTATTACGTTTGCAATTTTCCAGTCTGTTGGTACAACCCCTGTGTCAAGAGACTGTTGCATGATCTTGGTTAGCGGTTTGTAAATAACTTCTTTCATTTCTTTGAGTACTATTGGGAGGATCTCATCTGGCCCAAGGGATTTGTTTATTTTAAGAGCTCCTAGTCCCTTTAACACTTCTGCCTTTGTTATGCTAAAGTTAAAATGGTCTGTGCTGGCTGCAAAAAAAGTAACAAGCAGACAAAATAGATTTTTTAAAAACAACCTTGAATGACAAATTCAACCACTTTTTCGAGCCTTTAAAATGTTTAATTAAAATGACCGTGTAATTCCCATAGCCCATTTTGCTGCCTCTAAGCCCAAAATATTAAACACAGGAGAAACGTTAACTGCAAACCTGAAATGACTAAAACCAAAGCTTTTGTGTTTTTCTTATACACACTTTACATTTCTGGTAGTATTTAGAAATGTCATTGTACAGTATGAAGAATTCAGCAATAAAATTCACCAACGTAAAAATGCTGTATGTCATGGACTTTAATTAGATATCTTATTTATACCAAGAATACATATATACATATTTAATATTGTTTTAAATACATGCCTTTGGGGAAAAAAATATGACATCTCTGACTCAGTGCCTGTATTTATGTGGCTTATTTCATTTATGAAGGGCTATATTAAAAATAAATTGTATATTTTATTGTACTGCGGTCATTGTTTTCACTGTCGCTTGTCATTCTCGCCAATTACAGTGACAAAGAAAAAAATCAGCCCAGTAGTCACTAGTGAGGACTGCTTCTGTTTATTCTGCAAATACAAAACACAGTACAATTTGATATCGGGACAATTCAAGAGCAGATAATGTTGATAGTTACATCAGGGTTAGATAAGAGTGCAAGTGAAATACAAATTGCCCAGGTGTTAAATCTGGACAAAGAAAACAACGGCGAATCAATATGGGTCAGAATAATGGACAAAAATTCAAAGGGCATAATAATAGGAGCATGCTATAGACCACCAAATTCAGATGCCGAGCAAAATAATCTGTTATACAGTGACATTTAGAAATGCGTGTAGAAAAGGAGAAGCCATACTAATGGGGGATTTCAACTTCCCCCATATAAAATGGGAAAACCCAGTGGGGAGCAAGACAGATGAAATTTAAATGGTGGAAATGAAAAATGACTGCTTCCTAACACAATTTGTCAAGGCACTGACTAGAGGGGAGGCCTTGATTTAGTCTTTTCAAATAACAAAGACAGAATAACTAAAACAGAGGCTAGAGAGCCATTGTCAATCTCAGACCACAACATGGTCTCGTTTTGAAGTGTTTTTTAAAACCCCAAAAGTAATGACTAAAGCTAAGGTTTACAATTTTAGAAAAGCAAACTATGAAGGTATGAAACAGAGACTAAGAGAAGTAGATTGGAGTAAAATAGAGAAATCATCCACAGAAAAAAGATGGCTGTTTTTTAAAAATGTAGTACTAGAGGCGCAAAACAATTACATCCCAAAAGTAGACAAATCTAAATCTAAAGGGGCTCCCGAGTGGCGCATCCAGTAAAGGCGCTCCACGTGGAGTGCAGGATGTGCTCTATAGTCTGGACGTCACAAGTTCGAGTCCAGGCTATTCCACAGCCGACCGTGGACGGGAGCTCCCAGGGGGCAGCACACAATTGGCCAAGCGTCGCCCGGGGGGAGGGAGGGTTAGGTCGGCCAGGGTGTCCTCGGCTTACCGCGCACCAGCGACACCTGTAGTCTGGCCGGGCACATGCGGGCTTGCCTGTAAACTGCCCGAGAGCTGCGTTGTCCTCCGACGCTGTAGCTCTTGGGTGGCTGCATGGTGAGTCCGCAGTGTGAAAAAAAGCGGTCGGCTGACGGCACACGCGTCGGAGGACAGCGTGTGTTCGTGTTCGCCCTCCCGAGTCAGCGCAGGGGTGGTTGCGGTGAGCTGAGCTTAAAAAATAATTGGCCATTTCAAATTGGGGAGAAAATAATAAAAATAATTGGCAATGACTAAAAAAAAAAAAAAAAAAAATCTAAATCTAAAACAAAATGGCCAAAATGGTTTAATAGATCAGTTAAAAAAAATATTCAGCGAAAAAAGGCACTTTACAGAGTGTTTAAAAGGGACCAAAAACAAAGTACACAGAAAGAGTACTTGGAACTGCAAACACAAGTCAAAAAGGAAGTTAGAAAGGCCAAGAGAGAGATAGAAATCAATAGTAATGTTAAAACTTTACAATGCATTAGTAAGACCTCACCTAGAATATTGTGTTCAGTTCTGGTCACCTCGTTACAAAAAGGATATTGCTGCTCTAGGAAGAGTGCAAAGAAGAGCAACCAGAATTATCCCGGGTTTAAAAGGCATGTCGTGTGCAGACAGGCTAAAAGAATTGAATCTATTCAGTCTTGAACAAAGACGACTACGCGGTGATCTGATTCAAGCATTCAAAATCCTAAAAGGTATAGGCAATGTCGACCCAGGGGACTTTTTTGACCTGAAAAAAGAAACAAGGACCAGAGTTCACAAATGGAGATTAGATAAAGGGGCATTCAGAACAGAAAATAGGAGGCACTTTTTTACACAGAGAATTGTGAGGGTTTGGAACCAACTCCCCAGTAATGTTGTTGAAGCTGACACCCTGGGATCCTTCAAGAAGCTGCTTGATGAGATTCTGGGATCAATAAGCTACTAACAACCAAACGAGCAAGATGGGCTGAATGGCCTCCTCTCATTTGTAAACTTTCTTATGTTCTTATGTTCTTAAAATACTACAGATTGGGTTAATTGCAGGATTAAATACAGTAAAATAGGGAGCAGATAAGAGCAAGTTAAAGTGCATTAAAGGCAGTGCTATATTGTCCAGAAGGGAAGAGTTGAGTTTTACAGGTGTTGTTTGAAGAGGTGTGTCTTGAGGAGGCGCCGGAAGGTGGTCAGGGACTGGGCAGTCCTGACATCTGTAGGAAGGTCATTCTACCACTGCGGGGCGAGGGTGGAGAAGGAGCGGGCTCTGGAGGCAGGGGAGCGTAGAGGAGGTAGAGCCAGTCTTCTAGTGCAGGAGGAGCGGAGAGGTCGATTGGGGGTGTTGGGAGAGATGAGGGAGGTATCTGGATGCAGTCTGGTCAAGGCATCTGTAGGCGAGTACAAGAGTCTTGAACTGGATGCGAGCGGTGATCGGGAGCCAGTGGAGTGAGCAGAGCAGTGGAGTAGCGTGTGAGAAGCGAGGCAGAGAGAACACCAGGCGAGCAGCAGAGTTCTGGATGAGCTGGAGCAGGCGGGTGGCGGACGCAGGGGGGCTGGCCAGGTGGGAGTTGCAGTAGTCAAGGTGGGAGAGTACCAGGGCCTGGACCAGGAGTTACGTGGAGTAGTTGGTGAGGAAGGGTCGGATTCTTCGTATATTGCTCAGGAAGAATCGGCAGGAGCGTGCAAGAGTGGAGATGTGCTGTGAGTTGGAGAGGCAGGGGTCCAGGGTTACTCTGATAGAGAGACAGATAAAGCAGAATATCATACTACTATAATCTCTATGGAACTGTAAACATTTTTGCTAGTACTACCCGCGTTCTATTGAGCTCAGTGGTTCTTGCTAATTCTGCATTTCTGTCATTTGCTTATCTTAAAAAGAGTGTGTTTCCAGGCAGAATGTATCTATTTTCTGAAACAGGTTGTGTGTACTGTGCTTCAGTGACTACATCTTCCTTAGAGGGAGAGGAAGGCAAACAGCTTTTGTTCAAGAAATGTATAGCTAGAATTTTTTTTGCACGTTTTATTGTCTGATATTCATGATGTACAGTAATTGAGATGGTTTAACAATGGTAATGAAAATGAATACATAGTTGTAAATTAAATAAGGGTGTTTAAAATATTAAAAGTGCCCCTATCAGCACCTTTATATTTGTTTTAAATGATATGCAGTGTGCAGTATAAAGCATTTGCGTTGCAGGGTGTCGAAAGTTTTGTTGAAGTGAAGTTTCTGTAGTCAAGAGAACGATCTGTGTGAAAGGGTTATGATGGCATTATACCAGCGCACTTGTGCAGCTCAAATTAAATACACACCTGCATCTACTTGCGCTTGCCAGCTCTTGGTACGTAGGCCCCATAGAATACAATCTATTAAATCAGGACCGGTTAACCCAGCAAAAAAGGGCACAAGGAGGCTAAGTGACTTGCTCAGGGTCACACACAGTGAGTCAGTGGCTGAGCTGGGATTTGAACCAGGAACCTCTGAGTTAACCACTGGATCACCAACAGTAGCGCTGGGCAATTTCCTGTTATAACGTTGCAACTGTGTTTGGCAATGAAAGGCTAACATTGACAACAGTGATATTGAGTGCATGTTGCTTTGGTTTTACATGTTGGAAACGAAAATCAAATGGCCCTTAACTAGCTTCCCCGGCTTTTTACTTTGAGAAGCAGTCTGCTGTGTATTGCATGTACAATACGCAGTAACTTTTACTTTGAGAAGCAGTCTGCTCTGTGTATTGCATGTACAATACGCAGTAACTTTTACTTTGAGAAGCAGTCTGCTCTGTGTATTGCATGTACAATACGCAGTAACTTTTACTTTGAGAAGCAGTCTGCTCTGTGTATTGCATGTACAATACGCAGTAACTTTTACTTTGAGAAGCAGTCTGCTCTGTGTATTGCATGTACAATACGCAGTAACTTTTACTTTGAGAAGCAGTCTGCTCTGTGTATTGCATGTACAATACGCAGTAACTTTTACTTTGCACTGCCATGTAGATCCAAGATCCAAAATGGAAAATTACCTACATGGTAACCGTATCCTGGGAGACAGTCAGCATGGTTTTAGGAAAGGGAGATCAAGTCTAACTAACCTGCTTGATTTTTTTGAGGATGCAACATCGACAATGGGTAATTGCAAAGCATATGACATGGATTTAGATTTCCAGAAAGCTTTTGACTAAGTCCCTCATAAAAGATTAATTCTCAAACTGAATGCAGTAGGGATTCAAGTAAATGCATGCACATGGATTAGGGAGTGGTTATCATGTAGAAAACAGAAAGTACTGATTAGAGGAGAAACCTCAAAATGGAGCAAGGTAACCAGTGGAGCACCATAGGGATCAATATTAGTTCCTCTGCTATTCCTAATCTACATTAATGATTTAGATTCTGATATATTAAGCAAATTTGTTAAATTTGCAGATGACACAAAAACAGGAGGAGTGGCAAACACTGTTGCAGCAGCAAAGGTCATTCAAAATGATCTAGACAGCATTCAGAACTGGGCAGACACATGGCAAATTACATTTAATAGAGAAAAGTGTAAAGTATTGCACGCAGGCAATAAAAATGTGCAATATAAATATCATATGGGAGATACTGAAATTGAAGAAGGAATCTATGAAAAAGACCTAGGAGTTTATGTTGACTCAGAAATGTCTTCATCTAGACAATGTGGGGAAGCTATAAAAAAAGAAGACAAGAGGCAAGTGATGCTAAATAGAGAAGGAAATCGACAGCTTGAAACCTAAACCATTCAGCCTGTCTGTCTGGCCTTGGATCACCCCTAAGGGCAGTAACACAGATCGACTGTGTCCTGCAACACCATTTCCTTTGTGCTGCCCTTTTTTACAGCCCTGTTTTCTCTTTTGCCAGTGAAGCGAGTTTCTCCAACTACACGCTGGTGCCTGTGGATGAGGAGTTCTCCCGGGGACGTGGCCTGGATATTGGAGCCCGTGCCTGGAAGAAGGGCGACGTGCTCATGTTCTTCTGCGACGTTGATATTTATTTCACTGCAGAGTTCCTCAACACCTGCCGCCTCAACGCACGGCCAAGTACGTCTGTTTCATTGCTTTATACAGCTTTTATTTATTTATTTTTCAAACCTTTGGCCAAGTTTAAAGCCCTTAAGCAGAATTCTTTCACGTATTTGGCACCTGAAGAATGGGCACACAGTAAAACCTTGATTATTCCAACGCTGATGTCATAGAAAATGTGCCATTCAGGCCTCATTCTGTGATATTTACAGAAAGTTCAGCACTCTATGTTGTATATTTACAGGTAAAGGGGTTGAATTCTATCTTGTCTGAAGGTTTCTTGACTGATTTAAATAGTTTCACAGTAATTTGATTATCTGAACAACCCCTGTCTCAAGTAGTTTGGATAATAAAGGTTGTACTGACCATGTTTCTCTTTTTAATGCAGGTGTCACTACTTGAAATAAATTTGCTCTGAATCACGTGACGTGCTGCATTGTGATCTTGTGTCGTTGAGATTTCCATGTGCTTTTCTTTGTGCAGATAAGAGAGTGTTCTACCCAGTGGTGTTCAGTTTGTACAACCCTGCAATCGTATATGGTAACCTGGAGATAGCGCCCCCTATGGAGCAGCAGCTGGTGAGTGCTGGAGCAAGCGGAGTGGCTTCATGACCATGGAGTACACAGTAGATTACAATTGAAATGTTATGAAAACATTAAGAAGAAATGTTTAAATTATGACTGCACAGTAGCAAGTTAACAGAGTAGTCTGACTTATTTCATATTCAGTTTTTCTTTACAGTCTTTTCTCTATGCAATTAAATGCTGTACATGTAGTCTAATGTACAACCACATGTTGCAGTAGTTTTCTGATGGAGGGCTTCTTTGATCACTTTTCTGACTGGTTACACATTTCCCAATATGGTAAAGTTTAAACGTTTATTAGAAAATGGATTGGAGATTTCTTTTAACCTGATTGGTTAATACGAGGGCTTTAAAATCTCTGTTCTTGTACATGCCCTCTGAGTGTTGTCTGTCAATGTAGACTAATTCTGCTTCCTCACTGTCCTATCCAACTACTTTTATTTGCTGTATTAAATTTAAATAAAGTGAAAAATCGAGAATAGTGTTTGCTGTCAGCGGCATACAGTAGCCACAATAACAACTGGTCTCTGGTTTAAATGACAAGTTGAAATCAAACAACTGGATGCAGTCTGATTACTTTCAGCAACTTTATTTCAGCATCTCAGTAACAACAGGATGAGGCGGTCTTCTCTAACAAAGAGACTTTGAATAAACTTTATCAACACACACTGTGAACAAGTTTCTGAAGAATGACCAGCATTAACACTAGATATTTTGAATTATTTTCGCTAATACATTTAGGACCTAACGGTAACTTAAATACTGGAACTTACACAAATACATGAACCTGCACTCAAATCCTAATGTAAAAGGATAAAAGTACAGCTAACTTTTTAATTTTGTAATGTTTTACAAACAGTTCACATACCATGTTTGCTTTTCTGAGGTACCTGAACTGAAGAACAGCTTTTTAGTATTGAAGTATTATTTGGCAATCGGAAATACCCACGAAGCATCCACTGCTGGGATAGTGAAGCCTGAGTGAAGGCTACCAGGCGACTGACTCAGTGATTCCTTTGCATGCTGCTGCCTCAGGCAGGAAGAACATCTACTTGTCCACAGACAGGCTGGCCTGGCATATCACAGGGACAAACAAAGGCATTATACAAATAGCAATCGCTGTACAGGAAGAATGCACAGTTGTGGAACGGAGCGGTATTGTACCGGGATGGAACCGCGGTTCGATGCCTTAGTGCCCGGTCTGACTTGCACCAGGTAACCTTGATCCCTGTTTGGTACGGATATTAGGTCGGGAACAGAGCGGGTCTGTGATCTACAGGTCCACATGGTTCACGTTACCGCAAGAAGCAATATATAGGAATGCCCATCTATATAGCTTCTGGCAAACCCAAACGGTCCGAACGAATACAAGACTGAGGGAAGTCTACTGTTAGAGCCCTAACAGCCTTCGTAACGGTGCTGCAAGCAGTCACCAAGACAGCAGTGAGATACTGTGGCAGAGACTGCAAGCAATCTCAGCTGAAGCGTGTGTTGCTGCAAAAAAATCAGAAAAGACACACACAAGAGAAAAACTCACAGAAAATACAGTAATACAGTTCAAATAACAATAAAATTGTTTAAAAATAACAAAACTTTTATTTTAACTCCAACCAGAGTTAAGCACCTGTGAGGAGAGCACAAGTTAGCTCAAGTTGCTTGATCCCTGGGAAGGGGCGACAATAATTAGTGAAACTAAAACAACGTAAATAATTATCACATAAACAGTGTAATACACAATTAGCAAATAAATATATGCAGATAAAAAGTAACAAATACTCATCTGTCTGTGGCCCTCCCATCAGGTTCAGTCCACTGTAAGGAAAAATGATGCTGGTATCTGTGCGTGCAGTCTCTTTATGCCCTCGGTGGGCGGGCATAACTGCATCACAGGCACTGGCGTGCAGCTTTTGGTATATCTATTCAGGTTCGGGGTCTTTAGGAGGTACACACTCATACCGTAATGGTTACATTTCGTACTTGATAGGGAACCGCATTACTCCTGGAATAATGAGGGAAAACATTGTTTTATTCGTGATTTTATGCAGCATTAGTTTTTGTTAATAAGGAACACAAACAGAAAAACACAAACAGAAAAAGGTTTAACATATCCATTTGTTAATAGCAATATAACCCTCATAAGAAGCTTTACCATCAGTAAGGCCCTTCTTGTTATATTAAATGCCCTCCTATTCGGCTCGGGACATTTAATGGTACAGTGTGGGCCTTACCAGGCGGTAAAGCCCTCTTTTTCGGGTTCTATGCTTAAATAGAGGGGCTGTGCGGCATCCGGTGAGCTCTCGCTGGTCCTTGAAAATCCAGGGGAGAAGGAGTAAATCTTGTGCTGGGCTGTACCTATATCCGCAGCAGGTCTCCAAGGTGAACAGCCTCTGGCATGTTAGAACAATGTAGTTAAGGGAAGTCGGCAAGTCCGATCCGTAACTTCGGGATAAGGATTGGGCTGGGTCAGGGCGGGGCTGGGTCAGGGCGGGGCTGGGCACGCGCCACGGCAGGACGATTATGATTATGTTTAAATCAAACAAACACCTCTGATGTAGGTTAAGGGTCACAATGAACAAATGTGAAAATGGGATTTCAGTATTCAGCTAGCATGGCCAAGTTACAGATTGGTATGTGCTTCCAAAACAGGGCTGAGAATAACTGGCAGAGAACAGGTTCAACTGTGGAATACAAACTTTCAGCAACTGCATCTTTTGAAATACAGTGGGCTAGTATTCACCTTAACAAGCTATTTGCGCTCTCAGGCGCTGTGCTGTACTGAAAGATTTCTTATTTCTTTAAGGCTCATAAAAAAGATGCTGGTTTCTGGCGAGATTTTGGATTTGGGATGACCTGTCAGTACCGGACTGACTTCCTCAATATTGGTAAGTTACGTGTGCTTTATTTATGTATTTATTCATTGTATTTATATAGCGCTTTTTATACAAAAGCACTGTACAGTACATAGCAGAAAAAAAGAACAAACCACAATGCATTTGTATAGCGTGTCACACATACAACTGCCACAATCAGACACATAATAATACAAAAGCAGCAATTTTAAAGTTACATTAAAACCCACTAAA
This sequence comes from Huso huso, assembly GCA_036884735.1. Taxonomy (NCBI): domain Eukaryota; kingdom Metazoa; phylum Chordata; class Actinopteri; order Acipenseriformes; family Acipenseridae; genus Huso; species Huso huso. Next base: position 16,375,425 of record CM072675.1, on the reverse strand, counting down.
ATAAGAAAGCCATTTTATAAAAGTGCATTTTTAGTCGTGACTTATAAACTGTAATGGTCCCAGCTTCCCTGACAAACGCAGGCAGAGCATTCCATAATTTACCTCTACAAGAAAAAGCCCTATTATGACTGAAACTGACTTGCAAAAGTATGTCATGATATGCCATGCTTGGAAACACCTTGTTGGGTTGGTCAGGTTAATGCTACAACACAGAAATATAGTGGATTGTGTTTATCAGGTCATGATCGTTAGCCCCTTGGCCTCGCTCAGTGGGGCAGTGCCAGGGTTCCTCGCAGAGCGGGGCAGTGCCAGGGTTCCTCGCAGAGCGGGGCAGTGCCAGGGTTCCTCGCAGAGCAGGGCAGTGCCAGGGTTCCTCGCAGAGCGGGGCAGTGCCAGGGTTCCTCACAGAGCGGGGCAGTGCCAGGGTTCCTCACAAAGCCATTTTATAAAAGTGCTTTTTTAGTCTTGACATAAAAACTGTAATGGTCCCAGCTTCCCTGACAAACGAAGGCAGAGCATTCCATAATTTAGGAGCTCTACAAGAAAAAGCCCTACCTCCCGTGTTGCTTTTGTTGACCCTAGGAATAACCAGCAGTCCCGCATCCTGTGATCTCAGAGTACGGTTTGGAAGATACGGGGTCAGTAACTCCTGCAAATAACTAGGTGCTAATCCATTCAGGGCCTTGTAAATTAACAGCAAAATCTTACAATTCTGTACAGCACAGGGAGCCAGTGCAAAGAGGCAAAACAGGGGTAATGTGTTCACTTTTCCTAGTTTTAGTCAGAATTCTAGTGGCGGTATTTGAACAAGCTGCAAGCGGGATACCACACATTTTGGGACACCAGAAAAAAAGTGCATTACAATAATCAATTCTAGATTAAACAAAGGCATGCATTAGTCTCTCGGCATCAGATACGGAAATCATTGGTCTAAGTTTGGCTATATTTCTCGAATGGTAAAAAGATCCTTTAGTAACTTCCCGAATATGAGTCTCAAATGAGAGATCAGGATCAAACTCTTAATTTCTAGTTTAAGTTTTGATGAGAGACTGCAAGCTCATGTAATCCCACATTTCCGTTCTGTGATCCCACTAGCATAACCTCTGTTTTAACTGAATTAAACATTAGAAAATTCTGTGACATCCAATGCTTGATGCCTGTAAGGCAAGTAGCTAATAACACCCAGGCAGAAGAAATTCCTGGCTTTAGGGACAAATATAGCTGGGTATCATCAGCATAGCAATGGAAGTTCATTCAATGTCTGCGGATAATGTCACCTAATGGTAGCCTATATAATGAAAACAACAAGGGACCTAGAATGGAGCCCTGTGGAACACCACAGACAACTTCTGATAATGCCGATTTTACGTCCCCAATAGAGACAAACTGAAACCTATCAGAAAGAGAAGATTTGAACCATGATAGGATAAGGCCAGCCAGTCCTACTGTGTTTTCAAGATGATTCAGTAGGATGGAATAGTCTACAGTATCAAAGGCAGCACTTTGATCTAGAAGAATTAAAACTGATGGAAAGCCTGAGTCAGAGCTCATCAGTAGATCGTTCACAACTCTGACAAGGGCCGTCTCGGTGCTACCGAAACTTCTTGATTGTACCATTAAGAGTTAGAAATTTTTGTAATTGAATTGTAACAACTCTCTAGAACTCTCTAGAAGAATGTTAGGTTGTGGATTGGCCTATAATTATTGAGGACTTTAGGGTCCACATTGTGTTTCTTAAGCACAGGGTTCACCACAGCTACCTTAAGTGCTGAGAGAACTATATCAGAGGAACGTGAACTGTTTATGATTTTTAAAATGTGGGCATTAATACACCAAGAACATCTTTTAATAGTTTTGTAGGAATAGGCTCAAGAGAGCATGCAGTAGCTTTCATATGTTGAACTAGCTCTGTCAGTTCATGTTAGGTAATCAAAGAAAAAGCCCCCATAGTAGCCTTAATAGGTGTAGTTGGTAAAATTGTGCTGGAGTCCTCCTTAATAGAAGATGTCTCATTTCTGATGTCTAGTATTTTATTTTTAAAGAAATGTAAGAAGTCATTGCAGCTGTGAGAGGAGCCAATGTCAAGGATAGGACTATTAGGGGAAGGATTAATTTATCTAGGGCAGCAAAAATAAATGATTATTTGTATTTGTTTCAATTAAATTAGAATAACATGATGATCCAGCCAACACAAGAGCCTTCCTATGTTAAACCAGGTGGCCTTTCCATGCGATGTAATGAACATGCAGTTTAGATTCCCATCATCTTCGTTCTATTTTACGACCCACATATTTCATTTTACGAGTTGTGTCCTTGAACCACGGTGAGCTTTTTTTAAAATACACTCTCTGAGTTCTGATTGGCACTACAGTTTCTAAGATTACAGTCAAGGTGGTGTTGTAGATATTAACCAGCTCATCTACTGATGAGGACTCAGAGAGAGGTAATGAGCTCAAGACATCAGAAAGCTTAACAGCAGTTGAGGAATTAATTACCCGGGATTTAAATATACGGTCCACAGTCTTTGTAGATACTGGCAGATTCACCTCAAAAAGAATGGCAGGATGATCAGAAATAGTAAGATCTAGGGTTATGATGTTCTTAACAGCTAAACCACGAGAAATTACCAGATCTAAGGTATGGCCATGATTGTGAGTAGGACCTTTGACATGCAGGATATAATCTAAGGAATCCAGTAGCCTCAAAACTTCCAAGGAGTTGGATCTGGATCAATGTCAACATGAAGGTTAAAATCACCCAATAAGGGGGTTCCTGAGTGTCGTATCCGGTAAAGGCGCTCCGCATGGAGTGCAGGATGCTATAGAGGCTATTACACAGCTGACCGTGGACGGGAGCTCCCAGGGGGCAGCGCACAATTGGCCGAGCGTCATCCGGGGGGGTTTAGGTCGGCCAGGGAGTCCTCGGCTCACCGCGCACCAGCGACCCCTGTAGTCTGGCCGGGCGCCCGCGGGCTGCCCGAGAGCTGCGTTGTCCTCCGACGCTGTAGCTCTTGGGTGGCTGCATGGTGAGTCCGCAGTGTGAAAAAAAGCGGATGGCTGGCGGCACACGCTTCGGAGGACAGTGTGTGTTCGTCTTCGCCCTCCTGAGTCAGCACAGGGGTGGTAGCGGTGAGCTGAGCATAAAAATAATTGTCCATTCCAAATTGGGAGAAAATAATAAAAATAATTGGCAACGACTAAAAAAAATAAATAAATAAATAAAAAATAAAAAAATCACCTAATAAAATAATCATATCATATTTGACTGTCATCGTAGATAGCAGATCCCCAAATTCAGTCAGAAATAGCGGGTTTGACTTAGGTCGTCGATAAATAATTACAATATGAACAGGTAATGGACTGTTTAATGTCAAGGTTAAAACTTCAAAAGATGAATAACCTTCAACAATTTCCTGTTTGATTCTAAGTTCACTGTGGAAAACAATAGCAAGTCCACCTCCCCGCCCAGTAGAGCGAGCTTTCTGGAAAAAAGAATAGTTAGGTGGAGAAGCCTCAATCAGGGAAACATTGGCATTCGGTCCAAGCCATGTTTCAGTTAAAGAGAGAATATCAATGTTGTAATCCTGAATAAAATCACTAATTAACAGAGCCTTATTAGACAGAGACCTGACATTAACTTAGGTGTAAATTGGTCCAATCAAAGCATGTGATTGAGCAGGGGTAATAGGAATTTGATGAAGGTTACTGTAGCACACACCTCTGTGTTTACTCCGCAGGTAGCGGGAATGGCAGGATACTTTAACCTGAATTTTACATGCCTCTTTAGATTCCCTCCCCACCGGGGGAGAAGGTGTAAATTTGAGAACATGGTCAGGAGTCAGTCTAAATGCCTATTCCTATTCTAGGATCTACACACACACATTCTAGTTATCCAGTTGTTTTAGTGCCAGATAAGGGGATTTGAAAGAGAAATATTTTTGCAGACCATGGAGATTTTTGAACACAGGAGATTTGCTAGTTTTATTTGGTGTAACCCTTTTTTTAACAGTAAATCTGCAGTTTATCTATCAAGCACATTTAGTCAATCTGGTACAACCAGTGACCCTTTAAAACCTAAAGAAATTTGTAACGAAATATCATTTGCTGCATAAACCACGGACTCCAAAAATGAGAAACCTGTGAAACCTGTGCTCGGAGATGGAGTGTTTATTACCAATCTTACCCCTCGGACCGCTTGCTCACGGAATCATGGTATCCCTGAATAGAGAATTGTCCCCTCTTCAAAACAGGCAAAAAATTTTAATAAACAAGATGTGTCGGAAATGCAGAGGTATCCGATTTTTTTTTTTTTTTTTTTTTACTACTGTTGCAGAATGACTGGGTGGAACAGTTGTGGTGACCAGCCAAATTGCAAAGTGTTGAAAAAGTAGGAATGGAGCTGTATAGATTCCCGGTACCCAGTCACTTCCTGTGCTGTAGGTTACACGCTCTTTCAGGAAGTGATTCATGCCAGAAAGCAACATGTTGTATTAAAAAGATGTTCAGTACATGGAAAGGGAGGCGACCGAAATGATCCCAGACCCTGTCCTGCTGCTGCTTGCTCTAACCCTAGCTGCTTTCTTCTTAGGAGGCTTCGACCTGGAAGTAAAAGGCTGGGGAGTGGAGGATGTGCACCTGTACAGGAAGTACCTGCACAGTGACCTGATCGCGGTGCGCACACCGGTCGCAGGGCTCTTTCACTTGTGGCACGAAAAGCAGTGTGCGGACGAGTTGACCCCCGAGCAGTACCGCATGTGCATCCAGTCCAAGGCCATGAACGAGGCCTCCCACTCCCACCTGGGCATGCTGGTGTTCAGAGAGGAGATTGAGTCCCACCTGCGCAAGCAAGCCTTCCAGACACACAGCAACAGCAAGCCAGCAGAGTGATAGGAGGTAGCTCAAGAGACACTCCATCTCTGCCAAAGAACAGAACCGTGCCAAGTGTTCCAGTACAATAACGGTATCCTACCAATACAAGAAGAGTAGCAGCAGTGTATCTCTATACCTTACAGTATGCATCGCAACACAATGGGATGATGCTGGTCAATGGATTATTTTGTTAAAAGTCTTAAATAAGATTGCATAGCATATCATTAATTCAATAATTCAAGAACCGTTTGGTATCAGACCACACAACCTGTCTATCACTATTCAGATGGGACACCGTGAATCTTTCTAATGTTAGTAAGAAGTGGATTTCTAATCACTCCTTGATGTGATTTCAACCAGAAATGCCTAACAGAGGAATTTTTCCTTTTCTTTGTCTGACATTATTGCTTTTCCTCTGTACTCTGCGGAGCTTGCTATGGTTACTCCTCACTATTAGGATCCTGCCTATTTAGTTGACCAAGTGGCAAACAGCTTTAAAGAGGGACGAAGCTTGTGTGCCTGCAGCTGAAGTCTAAGTAACTTAAACAAACAAGAAAGTCAACCAGGTGTGATTTCTGATGCATGAAAGGGTGTAGTGTAGCATATTTACAAGACAAAAAAGATCAAAATCAGTTGTCTACTTTTTCCAGCTGTGTCATTCCGTGACCTGCTGTGTGCTGCACATTGATGTTGACACACAAGCAATCCCTGCACACGCTACAGGGAGCTTCTTTCACCTGCCTTTGAAATTGCTGCAACAAGAGGCCTGGGGCACAAGTAAGAGGAGTTTGGTGGGCTCAACTTGGACGGCAGTAGACATTTTTCCATATCACAAAACCACCAGACAATGTGGCACAATTGCTTATAAGAGACCCAAGACTGACTGGAGGGCAGGCAAGGACATTCACCTGCATTGACCAGTAACTGAATACAATATTTTTAAATGTATGGATAAAAAAGCTGCATTGGTTTATTTACTGTAGTTTTGCTTGAATGAAAAAAAATATATATATATTGTGCTGCATATTTTCGCAATCATTTTCAAATCATGTGTTGGGAGACACAAATCACTGTTTCATGTTTATAGCCGTGGATAGTATTAAATGTACTTTATTTTCTAACATGCATAACCATCTAAAGGAGAGCTGCAATGATAGATTTGGTTTTCTTTTTAAGTCAGGATATGAGAATTTGCTTGGTGTTTAACACTTGTAGTCAATTTAATAATTTGTAGTTTTGGGAACTACAAATTATTAATTCAATTTACATTCCTGACATATCTGAGAAAAGTCCAATCACTTCCAGGGAGATCTTTTTCTTTCTGTTTTGTTTCGCCCAGTAGAATGTGTTTGAGGGGTGACTCTACTTGTGGGGTGTTGTTTCAGGCTGAGGTCAGCAGGGGTCAGTGTCACTGAAGGGAAAGTGTTCATGTATTAAGCCCTCACTGACCAAAGAATGACCTCTGCTATCAGTTTTGTTAAAGGGAAGACAAACATGCAATTCAAATCCAGTTATATTCCTGCTTTCTGATGGTGTCAAACTGTGTCTAAGTTACTTCTGCACTAAACATGGCAAGCACACAGGCAACTTGTGCTTCACAGCATTAATGGACTATTTTTCAAATGTGTGTTTTTTTTTTTTTTACCGTTTACAAATATAAATAAAATGATACAACATGATTTAGTTGTGGGAAGAATTGTTTTTATCATTATGGATATACCTGTTAAACAGGGCAGGCAAAAGTATGATAATGTAAATGATGACATATTGGTCAAAATCATATGTGGTTAAAGTGAGTGTAAAGTAATAGGCAGGATTTAGCAAACACAATGTCCCAAAGGGTTCAAACCAGAGGAAATAATAATTTCAGAAGTAATTGATAAACAGAAAGCAAAACACAGCAGACAACATACTGAGGTGGGTTTAAATGTACCGGCTTTGTTAGTATTGCCTACCAGCTGAGAGTTGAAAGATTGTAGTGGAAGGTTACCCCCCACATTTCTGTTCAGTTTTGTTTTCGGTTGTCTGCCTCATCTGCAGGTGTTTTTTTTCTATAGACTTGCCTGCCTGTAACTTTTCATTGCTTTACATTGCAAATTGATGCTTAGGAATAGACTGATTTGTAGATTTAAGTGTTGTAACCATTTTTAACCTACTATAATCTACCATTACATTATCTGAGTAATGTCTGCAATTTTAATCAGACCCGCAAGGTGGTGCTATTGAGCTGCTAAGATCTCCACAGACTCTAAACCCTTCGGCTGCTCCTGCCACATTCACGAGTTTCACAGACCCCTAGTTAGCACTGGTCTTGCACTAGTATAGATTAGTATGAAGCTGGATGTGTGAAACCAGCTAGAAAAACTGTAAACGTGTGTAATATTAATAACTAATACCTACTGTAAAAATAGCAGTGTTGTTTATGGAATAGCCTGTGAAAAATGTGATGGAATCAAATATGTTGGAGAGACTGGAACAAAAGAATTCAGAACCACCTTTCATTAATTAGAAATAAAAAAATGAATGAACCAATAGTACAGCACTTCACCAGTCAAGGACATGACATAAATGATGTAAAGTTTGTAGTATTAGAACAGCTAAAATTAGACAATGTGACATATAGAAGAATAAAAGAAAGTAAATGGATAAATAGACTGAACACGATTATGTCAGCGGGACTCAACAGAAAAAATGAACTAATTAACTCTAATAAATATATAACATTTAAATAAATAAACCAAATTCATTCAAAAGTTGTGAATGCTGATGTGCTGGGGAGGCCAAATCAAGACTGATCCTCAGAGCCAGCATTGCATGATAATATAAATATAAGTTTATATAACATAATGTTAATTAGAATTAATACAGATTTAAAGATAGAAGTAAAAATGATGTCGCAATATATAGAACACCATTACACCATGTAAGAATAAATCATGGATTTGAATCTAAACAATAACAAGTAGTTGTTATGCTGTCAAAAAAACTATAAATACCTCCAATGTTTTGATTCAAACACATGCTCCCTTGGGAAAGATATGTACAACATATCGAAACAATGGGCAGCTGGCTCTTTGAGCTAATATATATATATATATATATATATATATATATATAAAACATATATATACAGTACTGTGCAAAAGTTTTAGGCAGGTGTGAAAAAATGCTGTAAAGTAAGAATGCTTTCAAAAATAGACATGTTAATAGATTATATTTATCAATTAACTAAATGCAAAGTGAGTGAACAGAAGGAAAATCTAAATCAAATCCATATTTGGTGTGACCACCCTTTGCCTTCAAAACAGCATCAATTCTTCTAGGTACACTTGCACAGTGTCAGGGATTTTGTAGGCATATAGTCAGGTGTATGATTAAACAATTATACCAAACAGGTGCTAATGATCATCAATTCAATATGTAGGTTGAAACACAATCATTAACTGAAACAGAAACAGCTGTGTAGGAGGAATAAAACTGGGTGAGGAACAGCCAAACTCAGCTAACAAGGTGAGGTTGCTGAAGACAGTTTACTGTCAGAAGTCATACACCATGGCAAGACTGAGCACAGCAACAAGACACAAGGTAGTTATACTGCATCAGCAAGGTCTCTCCCAGGCAGAAATTTCAAGGCAGACAGGGGTTTCCAGATGTGCTGTCCAAGCTCTTTTGAAGAAGCACAAAGAAACGGGCAACGTTGAGGATCGTAGACGCAGTGGTCGGCCAAGGAAACTTACTGCAGCAGATGAAAGACACATCATGCTTACTTCCCTTCGCAATCGGAAGATGTCCAGCAGTGCCATCAGCTCAGAATTGGCAGAAAACAGTGGGACCCTGGTACACCCATCTACTGTCCGGAGAAGTCTGGTCAGAAGTGGCCTTCATGGAAGACTTGCGGCCAAAAAGCCATACCTCCGACGTGGAAACAAGGCCAAGCGACTCAACTATGCACGAAAACACAGGAACTGGGGTGCAGAAAAATGGCAGCAGGTGCTCTGGACTGATGAGTCAAAATTTGAAATATTTGGCTGTAGCAGAAGGCAGTTTGTTCGTCAAGGGCTGGAGAGCGGTACACGAATGAGTGCCTGCAGGCAACAGTGAAGCATGGTGGAGGTTCCTTGCAAGTTTGGGGCTGCATTTCTGCAAATGGAGTTGGGGATTTGGTCAGAATTAATGGTCTCCTCAATGCTGAGAAGTACAGGCAGATACTTATCCATCATGCAGTACCATCAGGGAGGCATCTGATTGGCCCCAAATTTATTCTGCAGCATGACAACAACCCCAAACATACAGCGAAAGTCATTAAGAACTATCTTCAGCGTAAAGAAGAACAAGGAGTCCTGGAAGTGATGGTATGGCCCCCACAGAGCCCTGATCTCAACATCGAGTCTGTCTGGGATTACATGAAGAGAGAGAAGCAACTGAGGCTGCCTAAATCCACAGAAGAACTGTGGTTAGTTCTCCAAGATGTTTGGGCCAACCTACCTGCCGAGTTCCTTCAAAAACTGTGTGCAAGTGTACCTAGAAGAATTGATGCTGTTTTGAAGGCAAAGGGTGGTCACACCAAATATTGATTTGATGTAGATTTTTCTTCTGTTCACTTACTTTGCATTTTGGTAATAGATAAATATAAACTATTAACATGTCTATTTTTGAAAGCATTCTTACTTTACAGCATTTTTTCACACCTGCCTAAAACTTTTGCACAGTACTGTATATATATAGTTTGAGAAAAAGGAAAACTGTTGTGTACAAAAATGATCAATAAGAAAAAAGAAGAAAAGGTTATTTCAGGTACTTAAATAGATAGAATTATTGATTACAAATCAATTATCAGGACGTTTCGGACTACAAAAAAACACATTATTATATATATATATATATATATATATATATATATATATATATATAAGCATGACATTGGGTAGAAGATTTTGTCGGTTCTAGGCCTTCTAGGAACCAGGTTACCCGATTCCTGGAAAGGTTAAGTACACCGTTTTTGCCCCTAAAGCACTATGAACTAATGCGTGCGTATTTGTGGCTGTAGGTCGAAATAATCAAGTTTGAAGGTCGTTGTACGTCATGGCTGGAGCAGGGGAGAAGGGAATGCAAGCCAGCTGACCGCACGCATTTCTCTGTGTGCTGCTTTCACATTTTTTTAAATGGTCAGTTTGAGAAATAAACTTTGTTCAACAGCTAACCCTGCTTTAGTACAAAACTCACTCTACATAGTGTTTTACATAATGGTAACGTTGCTCTTAAATTACTGTGGCTGATTCTTTGGCTGAAGAGATATTATCAGCTCATCATCTAACCATGGGTTCTTGTGCAATCATTTAAACTCCTGATGGTAAACAGTGTAACAAAATCTACTGGGATGCAAAAAAATCTATTTGTGTTGACTTTATTTAGGAACTCTACGATTTGACTGGCGAAAGATAACATTGGTTTACTGGAGTTCACAAAGACAACTTTCTTCTGCTCGGGACGGTAACCTTTTCACTTGTTTGTTTAATTCTTGCTCTTTTTGCTGCATTACAGCCCTTCATTAATGACGTTAATTTTTCAGGTCATTTTGTTAATGGCACGTGTGCAAGACACAAACCTTAAGTGTATTTTTATTTGTTGCTATTCTTGTTCTACATTTCCTAAACAACTGTTCATTTTAAGCTTTTTTTTTTTTTTTTTTTTTTACATGTTTGGTCACCATCACAACTGTTGCAAGAAACTGGGGTTCATGTATTCTGCTGGTGTTAATATCCCTGATGACGACACGTTGGTGTCGAAACGCGTTGTTTGTTTTACAACTATGCCATTTTTTTAAATCAATAAAGAGATTTTGATGAAGAATATAAACGAGCAGGAGTCAAGTACTTAAACCTCTTTGAAGCAGTGATGGATTTCGTTTGGTAAGCCATTTAAATATAGTTTGGCTGAAAGAAATTTGAATGCTTGCATTGCTGTAGAGACTCATTGTGTGTGTGTGTGTATATAATATATATATTTATATATATATATATATATATATATAAAATCAGACGTCATCTCGCATTCATAGATATTGACACTTGCTTTTAAATTGTCAATGTTGTTTGTTTGTTTGTTTTTTGGTTTTTTTGTTCTTGCATTTCTAACCATTTTAACCACAGTCTGGAGCGCTGCATTATAATCTAATTTCTCTGTGCTTCAGTGGTACAAGCAGATTGATACCCGATGGTGCGATTAACAGAGCATTGTATTTTGAGGAATCATATCTTCATAAAAAACTGTCGGTACCACAGATTGAAAACTTACCGTAACCCTGGTTCCCTGAAAGACAAGATGACCACCACCGACATTATGTATGGGATATGCCTGCCCATTGGGTAGGTATTGCTGAGCTCTCTATACTGCCGATAGGCTCCTTCCTGGGATGACAGGCTCAGTCCTGCCCACCGAGAGATTAAAACTGTCATCCTGAGGAAGCCATTTCTCTTTTTCCATCAAACCCGAGGGCGACCGATGCGACCTTGCGGTTGGTGGTCATCTACCTAACGTTCCCTTTCAATTTGAAGACGACCACCAACGACATTAGGTATGGGATAATGTATACCAGAGCCGTCGCGAGGGAGAAGGAATGGCAGCATATGAGGGACGCACAAGCACTGCCTAACCCAGAGGTTAGCGGTGTGAACTTACACCCTCAAGGACCCTTGTGCCTAATGAAGGTAGGGCAGGGTCTACCACATTAAGGCGGTAGAACCTGGAGAAAGTAAGTGGCTATCGGGCAGCGAGGCCCCTCTGAAGAGGGCCCAAGATGTAGCCAACCCTCTAGTGGAGTGTGCGGCTACCCTCCCAGGTGGGGGCAAGACAGCACCATCATACGCAGTCGAGACTGTGTCCACAATCCAGTGTGACAGGGGCTGCTTTGAGAGGGGCTGTCCTAGGGTCCGTATACCATGTAAGACAAAGAGCTGATCTGTATGACACAGATCTCTTGTCTTATCCATGTAACCACCTCAATGCCCGCACCGGGCAGAGGAAATTCAATCTCCTATCCTCCTCCGAAGCAAACTGACCGGCTTTGCAGAGGTGATAGCCAAGAGGAAGGCTGTCTTCATAGACAGATGTTTCAACTCTGTGGAGTGTATGGGCTCAAACAGGGCCTCCGTGAGAGCCTCCAGTACAACATCAAGGCTCCATTCGGGGAGAACGGCCCGCCTGGGGGTGCGTAACCACGAGCACCCTTCAAAAAATGGGTCGTTAGAGTATAAGTGCCAGGGACACTGAGTCAATGGGGACATGGCATGCAGATATGGCTGCTAGGTACACTTTCAACGTAGAGGTTGATCAGATCTTGCAGAAACTGCAAAATAGTTACTATAGGGCAATAATTGGGGTCATGACCTCTGGCCATGCACCAATTTTGAAAATACTTCCAAGGTGGCCAGACGGTCCCGTTCAGGGGCCAGACCCACAGTTGGAGTCTGCCCGGTCCTGGGTGCCAGAGGGTGCCTTGCGCCTGACTGAGGAGATCCATGCGCAGCGGGATCCCCCAGGGCTGGCCTTGCAGCAGCTAGCAGAGGTTTAAAAACCCGAATCTCCTGGGCCATCTAGGGGCCACCAGGAGAACTGTCGCCTTGTCTCTCCTGACCTTCTTGAAGAAGGCATGGAGCAGCGGTATCGACGGGAAAGCGTACAAAACGCTTTGGGACACCCGTGGGCTGCCCTCAGCTCCCAGGCATTTATGTGCAGGGATGTCCAGCGATCCGACCAGGGTTCGCAAACTCCTCTGCCTGCCCAGACCGCCCCCCAACCAGATTTGGATGCATCTGTCATCACCAATTGATAGTTGTGTATCACTCCCATCCTTACGCCTTCACTCAGGTGAGAGGCTTGCCTCCACCAGCGTAGAGCTTCCCAGCATAGGCGAGACACGGTCAGCCGAAGGTGTCTGTTGTGCTTGAGGTGTAGCCGAAAGGCATTGAGCCTCACCTGGATCGGGCGCATGTGGAGTAACCCTAGTTGGGTGGCTGATGAAGCTGCGGCCATCAGACCCAATAGTTTAACACAACACCAATTACACTGTGAACCCTTATTGAACAGGGCCAGACAGTTGCGAATGGCAGCTACTCTGACATCCGACAGGTAAGCTCGCATCGTAAGGGAATCCAGCCAGAGACCCAAGTAGACTGTACTTTACACCAGTATTAACTGGCTCGTCACAATCGCTGTGTGGGCCACTGCTGCTTCCTGCGACTGGGACAAATCAACCAGTAGTTCATCTTCCTGATCACTTGCAGCCGTAAGAGAGCTAGGATGACATCCATGCACTTTGAAAACGTGCGGGGGGTTAAGGAGAGACCGAATGGCAACACGGAAAACTCAAAGACGCTCCCCTGAAAGGCGAAGCGGAGATACTTCCTGTGTGCTGGGACGAATAGGGGACGTGGAATCCACGTCCTTTCGTCCACTGTGATAAACCATTCACCCAGCCAGACAGCCTGGTGAGTACGGCGGACGCCAGCATCTCATTCTCTCCCGTACCAGAGTACAGGAGGTGAGCATTGAGGCTACCTGCCGAGACACCTTGTGTTCTCGGTAAGAACGCTGCAGCAATTCCTCAACCGCTGGTCCAAAGGAATGGTCAGGGGAGGCAGGGGCTGTTTCTGAAGGAAGGAGCCACCTTCCCATGAGGCCGCGATCGAAATTGCATCATGGTCCTCCTCAGCATTGCTGACATTCTGTAACATCCGGGGCAACCACCAGTGCAGGCGGGGTCAGCTTCGGGGCCGGCGTTATCGTCTGAGCCTGCTGTCTGGCCAGGGGCTCCCAACGCCACGTACGGCTCAGCCGTGCTAGCAGGAGACATTGTGTAGGACGTGCAAGCGTAGACTTTAGCCATGCTTAATATCTGCACAGCACAAGGGCGCTGTTTAAACACCGGAAGGTGTAGACCTGTGTATTGAAGCACTCGGGCACCAAGGGTGCAGAAGCACCGAGGACACTGAGTGAAGTAGAATACAGTACTGGTGCACCGAAGAATCAGACCACCGAGTGCAGGTGTTATTGACATGCTGTGGTGTGAAGTACCAAGGCATGGAGCATCTAAGCACCAAGATGCGCCTAGCCTTAATCACGTGTAGTCAACACAACCCAGGGTAGCGCATAGCATACACCGGGGTGGATACACAGACTCGAGTGGCTGCGGTAGGCAATCAGGAGAGCAGTACAGGGGAGCGCACGGTGCTGCACCATGGTGCAGAGCGGCGATAACCTGGTTCTGGACCGTGTGCAGTAACACAACGGGGCAGCGCGTAACGTATGCCAGAGTGGAGCACAGGCTGAAGAACCTGCCTTAGGCAGGAAGAAAAATGTACTGCCTTTTTTTTTTAAACTGCAAGGGCAATAATAGGAAAAAATAGAGACACACACAGCAATTCAGCTATGGGAGAAACACATTCACCACGCTAGGCGGGTGACCAAGCGCGCTGAGTAGGCGGGCTGAAACAAGCTGGCATATGCAACTCAAAGGTGGAAGAATCATGCTTGTATTATTTTTTATTTCTAAACTGCAAGGCAGTGAAGAAACAAATACATACACACTCCACAGCAAGCTTTGAGGGTAAAAATAACAGTCACCACGGCAACGCGGGTAACTGATTTTGTTTTGTTTTTACCAGCCCACCAAGTAGGTAGGCTGAAATAAGATGGTGCATGCAACTCAACAGCGGGGTGCAGCAGCACTGGGTCCCGTGGACTTAATCGTGTGTATATATATATATATATATATATATATATATATATATATATATATATATATATATATTTTTTCAACTGCAAGACAATGAAATAAAACCACACATACATGCACACAACAGCAAAGGGTGAGGGTAATACAACAGACACCACGGCAACATGTGTGAACTGAAATTTTTAAGCACACAGAGAGGGCGGGCCGAGACAATCCAGCGGAGTCAACTCCATAGCGGGGCGTGGCAGAGCCAGGGTCCGGTGAAGGATAACGCGTCTCGTTTTCTTTTTTCTTTAACTGCAATAGCAGAGGAAAACACAAAACGGCGAACGCTGTAAGGTTAGAAAGCAGACTGCAAATCGCAAAGCGATGTAGGCTGTTGAAAAGAAAAAGAGTAAACACTCCGAAATTGCAGGGGAACTCCAGAAAACGAGAGAGAGAGAGCTATTTCACACAATCACAGCAACTGGACAGGGATGTCTAGCCTGGACTACGTGCAACGAGGTACTAGACACCTGCCTACCAAGCACCGTGCGCACCGTGTACCGTGCAGCACTGTGCGTTCGTGCTCTAGCGCTGTAGCAGTAGGCCAAGCACCGCGCGCACCGAGTGGCGCTGTGTCTGTGCACTGACGCTGTAGCGCTGGGCACCTTGCGCACCAAGATACCGAAGTGCCAAGGGCTATGCGTGCATCATGGTACCGAAGCACCGGGGGGCAGCTATGCAATTGTGCCTACCCTAACTGTGCGGTCACACACCTGGTCAGCGCGTAGCATGCACCAGGGGGACACAAGGGCCGAAGCCATGGTGGGCGAGTCGGAAGCAGACATAAAAAAAACGTAGGATAGGGGAAAGCACACTGCTTGTTTACAAGGCCCGACTCGCCGAGTTGGGCGGGCCTACGCAGCCGGCGAGGTCTACGTGACAGTGGGGATGCGGCAAGGCCTAGCCCCGTGGAGGAGAGCACGGCTGGAAGAGTCACTCAACAAAGCCTAGCTCCATGGAGGAACTGTGTACTCTCAAGAAAGAAACAGACAACCACTTGCAGGTGACTGCACAGGCAGTCGCTCACACACGACAGACAGATAACAAAGAGCGGCCTACCACGCAAGCGAGGAGGCTGCTGAAAGACAGAAAGGCGAAAGGCTTGGTCTTTTCAGAGTCGTTGATTCCGGGAAAGCGTCGAGCCAGCTTTCAGCACGAATGCAAGGGAAATACAATCAACTTGATTCGACTCAAGAAGCTATTTTCTATCAACACACTCAGCTAGACATAGAGGTCTTACTTTACCATCTTGAGAAGGAAAAAGAGAAATGCCTTCCTCAGGATGACGGTTTTAATCCCTCGGTGGGCGAGACCAAGTGCAGCTTCTATATGTGTTACTTTTTCAGCCTAGAAAAGCACAATTGGGTGAAAATAACACACAGAAACAAAGTCTCAATTTGGTGGATGCAATTGTTTATTGTCGCAAGTACATTTAGTCAGAAGAATAGAGCAACCTGTTTTATGGTTTACATGCAGATTCTATAAGCAATGTTCTGTGCTCAACAGGATAACAAGGAAATGTAACCGTTCAGCTCCATGAACACCAGCATAGTCTAGCATAGGAAAAATAGAAACAGTAAAGTGAATTGCAGCTTTGTTGCAGTTAGTCCCTTTATTAGAGAAGTATATGTAAAATCAGGTACATTTAAATGTACAGGTTTCAATAAATCTGTAAAACTGACTGACCTGAAGTTGTAGTCTGACCTATTTGAAACACAGTTAGAACCAGACAGTTTGAGGGTTCAGAATATCTATACTCTGAGATGTTTGAGGGTTCAGAATATCTATACTCCGAGAGATGTTTCCATGCATGTGGTCACAGGAGGCAAGGTCAGGCCTATGGAAGCATGCAGTCTGTAGTGTAGGTGGTTCAAATTTAAATGCACACAAACCAATGGCAAGAATACATATACAGTATAAAAACAAAGCTGTTCCTGAGTACCAAGAATCAATGGAAAGCTGCTAAAAAAAAGTCTATTTGAGATGACAAAGAAGGGTCTGGTTAGGCTTTAAGGCTTCAGTAGACTGACACTGCCTCTAGGGGCAGCAGTCACTCTCACATAAGATCGAATCTGAGTCATTTAAAAATATTCTATTAGGAGTTTGTTTTGTAAACAAACATACCCTTAAAAATGACAGCCGTTTACTTAACTTGAGAAAACCAAAGAAAATGCAATTGGAATGTTTAACAAAACAGGTTACCCGTTTCCGTTAAGTATGGAATGATAGCGATAGCTTTACACACACATATATTTTAATATATATAAATATACACACACATTGTATATATATATACACACACACACACACACACATACATACAGTTGTAGTACAGTAGTCAAAAGTTTACATACCCCAATGGAAATGGAAAACAAATAATTTTAGGAAAAATCTTTTGTTTGCTTTTGTGGATGAGGAAAAAAAGTTACAAGAAATAGATGTCAACACCTTTATTTCAGCAATTATTTTTTGCAAAACTCCAAAAATGCTAATTCAAAAGTATTCATACCCTTTGATGCTATGATAGTATTGTCTACAAAGTGCTAGAAATTTCAATATGATAATGCAGAACCTAATTCTAGAAAAGTCTAGAAAATGCTGGATTGTAGGTGAACATTCTTAGAGAGTATAAAAGGGTTAGGCAAAGGATGATTGCTGTCATTACCAATAAGTCAATATGGGGAAAAAGTAAAGAGTTATCTGAAGACCTTAGGCAGAAAATTACTTATTGTCATAAAGCTGGAGAAGGATACAAGAAGATTTCCAAGCATTTGAGTATCTCAATTTCAACTATTGTTCCTATTGGAAGAAAGAAGGTTCTTTCACCAAGAACAAGTACAATAATTGTGAGGAAGGTTAATAACAATCCGAGAATGACTGCTAAATATATTCAAAGTGAACCGGCTGCAAGTGGGACGGGAGTTTCCATTTCATCCATAGGTCTCAATGGTTGGTCACAGGCCAAAGAAAAAGCCACTCTTAGGAAAATGTCACAAGGACAATCACTTAAAGTTTGCAAAACTGCATTTGAATGATGAATATGAGTTCTGGTCAAAGGTTTGTGGAGTGATGAAACAAAAAACGAGCTATTTGGTCATGCTGATAGTAGTTATGTTTGTAGAAAGTCTGGTGAGACGTACAAAGAAAAGAACACCATACCTACTGTCAAGCACGGAGGTGGTAATATCCTTCTATGAGGTTGTTTTTCCTCTAATGGCACAGGAAATTTAGTTTCAATACATAGTAAAATGGATACCTATTAATTTCATTTTCCTTGGCAGGGTATGAATACTTTTGAATTAGCATTTTTGGAGTTTTTCCAAAAAATTGCTTACAAAAGATTTTTCCTATAATTATTTGTTTTCGAGAAATTTCTATAAATTATAAATTTCCATTGGGTTATGTAAACGTTTGATTACAACTGCATATTATATATCACAACAAAAATATTTAAATGTCCGCTCTCTCCTTCCAAGACAGGTTAGCTGGATTCCGTGTGGGCAGTCGTTCTCGTCTCCATGACAACCGCCACCCTGTCAAATTCAAGTGCAACGTCCCCTCAGATACAAAACTCCTGGATGCTTCGCTTCATAAAAGGGCCCTGCCCCTTATATTTATCCCTTAAAAAAGTAATCCTTAATTTTCTAGTGAGTGCAATCTCCAGTCCAAGCACCAGTATATACAGATTTCAAAAGAAATATACAAAGAGATCCCAACCAGTGAGATTTAAGGTCTTTTCCCTTTTTAAAAACAGTTCCATGAAAACCTGTCCACTGAGTTCCTCTCCCCAGATTCACGCCCTGTTTAACGTTGCTCTGCAAAACAAAAAGAGAAACAAATGTAGTCTTATTGTAATCAAATATCCATCATAGGCTTGGAACAATAATCAGTTCATCACACTATTATCTAGACTTTATTGCCACTTGCTTAGTAGTGAAAAGTAAGCCTGACGATAATGTTGTTTCTGACAGTACCACTGCTACCGAGGATGTGGTGCTCCCTTATAAAACTTAACGTGTTCCACAGATCAGCAGAGAGGCCATGATGTCACAGATCAGCAGAGAGGCCATGATGTCACAGATTAGCAGAGAGGCCATGATGTCACAGATTAGCAGACAGTGGATCTTTGTTCTAATTAGATATCGATATGGATTAAGAAAGATGAAGAAAGCATTTTTTTGCTATTTGTAGATTGGATTGTGGCTTTGCTATTTGTAATATTGTATGTGGATTGTGGCTTTGCTATTTGTAATATTGTATGTGGATTGTGGCTTTGCTATTTGTAATATTGTATGTGGATTGTGGCTTTGCTATTTGTAATATTGTATGTGGATTGTGGCTTTGCTATTTGTAATATTGTATGTGGATTGTGGCTTTGCTATTTGTAAATTGTATGTGGATTGTGGCTTTGCTATTTGTAAGATTGTATGTGGATTGTGGCTTTGCTATTTGTAAATTGTATGTGGATTGTGGCTTTGCTATTTGTGGATTGTATGTGGATTGTGGCTTTGCTATTTGTAATATTGTATGTGGATTGTGGCTTTGCTATTTGTAAATTGTATGTGGATTGTGGCTTTGCTATTTGTAATATTGTATGTGGATTGTGGCTTTGCTATTTGTGGATTGTATGTGGATTGTGGCTTTGCTATTTGTAATATTGTATGTGGATTGTGGCTTTGCTATTTGTAATATTTATATGGATTATGGCTTTGCTATTTGTAATATTGTATGTGGATTGTGGCTTTGCTATTTGTAAATTGTATGTGGATTGTGGCTTTGCTATTTGTAAATTGTATGTGGATTGTGGCTTTGCTATTTGCTACATCTTTCTATTATTAACTACTTTGATACCATAATTGTGCTTACATGTATGGAAGCCCATTTCCGCCAGTATATTAATTCCAATGCATTTGTGTGTTCAGTTTATGGTACTTTGTTTATGGTTTTATGTGGTTCATGTGACTTATGGTCTTCCACCACACACACACACACACACACACACACTCATAAAAACCCAGTTCCCTTACAATGTGCCTCCTCTGTGTGTCACTGGTTGCCATGCTTGAGGGCTGTGGGCACTGCTACTCTTCTGCTAAGGGCCATCTTTATTCTGTGTTGAAAATCTTTTTTTTCTTCTACTTATGAATTCCAAGGCGACAGAACAATCACTATATGGTAATAGTGACAGGGAAATGTTGGCTGTGGCAACACACTCCCACAACTAATTATAATTTTCTAAAGCTGGTCGCTCTGCAGTCCTCCCCCAAACACAGCACCCAGTGCTGTAACCCCCGTGCAGTGTGAAAGCAGGTTCAGTATCTTCCGAAGTGTGATGTGCAAACTCTGTAGGGGATGTGGTGCGAGGTTTTAAAATCTATAATGAATACTTATTAGCCTGTTGCCTAGCAACTTTGTACATTTCCTTTCAGTTCTCGCAGGTTTCCTGTGCATTCTTATCATGCAGACCTCTTACTTTCTGTTTATGTGCTCTACAAAAGCCCAGAGCTGTGAAAAGTAATTCCTTCATCTGCGGGTATGCATTAGTGTCTGTTTGCCTAATTTTCTTAATACCAAAAATGTACCTCCGATGTTGAAATGAATGGTCAAAATGAATGAAGATCAGTTGTGTATAGAAAGCATTTGCCCAGACCGCCCCCCAACCAGATTTGGATGCATCTGTCATCACCAATTGATAGTTGTGTATCACTCCCATCCTTACGCCTTCACTCAGGTGAGAGGCTTGCCTCCACCAGCGTAGAGCTTCCCAGCATAGGCGAGACACGGTCAGCCGAAGGTGTCTGTTGTGCTTGAGGTGTAGCCGAAAGGCATTGAGCCTCACCTGGATCGGGCGCATGTGGAGTAACCCTAGTTGGGTGGCTGATGAAGCTGCGGCCATCAGACCCAATAGTTTAACACAACACCAATTACACTGTGAACCCTTATTGAACAGGGCCAGACAGTTGCGAATGGCAGCTACTCTGACATCCGACAGGTAAGCTCGCATCGTAAGGGAATCCAGCCAGAGACCCAAGTAGACTGTACTTTACACCAGTATTAACTGGCTCGTCACAATCGCTGTGTGGGCCACTGCTGCTTCCTGCGACTGGGACAAATCAACCAGTAGTTCATCTTCCTGATCACTTGCAGCCGTAAGAGAGCTAGGATGACATCCATGCACTTTGAAAACGTGCGGGGGGTTAAGGAGAGACCGAATGGCAACACGGAAAACTCAAAGACGCTCCCCTGAAAGGCGAAGCGGAGATACTTCCTGTGTGCTGGACGAATAGGGACGTGGAATCCACGTCCTTTCGGTCCACTGTGATAAACCATTCACCCAGCCAGACAGCCTGGTGAGTACGGCGGACGCCAGCATCTCATTCTCTCCCGTACCAGAGTACAGGAGGTGAGCATTGAGGCTACCTGCCGAGACACCTTGTGTTCTCGGTAAGAACGCTGCAGCAATTCCTCAACCGCTGGTCCAAAGGAATGGTCAGGGGAGGCAGGGGCTGTTTCTGAAGGAAGGAGCCACCTTCCCATGAGGCCGCGATCGAAATTGCATCATGGTCCTCCTCAGCATTGCTGACATTCTGTAACATCCGGGGCAACCACCAGTGCAGGCGGGGTCAGCTTCGGGGCCGGCGTTATCGTCTGAGCCTGCTGTCTGGCCAGGGGCTCCCAACGCCACGTACGGCTCAGCCGTGCTAGCAGGAGACATTGTGTAGGACGTGCAAGCGTAGACTTTAGCCATGCTTAATATCTGCACAGCACAAGGGCGCTGTTTAAACACCGGAAGGTGTAGACCTGTGTATTGAAGCACTCGGGCACCAAGGGTGCAGAAGCACCGAGGACACTGAGTGAAGTAGAATACAGTACTGGTGCACCGAAGAATCAGACCACCGAGTGCAGGTGTTATTGACATGCTGTGGTGTGAAGTACCAAGGCATGGAGCATCTAAGCACCAAGATGCGCCTAGCCTTAATCACGTGTAGTCAACACAACCCAGGGTAGCGCATAGCATACACCGGGGTGGATACACAGACTCGAGTGGCTGCGGTAGGCAATCAGGAGAGCAGTACAGGGGAGCGCACGGTGCTGCACCATGGTGCAGAGCGGCGATAACCTGGTTCTGGACCGTGTGCAGTAACACAACGGGGCAGCGCGTAACGTATGCCAGAGTGGAGCACAGGCTGAAGAACCTGCCTTAGGCAGGAAGAAAAATGTACTGCCTTTTTTTTTTAAACTGCAAGGGCAATAATAGGAAAAAATAGAGACACACACAGCAATTCAGCTATGGGAGAAACACATTCACCACGCTAGGCGGGTGACCAAGCGCGCTGAGTAGGCGGGCTGAAACAAGCTGGCATATGCAACTCAAGGTGGAAGAATCATGCTTGTATTATTTTTTATTTCTAAACTGCAAGGCAGTGAAGAAACAAAACATACACACTCCACAGCAAGCTTTGAGGGTAAAATAACAGTCACCACGGCAACGCGGGTAACTGATTTTGTTTTGATTTTTTACCAGCCCACCAAGTAGGTAGGCTGAAATAAGATGGTGCATGCAACTCAACAGCGGGGTGCAGCAGCACTGGGTCCCGGTGGACGAATCGTGCTTGTGTATATATATATATATATATATATATATATATATATATATATATATATATATTTTTTTTTTCAACTGCAAGACAATGAAATAAAAACACATACATGCACACAACAGCAAAGGGTGAGGGTAATACAACAGACACCACGGCAACATGTGTGAACTGAAATTTTTAAGCACACAGAGAGGGCGGGCCGAGACAATCCAGCGGAGTCAACTCCATAGCGGGGCGTGGCAGAGCCAGGGTCCGGTGAAGGATAACGCGTCTCGTTTCTTTTTCTTTAACTGCAATAGCAGAGGAAAACACAAAACGGGCTGAACGCTGTAAGGTTAGAAAGCAGACTGCAAATCGCAAAGCGATGTAGGCTGTTGAAAAGAAAAAGAGTAAACACTCCGAAATTGCAGGGGAACTCCAGAAAACGAGAGAGAGAGAGCTATTTCACACAATCACAGCAACTGGACAGGGATGTCTAGCCTGGACTACGTCAGCAGGTACTAGACACCTGCCTACCAAGCACCGTGCGCACCGTGTACCGTGCAGCACTGTGCGTTCGTGCTCTAGCGCTGTAGCAGTAGGCCAAGCACCGCGCGCACCGAGTGGCGCTGTGTCTGTGCACTGACGCTGTAGCTGAAGCGCTGGGCACCTTGCGCCAAGATACCGAAGTGCCAAGGGCTATGCGTGCATCATGGTACCGAAGCACCGGGGGGCAGCTATGCAATTGTGCCTACCCTAACTGTGCGGTCACACACCTGGTCAGCGCGTAGCATGCACCAGGGGGACACAAGGGCCGAAGCCATGGTGGGCGAGTCGGAAGCAGACATAAAAAAAACGTGGGATAGGGGAAAGCACACTGCTTGTTTACAAGGCCCGACTCGCCGAGTTGGGCGGGCCTACGCAGCCGGCGAGGTCTACGTGACAGTGGGGATGCGGCAAGGCCTAGCCCCGTGGAGGAGAGCACGGCTGGAAGAGTCACTCAACAAAGCCTAGCTCCATGGAGGAACTGTGTACTCAAGAAAGAAACAGACAACCACTTGCAGGTGACTGCACAGGCAGTCGCTCACACACGACAGACAGATAACAAAGAGCGGCCTACCACGCAAGCGAGGAGGCTGCTGAAAGACAGAAAGGCGAAAGGCTTGGTCTTTTCAGAGTCGTTGATTCCGGGAAAGCGTCGAGCCAGCTTTCAGCACGAATGCAAGGGAAATACAATCAACTTGATTCGACTCAAGAAGCTATTTTCTATCAACACACTCAGCTAGACATAGAGGTCTTACTTTACCATCTTGAGAAGGAAAAGAGAAATGCCTTCCTCAGGATGACGGTTTTAATCCTCGGTGGGCGAGACCAAGTGCAGCTTCTATATGTGTTACTTTTTCAGCCTAGAAAAGCACAATTGGGTGAAAATAACACACAGAAACAAAGTCTCAATTTGGTGGATGCAATTGTTTATTGTCGCAAGTACATTTAGTCAGAAGAATAGAGCAACCTGTTTTATGGTTTACATGCAGATTCTATAAGCAATGTTCTGTGCTCAACAGGATAACAAGGAAATGTAACCGTTCAGCTCCATGAACACCAGCATAGTCTAGCATAGGAAAAATAGAAACAGTAAAGTGAATTGCAGCTTTGTTGCAGTTAGTCCCTTTATTAGAGAAGTATATGTAAAATCAGGTACATTTAAATGTACAGGTTTCAATAAATCTGTAAAACTGACTGACCTGAAGTTGTAGTCTGACCTATTTGAAACACAGTTAGAACCAGACAGTTTGAGGGTTCAGAATATCTATACTCTGAGATGTTTGAGGGTTCAGAATATCTATACTCGAGAGATGTTTCCATGCATGTGGTCACAGGAGGCAAGGTCAGGCCTATGGAAGCATGCAGTCTGTAGTGTAGGTGGTTCAAATTTAAATGCACACAAACCAATGGCAAGAATACATATACAGTATAAAAACAAAGCTGTTCCTGAGTACCAAGAATCAATGGAAAGCTGCTAAAAAAAAGTCTATTTGAGATGACAAAGAAGGGTCTGGTTAGGCTTTAAGGCTTCAGTAGACTGACACTGCCTCTAGGGGCAGCAGTCACTCTCACATAAGATCGAATCTGAGTCATTTAAAATATTCTATTAGGAGTTTGTTTTGTAAACAAACATACCCTTAAAAATGACAGCCGTTTACTTAACTTGAGAAAACCAAAGAAAATGCAATTGGAATGTTTAACAAAACAGGTTACCCGTTTCCGTTAAGTATGGAATGATAGCGATAGCTTTACACACACATATATTTTAATATATATAAATATACACACACATATATATATATACACACACACACACACACATACATACATACAGTTGTAGTACAGTAGTCAAAAGTTTACATACCCCAATGGAAATGGAAAACAAATAATTTTAGGAAAAATCTTTTGTTTGCTTTTGTGGATGAGGAAAAAAAGTTACAAGAAATAGATGTCAACACCTTTATTTCAGCAATTTTTTTGCAAAACTCCAAAATGCTAATTCAAAAGTATTCATACCCTTTGATGCTATGATAGTATTGTCTACAAAGTGCTAGAAATTTCAATATGATAATGCAGAACCTAATTCTAGAAAAGTCTAGAAAATGCTGGATTGTAGGTGAACATTCTTAGAGAGTATAAAAGGGTTAGGCAAAGGATGATTGCTGTCATTACCAATAAGTCAATATGGGAAAAAAGTAAAGAGTTATCTGAAGACCTTAGGCAGAAAATTACTTATTGTCATAAAGCTGGAGAAGGATACAAGAAGATTTCCAAGCATTTGAGTATCTCAATTTCAACTATTGTTCCTATTGGAAGAAAGAAGGTTCTTTCACCAAGAACAAGTACAATAATTGTGAGGAAGGTTAATAACAATCCGAGAATGACTGCTAAATATATTCAAAGTGAAACCGCTGCAAGTGGGACGGGAGTTTCCATTTCATCCATAGGTCTCAATGGTTGGTCACAGGCCAAAAAAAGCCACTCTTAGGAAAATGTCACAAGGACAATCACTTAAAGTTTGCAAAACTGCATTTGAATGATGAATATGAGTTCTGGTCAAAGGTTTGTGGAGTGATGAAACAAAAAACGAGCTATTTGGTCATGCTGATAGTAGTTATGTTTGTAGAAAGTCTGGTGAGACGTATAAAGAAAAGAACACCATACCTACTGTCAAGCACGGAGGTGGTAATATCCTTCTATGAGGTTGTTTTTTTCCTCTAATGGCACAGGAAATTTAGTTTCAATACATAGTAAAATGGATACCTATTAATTTCATTTTCCTTGGCAGGGTATGAATACTTTTGAATTAGCATTTTGGAGTTTTTCCCAAAAAATTGCTTACAAAAGATTTTTCCTATAATTATTTGTTTTCGAGAAATTTCTATAAATTATAAATTTCCATTGGGTTATGTAAACGTTTGATTACAACTGCATATTATATATCACAACAAAAATATTTAAATGTCCGCTCTCTCCTTCCAAGACAGGTTAGCTGGATTCCGTGTGGGCAGTCGTTCTCGTCTCCATGACAACCGCCACCCCTGTCAAATTCAAGTGCAACGCCCCTCAGATACAAAACTCCTGGATGCTTCGCTTCATAAAAGGGCCCTGCCCCTTATATTTATCCCTTAAAAAAGTAATCCTTAATTTTCTAGTGAGTGCAATCTCCAGTCCAAGCACCAGTATATACAGATTTCAAAAGAAATATACAAAGAGATCCCAACCAGTGAGATTTAAGGTCTTTTCCCTTTTTAAAAAACAGTTCCATGAAAACCTGTCCACTGAGTTCCTCTCCCCAGATTCACGCCCTGTTTAACGTTGCTCTGCAAAACAAAAAGAGAAACAAATGTAGTCTTATTGTAATCAAATATCCATCATAGGCTTGGAACAATAATCAGTTCATCACACTATTATCTAGACTTTATTGCCACTTGCTTAGTAGTGAAAAGTAAGCCTGACGATAATGTTGTTTCTGACAGTACCACTGCTACCGAGGATGTGGTGCTCCCTTATAAAACTTAACGTGTTCCACAGATCAGCAGAGAGGCCATGATGTCACAGATTAGCAGAGAGGCCATGATGTCACAGATTAGCAGACAGTGGATCTTTGTTCTAATTAGATAGTCGATATGGATTAAGAAAGATGAAGAAATTTTTTGCTATTTTTTTGCATTTTTTGCTATTTGTAGATTGGATTGTGGCTTTGCTATTTGTAATATTGTATGTGGATTGTGGCTTTGCTATTTGTAATATTTATGTGGATTGTGGCTTTGCTATTTGTAATATTGTATGTGGATTGTGGCTTTGCTATTTGTAATATTGTATGTGGATTGTGGCTTTGCTATTTGTAATATTGTATGTGGATTGTGGCTTTGCTATTTGTAAATTGTATGTGGATTGTGGCTTTGCTATTTGTAAGATTGTATGGATTGTGGCTTTGCTATTTGTAATTGTATGTGGATTGTGGCTTTGCTATTTGTGGATTGTATGTGGATTGTGGCTTTGCTATTTGTAATATTGTATGTGGATTGTGGCTTTGCTATTTGTAAATTGTATGTGGATTGTGGCTTTGCTATTTGTAATATTGTATGTGGATTGTGGCTTTGCTATTTGTGGATTGTATGTGGATTGTGGCTTTGCTATTTGTAATATTGTATGTGGATTTGCTATTTGCTATTTGTAATATTGTATGTGGATTGTGGCTTTGCTATTTGTAATATTGTATGTGGATTGTGGCTTTGCTATTTGTAAATTGTATGTGGATTGTGGCTTTGCTATTTGTAAATTGTATGTGGATTGTGGCTTTGCTATTTGCTACATCTTTCTATTATTAACTACTTTGATACCATAATTGTGCTTACATGTATGGAAGCCCATTTCCGCCAGTATATTAATTCCAATGCATTTGTGTGTTCAGTTTATGGTACTTTGTTTATGGTTTTATGTGGTTCATGTGACTTATGGTCTTCCACCACACACACACACACACACACACACACACACACACACACACACACACACACACACACTCATAAAAACCCAGTTCCCTTACAATGTGCCTCCTCTGTGTGTCACTGGTTGCCATGCTTGAGGGCTGTGGGCACTGCTACTCTTCTGCTAAGGGCCATCTTTATTCTGTGTTGAAAATCTTTTTTTTCTTCTACTTATGAATTCCAAGGCGACAGAACAATCACTATATGGTAATAGTGACAGGGAAATGTTGGCTGTGGCAACACACTCCCACAACTAATTATAATTTTCTAAAGCTGGTCGCTCTGCAGTCCTCCCCCCAAACACAGCACCCAGTGCTGTAACCCCCCGTGCAGTGTGAAAGCAGGTTCAGTATCTTCCGAAGTGTGATGTGCAAACTCTGTGGGGGATGTGGTGCGAGGTTTTAAAATCTATAATGAATACTTATTAGCCTGTTGCCTAGCAACTTTGTACATTTCCTTTCAGTTCTCGCAGGTTTCCTGTGCATTCTTATCATGCAGACCTCTTACTTTCTGTTTATGTGCTCTACAAAAGCCCAGAGCTGTGAAAAGTAATTCCTTCATCTGCGGGTATGCATTAGTGTCTGTTTGCCTAATTTTCTTAATACCAAAAATGTACCTCCGATGTTGAAATGAATGGTCAAAATGAATGAAGATCAGTTGTGTATAGAAAGCATTTATAACCTTCAGATTGAAGAGTGATCACAATTTATCTTCAAACCTGTTGCTAGGTCCCCTTAACTGCAGTTTGAAAAGAGTTTTATACTACACTCAAATCTCAGTACAGCTATTCACACTGCCAATACAGTCCACACTGGCATCTCTGCAAACTGTTTGTTTTGCACTACCTACATATCGCCCTAAAGGGCCATGTCAAAGCCCCATGCTACTGATTGGGAGTGGAATAGGACTGGAATGGGGCAGTGAGTGGGATAGGACTGGAATGGGTCAGTGAGTGGGAGTGGAATAGGACTGGAATGGGGCAGTGATTGGGAGTGGGATAGGACTGGAATGGGGCAGTGGATGGTCGGACTGGATGGTCTGACAATTAATTCCAGGGAAAGGTGGAAGGTCGGCCATCTAGAAAGGGGGCGGAGCTACGGTACACCAAGTCATCGCCCCAGAAGGGAAGTGATGTGGCAACCACAGATTGAAGGAGAAACGGTTGTACTTGCTAACCAAGGGCAGTACAAAAGGGGACGTGGCTAAGCGATCTGTTCCTTTGTAATGGTTGCGAGAGAACCCATGAAGGAAAATAATAACATAACCGTGAGTGTTTAGTGTTTGTTTGTTTTGTCAGTCTAATTGTACTCGTTTGTTCTTATTAGACGGCTAACACGTACTGGGAGCTGTCGCTTAAGGCCAGCACCAACTCGGACAACACTTCACCACTGTGCACTAAAATTATATTTCACCACTTGCACGTTAGCACTCACTCTGGGCTTGTGATCATGTGTGTGTGTCTTTGTGTGTGTTATACTGTGCTTATTATTTCAGACTGTAACCCATTGTTTGCTGTGTATTGCCTGAGATTATTCTTTGCGGTCGTCAGACCAGGATTACAAAAATAAACGTCTGTTTGTTGTCTGTCTTCTGTTTCGTAATCACATCACCTCTACACCTGCGCACTGCAAAACACTCTTTGCCACAGGCAGCGATTGGGAGTGGAATAGGACTGGAATGGGGCAGGGTTATAAACACACAGTGACCCAGGAATACTACAAGCTGATATATAAAAAAAATCAGAAAGCATGGTCTCATACCTGAGTGTTTTCCAGCTATCCTTCTCCATGTGATTGTCTGGTCCCTCACTTTCAAAAGAGGCCACGTAGAGAGCTGGAATCAGAGATTTTAGACAAGCAAAAGAATTAGCCACAGAAGTCTTGGGCCATATCTGTATGTGTATGACAGTATTGTGAAGCTACATGTATGAATGTGCATTTTGTGCATGCCATTAATGTAGTATGAATAAGAGGCACAGACCAGGAAGCTGTGTGGGCTCCTGCAATCTCTCCTACACACTGTAGTGAAAGCATGGCTCAGCCGGTTCCCATGGCAATCTGGCTGTGAGGGTTGAAGGATCACAGGCTGAGAGAGGGATCAGGGTTCTCACCTTCTTCTGTGTAGACTGGTGCGGTGAGGAGGTAATTCTGGACTCGCTTCTCTTTCTCAAATGGGCACTCCACAGCTTTCCACGTCATGAAGTCATTGATTTGCCGAGAGATCTCTAGAAATTTCTGCGCCAGGATTAAAAAAAAAAAAAACACACACTTAATGCAGGACCAATGTCTTCATAATGAGATAGCTGTAGAGGCAATACAATGAAATATTATATACTGCAGTAATAAATTCAATGGCTTCAGTCCGACCATCCAGTACTGGACATCGCTTAACACTGCCTGATTTCTTCTTACTATATTTTATTTCTTACTATTCTTTGAAAATGAAAAAAGCTTCTGAATATTGGTCTGCATTTAGATTAGGCTGTGTGAAGTACAGTGCTGGACTAGTTGGAACAAACAGAGCCTCATAAGGGTCCAACAGCACCATGCCAAGAGCTGCTGCTGTTTAAACTCACCTTGAAGTTAATCTGCCCGTTGGGAAGCCTGTCAGAATGAATCTTGTTCAGGAAGTAGATGTCTTTGATGAACAGGTTGAAGACCGGAATGACAATCTTTTCCCTGCTGCTCCGTGCTGTCTGCGCACGCTGTGTTGCCCCCTGCAGGGCTGTGCGGTAATTGCAGAAATTGCTTGAAGGGTCCATGTGGTGCTGGAAGGAAGAACAGTGCAAAGGCATTGAGCAGGAGAAGCCAGAGCAGAGGAAGCCAGAGCAGTGCAAAGGCATTGAGCAGGGGAAGCCAGAGCAGAGGAAGCCAGAGCAGTGCAAAGGCATTGAGCAGGGGAAGCCAGAGCAGTGCAAAGGCATTGAGCAGAGGAAGCCAGAGCAGGGGGAGCCAGAGCAGTGCAAAGGCATTGAGCAGGGGAAGCCAGAGCAGAGGAAGCCAGAGCAGTGCAAAGGCATTGAGCAGGGGAAGCCAGAGCAGAGGAAGCCAGAGCAGTGCAAAGGCATTGAGCAGGGGAAGCCAGAGCAGAGGAAGCCAGAGCAGTGCAAAGGCATTGAGCAGAGGAAGCCAGAGCAGGGGGAGCCAGAGCAGTGCAAAGGCATTGAGCAGAGGAAGCCAGAGCAGGGGGAGCCAGAGCAGTGCAAAGGCATTGAGCAGAGGAAGCCAGAGCAGTGCAAAGGCATTGAGCAGGGGAAGCCAGAGCAGTGCAAAGGCATTGAGCAGGGGAAGCCAGAGCAGTGCAAAGGCATTGAGCAGGGGAAGCCAGAGCAGTGCAAAGGCATTGAGCAGAGGAAGCCAGAGCAGGGGAAGCCAGAGCAGTGCAAAGGCATTGAGCAGAGGAAGCCAGAGCAGTGCAAAGGCATTGAGCAGAGGAAGCCAGAGCAGGGGAAGCCAGAGCAGTGCAAAGGCATTGAGCAGAGGAAGCCAGAGCAGTGCAAAGGCATTGAGCAGAGGAAGCCAGAGCAGGGGAAGCCAGAGCAGTGCAAAGGCATTGAGCAGGGGAAGCCAGAGCAGTGCAAAGGCATTAAGTAGAGGAAGCCAGAGCAGGGGAAGCCAGAGCAGTGCAAAGGCATTGAGCAGGGGAAGCCAGCCAGCCGCTAGGGCCAGCAATGCTACGCAGCATCTTTAACGACAATGTTCTTCATGTCTAGTCCACAATTTCATCTCAGTTCATTCTGCGCCGAGTGAGAAATACACATCTTGAAATGAAAGCACATACCTCTAAAACATCAAACTTTGCAGTTTTAACTTTGGACCAAGTTTTCTTTAACCGGGCAACTGGACTCAGATTCATCCCAGCTGGAAAGAAGTGGTTTAAAAAAAAAGAAGAAATGTTAGATCATTATCATAACCCTAATTCCCTGAAATACAAATGTAACCTTTACTGAATGGGATATATCTCTAATAGCCCAAATTACCTGAGCACTTATAGCAATGCTGCTCCTTTAAGAGCCCTGCTTGCATCAGGCACTGTCTCCGCCCCCAGGAGATATCGATGACCGTCGCAAGGGAAGATAAAACTGCAGAAGACCGATTGAGGGTCCATGACTTTTGGTCCACAGTACAGTGAGGGAGGGCCCTCATGCAATGTATATGCTACAAGGTTACACTGAGTAACCTTAGCATTTAAAACACCAGAAGTCCAATTAAGGTGTGTGGCTAACTACCTCAGGACTTAAAGTGGAACACTATAAAAATATGTTAAATGAGTGGTTGCCCTTAACACTGGTCCCAAAACCAGGGACATTCAGTCGCTAGAATCTGGCAAAATTATGAGGAGTGGCCCATACTGCAGCGTTGCAAATGTCTGTGTCAGATGCGCCCTGGAATAACGCCCAGGAGGTTGCAAGTCCTTTTGTTGTCACCAGTGACCTTCTCTGGTGGGGGCAGGTTGGCAGATCGTATGCAATCCTGACCATGTCTACAATCCACCTCGATAGCCATTGTTTAGATAGGGCTTTTCCGTGGAACTTAGACCCAAAGCAAACAAACTATTGCTCTGATTGCCGCCAACTCTAGGTGTGGTCAACATAATATGCCAGTGCCTTAACTGGACAGAGCATATGGAGCTTTCTCTCCCTGTCAGACTAGAAAGGAGGTGGATGGAAGGCCTCCAATTCCACTGATTGGTTGATATGGAAAGTAGAAATGCTTTTAGGGAGAAAGCAGGATTAGTAACTTTGAATAACCTTTGTTCTGGCCTCCGCAAAAAACAAACAGCCTTTCGCCGTTGAGAATGCTTGCATTTCACCTACCCGCTTCACAGAGGTAATAGCAAGCAGGAAAGCTGTCTTTAAGGACAGGAATGTAGGGGCTCAAATGGCATTCTTGTAAGTGTGTCCAGCAATACATTGAGCCACCAGTGAGGGACAAAGTGCTCTCAGGGGGTCTTAACCTCCGAGCACCCTTCAAAAAACGGTGCTCTTGGGGAGACCAAGCCATTTTAATATGGCAAGCCGATATAGTTGCCAGGTAGACAAAATTGTGGAGGGAGATTTCCCTTCATCAAAAAGGTCCTGCAAAAATCGCAGTATATCTGCCATGGGGCAAGTCATGGGGTCCAGTGCATGCGACTGACACCACGTCGCGAAGGGATCTATCTCCACGCACCCGAACATCCTCCTGATGACACAGCCCAGAACTGTGCCCAGGAGAGTCTCCAAACAGTGATGAGACACTGTGAGCAGGCGGTGCCGGTCCAAGACAGGGTGAAGGACCCTGTGGTAACCAGGCTTGGAGAGGGCACATGTGTAGGAGCCCTAAAGGGAAACTTAATATGCTAATGCCATTAGGCCCGGAAGTCTCTGGAAGGTCAGTACCCTCAACGCTGCATTGGGCTGAAAAAGTTCCAAGCAGAGAGTTAGTCTTTGGATGCGATCATGTTTACTGAATCGAAGCTTACACAGAGATAGACAACCCTTTGAGAGGGTGTCAGCCGGCTTTTTGAATGGTTCATTGTGACGCCTAGCCGTTGGGGGTGGCTGGTGACCAGTCCCTGATATGTACTGGTGACTCAGCACATATCAGCCAGTGATCCAGGTAATTGAGCACTCTAATGCCTTTAAGTCTCAGAGGAGCCAGTATAGCGTCCATGAACTTTGAGAAAGTACAAGGAGCTAGAGAGAGGCTGAACGGCAACAGGTGAACTGCAAGCATTTCCTGTGGCCCGGTTTTACAGGGATGTGAAAGTATACGTCCTTGAGGTCCACCGTAGTGAACCAGTCGCCTGACCTGACTGACTGCAACAGCTGTTGCATTGTCAGCATCTTGAACCTTCATTCTCTCAAGTACAGGTTGAGATGTCTGTGGTCGAGGATTGGTCAGAGACCGCCATCCCGTTTCGGCACCAGGAAATACCTGGAGTAAAACCCTTCTCTTTCATTGAGAGGGTGAACAACTGCAATGGCCACCTCCTGAGACACTAATACAGTGTCTTGAAGGTTCATGACTGTTACGATCATGCCCTGAAAGGGAGGTGGGCCGGAACAAAACTGCAGAGTAGCCGACCTTGATGGTGGTAAGCACCAAGGTGTCTGTGGTGCATGATCGCCAACAACTAGGGATGCACCGAATCCAGGATTCGGTTTCGGATTCGGCCCGAATACCTACTTTTTGAGCAGGGTTCGGATTCAGCCGAATATTTAGGATTCGGTGAACCGAATCCGAATCCTACATCCGCCCAGATGCACATCCATTTGAATACATCCCTCCAATGTGTGCAATTATTCTTTAAATAATACACAAATCCCGTATTGAACATAATTGTTGTACTTAATAACAAGAACACGTTTGATGAACTCTGTTGCAGCTCTCAACTCCCTAAATTACTGGCGGCACACGCACTAAACACATCACACAGCTGCTGAATGCAAACATACCCCCGTATGCAACAGCACAGTCATATCACACTTTTCATGGAGTAAAGTTATGCAGTAAACCTGTAATATATAGTAACGGCAAACTGTTATAGACTTTTGTGCTTTGTTGCCTTGTCTGTCAAACGTGTTCTAGAGATCATACTGAGATAAAAAAAATAATAATAATCGGTGCACAGAAATATATATTTTTTATAACTTTACAACTGTCAGATGTGCAGGACGTTGATCAATATGCTTTAGTAAATTACATTACGTTATTGTAAAGTGCCAATACAAGTTGAACCACTTGGGAACTGCTGTGTTTTATTAAAATATTTTTTAAACTATTTCGTAGCCTATTTGATATGTGTTACACACGCAGTGCATTTAAGTCAACGTGGGTTTTATTTCGCAGGGAGATTCAGGTCACTCATCAGGGTAATTTTTTCCTCATAGCTCTCAGATAGGGTTGACAACAGGCTCCAAAACCTCGGGACACTAAGGCAGGTCAGGTTTTTTAACTCGCCTCTCTAAACTGCAATGTTTGACATGTAACGTGAGTGTGAATTGCTTGAGCAGTTTAGTAAATGTATTTAATTGTTTAATTGTGGAGGCAAGTCTATCAGGAGAGCCTCGTAACAACGATTAATCGTATTGCTTTAATTTTTTTATACAGTAAACAATATCTATCAAAATAGTGCAACACCATTACTATAGATAACTGTGCACTCACCTGCACTCTTTCATTTAACCTTGTGACAGCAGGTACAGTTTCTATTTGTTTAATATTTCATGCTTCACACAGTCCCACCCAGTCAGAGACTCAGAAAGCCAATCAGCTGCTCTATAGGTCTGATTGATGGAAACGATCCTCGCAGGCAGGTGTCTGCTTTTGGTAACAATTAAGTAAATCAATTCAATTAATTTAGCGACAGTTTGCACAATTCACACTCACTTTACTGAATCCATTGCAGTTTAGAGAGGCGAGTTACAAAACCTGACCTACCTTAAAGTGTCCTGAGATTCTGGAACCTGTTGGCAACCCTACTCTCACATCAGGTGACACAGATTGCAACCTCATTAAAGAAAATAGAGGGTTATGGCAAAGCTGCAGCTCTCCTTTCTTATAAAGGTAAATTAAACAGTTCTGTATTTTGAGACGTCCCTTTGCAGCACAGCAAGATTGGACATCTGCACCAGAGAGGCGATGGGGCCTCAACAGATGGAAATTGGCCAAGGCCCAGTTTATCTGCATTGTGTACCCTATATAGGCTGTCCAAAGATCTGGAGACAGCAGGGGCAGTCACCGGACGTGCCCAGGATAACTGTACCTCATGCAATTATCAGGAGAACCTGGGGGGCCAAATGGTGGCGTATAGCAGCAAGAACCCGACCAAAGATGAAGCGTTTGGGCTCATCTTCCGTCGGCCAAGGCACACGCAGGTCGGGGTAGCACGTCTGATCAGGGCAGTGAGCTACTCTGACGGAGGGGCTTACTGTGGGAGCCAAGACTCTGCATCCTCAGACAGGAAGATTAATTCTTGGGCATCCATGTCCTCAGATTATATATATGAAAAGGTACTAGCAAGAAATGATATGAAGAGCTGATCAGCAAGGAAGAGAGCGTGAAAACTTTGCAGCAGAAGGGACTTAATCCCAGGGAAGGGACAAGCAGCACCGCCAGCTTCGCGCAGCACACAAGGCTGCGGAGGGAACTTAATCAGAACCTAGGCTAAGAAAGAATTACACGCTTAAAATGAATGCGAAATTATTTCAAATGAGAGAAAAGGTGAATATATATAAAGTCCCGCATAAAAGATTAATTCTCAAACTGAACGCAGTAGGGATTCAAGGAAATGCATGCACATGGATTAGGGAGTGGTTAACATGTAGAAAACAGAAAGTACTGATTAGAGGAGAAACCTCAAAATGGAGCGAGGTAACCAGTGGTGTACCACAGGGATCAGTATTAGGTCCTCTGCTATTCCTAATCTACATTAATGATTTAGATTCTGGTATAGTAAGCAAACTTGTTAAATTTGCAGACGACACAAAAAAAGGAGGAGTGGCAAACACTGTTGCAACTGGGCAGACA
Source organism: Huso huso (assembly GCA_036884735.1). NCBI lineage: Eukaryota > Metazoa > Chordata > Actinopteri > Acipenseriformes > Acipenseridae > Huso > Huso huso. The sequence goes on along the minus strand of CM072675.1, from coordinate 16,339,647 downwards.
CATGGCAAATGACATTTAATAGAGAAAAGTGTAAAGTATTGCACGCAGGCAATAAAAATGTGCATTATAAATATCATATGGGAGATACTGAAATTGAAGAAGGGATCTATGAAAAAGACCTAGGAGTTTATGTTGACTTAGAAATGTCTTCATCTAGACAATGTGGGGAAGCTATAAAAAAGGCCAACAAGATGCTCGGATATATTGTGAGAAGTGTTGAATTTAAATTAAGGGAAGTAATATTAAAACTTTACAATGCATTAGTAAGACCTCACCTAGAATATTGTGTTCAGTTCTGGTCACCTCGTTACAAAAAGGATATTGCTGCTCTAGAAAGAGTGCAAAGAAGAGCAACCAGAATTATCCCGGTTTAAAAGGCACGTCAGATGCAGACAGGCTAAAAGAATTGAATCTATTCAGTCTTGAACAAAGAAGACTACGCGGTGATCTGATTCAAGCATTCAAAATCCTAAAAGGTATAGACAATGTCGACCCAGGGGACTTTTTTGACCTGAAAAAAGAAACAAGGACCAGGGGTCACAAATGGATATTAGATAAAGGGGCATTCAGAACAGAAAATAGGAGGCACTTTTTTACAGAGAGAATTGTGAGGGTCTGGAACCAACTCCCCAGTAATGTTGTTGAAGCTGACACCCTGGGATCCTTCAAGAAGCTGCTTGATGAGATTCTGGGATCAATAAGCTACTAACAACCAAACGAGCAAGATGGGCTGAATGGCCTCCTCTCGTTTGTAAACTTTCTTATGTTCTTATATCAACGTATCTCCTTAGTTTTGACTAAAAGTAATTGCTCGCTCCTTCCTCAGGCAGGCTGGAAAAAGAAATGCTGCTGATCCCCTTGCGATGGTCGCAGCCATCTCCTGGGGGTGAAGACAGCGCCTGACGAGAGCTCTTAAAGGAGCAGCTTTGATACAAGTGCTCAGGTAAATCGGGCTACAAGAGATATATCCCATTCAGTAATGGTTACATTTCATACTTGAAAGGGAACTACAGTACTAATAATCACATTTCTATAATGTCAGGTCAGAATATAGGGCAGCAGTGTGGAGTAGTGGTTAGGGTTCTGGACTCTTGACTGGAGGGTTGTGGGTTCAATCCCCAGTGGGGGGACACTGCTGTTGTACCCTTGAGCAAGGTACTTTACCTAGATTGCTCCAGTAAAAACCCAACTGTATAAATGGGTAATTGTATGTAAAATAATGTGATATCTGTATAATGTGAAATAATGTATAATGTGATATCTTGTAACAATTGTAAGTCGCCCTGGATAAGGGCGTCTGCTAAGAAATAAATAATAATAATAATAATAATAATATAGTAGTACAAAATAGTCAAATAAAGTTGGCATTGGGCAGCAGTGCAGCAGTGGTAGTTGACCAACATGCAAGTTCGCAAACTCTGCTCTGGTAATAGCACCCCCACCCCGCCTCCAAATGACTCAGCTCTGTACACTGTGTTGTCCCAGTTAAACAAGCTCTTATTTGTGACATAATGGGCTGCAGCCTGTGCCATGCAGTCAGAACCAAGTGGCTTTTGTAAAGATCTTTGCTGGTTGTTCATTTTGTTGGATGCTTCCTAGAAAAAAAGTCATGGCTGTATGATTCTTGATCCAGAATACAATGATGTTTTACAGGGGGAATTAGAAGAATATGAATCAATACTAGCTGGTAAAATACACACATGCAGTAGCTTCTGGGTCAACAGCTGAAGGTAAAACCCAAATACAGCACCCAGGGGCAATTGCTCTGGAAACAGGGCCAATGGAAAGCAACATTAATGGCATTAGCCTAGATGCTAGTCCCAAAAAAGAGCAATATCTGTTCAAAGAAAGGGAAATTCTATTTGCTAGAAAGGGATTACTATGGACTATTGGACAACAGTTTAGAGCCCAGTCAATTAAATAAGAGTCCACCAAATTCAGCAAGAGAAACGTGCTGCACGGCTGTGTGTCCTAGAGATGATAGACTTGATATTTAAATGCAAATGCCCACTGGAACAAAAGTTCTCAACGTACTAAACACCTGAACATTGAAAACACCCAGCACAGTGCAGGGATGGGAATGAAGAAATAGACAATCCTTACAGATGATGGCCATCATGCAGTTGAAGTTGCCGATGTTGAAGCATTCTCTGGCCACGTCGATGAAAAACTCCACCAACCGAGTGCGCTGCTTCTTCCTGCCAACCTGAAAGAGAAGACAGCGTGATGTGAGAACTCATAATGAACAAGCACTGCACCGCAACAGCGCGCTCCTCCACCCTCACCTGAACCCCCACTGCCTACCTGGACTAAAGAGACGGCTAAACTTGTGACCCGAGCAGCTGGATTCAAACCCAGGTCTCTACAGGTGAAATGCATGAAAGTCTGGTGAGTTATCCCGCTACCCCTTGCGTAGATAACTTCTGACCAACATATGGATATCTTTTATGTACCGATAATAATGATGCCTGTTTACAATATTGTGTAGACTTACTGGAATGTCTGATGTACAGTCACAGTGCATTCTGATCATTATATTTAGATTGTATTTATAAATGTAATTGAAGTTGTTTTTGTACCTCCCTCATCCTTGTGGAGATCAAGCCTTCAAACAAAGAGAACCCAAACCCATGCTTGCCCTCCCTTGCCAGTTCTGTGCAGTAATTAAACTGCTTCAAAAGCACTTGCATTTACATTGAATTGGAGCCCGCTACCTACTGAAATATTATATTTCACTCACCCTGCATATTTCTGTAGCTACCAGAGTGCTCAGCCGGTTAAACCAGTTGTCATAGGCTTCCAGGTTTTGAGTCTTCTTGATATCACCACAACACTGAAAAAGACCATGCAAAACAAACATTAGTCAACCCTTATCCAGCCCTGTCTCTTAGGTACAAAGTTAACAGGGCTATTTTTTAATGATCTAAACAGCTCCAAATAATGCCATTACAAAACTTTAACCTGCTTCAAGTGTGTCAGTACTCCTGACCAGAATTGGGGTAACTCACTACTTAAGTAATGCGTTGCTGTAATCTTACTTTTGTCACTACAAGGTCATGAAACGCGTTCGATTTTTAATCCGAGTAATAATATTAGTTACCTTCCGCAAATAAGAAAGAAGTTCGTCCCTTACCGTTTCCCTGTTGTACACTTACATAGTTTTTTACCTCAGTTCCGGGATGTCTCACGGCAATAATAAGCCATAGGGCAATCAAATCAGTCTTTCTGAGACTTGTCTTCAAATAAGACTATGCACTAGGCACCAATTTTGATAATACACTTCAAAAACACAGAAAACACGTCTACCACCGCATACACCGAGTTCAATAGGACAAGATCAAGAGGAGGCTTACCTGACTGTACGTACCACTTATTTATTTGTTTGCTTGTTTACACAGTTGTGGCCATATTTACTGCATCACTCCATCATTTCTACACTTACTGCTTTATCACCATATAGTTTGTTTTTCTACAGACTTTTTTGTTACTGTTGATTTGCTATTCGTGGTTTTATTATTGGTATGATTTTCTCTTCATAATGCAAAATTATTGAGTCAGGAAATATACAGTACATTGTTTATATGCCAAAAATGAAATATATTTATTACTACAAACATTGTAAAAACCTGTTTGACACATTTAATAAATGAATTACCAAACATATACAATTGTAGTCACAACAACTGTTTCGCAGGACAAGAAATATAACGAGTAATATAACACGCTCCTTTTTTTATTGAGTAATAAGTAAGGACATTCTATAATTTTTTTCTGAAGAAACGAGTAGCGAGTAATAAGTTACCTTTCAGTAACGTGCCCAACTCTGCTCATGACAAAGTACATTGCCATGATCTCCCGTCCACAACTGGGAAAGAGGTTTTCTAGATTCATTTAAATTCATTTCATGTAGCATGCAGGGATTACCATGACCTGCATGCTACATGTCTAACCCTAACAAATTAATTGTGTGACTTGTGAAAACCTAATCCCAGAACACACAGAACCAAATCACGCACACCAATGGCAGGTCTGAGGGAATCAGGCATCTAAGAATGCACCTAATGGACAGCAGCATTACCAAATAAGGAACCTAAGACTTGTCCACAGAGTAAGAGAATCCCATTGATGGTGTCTCTGTCAAACTGGTTGTGTTTGATCAATAGCGTCACTAAACAAGTGGGGCTGCATTCTGTCAATGCATCATGCATGAAACCTCTATAGCTGTCAGGAGTCAGTGGTACACAGGCATGTACTGTATGTGTGTATAGTACCGATTGTCTTACCTTATGATTGTCTAAACTCTCAGCGTGACTGACAAGCTGCATCAGATCCTCAGGGTAAATATTTTTTATCCTTTCCTAAAAAACAAAAAGGTATAGCCTGTGACTGGGGTGGGTAACAAACCATGACTGCAACATTCACAGGGAAGAAAGGGTTTCTATGCAACATTCAGGTGAATAGTTCTGGTATGAGATTTCCACACCCAATACAACATCCCTAAAGAAATGTGGGAGTTAGAGAAAGGGGCTTGTTTGTTACCAGGAGGTTCCCAGTTCAATCCCAGCTCAGCCACTGACTCAGTGTGTGTGACCCTGAGCGAGTCACTTAACCTCCTTGCGCTCCATCCTTCGAATGATATGTAAATCTGAGGTCCTATATTGCAAGTGACTCTGCAGCAGCAGCAGTTGTGATGTATAGTTCACCCTGTAGTCTCCAAGTCGCTTTGGGTAAAAGCGTCTGCTAAATGACTCATTAATAATAATAAATCACGGAGGAAAGGTCATGTACCCTGCAGAACACCTTCCCCGCAGAACACCTTGCAAACTACAATGTGGAATCAGTGGTGTTCTGGCTGCCCAAGGTGACCCTGCACCTGTTTGACAGGGTCAGCGAGTGTCTCAGTATCTCACAGCACTGATTGACAGGGTCAGCGAGTGTCAGTATCTCACAGCACTGATTGACAGGGTCAGCGAGTGTCTCAGTATCTCACAGCACTGATTGACAGGGTCAGCGAGTGTCTCAGTATCTCACAGCACTGATTGACAGGGTCAGCGAGTGTCTCAGTATCTCACAACACTGATTGACAGCGAGTTTCAGTATCTCACAGCACTGATTGACAGGGTCAGCGAGTGTCTCAGTATCTCACAGCACTGATTGATAGGGTCAGCGAGTGTCTCAGTATCTCACAGCACTGATTGGCAGGGTCAGCGAGTGTCTCAGTATCTCACAGCACTGATTGGCAGGGTCACCGAGTGTCTCAGTATCTCACAGCACTGATTGACAGGGTCAGCGAGTGTCTCAGTATCTCACAGCACTGATTGGCAGGGTCAGCGAGTGTCTCAGTATCTCACAGCACTGATTGACAGGGTCAGCGACTGTCTCAGTATCTCACAGCACTGATTGGCAGGGTCAGCGAGTGTCTCAGTATCTCACAGCCTGATTGACAGGGTCTGCGAGTGTCTCAGTATCTCACAGCACTGATTGGCAGGGTCAGCGAGTGTCTCAGTATCTCACAGCACTGATTGACAGGGTCAGCGAGTGTCTCAGTATCTCACAGAACTGATCGACAGGGTCAGCGAGTGTCAGTATCTCACAGCACTGATTGGCAGGGTCAGCGAGTGTCTCAGTATCTCACAGAACTGATCGACAGGGTCAGCGAGTGTCAGTATCTCACAGCACTGGAGGTGACAGAACAGCTGTTGCTTCTAAAGGTGAGGCCTCTCTTTTGCTGCAGTTGATATTTGTCAGGAAAGGGATAGGGTGTGTGCATTTCCCTCACTCACCAGCTCCACGTGAGTGAGCTGCTGCGCCAGCACTGAGGCGTCTCCACACACACTGAGGATATCTTTCTGGGAGGCCTGGGCCTTGCTCTTCAGCAGACTCCCTTTCTCCAGCAGGCAGGGCAGCACCTTCTCCTGGATCTCATTCTGCTGACCACGACTGAGCAGGGCCTTGTCCAAGCTCTCTGTCACGTGACTGAGGGTCTTCTTAATGGTGGAGTTCTCCTAGAGGAACAGGGTGGATCAGTATAGAACAAGAGGTTCACTCAACAACAGCAACACCAACAACAGCAACAAACAACAACAGCAACACCAACACCAACACCAACAACAGCAACAACACCAACAGCAACAACAACACCAGCAACAACAACACCACCAACAGCAACAACACCAACACCAGCAACAGCAACAACACCAACACCAGCAACAACACCAACACCAGCAACAACAACACCACCAACAGCAACAACACCAACACCAGCAACAGCAACAACACCAACACCAGCAACAACACCAACACCACCAACAGCAACACCACCAACAGCAACAACACCAACAACACCAACACCAGCAACAACAACAACACCAACACCAGCAACAACACCAACACCAGCAACAACACCAACACCAGCAACAACACCAACACCAGCAACAGCAACAACACCAACACCAGCAACAACACCAACACCACCAACAGCAACACCACCAACAGCAACAACACCAACACCAGCAACAGCAACACCACCAACAGCAACAACACCAACACCAGCAACAGCAACAACACCAACAACAGCAACAACACCAACACCAGCAACAGCAACAACACCAAACAGCAACAACACCACCAACCACCAACAACAACACCAACAACAGCAACAACACCAACAGCAACACCACCAACACCAGCAACAACAACACCAACACCAACAACACCAGCAACAACACCAACACCACCAACAGCAACAACACCAACACCCAACACCAGCAACACCACCAACACCAACACCAACACCAACACCAGCAACAACACCAACACCAGCAACAGCAACACCACCAACAGCAACAACACCAACACCAGCAACAGCAACAACACCAACACCAGCAACAACAACAACAACACCAACACCAGCAACAACACCAACACCAGCAACAACACCAACAACAGCAACAACAGCAACAACATGTAGTGCTGGGACATGTTTGAATACGCTTTCAAAATGTATTGTTCATTTCAGATGTTATTTATGTATTTGTTTCTTTTGCATAATATCTTTGATACATTCATTTTAAAATTTGATATGAATGAATATGGACATTTTTGCCACAAATACATTTCAAACTGCATATGTTTGAATATTTGCCCCAGCGTTACTTCTGTTATATATATTTTTAATGCCCTTAAAGCACCCTTATATTTTTATGGCTACGAATTGGGAGCACCCCAGTTGGTCCTGTTAAATACATTTTAAAAAAGCTATTATATTGAGATTCACCTTCTGACCCCAATCACGTCCGCCTTGACTGTCAGATCTAAATAGTACCCGACACACCCTCATTCTCAGAGCCCTGAAACAGCAGATGTGCCTTGGGATTGGAGCTGCAGCGTTGCTAAGATAGCTGACCCAGACACTGAGCTGTTCCTGCAGTCTCCCTCGTTAGAATAGCACAAAGAGGTGAATCTAGGAGTTATCAATACATGTGCATGTTCCTGCAGTCTCCCTCGTTAGAATAGCACAAAGAGGTGAATCTAGGAGTTATCAATACATGTACATGTTCCTGCAGTCTCCCTCGTTAGAATAGCACAAAGAGGTGAATCTAGGAGTTATCAATACATGTGCATGTTCCTGCAGTCTCCCTCGTTAGAATAGCACAAAGAGGTGAATCTAGGAGTTATCAATACATGTGCATGTTCCTGCAGTCTCCCTCGTTAGAATAGCACAAAGAGGTGAATCTAGGAGTTATCAATACATGTGCATGTTCCTGCAGTCTCCCTCGTTAGAATAGCACAAAGAGGTGAATCTAGGAGTTATCAATACATGTGCATGTTCCTGCAGTCTCCCTCGTTAGAATAGCACAAAGAGGTGAATCTAGGAGTTATCAATACATGTGCATGTTCCTGCAGTCTCCCTCGTTAGAATAGCACAAAGAGGTGAATCTAGGAGTTATCAATACATGTACATGTTCCTGCAACCCTGTGGGATGCCACATGCAACTTCAGAAAGAAAGGAGTTATCTTCCCCAATTTTAACATATTGTTGCCTATTTTAAAGGCTGATTTAAACCAAGAGAATACAGTGCCTGACAGTTCCACAAGATGCTCGAGACGTTCAATCAGGATAGGATGGTCAATATGCTGCACTTGGATCTGAGAGAACAAGGACCGAGGATGAGCCTGTATCTGTAGATAGAAGCACATAATTTACCACTCTTATGAGAGCAGTTTCAGTACTATGTCCAGGGTGGAAACCAGACTGAAATTTCTCACATATGTCATGTGCTGCTAAGAAGGAATTTAGTTAGTTAGCTACCACTCTCTCTAAGGAGTTAGGCCTAACATTGTTCGGGTTTGGGATGAAGGGTAGATTTTGTATGGTCTGGTATAGACAAATCACTGGTATAGCAGAACCCAGACAACTCACTGGTATAGCAGAACCCAGACACATCACTGGTATAGCAGATCCCAGACAAATCTTTCTGTCTGTGTTGTTGAGTGGCTTGTTTTAGTTGTCAGTAGTAGAGATCTGATTTCTTATATCAATGATTTTTTGGTTGAAATGGTTCATAAAATCATCACTGCTAACTGGTGACAGTGCACCAAGGAGAGCTCTTTCTGATGATTAATTGTCTGGCTATTGTTTTAAAAAGAAAGTGTTGGTTATCTATAAGATTTCAGTAATAAGCTGATCTAGCTGAAGACAGGGCAGCCTTATATTTCAAGATATCTTTCCAAGCGAGTAGGAAGACCTGCAGTATCTTTCCATCTACGTTCTAGTTTTCTACATGTATGTTCAAGTGCTCGTGTAGTTTCGTTGAAGCATGGGGAGAATCATGCAACAGCAACTTTCTTATTTTTGATAGGTGCTATAGTGTCAAAGATAGTGCTCAGGGTGGTGTTGTAATAGTCCACCAACATGTCAACTGGATGGGGGCTTGAGTAGGCAATGCTTCCAAAAATAAATGAGTGGCTTGTGAGTTACATTAGGGCGGGTTTAATATAGCACACTGTGTGTTTAGTAGAGCTAGGTAGTGATATTTCAAAGAGGATGGCAGAATGGTCAGAAACATGAGGTTTGTGATTAATATATTTAGAATATTTAAACCGCGTGTGATGATTAAGTCCAAGGTATGGACATGAATATGGGTGGGACCAGTAACACTTTGAGAAAAGTGAATCTAACAGTGACCTAAAAGTTCCAGCAAGGGGATTTAGATCCATATCAACATGTATATTAAAGTCACCTAGTATTAAATTTCTATCGTGTTTGACAGTCATTGCAAATAATTCGGCAATTTCAGAGAGAAAAAGATAATTTGGTCTAGGTGGTCGGTAAATTATTAAGATATAGGTTGTGTTTTCAAGATAAAGATCAAGCTCTTCACCTCTTCAATGGTCGCAATGCCACCACCCCGACCTAGATTACGTGCCTTCTGGTAGAAGGAGAAACAGGCCTCTATTAGTGGCACAGTCTCGTCCTGTTTCAGCCATGTCTCAACTAAAGTCAGGATATCTATTTCTGAGTCCAGAAATAGACTCCCAGTCAAAGCACATACGAATCCTGTCCTTTGGTTCAGGTTCTTCGGTACTCCTGGGAGTTTCCAGCACAATTGGGCTCAAAAGTCCTCTAAAAAAAAAAAATCTGACTAATGGCACACTCGTGATTAGGAGCACACCACAGTTGTTTGTATAGCTTTTTATCACACATAGAGGGGTTCTAAATAAGACACAGCCCGAGACGTAACATTAAATTGATAACTTTTTAATGTATTTATTTTTTACTTGGCCAAGTCAGGGCTTTTTCATAAAGCATTTAATTGTGAATTGAAAATGTTGCTTTAAACCGATAAGTGTTCAATAGATTTGATCCAGACTGGAGCTTCATAAAAAAACTTCACTGAAACTTCACTTGTTTGAGCAGAGTGCTTTTTTCTTTCTTGCTGCAATCTGAATTTGAAAAGTGCTACTTTTGGTTGGACTCTGCTTGGACTACAGTAATAGTTATATCAATGTACATAAAAGGCATTTGTAATGTACAGTATAATGGTAATTATTCCTTTGCTTGACAGGGTAAACATTCACAGCAGTTCCATTATAATACCTTGATTTGTTGAAATTTAATGGGAAACATTACTGCAGCACAATCCATCTCAAGCAGAGCCATAAATTCACATTTCAAGTCAGTATCAGGAAAAGGAGGGTACGGTGACCTTCATCCACAGTGAATACATGGAAATAAGCGAGTTAACACACAGGCCTCCAAAAAAGAGGAGTTTTAAAATCTGGCCAAGCAGGGGGCGGACATTCAAACACAGTGGTCTATGTAGAGTAACTTCTTTCAGAAGAGTTTAGTTTCTGCTCACCTCGTCACACTGGGTTATCCTCCATGCGATTTCCTTCAGCTCCTTTCTCGCCCTTTCATCCTGAAAGTCATACGGGAACGTCTCTGTCCATTCCCGGAGGAGCTGGATGATTTTGGCAGAGAAGGGTTTCATGTTCACCTGTGTGAGAGGGACAGGGAGTGAGGTCTGTGTTCATCACAGTAGAAACCAATAATATGCTTTACGTCTGATAAACTATTTCACAAACAGAACTTTACTGTAGAGGTGTTCCATTCTATTTTAAATAAATAATAAAGGTTTTAAGGAGAGCTAACAAACTTTAAAATCCCCCCCCCTCTTGTTTTATTATAGCAATATTATTACTGATTCCCTTATTGTGCTGAAGATGTTTGTTCTTTTTTTTATTGGAGATATGCAGATATTTTAAGCACCACACTGAAGAAAACGCAAGTCTACACTTCCTCTTTCCTGGTACCAATCCCTTCCTGTGGTAAAGGTAATTTCCACAACGTGCAAAGTGTGAATTTTATTGTTTCAGTGTTACTTTGGCAAAATGTCCAAACTAATTTTTTCAAATCAGACTGGAATTTTTGAAAAGTGTATTCGCTGTGCGGTCTGATTCTTGTTCCGTTGGGTATTGGCTGTGCGGTCTGGTTCTTGTCCCGTTGGGTATTGGCTATGCGGTCTGGTTCTTGTCCCGTTGGGTATTGGCTATGCGGTCTGGTTCTTGTCCCGTCGGGTACACAGCGGTCTGGTTCTTGTCCCGTTGGGTATTGGCTATGCGGTCTGGTTCTTGTCCCATTGGGTATTGGCTATGCGGTCTGGTTCTTGTCCCATTGGGTATTGGCTATGCGGTCTGGTTCTTGTCCCGTTGGGTATTGGCTATGCGGTCTGGTTCTTGTCCCGTTGGGTATTGGCTATGCGGTCTGGTTCTTGTCCCGTTGGGTATTGGCTATGCGGTCTGGTTCTTGTCCCGTTGGGTATTGGCTATGCGGTCTGGTTCTTGTCCCGTTGGGTATTGGCTATGCGGTCTGGTTCTTGTCCCGTTGGGTATTGGCTATGCGGTCTGGTTCTTGTCCCGTTGGGTATTGGCTGGCGCGGTCTGGTTCTTGTCCCGTTGGGTATTGGCTATCGGGTCTGGTTCTTGTCCCGTTGGGTATTGGCTATGCGGTCTGGTTCTTGTCCCGTTGGGTATTGGCTATGCGGTCTGGATCTTGTCCCGTTGGGTATTGGCTATGCGGTCTGGTTCTTGTCCCGTTGGGTATTGGCTATGCGGTCTGGTTCTTGTCCCGTTGGGTATTGGCTATGCGGTCTGGTTCTTGTCCCGTTGGGTATTGGCTGTGCAGTCTGGTTCTTGTCTCGTTGGGTATTGGCTTGCTTATTATTTTAATAACAGCGGTTTAAGTATACCATAACTGCCAACAATACCACCTGTTTTTTTATGTGTCAGGAGCTTGAGTAATTTAGAGCCATAGAAAGAAAGAATAATGGATTTAATATGTATTCATAGTAATATGTTGGGCTGCAGCGGCAGGCTTAGTGTGGTTAATGGGTCTGTTCAGACCCTTAATATTTTTTTCAATACAAGAAAGATCGATCTCTAAATCAATCATTGGAATAAACTATTACACGTGCCCTAATATTTAACATAAAGTAAAAGCTACAGCATGCAAAGAAAAATATGATCAATTCAACGCTTTGTCTGAAATTGCACCGGTCAATATGACCCAAAACAAAACAGATGTATTTAGATTCTGAACATAACAGGTGGGCTCCCCCTAGCCACACTAGTAAAGACACCACTACCTTAATTTTAATGATTCTAACCTGAATATGCAATTAACTCTGCATGCTCAGAGACTGACCCCAGAATCACAAGCTCTCAGCATAATCTTTCTAGTGAAAACATACTGCAGAAACAAAGGCGTGTAACTATGATACATCAACAACAGGAGAGAAGGAGGCGTTACCAAGCAGCAGAACACATGACTGTACCCAGAGTGTTTCACTGTCAGAGAAACTCAGCACTGGGTAAACAAAACCACCAAGACAGCAATACAGAGTGGAAACGGGTACTTTTTACACAGGAATTTCCTGTACTTTCCCTGGTTCCTCTTTTCATGGCCTTTTCCTGCAATAAATTCTGTCTGTTGATGTCTTAAACTGGGAATTACCAAGAGTTTAAAAACCCTTCCTCATCTCACACCAGCATCGTCAGTCTGCTCACAAGGGCTAAAGTATCAATATAATAGTCATAATATACTAATGTCACGATTTGAACCAGGATATGCAAGTCATGATCTGGATCACTAAACATATGATGACCTTATGGACTATTTTTCATCAGCATCAACGATGGACTTTTTTTTTTTTAAAGCCCATCTTGGAACTTTTAGAACTGCTGTCAGATTGACTTGACTGCCAATTCACTTAGGAGGGATGGGGGATGCCATTGTATAAACACAACAACACTCCAGGGTGTTCAAATATGGTCCAAATCCAACAGGCATGTGGTAAAGCCAAGTTATAGCTTTAATATATTCATCTAAATTATAAATATTTTATTAATTATCCAAGAAAGATCCAAGGTTCTACATTGGGCTACATTCATAAAGCATAAATCTGACTACAATGTGTAGGATTCTTTGAGCTGCTTCCCAGAGCAAGTACAGGCTCTTTAGCAGGTCTAGTCACTCAAGTTTAAGGTCATGAAGTCAGCCAAGAGGTGGCAGTTTAATACATTTCCCAAACTGCTTTTCACGTACATGCTGCTAGTAAAGCATCTCCAGTAAACACACACCCCTGTTTGTCAGCTACTCCGGGCCAGGCTCCTGCATCATCTGCCTTTCCTTTCCAATCACAAGCAGGCCTGTTTCCTGGCAGCACCCTGTCCTGTTGCTTCGCCCTCACCCCCAGTTCCTGGTGTCATCCAGCAGCTGCAAGGCATCCTCCTGGCCCTAGACCTGCCATTACAATTACCAATTTGGGTGGAGCCATCTTACTTGCAAAACATCCTTCCCCATCAACGCACATCAGATGGCAATTTGCATATAAACAAAGTCTGTAGCTTTCAGCCTTCTTCCAGTGACATCAGTGTTTGTTTTGTTTCTACATCTCCAATAACCACGGAAGTTGGTTGGGCGTGGAGGCACTGTCACTGTTGTAAAGTTCAAACCAGATTACAATGTTCAACCCAAGAGCCTGCTCAACACAGTAAAGCCGACTAGATGCCTTGACAGAGGAAAAACTAAACAGCTGAATGTTGTGAACATTGGGTCTATCTGAATAATCTACAATTTTTCTATAAAGGTGATGTTAGTTTGTAACCCAGCTCAGGTTTCAAAAGTTGGGTGGAAATGTATTTGTGTTTTACGGGTTTATGTTTTGAAAACTGTACCAGATGAAAACTATATGTACAGGTTTCTCTGACTCTTATTATAATATAAACCTTGAAAATATTTGGTTAGGATTGAAAATGATGGGTTAAACAAAACAACTTTTTAAAATATCTATATTTATATATCTATATATCTATGTTTATGATGGCCTAACACTGGCCCCTATCACTCTATATTAATGTTCTCTCTCCTTCACAATAACAATACTGCGCAGACGTGTTGGAGTGGCCTAGGGGCTACATCATTTCATTCTCATGCGTGTCATTAAAACACACATTGTACTGTACCATTATTTTATTGATGCAAAACAAAAAAGTACCAGATAGCATGGAGATAGTGTGTGTTTAAAACAGGCCTGGGAGGACCCCGATGTGATAAAGACATTTTCCACCGAAGCATAAATATTTGAAAATGTACCTTCAAGTCAAAAAAGGGAAAACTTCCAGACACATACGCTGCAGATCCTCAGGAAGTAAAAGCAGATGTGGTTATGCAACATATTGCTCCGATGTGAGAGACGCCACAACAAAGTATCAAAACAACATGTGTTCCTAATTTGTGGTCCGGACTGTTCTTACACTGACGTCGAGCCCCCAGGAATGCGCAGTGCAGACCAGTACAAGGCCTGGTCTCAGTCTACGGCAGCACACCAATTCAAATGTCTCGTCTCTTATCTGTCATGTCCACTGTTTTTATTATTAACTTTCCCTTTCTTTCTTTCCATTTGACCTCATTGATCCTGTCACCACACTATAAATTAGCAGTGACTATTCATTATTATTATTTGTTTATTTAGCAGACGCCTTTATCCAAGGTGACTTACAGAGACCAGGGTGTGTGAACTATGCATCAGCTGCAGAGTCACTTACAACTACGTCTCACCCGAAAGACGGAGCACAAGGAGGTTAAGTGACTTGCTCAAGGTCACACAGTGAGTCAGCGAGTGAACTGGGATTTGAACCAGGGACCTTTACTTTAACCACCGGACCACACAGCCTCCATTAAGGCAGCTTGGATGATCCACTCCTATTCCGAATCTAGTGAAAAACAATGGCAGCCTTTCAGAGCCAGGAGAGAGTGTTTGCATTGTAATACTGCCTTGAAGCATCATCTACAGTAATGAGATCACAGCTCTACAGTTACAGGGAACACAATACTCAGTGAAAAGCCATCTCTGAATTATTGATCTCATGGTTTCTTTAAGGGAATTTTTTATTTTCTGTGCAATTGAGATTCACCTAAAGTCCAAGCTGCAAATTCAAATATAACTAGGGTGTGTGGGAAGTGAAGCCTCCCACTCTTATCTGAGGGAGTAAATCTATTTAAAGCAATAGAATTCTGAACAAGGACTTTGTACAGTACTTTCCCGCATTATGAGGGATATTCTGGTCACCTCTGAACTAAAATTTGTTTTTCAAAATACATTTTTTATCCAAGTTGTCATACTATCAGAAAAGTGCCTTTGATAATAAGCTTTCTCTAGAATTAAGAACTTCCTTGCAGCTTGACAATGGCACTGTAGAAGAACAGGCATTTCTACAAAGCCCTCCTCTGGAGCTGAACAACACAGCTGGATTCCCAAACAATTCCCCTGTTATCTTCTAATC
This sequence comes from Huso huso, assembly GCA_036884735.1. Taxonomy (NCBI): domain Eukaryota; kingdom Metazoa; phylum Chordata; class Actinopteri; order Acipenseriformes; family Acipenseridae; genus Huso; species Huso huso. Next base: position 16,324,302 of record CM072675.1, on the reverse strand, counting down.
ACAACAGAACCATGAAACAGGGCTCATCTTCAAGCAAGTGTGAGTGCGCATATATATAAAACCCCTAACTTTGCACTTCAATAACTTTGGCATGGTTTGTTGAAATTGCCCACAGATTTGCAGGTTGCATTGATTTGCAATGCTGTGAAAGCCTGGGGAGTTAGGTGACCCCACCTTGTGCGGTTTCTGAGATCTGGATACCCGTTTTTTTTGTAAAAGTTCCCTTTTCCCCCCCCCTATACTTAACATGGGTTTTTTGCATTTTTTGCTCTCATGTACAGGTTACACGGTACTGAACTTCTGCACCAAGCCAAGTAAGGTACACATGCTAGGACCTTTCGAAGGTTTGGTGAAAAAATATGAAACGGTTCCTGAGTTATTAATAATAAGAAGATAACCACCTAGCATCCGGGACTTTGTTAAATCCTCTTAGCAAGGAATCCCGCCCCTGCATGTCAGCCACTCTGGAATATGTAGTTCTGGGGTGCCTGTAAAGAATGCAATCACGTTGACATGCGCTCTAGAAGAACATGGTTCACGTAGAACTACAGCTCCCAGAATGCATACCAAACAGCGTGTCAGTCAGTAAGGTGAATGAATATTTAAATATATACTGTACACACATGCTGCGGAGCACCACTTAATTTGAGGCCAGCAATAAATAACTTGGTGAAACGTTTAATATAACGATATAAGTGTTGAATTTAAATCAAGGGAAGTAATGTTAAACTTTACAATGCATTAGTAAGACCTCACCTAGAATATTGTGTTCAGTTCTGGTCACCTCGTTACAAAAAGGATATTGCTGCTCTAGAAAGAGTGCAAAGAAGAGCAACCAGAATTATCCCGGGTTTAAAAGGCATGTCGTATGCAGACAGGCTAAAAGAATTGAATCTATTCAGTCTTGAACAGAGAAGACTACGCGGTGATCTGATTCAAGCATTCAAAATCCTAAAACGATAGACAATGTAACCCAGGGATTTTTTTTTGACCTGAAAAAAGAAACAAGGACCAGGGGTCACAAATGGAGATTAGATAAAGGGGCATTCAGCACAGAAAATAGGAGGCACTTTTTTACATAGAGAATTGTGAGGGTCTGGAACCAACTCCCCAGTAATGTTGTTGAAGCCGACACCCTGGGATCCTTCAAGAAGCTGCTTGATGAGATTCTGGGATCAATAAGCTACTAACAACCAAACGAGCAAGATGGGCCAAATGGCCTCCTCTCGTTTGTAAACTTTCTTATGTTCTTATGTTCTTACGTAATTGTTAAATAGCGAAATTAAAAAATATATGTTTAGAGAGGTTTAAAATACATGCTTATTTTGGAATGGAATGAAAGTGAAAACATTCACCCAGATAGAAGGTTAAATAAATTCCAAACTTTCCAAAGAAATTCTGTCTGTTTGTATTTCTCTGGGCGAACAAGATCAAAGGTTTATTTTTGTTTGTTTGTTTGTTTTTTTAAATTGAGCGTCTTGGGAACATTCCTGTGTGCCTGAACTTAACACTATACACTAAGCCCTATTTCCACCTGCATTTCACTGTCTTCATGTATGTATGTGTAACTACTGGATAGTTTGTGCTGCATGCATGTAACTTATCATCAAATGAAAGGCCACGAAATGTCCTTTCATATTATATAAGCTGCAACAGGATCAGACATACTATATGTGGCAGAGATGAGAATATATGTACATTTTTACCAAATTAGCTTACAACTATCTCTAGCTAGGCAACCAAGTCAAACATCCAAGGCATTGGAAACGCCTACGCCTGCCCTTTCAGAAGATATCTAATCCAATTGGCTGGGCTTTGTATTTTTTGTTACCGGCTGAGATTCTAAGCTTTACAACAGTATGACACCCTTCGATCTGGCTGCTAAAATGACGGAGTAATCGACTCATAACGAAACCTATGCAGGTGACTCATGTCACATGACGAGTGGCTTACCTTCAGGTGATCGTAGCCCCAGCCGCAGCACAAAAGAATGTCCACTAGAAACTGTCTTCAGGGCATCAGATGATTCTTAAGGGTTAGGTTTAGGTTTTAAGGTAAGGGCACCGAAACAAATGGGGGCTGAGTTTATTAAGGCGAGTCGAGCGAGGAAGATGATGGGGTCAGTTTTCTTCAGTTCTGTTAAAATTGAAACCTTTCTTTTGCCTGACTTTCACTAATTGTCAGACAATATATATTTAAAAAAATGCAACTTATTGCCATTATATTTTAGTGCTGGGACAAATATCAGAACAAATATTTGACATGTTTTACTATTTGAAATTAAAAAAATGGTATTCACCAGAAATTACAAATTAGACATCCTAAAAGGCTTATTGTGAAATAAAAAATGCTTAACATGGCTAAATGTGCTTAAATTTAATTGAAACCTTTAGAAACTGGAAACAGCAAGCCTAGTACTTCAATGCTATTCGAAAAGCTTAAGAATACACTTGAGCTACTGTCTCCACATCTATAGAATTATTTTAACCACGAAGGAACGTGTAGGAATAAAAGTTGAAAAAAGCAGTCATAAAGTAGTGTGCTTTATCAACATACTTGAAACAATTATAAATATACTGTGCAAAGAAAAAAACAACCACAGCCAGGTAGAGCAGGAAGTGTATGAAACAAAAAATGCCACCTACTAACATATTGCAGTAAAGCACATGTTAAACACACTGCTCCAACCTAACTGAACTATTTAAAATAAACAAACACTTAAACAGGATTGTGTGCCTCAGAGCAGCAGCACTGACACACCTCACTAGAGGCACAGGATTACAGTCTTGTAAATGGGCAGCAGCAAGCCATTTAATTGTACTCAGTTTAAACTTAAGCATAACTTAGTGAGTTGGGTAAAAAGTATAAGAAGGATTTTATTGTAGAAGACATGAAAACAAGTTTCCTGTTTAAACGTGTTATTTATAATGAATAACTATATTAGCAGTATATAATAATATGATTGTTTATTTATTTAGCAGACATTTTTATCCAAGGCAACTTCAGAGACTAAGCTGTGAACTATGCAACAACAATCACTGTTGCAGGGTCACTTAAATTAGGACCTCGGTTTCACACCTCATCTTAAAGACAGAGCACAAGGAAGTTAAGTGACTTGCTCAAGGTCACAGAGTGAGTCAGAGGCTGAGCTGGGATTTAAAGCCAGGAACCTCCTGGTTCCAAACCTTTTCTTTAACCACTGAACCACACAGCCTCCACAAAATATAACTATGAACAGAAAATAAAAAGAAATAAACATAAAACAAAGCAAGAAAATATATATTCACAGTTGGGCATTCACATTTAAAGAAATTTGATTTAATACACTGCTTCAAGCAAATGCATTTAAAATGCAATACACAAAAAAATAACTTGGGTAAAAGGTACAGAAAGTACAACATGAATACAATTGTATTTACCTTTGTATATGTTGCCCCTTGTGAAAGACATACTGCTTTTAAGTTGCTTGCAGACCCACAGAAGAATAAACACAAGTACAAAATAGCCCTCTTATTAATGCACTTTAGCTAGACGCACATAAATATACACAGAATCACGTTTAATGTTGCTTGAGAGTGTGCTTGTTACACAGGCCGTTTGCTGATTGGGTCAGCAAAACTGTGTGTAAGTGACGTCAGGCCACTGGGATCTGTAGTTCTGGGGGAGCCTGTAAACAATGCAATCACATGGACACAGTGGGTGCGTTCACGAGACGCAGACTTTGCTAAGTCTGCGCAGATTCTGCAAAGATTCTGAAAATTCATTGGCTACTTGCTCCGATTCTGTGCAGAATCTGCGCAGAATGGCGAATGTCTGCGTGGCGTGAACGCACCCAGTGTTCCGCAGTATATCGATACCTATGTATATCATGATACCAAAATCCTACGATACCTAATATCGGGATAAAATAAATATATCGAAGTATGACGGTTTTTCGATACCGTGCTCATGGCGAATGCCGGAGAGAGAAGCTTGGTGTGGAACTATTTTGGATTTCAGCCAGATGACAAAGGCAATTTGGTTCAACACGGACAGTCAAAATATCGAACGTGTTTTAAAGAAGTGAAAAACAAACGGAGGAAATGCCACCAATTTATTGAAATATCTTTGAAATCGCCACCTCGATCTCTTTGCCAAAGTTCACATTGACTGTAGTTTCTTCCGTTCTTTTAGTTTAAGTGAATTTCAGTGCATATTACTTACACAAAAAAGTCACAGCAGCGATAACACATAAAACAGGAATGCGCTAGAAGCTGATCAAAAGGGATTTCATTGATGCTTGTTTACTTCGTCATACAGTGCATTTGCTAGAAAGTGCAAAAATAAAATTTACCGACGTGTCATTAAAACTCTACCACATGTCCAATGTAGCGATGTTTTTATATTCTTTGGATTTTTGTGTTTTGTGTTAATCAGTATTTTGTGTGCATGAAATGTGACAGATGTGAAAATCCTGTGTCTTGAATTGCATGCATGAGCGGTGGAAAGACCAGGATGAATACAGACTTCACTGCTAGCATATTATCAGCTTCCCTAACAGGATCAATGTGACGCCTCCCCTGCAGAGGCTCCGAGTCACACAACACAAGTCTGCCCCTGCAGACGGCTACAGGGTCAGCATGAAAGCAATGAAAAGTACTTGCAGTTTATTATAGTAAGTATAGTGGTAGTCTTGTCTAATTTACTTTCTTTGCAAGATTTGTAACAACCAAACGAGCATGATGGGCCGAATGGCCTCTGTGCACATGGGCTTTGTTTTGATGGAGACATTTGGCTTAAAACAGAATTATGTTGTAATAGCACGTAAGAGGAAGGCATCTACATTAGTGGCCTATTTGTTTTGTTTTGGAAATGTAGCGTTTAAATAGAATGCTTATATTTTCATTTTTCACTATTGAATTGCGTATGTTAGCAGCGTTTTTAGTAATGCAGTTTGGCAAAAAGTTGTTTTTTTTATCCGCTGAACTAATTTTATTAATTATTTATAAGCAGTGATTTTCAAAATATCCAACACTAAAACGAACGCGGTGTTTAAAATGAAGGAATACAACGTTTGTGTGTATTCCCTAATGTAACACATTACTGTGTTTGTTTAAAAAGAAGTGTTTTACAGTGTACATGAATCAATCGGGCTAGTCTAGTGTAGCATTATACTCTGTGTTTAACTGTTTTACTTTCTAAAATATTTGAACAGTATAGATTCATGGAGGTGTTATGTTGTAGGTGACTTTTTAAGAACATAAGAAATGTTACAAACAAGAGGAGGTCCATTTGTCCCATCTTGCTCATTTTGTTGTTTATTGATCCAAGCAAGAACCTCAGTACCGTGTGAATCAGCTTCCACAGCAGTGCTTCATTTTTTCATTCCTTGCTCACATTTTTAGAGCACTTCTAAGATACACCTGTATGTAAAACATCTGGCCTGGTTATAAAAAGTCTGCTTCAAGGAAAGGATTTCTGTGCAACTGGTACATAAAAGAAGTATTTGAGTATTGAGTATTTGAAGCTGGGCGAAACGCCAGAGTTCTCTTTTTATATGTAAGAAATAAATTTTAAAAAAAAATTGGTGTGGCTCGCTCTTACCAGTTTTATTTGAATTTTTATATATATATATATATTCAGTAACAAAAACTTTGTTAAAATAACATTAAGGTTGCGGTTCAATGTCATCAGTAATGACATCAGCAATGACTAATCACATGACAAATGCTCCACCAAGACTGCCCAGAAGGACATTACCTGGGTGTGTTTATTGGTATGCAGAATATTGTGCCGTCGGCTGTTCTTAGGAACTCATATGACATATTAGCACAGTCTGAGAGCTAAATTTAGTAAATGGCGTGTTTTTTTTTTCTTTGTTTACTGCAATCAGGTAAGCTGCAGTATATAGTTCACTTCCTAATTACAGTCCCAAGTATTTCTGTGTGTTCTGCTTTCACATTTTTTAAATGGTCAGTTTGAGAAATAAACTTTGTTTTCCCTGCAGCAGCTGACCCTGCTTTCGTACAAAACTCACACTACATACTGCAGGGGCGGCGCCACGCTTGGGTCTGAGGGGCCTGGGCCCACCCAGTTATGGAGCGATTGACAATTAAAAACATTTCATGCCAAACCGTATCAGACTGTAGTCCGCTACGGCGAGTCTAGCTCATCCTTGTGGTTAAAAAATATATCCGTCCCACCCACCTCAGCACCGTTGTCATGGTTATGAAAAAAAAAAGATTGGTGATTGGACGGCTGAGATATCAGATCTTACGTCTTCGATACTATAGTATCGAAATTACAGCGCGTCTGCAGCATACATACAGGAACTTTTCTTTCATTGCAAGGCACGCAAGCAACTAGCTTGTGAAGCTGCTGTTTAGTTATTTTTTACATTTGCAATTAGCTATCTAATTACCTACACAGGGCAACAGTGTGGAGTAGTGGTTAGGGCTCTGGACTCCTTACTGGAGGGTCGTGGGTTCAGTCCCAGGTGAGGGTGTTGTACCCTTGAGCAAGGTACTTTACCTAGATTGCACCAGTAAAAACCCAACTGTATAAATTGGTAATTGTATGTAAAAATAATGTGATGTCTTGTAACAATTGTAAGTCTAAGAAATATAATAATACCGAATGTTTAGCCAACTTTGCAGTAAACCATAGCTATATTTGTGTCTTACGCATTAACTGTGTCCTGGCAAATTTTGTAAAAAGAAAACGAACCAACGAATCAACAAATGTAATAATAATAATAATAATAATAATAATAATAATAATAATAATAATAATAATAATAAAGTCTAAAATGTTTTTAAAAATCAACAATAAAAGCATTAAGTATCATTATCAAAAATAATTTCCTGTTTAATCTCAAACTTGTACATTGCTAATACAACAAAACACATTAAAATACACCAAGAGGTTTGTATCTGGCCTACTTTCAGCACGCGTAGAATTATCAAAACTTTTAATAACGTAATAACTGCATTAAACAAATATGCATTACATGTAGGCCTGCCTTAAATTAAATGTTCTAGTATTATTATTATTTATTAATCCTGAGAGTCACTTTCATCGCTGTCACTTATTAGCAGGTCATTACACTCAAGCTCCTCCTCATCTTCAATGGCAATGACAGAGACCCGGTGTTTAATAGAGACCCAGCATTTATTTACAGTATTTGCCTGCAGACCCGGCGCGTATTGGACACAGGTGGTTATTTGAGACCCGGCAATTATTTGAAGTTTTACGGTATATATATATATATATATATACAGACGTGCTCAAATTTGTTGGTACCCTTACAGCTCATTGAAATAATGCTTCATTCCTCCTGAAAAGTGATGAAATTAAAAGCTATTTTATCATGTATACTTGCATGCCTTTGGTATGTCATAGAATAAAGCAAAGAAGCTGTGAAAAGAGATGAATTACTGCTTATTCTACAAAGATATTCTAAAATGGCCTGGACACATTTGTTGGTACCCCTTAGAAAAGATAATAAATAATTGGATTATAGTGATATTTCAAACTAATTAGTTGCTTTAATTAGTATCACACATGTCTCCAATCTTGTAATCAGTCATTCAGCCTATTTAAATGGAGAAAAGTAGTCACTGTGCTGTTTGGTATCATTGTGTGCCCCACACTGAACATGGACCAGAGAAAGCAAAAGGAGAGAGTTGTCTGAGGAGATCAGAAAGAAAATAATAGACAAGCATGGTAAAGGTAAAGGCTACAAGACCATCTCCAAGCAGCTTGATGTTCCTGTGACAACAGTTGCAAATACTATTAAGAAGTTTAAGGTCCATGGAACTGTAGCCAACCTCACTGGGCGCGGCCGCAAGAGGAAAATCGACCCCAGATTGAACAGAAGGATAGTGCGAATGGTAGAAAAAGAACCAAGAATAACTTCCAAAGAGATACAAGCTGAACTCCAAGGTGAAGGTACGTCAGTTTCTGATCGCACCATCCGTCGCTTTTTGAGCGAAAGTGGGCTCCATGGAAGAAGACCCAGGAGGACTCCACTTTTGAAAGAAAAACATAAAAAAGCCAGACTGGAATTTGCTAAAATGCATATTGACAAGCCACAATCCTTCTGGGAGAATGTCCTTTGGACAGATGAGTCAAAACTGGAGCTTTTGGCAAGTCACATCAGCTCTATGTTCACAGACTAAAAAAATGAAGCTTTCAAAGAAAAGAACACCATACCTACAGTGAAACATGGAGGAGGCTCGGTTATGTTTTGGGGCTGCTTTGCTGCGCCTGGCACAGGGTGCCTTGAATCTGTGCAGGGCACAATGAAATCTCAAGACTATCTAGGCATTCTGGAGCGAAACGTACTGCCCAGTGTCAGAAAGCTCTGTCTCAGTCGCAGGTCATGGGTCCTCCAACAGGATAATGACCCAAAACACACAGCTAAAAGCACCCAAGAATGGATAAGAACAAAACATTGGACTATTCTGAAGTGGCCTTCTATGAGTCCTGATCTGAATCCTATCGAACATCTATGGAAAGAGCTGAAACTTGCAGTCTGGAGAAGGCACCCATCAAACCTGAGACAGCTGGAGCAGTTTGCTCAGGAAGACTGGGCCAAACTACCTGTTAACAGGTGCAGAAGTCTCATTGAGAGCTACAGAAAACGTTTGATTGCAGTGATTGCCTCTAAAGGTTGTGCAACAAAATATTAGGTTAGCGGTCCCATCATTTTTTGTCCATGCCATTTTCATTTGTTTTCTTATTTACAATATTATGTTGAATAAAAATCAAAAGCAAAGTCTGATTTCTATTAAATATGGAATAAACAATGGTGGATGCCAATTACTTTTGTCAGTTTCAAGTTATTTCAGAGAAAATTGTGCATTCTTCGTTTTTTGTGGAGGGGTACCAACAAATTTGAGCACGTCTGTATCTGTATATTGTCTATATATATATATATATATATATATATATATATATATATATATATATATATAGACACACACACAAAAGGACTATTAGTAGAACATTGCAACTCTCGCCAAACATACAATTTTCATTACTTATAACCCAAAGAAATAAAGAAGAAGAGAATGGCTGTTCCTTGAGTTGTGCCCATTCTGTGGGGTCTCCAAGGTTACCTTGTCTGCCTCGGCTCCCGTCTCCAGCTGCTGTTTCCTCTTCAGACACAGCCTCCCTACCCGTGCCAGCAGCTCCGCAGGGGGAATGAACGCTCGCGAGCTCAGCAGCAAGGTGAAGATGAAGGTTCGCTGGGGGGACAGAGAACATCCCATTCAACAAGCAACCCAGGCCACAAGAATCAATATGCTGGCATGCAATCACCCTGTCCTTTTAATTATGCCTCAGTTCACTTACCGTACACAAACAGACACACAAGCTTATACACCAGCATCTGAATTTGCGATGGTAGCATTTAGAAAGACCACAGGACACTACCATTATATAGTACAGTATATAGTATACAGTACTATAACTACGCAAATAGGTGCATGCGCTTTTTTAATGGTAGTACAGTACAAGGAGGCTAAAACCAATTCCAAAAAGTTTTTCCAATATTATAACCGCAAAATGTCTAAGAGATACACATAGCAACATCATAGATGAAGAGAAAAACATAGCAAATATATTAAATGATTACTTTTCACACGTTTTTACAAAGGAGGATACGGACAGCATGCCCCACATGTCAACCTGTCAGACTGGAGAATTGCAAACATAATACCAATCCACAAAAAGGAAGACACAACCGAACCAGGTAACTACAGACAAATAAGCCTGACTTCTATTATGTGTAAACTTATGGAAACTATAATAAGATCTAAAATGGAAAATTACCTATATGGTAACAGTATCCTGGGAGACAGTCAGCATGGTTTTAGGAAAGGGAGATCGTGTCTAACTAACCTGCTGTATTTTTGAGGATGCAATATTGACAATGGATAATTGCACAGCATACAACATGGTTTATTTAGATTTCCAGAAAGCTTTTGACAAAGTCCCGCATAAGAGATTAATTCTCAAACTGAACACAGTAGGGATTCAAGGAAATGAATGCACATGGATTAGGGAGTGGTTAACATGTAGAAAACAGAAAGTACTGATTAGAGGAGAAACCTCAAAATGGAGCGAGGTAACCAGTGGAGCACCATAGGGATCAGTATTAGATCCTCTGCTCTTCCTAATCTACATTGACTTAGATTCTGGTATAGTAAGCAAACTTGTTAAATTTAGGAGGAGTAGCAAACACCGTTGCAGCAGCAAAGGTCATTCAAAATGATCTAGACAGAACTGGGCAGACACATGGCAAATTACATTTAATAGAGAAAAGTGTAAGGTACTACATGCAGGCAATAAAGATGTTCATTATAAATACCATATGGGAGACACTGAAATTGAAGAAGGAATCTATGAAAAAGATCTAGGAGTTTATGTTGACTCAGAAATGTCTTCATCTAGACAATGTGGGGAAGCTATAAAAAAGGCCAACAAGATGCTCGGATATATTGTGAGAAGTGTTGAATTTAAATCAAGGGAAGCTATGTTAAAACTTTACAATGCATTAGTAAGACCTCACCTAGAATATTGTGTTCAGTTCTGGTCACCTCGCTACAAAAAGGATATTGCTGCTCTAGAAAGAGTGCAAATAAGAGCAATCAGAATTATTCCTGGTTTAAAAGGCATGTCGTATGCAGACAGGCTAAAAGAATTGAATCTATTCAGTCTTGAACAAAGAAGACTACGCGGTGATCTGATTCAAGCATTCAAAATTCTAAAAGGTATAGACAATGTCGACCCAGGGGACTTTTTTGACCTGAAAAAAGAAACAAGGACCAGGGGTCACAAATGGAGATTAGATAAAGGGGCATTCAGAACAGAAAATAGGAGGCACTTTTTTACACAGAGAATTGTGGGAGTCTGGAACCAACTCCCCAGTAATGTTGTTGAAGCGGACACCCTTGGATCCTTCAAGAAGCTGCTTGATGAGATTCTGGGATCAATAAGCTACTAACAACCAAACGAGCAAGATGGGCTGAATGGCCTCCTCTCGTTTGTAAACTCTTATGTTCTTATGTCCTGCTACCTTGCCAAGACACCTCTTCAGATGTACTGTATAAACTAGTTGACATTACTGGATATTGAAAGAGCAGGGGCGGGTGGAGATTCTGGTAAAATAATGTTTTCCTTCTACATTTTCAGTCCATCTGGGAGTGCTTGTTTGGGAAATGTTTGTCAAGACTCAGTCTCCAAACCACAGCAGTTTTGAACAGAACATTCCTACACTGAATTGTTCTCAGAAAAAAACTGAGACATTCCAAAAATGTTTCAAAATGAAAATCAGCCAGTCGTGATAACAAAAGCAATACAATAGGATTCAAAACATGATCACAGCTGTGGTGATGAAAAGGTGTAGCCTACGGTTCTTCGTACCAGAAATGTCATAAATTAAACACCTTAAATCAGTTTCAGTATTAATGCATTTACTGAAACAGCCGTCTGTCTTAGGATTTTAGAGTTACAATGTAATGCAAACTATTCATAAATAGTTTCTTATATTAGAATTGTATTAATGCATGTGATTATATGATATGTGAAGCATGTTTGCTTGTGTATATCATTGCAAAAAACAATGTTAATGCAGCAGTTAGGGTTGAACTCACTGCCACAAAAGCAAGGAAATGTGGTGTTTGGGGTTTTAACCTGAACTCGCCATTCCCACCTCACACAAGCACCCAAAGGAACCAGACAACACAAGCAACCGCAGCCTGCTGACATCAGGGAAGACATAGAACATGCAACTCTTTCCAGATGACACAAGAGACATCCATCATCATGGTCCACCGGTGCTGTAGCAATGGATCTACATGTACACTTCAACACATACACGCCCACTTCAGGCTGCAGAACCCTATCAACTTTACAAAAATAGAACTATATTTGCATGCACTATTGATCTCAATGCAAGTATGAAAGTAACTGACATGTCTCAATGCACTACTACCATTTTCCAGCATTTCAAAGCATTCAAATAACCATAAGGCTCATTCCACCAGATATACTGTTGCCTCAATGGCTGCTTCCAGGGACATTCCTATTCAGAAATCTGCAGGGCTGCTACCTGGAAGTCAGCACACACCTGTACCTCCCATTACCATATCGACCTTGAGTTATGCTAGGATGCTTGTCTTGCAGCCTTGGTTCTGCAGTCTCTTTTTCCTAAATAGGGGGTATGCACCTTTACCCCTCCTCCCAGAGAACTCCTAGGAGTCTACCATAAGTGGATAGTGTACCTTATTCACATCCTTAGAAATGAGGGTTACTCACATGTAACTGTAGTTCTAGGAGTGGTATATGATGCACATCAAACAACCCACTGACCTCCCCTGGCATATGGCACATCGATTCTTGCTTCCAGCATGTAAGATCTGACATCACAGGCCTGATATCTCTACCATTCTCCACAGATTGAGTATATACAATAGACTATACAACATGGTAGCTTTCTTATGTGTTCTGGATATATTTTAGCATTGCAACATATTAACTATCTCTACTTACTTTACTATAAAATATCTGTCTATTCCTTTCGTGCCACCAGTTGAAAGGGAGCTGCACCTGTGCTTTTGCAGAGATGTACCAGTTTTGTGGCTGTCGTTCACAAAAACATGACAACATGTTTTACAAGCAATTAATCCAGTCACATGTTCATTATTTTCATTTGCTATGATTCCAATTCAGTTTTTATTAAGTCTCTGTTAAGATGTCACCAGAGACACAAAACTATGATAAAGGCTCTGTGATACGCAATAGGCACTTTCAGGAATACCTGGTACATAACCCTGCTGGGGCCAGCTCAATGCGCCTTCAGGAATACCTGGTACATAACCCTGCTGGGGCCAGCTCAATGCACCTTCAGGAATACCTGGTACATAACCCTGCTACCTCTTCTTGTCCTGGCCAGCTCAATGCACCTTCAGGAATACCTGGTACATAACCCTGCTGAGGCCAGCTCAATGCACCTTCAGGAATACCTGGTACATAACCCTGCTGGGGCCAGCTCAATGCACCTTCAGGAATACCTGGTACATAACCCTGCTGGGGCCAGCTCAATGCACCTTCAGGAATACCTGGTACATAACCCTGCTGGGGCCAGCTCAATGCACCTTCAGGAATACCTGGTACATAACCCTGCTGGGGCCAGCTCAATGCACCTTCAGGAATACCTGGTACATAACCCTGCTGGGGCCAGCTCAATGCACCTTCAGGAATACCTGGTACATAACCCTGCTAGGGCCAGCTCAATGCACCTTCAGGAATACCTGGTACATAACCCTGCTGAGGCCAGCTCAATGCACCTTCAGGAATACCTGGTACATAACCCTGCTGGGGCCAGCTCAATGCACCTTCAGGAATACCTGGTACATAACCCTGCTGGGGCCAGCTCAATGCACCTTCAGGAATACCTGGTACATAACCCTGCTGGGGCCAGCTCAATGCACCTTCAGGAATACCTGGTACATAACCCTGCTGGGGCCAGCTCAATGCACCTTCAGGAATACCTGGTACATAACCCTGCTGGGGCCAGCTCAATGCACCTTCAGGAATACCTGGTACATAACCCTGCTGGGGCCAGCTCAATGCACCTTCAGGAATACCTGGTACATAACCCTGCTGGAGCCAGCTCAATGCACCTTCAGGAATACCTGGTACATAACCCTGCTGGGGCCAGCTCAATGCACCTTCAGGAATACCTGGTACATAACCCTGCTGGGGCCAGCTCAATGAAGAGGCTGCAGAGTTGGAAGAGTAGCACCACCAGTAGGGGTGTGCCTCGTATTGGACAGCTGCTTACCACAGCCTTTAATAAACTACTGTTAAAGCAAGAGTACTGCAAGTATACAAACTTCACTTGGCTGGCAGGTTTTAGATGAGACCCAATTAAGGAGGAACCTCCTGACCAAAACAAACACTCAGCACCATATCAAAATGAAAAACATGGCGAAATAAAGCAGCCTTTTACAATTTTGTAACAATTGTTTTGTTTCCTTTATCGTTTTTGCGTTAGCTGTGTTATCGCAACAAAACAACAATGCTAGAATTAGGCTGCATCTATCAAACAGGCATGCTAATTACAGGTATATTTATATCTTCAGTTAATGTGACATAGCTGGCTGAAAAACAACTGTTTTTTCTTAGGAGCAATTCCTCTTGGGTGTAATTGTGTCATTTGAATGTTAAATGATGTTAATACTGTATATTATCTGTAAAGAATAAAGACCATGATTATAAAACCCTTTTTCTAATTGTGGCTGCTATATAACCCAGGCTATGCTGAAGTGAGAAGCCTGCCCTGCCTAGCTATTGTCTCACTCTGCTCGGGAATCTCATTGCTCCAAAGGGATAGGCTACAGGGCTCTACTAACTTCTTGAGAAGCAATCTCACTGTAGGGCAGACATCCCCAAGCATGGGCAAAAAACTACCAGAAGAATAACAAAGCCTATTATCAGGTGTACAGCTAAAAAAGAAACTGGAGTACAAAAGATTCTCCCTACAGTACTGTTTTCTGTGACTATTTGAGGAGGACAGAATCAGCATTATCAGAAGTTGTCTGTGGTGTCCCACAGGGCTCCATTCTAGGTCCCTTGCTGTTTTCATTATCCACAGACACGGAGTGAACTTCCATTCCTATGCTGATGATACCCAGCTATATCTGTCCTTAAAGCCAGGAATTTCTTCTGCCTGGGTGTCATTAGCTACTTGCCTTAAAGACATCAAGCACTGGATGTCACAGAATTTTCTAATGTTGAATTCAGGTAAAACAAAGGTTATGCTAGTGGGATCACAGAACCAACTAAAAGGAAATGTGGGATTACATGAGCTCGACCCTTGCAGTCTCTCATCAAAACTTAAACTAGAAATTAAGAGTTTGGGGGTTGTTTATTTTTTGAGACCGATATTAAGGATCTCTTTACTATTTGAGAAATATAACCAAACTTATTTCCGTATCTGATGCCGAGAGACTAATGCATGCCTTTGTTTCATCTAGAACTGATTATTGTAGCACTTTTTTCTGGTGTCCCAAAACGTGTGGTATCCCGCTTGCAGCTTGTTCAGAATACCGCTGCTAGAATTCTGACTAAAACCAGGAAAAGAACATATTACCCCTGTTTTGGCCTCTTTACACTGGTTCCCTGTGCAGTATAGAATTGATTTTAAGATTTTGCTGTTAACTTAAAAGGCTCTGAATGGATTAGCACCTAGTTATTTGCAGGAGTTACTGACTCTGTATCTTCCAAACTGCACTTTTTTTCTGAGATCACAGGATTTGGGGTTTGCTAGTTATTCCTAGGGTCAACAAAAGCAACACGGGAGGTAGGGCTTTTTCTTGTAGAGCTCCTAAATTATGGAATGCTCTGCCTTCATTTGTCAGGGAAGCTGGGACCATTACAGTTTTTATGTCAAGACTAAAAAAGCACTTTTATAAAATGGCTTTCTTTTCGTCGGTTTTAATGTAACTGTAAAACTGCTGCTTTTGTATTATGTGTATACTCTTATTTAAATGGTCTGATTGTGGCAGTTGTATGTGTGACATGCTATACAAATGTATTGTGGTTTGTTCTTTTTTCTGCTATGTACATAAGTACATAAAGTTTACAAACGAGAGGAGGCCATTCAGCCCATCTTGCTCGTTTGGTTGTTAGTAGCTTATTGATCCCAGAATCTCATCAAGCAGCTTCTTGAAGGATCCCAGGGTGTCAGCTTCAACAACATTACTGGGGAGTTGGTTCCAGACCCTCACAATTCTCTGTGTAAAAAAGTGCCTCCTATTTTCTGTTCTGAATGCCCCTTTATCTAATCTCCATTTGTGACCCCTGGTCCTTGTTTCTTTTTTCAGGTCAAAAAAGTCCCCTGGGTCGACATTGTCTATACCTTTTAGGATTTAGAATGTTTGAATCAGATCGCCGCATAGTCTTCTTTGTTCAAGACTGAATAGATTCAATTCTTTTAGCCTGTCTGCATACGACATGCCTTTTAAACCCGGGATAATACTGATTGCTCTTCTTTGCACTCTTTCTAGAGCAGCAATATCCTTTTTGTAACAAGGTGACCAGAACTGAACACAATATTCTAGGTGAGGTCTTACTAATGCATTGTAGAGTTTTAACATTACTTCCCTTGACTTAAATTCAACACTTCTCACAATATATCCGAGCATCTTGTTGGCCTTTTTTATAGCTTCCCCACATTGTCTAGATGAAGACATTTCTGCGTCTACATAAACTCCTAGGTCTTTTCCATAGATTCCTTCTTCAATTTCAGTATCTCCCATATGATATTTATAATGCACATTTTTATTGCCTGCGTGCAATACTTTACACTTTTCTCTATTAAATGTCATATGTCATTTGCCATGTGTCTGCCCAGTTCTGAATGCTGTCTAGATCATTTTGAATGACCTTTGCTGCTGCAACAGTGTACTGTACAGTGCTTTGTAATGCTTTTATATAAAAAGCATTATATACATGCAATAAATAAATACATAAATAAATAAATGTGACAGAGCAGGTTTATGCCGTCTACTCTACTGCACAGCCCCAGCAGTTGCTTGTCAAATGAAGAGACAGCCCAGCACACACAGGGATGGATCTTACATCAGGATAGTACTCCACGGTGGGGACAAGGCGCTCAATCAGTGCCTCCAGGGACCCTGAAATCAGGCGGCCGTCTTGAAAAATGGGGTCTGCACTCCTCTCCGCCATATCGACCTGAACCTGCCCGCTGCATCCAGAACCAAGCATGCTGGTAAAGATCACAGTCTGGGGCATAGTTTCCTGTTGAAATATTAAGAAAAACAAAGTTACTAGACAATTTGAGATGTAGGCTCAACTAGCTGAAACCATACTTAATACCATATGAGATATTGGGGATAAAACCATTCCTGCCATTATAGTTTGGCCTTTTAACAACATTATCCTTATTGCAGGGCACGAAATAACCAACGGCAATTGCCGCAATGCCTCTCAAATAATAATAAAAAAACTTATGGCAAAACTTGCCTGTAAGCCTGCCTGTCATTGACACTGGTGCCCGTCTACACCAGCACATCTCATCTACAACCCATTCACAAACTTGCTCCGTGTCAGCTGGCCAGTTCTATCACAATTCAATTGAATTCTGTCTAATCTCGTCCTGCGAGAAAATGACTCCTTATCATAATGTATTATTGTTGCCATTCTTTTTACTGTGCACCTCCCAGCACTAAGCCATGATAAAGACTGTATCATTGGTTAATGACGGGCAAACAGAGGGAGGGACACTGTTAGACTGAGCTCAATATGACCGCGCTTCCAGGAATTTTCAATCACACGTGTTCACTGGCAGTGTCACTGTGATTTTTCCATCTGTAAGCTCCATGCTAACTCAAAAACTTTAAAAAGAAAGAAGGAAGAAGAGCTGTAAAGTGGCAGTGAAGTGTTGGGATTTACCTAATGTTCAGGTAAGCAATGGCTGCACAACAATTCGTCCCCGACAATAATAATAATAATTATTATTGATGTGAATTTACAGTTGTCAAGTACTGCAGAAAGGACAAGATTAGACAGAGTTAAATTTAATTGTGAGAGAACGGGCTTAAAATACTTAAAATACAACGGTGCAATCCACATTCTGACTATATATAGCAATGCCCACATCCCATAGACATCTTCAGAGACGCCCCTGATATAATCCAAATAGAATCACAAACTGAACCATGCTGTGAGCTCTCTGAGAACACAATGTTTCAGATTGTGTTTGTGGATTTCAGAAAGAGGGTTTGCAATGTTTGACACTGTTGTTTGGAAGCTCTTCTCTTCCTACAGCTGTGAGTATCACAGTAAGCTTTGGCTTTCAGTCAGTAGTGCCACTAATCTAGTGTACTACTGAGAGATACCGCCCACCCCCCCCCCCCGGACCTAAACTGTACATAAAGGATTCTACAGTGGATCCTAAAATGAGAAGTTTGCATATGTTTTCAGCAGACATCACAAAACGACACAGTTATTATTTATTTCTTAGCAGACACCCTTATCCAGGGTGACTTACAATTGTTACAAGATATCACATTATACAGATATCACATTATTTTTTTACATACAATTACCCATTTATACAGTTGGGTTTTTACTGGAGCAATCTAGGTAAAGTACCTTGCTCAAGGGTACAACAGCAGTGTCCCCCATCTTGGATTGAACTCACGACCCACCGGTCAAGAGTCCAGAGCCCTAACCACTACTCCACACTGCTGAGTATCAGCAACTCTGGAGGGGTGCTGTCTTTGGAGAATGGGGAGCTGGTGCACTACCATTACAATAGGGAGATGTCGGGCTGCCTTACAAAATATTCAGGTTATTCAAGTCGAAGTGTTTTTCACTGAATCAGTTAATTGCTAATGGGCTCCTCTATGAAAATTGTTAGGACATACCCTATATACCACATAGAACTACTAATGCAATTAACAAATGTGAACTATGAAATACTGGTTCCTACGATTAAAAAGGCAGATAAGCAGCAGGTCGTGTCTGACGTTTACATCCTTAACATACCCGTTTACACCACTTGTTATTATTATTATTTGTTTATTTAGCAGACGCCTTTATCCAAGGCAACTTACAGAGACTAGGGTGTGTGAACTATACATCAGCTGCAGAGTCACTTACAATTACGTCTCACCCGAAAGATGGAGCACAAGGAGGTTAAGTGACTTGCTCAGGGTCACACAATGAGTCAGTGACTGAGGTAGGATTTGAACCGGGGACCTCCTGGTTACAAGCCATTTCTTTAACCACTGGACCACACAGCCTCCTGTGTGTCCTCCCTGCTGTGAATGGCACATCAAGAGATCTTGTTATCGACCTGTAACCTTAGTGTGGTGGATATCTGCAGAATGTAATCAAGTTATCCGTTCATCTAACTCCGGTCTACACACACACTGTTTACTGATGAAACAGATCTCTCATTGTGGAATACTCTTATGCAGTCAATTGTAACACAAAGTTGCATGATCTCGTTTTTTCACTGAACATTAAAAGGAAGGGCCGCTGACAATCTGCACTTGTAAAGCAAAACAAGTTTAAAATCAGTTAATGCGAAGCCACATTTAAACCGTACAAACACAGGCATATTGCATATGTAAACAGGACGATATTTGAAGTTTAAGTACAGGAGGCATGTCCGGTTTACCAACTGGCAAAGTAAGGTGCACAGTCAAGTGCTCCACAGGCACTCGCGCAGCGGCTAGCTAGGTTATTCTTATTCGTGTGGTTTACTGAAGCGGTGGCTTTCCAAATGGCTACAGCTATCAAAGTGCCACCCAATGTAATGAAAAAAAAAATCTATTACCTTTCATTACATTTTTTTGATCAATAATTACTTTATTTACTTTAGATTAAGCAACACGATTACTAAACACACAATGATCACAGTCTTACCCTCATTTTCTTCCAAAATGAATGAAGAAACCAATTAATAATTCGTGCTTTTGCTCTCAATTGTAATCCAAACACGATGTCTAGTTTTTCTTTCACGTTCAGACTCCTTCGGGCCAAACCATTAACCCGACTAAACGACTGGAAGGAAATTTCAAACTACGACTAACACACCCCCCACCGTGTTGAATTTCAGCTTGGGTTACATTTCCCAGCGAGTTCAACCACACTGCTCCAGCCCCTTTCCTCTTTGGCACGTAAACCAGTCTGACAGGTTCTTATAGACTCCACCAACCCCCGTCTCGTCTCGTAAACTTAACCCATTATGTGTTGCTGTTAAAAGAAAAGTTTGAAATTCATTTGAAAACATGTTGTAGTAAATGGAAGAAATGTTCGCAATCAAAATTAGATTATAGTGTTCCAAAATTGCCAATAACCCCCCTTTTCAAAGTACGTAATGCCTTCCGGTGTTATGACAAACAGTGTCGCTGCCAGGGGTGTAGTGCTGAGTCTGGCCGGAGCCCTGACACCTCACTTCTGGGCAAGGAGAGTACTATTTCTATACTTCACGTGTAGAATATTAACTGTAGTAATATATCGATATATACATGTGTATAACTGATACTAATAAGCAAATAATACAATAACCGTAAGTACCCCTTGGGAGATAAATAATGAAAGTTTGAATATAGCGTGCCTCTGGTCTGGAACAACAGGTGTAAATAATGTAGAGAGGTGAAGGGAACCTGTATTAACGCAGTACTGAGGTGTCATAGTTTTACAATTAGATGTAATAATTGGCACAGTTCTTATTTTTAGACCCATATATCAGAAATCAAGTAATAAAATAAGTTAAACATTTATTTAAAATATAAAACTCGATCGCAACAAACAAATAAAGGGTGCTTGTGGCCTTACACAAATTTTTTTTTTTTTTTTTTTTGCAAACGGATGCACTTATGTTTCAAAACCTCAAACTCATTCGCTCTTAAGCGGCTGCAATAAGACAATGGGTGCGTTCACAGAGATCATTCTTAGAAGATCACTGGCTAAATTGGTCAGATTCTGCACAGAATCTGCGCAGAATGATCTCCGTGAACGCACCCAATGAGACGAGCTGATTCTGGACCAAACCATTCATTAACGAGAGGGGGACTCGGGCGTTACGTATAGGATTATTAATAATTAATAATAATAATAATAATAATAATAATAATAATAATAATAATGACGGTGTTTTAATCATGTGTGTGCAAGTGTATGAAACCGGTTATTTAATAGTTATTTATTTATGTATTTATTTATCTTTAATATAAATAGCTGTAAGTCTAGTGCCTTGCATATATTATTGCGTTACAATAATACCTCAATACCTGGTTGTAATGAATTGTTAAATACAGTAACTACTGAAGTAATAAACTGCTGTTCTGTTGAGGGTAGGGGAAACGGGGACGGTAGGCGGCGTTGTAGGGTTGAGGGAGGTAGGGGGGTAGATAATAGCGACCCCTCACTTCTAAATATCCCACTACACCACTGGTCGATACCAAATAGTGTCACCTGGCAGTATTTGGCAATATTTGGCAATATTTTCCACCTGCACACTCGAGCCCTTGAGGGCTCCAACCTTGCAACATATCTGACTCGGGGCCGAAACAGGCTGTGGGCGGGGTTCCCTTTCAATTCGAAGACGACCACCAACAACATTATGTATGGGATATGCCTGCCCATTGGGTAGGTATTACTGAGCTCTTTATATCAGAGGTGCCGATAGGCCCCTTCCTGGGATGACGCACTCGATCCCGCCCATTGAGGGACTAAAACTGTCATCCTGAGGAAGCCATTTCTCTTTTTCCTTCTCAAGACGGTAAGGTAAGAACCTCTGTGTTTAACTGAGCGTTATTGTAAAAAAAAGCTTCCTGAGTCGACTGCAGTTCCCCTGCATTCGTGCTGAAAGCTGGCTTGCCGCTTTCCCGGAATCAGTGACTCCAAACTGAAGTTTATTTTTCTGTCTTCCTCACTTCCAGCAGCCTGCTCGCTATTTGCTTTTCAGCTCGCTCGCCGTGGCTTCGGCCCTTGTGTCTCCCTGGTGCATGCTACGCACTGACCAGGTGTGTGACCATGCAGTTAGGGTAGGCACCGTTGCATAGCTGCCCCCTGGTGCTTCAGTACCTTGTTGTACGCTCAGCCCTCGGTACTTCGGTACCTCTGTGCGCACGGTGCTCAATGCACATGGTGCCCGGTGCTAACAGTGTCACGCGTTGCTCACAGCGCTCGGTGCACCCGGTGTACAGGGCGCCCAACGCACACAGTGCTAGTGCCTCGGTGCATATATCGCCCTCGGCTCACAGGTACACACGGTGCTTGGTGCACTGGGTGTATACAGTGTATGGTGCACACGATACATGGTGCAGTCAGTGCCTGATATGCACGGTGCTCGGTACAACTGGTGCACACGGTGCTCAGTGATTGGTGCAAGTGGTGAGCGTATAGTGCTCAGTGTACCTGGTGCCCTCGGTGCTTAGCGCACTCCACACACACAACACGTGGCGCTCAGCGCCCCAGTGCTTGGTATAAACAGCGCCCGGTGCACCCTTCGCGCCCAGGGCTTATTGCACTTGGTGAGCGCGGTACTAAGTAAGGATGCTCAGTACACCGGGTGCGCCTGGTGTTTAACCCTTTGCGGTCCTATGTCGGACCAGGTCCAACATTACAATTTTCCCTTTCTGGTCTGATGTCGGAACCTGTCCCACATCATCAAAAAGACGTAAAACACAGGTCATAGTCGTTTTTTTTCTCTGGAAAAAGCAGAGAAAACCATTCAATGGCCGAGTGAGACAGATAGGAGCCGAGAAAAAAAGGGGCGGATCTGAGCAATACACCACAGAGATAACACGGACATAAACAAACAAGGCAGCTGCTTCTGCATCCTTGCCTATACCCATCCAGTAAGGAAATGTCTTTTGTTGAGTGTATTAAATTGTGGCGTGATACACTTTTGTTGAGTGTATCATGCCACAAACCACATCTACAGCAGCAAACCAGTGCCAAAAATATCTGTAACAGCAGAGGACATAGCTGCAGTCGGGCATATCAACATCCAGTGTTTCAAAAGTCAATGTAGTGACATGGCATCACTTGTCTACAAATAACTTGTGGACATGAAAGTCCAGGAACTAACCTCAAAGCTTGATCTACTCTGGAAAGTATCACTACAAGTTCGTTCTCCAAGGCTGCGTGGTCTGAGATGATGCAAATGGTTCGTCAGGGGAACTATCCAGTCCAATCAGCAGTTATGTTACTGCCAATTATTGACAAGGACCCAAGTGATATGTCATGCATCTATTCAGAACTGAACTTTGTATGTGCACAATCCAAGTGTTACAATGTCACACTAGTCATAATATTTGACCAACCATTATGGTGGAAAGCTCTGATGATATTTCTAACTGAGCCCAAAGGTAGTGATTTGAAATCTTTTGTTCTGAGACTGGGGGCTCTCCACATTGAAATTAGCTTCTTAGGATGCATTGGGCATCTGATGGTAGGATCTGGTCTCCAAGAACTCCTAAAAGTCGTGTATGCCAGCAATGCTGTGGGGCACATGCTTAGTGGAGGCAATTGCAAGAGCTACCCGAGGGCACTTTCTTGTTGATGCAGCTCTCAATATGTTGGTAGCCAATATTTTAACCTCCTACAGCCACTCCAGATGGAAAACACAGATACTAAATTTCACCTAAAAGTTTTTTTCCAAGAAGCAGCTGCTAAGGAGACAGAAGAGACAATAGAGGAACTAGATAAACCACGTGTTGTTGACAAGGACTTGGCAGAAATAGGTGAACTGTATATGATCAGTTGATGGCTAATCAAATCTTAGCTGATGAAGTGTGTTCAGCAGAAGCACTAGACAGAATCTTGGAGAGATTAAATAGTGTAGGGCTGTAAGGGTTTAAACGTTTAAACGGTAAACGTGGATTAAAAATATTTTCGTTTAAAAATCGTATTATACGTTTAAACGCAACTTAACAGTAAAATATATTATCAAATTATTTTTGCATATTTTCCGCAAAGATGTTTCCCTTTCTATGGTTTTCCCCTTTAAGGAAACCTGAACTGTTCTTCCACGTGATCACTCTAAATACATCTTGCATAAATTAAGGACAGACCAACGTCGTGCGTTGTTGTGTATATCCATCGCATTGCCTTTTTTCAGGTCTTATAGGGCTCTATGGAGTCTGTGTTAACGAGAGCACGGACGGAATTACGGAATTAAAAGAAATTAACGCTGAATTAAGTGCTGTACGAAAAAAATGCATTTGGCAGTAGAGCATTAAGCTTGAGATTTACATATTTGAAGATAAAATGTGAAACTAATGGTCAGTACAGGCAGTGGCTTAACTTTGGTTTCAAAAGTGGGGGAATGGGTGGCGGGGGGACGGTTTCTGTAGCTGGGTTATAAATGAGGCGGGTATTCTGTAAGGGATAAACAACGAGAAGGGCTGAATCAGTGGAAACAATTCACCGTTCGTGTGCGTTAAATACATGCAATCATGGAAAACAAATAGAAACCTTTTTAAGGACCTAAACAATTAGACAACGTTGCAGACTATTTTTAACATCTGTATTACAACACAAAAAGTACTCCTCACACGGACTGCTATTACAGCGGTCACTTTGAACAATACGATCCCAATGTTCACACAGAGAAGATTTATGGCAGTGAAACCATGGGCATAGCAGTGATACAGAATTGATCAAGTTCAAAACTAAAAGTTATGAAACATGCCAATCTGTTTGATTTGGAGCTCCCCACACTGCACTAAAAAAAATACAACCTGTTTTTAAAGTTGTCAATACTATTTTTCAATACAATTAGATAAAACAATACTTAATCCAATGAAGACGAACGCAAACCAAATGGAAAAAGTAGAAGCCTGTAGGTTTACGGTTTTGTGTTGTTCACCTTGCCTGCGGTGTGCATAAGTTCATTTAAATTAACCTAATTACATTTTTTTTTTTTTTTAAACGGTAAAAATGGAAATCAGAAAAAAAATTAAATGGGAATCAGAACAAAATAACACAAATTCCATAGGGCCCTAGTCTTAGTATTGTACATTATTTCAGTAAAGTGAATAGCCTGTGTGATTAAGGCACCTCACAGCTCCATTCACACCACAGTAAAGCACTGTAACACATTGGAAAAGAAACATAGCTACTATTTATTTATAAAAAGAACAGCGAATAAGATGTCTGTTACAAAGTGCTTACACCTTTTTATTTGTCCATATTTTATTGTGTGTGTTCAACAGGACATCTGCAATTACAGAACAGCTTTTAATTATTCAAGCGAGCTGAACCGAGAAGCCGTGAAAGAGAGGAACGCTGGGAAATGAAGTCTTTATTTTTTCACGTGAATGTGCAAGCGCCACTGTGAAGGGGAGGGACGCTGGGAACTAGTATTGTATCAGACGGCTTTGATTTTTAATGAAAAAAAAATAAAGGTTTTTGGTTCTGGACATGTTTTGTTTCCTGCCAACAATATACAAGTGAATGAAACTAAAAATGTAGTCTTGTCACTGTGTTTTAAGTTTAATTGAAATAGAGTTGTTTTTTTAATGTTTTTTCGATGTTGGATGCACACACTTTTTATGGAGCTTCTGTAGAAATGGTACGTTGTAAAATCGACTATGAATGTTTTTTTATGCTATTAAAATAGATTACATTTTAGTGCTAACTTACAGTCCTCCTTTATGCTTTTATGTTTACCATTGTTTGTATTTAAGTGGATCTATATGGTACGCACTTTGAATAACAAACCGAGGTTAAAATATGACTTAAAATATTGGAAGTAAAATATAAAAATATGAAATGATGAAACATTAAATTTATGGCCGTTTAAAAGGTTAAACGACCGGATTAACAATGGGTTTAAACGTGTAGTCAATTAAACATAGATTTACAGCCCTAAAAGATTGAGAATGAATCTTTGAAGAACCTGCATACAGTTGGTCTCTGGACATGGTAGATGTTCTCTGCAGATTCATCAAAGCTGAGCGCACAGGAAA
Organism: Huso huso; assembly: GCA_036884735.1. Classification (NCBI taxonomy): domain Eukaryota; kingdom Metazoa; phylum Chordata; class Actinopteri; order Acipenseriformes; family Acipenseridae; genus Huso; species Huso huso. The sequence continues at coordinate 16,298,794 of CM072675.1, read as the reverse complement.
CTGGAAACTACACCTGCAGACAGTGCATGACATGCTGCCCTACTTTGCATTTTCAGGCCACAACCTGTATGCCAAGTCTGCATATGTGTACCTGCAATATATGTGTGAACTCCAAGAACAGCATCCAGAGGTGTACAGAAGTTTCCAAAATGGATTTCATGTCGTAAGAAGACGTGATCATTTCTGTGCTGAACTCTCCACAGATCTTATTATTGAACAGGTTCTCATGAGGAGTGTGACGACAAATGGTGGCTAATGAGGGGCCTGGGAATGACGGAGACTTCACGTCTGATGTGGCTCCTTTCCATGCCAACATGTGCAGAAAATGGTGCCATGCAGAATTTCACTGATGTAACAAGCACAAGATGTGAAGGACACCAAAAAAGAGGAATCTGTTCAGTCCCAACCCATCACTACACAGCATTGAGAGTGGTGTCACAGCAGATAGTTCAGTAAACATTGAAAAGGCCAAACAGCTGGGGGACAAGACACTGGATTCACTTGATGGAGAAAATGTTCAGGACTACTCATTAAAAAAAAAAACAAGAAGTAACTCTTGCTTCAAGGACAGCCACCAGAATCAATGAGGAAACAGTACAAGTTGACCCTCACTGCTATTTCAGAGTTGTTGCAGGAGAAAGTTATGAAGACCGACCATCACTATTCAAGTATGAGCTGTGCAGTTTACCACCAGCAATTTTTTATTCTTCCAAAGCAAAAAAATAAACCAGCGTTAGCAGATGCTATTTGGGCACTTGTGCAAAATGACCAGACAGGGCTCACTGGAGATTTCCAGTATGTCCTTGATGGGGGTGCCCTCCTCCCATGTCTGCCATGGCCAAAATGTCTCACTTAAAATGGCATCTGTAAGCTGTATGTTGATTATGTAACCCGCAGATATGGGAAGGCAATAATTGTTTTTGATGGCTACCAAGGTGGCCCTTCAATAAAGGATGTCACTCACTTGCGATGAACAGGCATACATGTAGCACCAGTGGTGAACTTTTCAAGTGATATGGTTATCACATCAAAGAAAGCTGAATTTCTTGCAAACAAGGTCAATAAACATCAGCCTTGGGATGCAGACGTGCTGATTGTTAAAACAGCATTGGAATTATTATTATGGCAGGACGGTAGTCCTGGTGTAGTTATGGTTGGTATGTTCTTTCCATTATAAGCCCCTATTTTGTGCAGCTCCAAAAGTGGGGTTAAGTTCAATCAATCTGCCGTTTTGGATTTCAGGTCTGAGTGGTAGGCTGAATTTTTTCTACACGTTTTGTGTTATTCTGTCGGGTAGTTTTTGAGCTACAGCACTTTTTAAAAACAGGTGGTTTTTCGTGTAAGTTTGATGCTGGGAGAGCGTTGTTTATTATTCACCTCTAGGTAAAAAACTACTGGACAGTTACTACTCCCATTTGCAAGTTACTGCATTTAAATAGTCTTTAATGCCTTTTGTGGGTGGGGAGCTTTAAAAATGTGTATTTTAATATAAAAAAGTAATTTAAAAACAAATGCTACGCATGCACAGTTGTACGATTTGGTAACCATTTTTGTGTAGTTCTGACTGGACCTGTAACAATACAATCACTTAGGAACGCTCTCCAGTTTGAACTACAGCTCCCAGAATGCACAAAACACAACATTTTTCACAAGCGTAACAAAGCATCATATTGTACTGTACAGAGTAAGTAAATAAATAATAAAAAACCATGTCAGTCAGTGATAGAAGATGAACGTGTATTTAAAACCTACATGTACACTTAGGCTGAGAGACTGTGCGCCAGAGCAGCTATAAATAATGGTGAAACATTTCAAATACTATGCCTAAAACGATTATTTACATTACATTAGGCTTACAAAAATCAAACACTCACCCATATAACCACAAAAGCCAGAAGAACTTCCAAATAAATCATTTTTGTTTATTTCTAACGTAAAAAAATAAATAGCTATGCACTTTGATGCTCCAGTGTAAATAACATGGAATGTATAGAATTAAAAAATATCTCAATTAGCCGTCATAAAACAAAAACACAGAAATGCCAAATATACAACACCATTTGAAACACTGTACTGTACAGTCATGCTCGTTTAGTGCAAATACTGCAGTCAGGACGTATTGTTATCTGTACTTATTATCAATTTCCTCATTTAAAAAGTGTCTTAGGACTTAGGCTAGACATTTTCAGAGATGCAGAATCACAGTCAAATTGTTCTTGCAGTTTAACAGTAGATTTATAGAATGACTTAAATTTAGTAAATAATATAGCAAACTGGGCTACTCTATGGTTTCATTCACAAGTTAAAAATAAAACAAATGGATGCAGACTTTATTTAAGAGATCACCAGCAACAGATCACCTGACAGCATTTTGAATAAACTTTATGAACACAACAAACAGCATGATTACCAAAAACATAAAAAAAAAAAAGAGCGTAACATACTGAAATTTAGCTGGCTGCACAAATATGCACTCAAACCCTATTAAAAAAAATAAAAAAGTTACCGATAAAAAACTTAAATGAAAAGAATATTTAAATTAAATCCGGTGCTGCCTGAAGTTGCTATTTACACCACAACTGGAAGTAGACTACAGGGTCCACTTGGATTAAACTGAAAGAACCTGAACAGACCACGGATGCTTTCTGAGGAAACCGCGTTACTCATGGAATACTGAGGTAAACGCTTAGCAACACAAACTAGTTCTTCATAAAATTGGAATAAAACTATTTATTTTTTATTTTTTAACAGATCCATATTCTAATAGCGCTCATTCGGGTTCAAATGCTTAAATAAGTTTAACATTTGCACTATAGGCTACATTTATGTCTCATGTTCATCTCACTGTATACGCGGTATGCTGTATGGAGTATTATATATATTTCACTAATAGATGATAACTAGCATGTTTTTGCATACAAAAACAATGTGTTGCATACAAAAACTACGCTGGTCTCATTACTGGATTGCTGTAGTGTATAATAAAGTCATGTGCATAGGGACAGATTTTTTCATAAAGACTGTAATAAGCCAGTTGACACATTTCAGTAGCTGATCTCACATTTTTATGTCCCTGACCCTGGGTGAAAAACAAAAAAATGTGTTGGGATGCAGTGTTTTACTTAGATCTCTTAGAACAGTCCTGTTTCACCTGCATTATACCAGGCTGGTTGCCTTTGTTTGTGTGGTCTCCACTTCATGGGTTGCTGTACAACATATTTCCGTCCACGTGTGTAGGAGTTTAGAAATTGATACTGTAGTAGATTCAAGTTAAAAAAACTATGGCAATTCAGTAACAAAAACTTTGTTAAAATAACGTTACGGTTGCAGTTCAAAATCACTAAAGTCAGGAAATGGGACGTTAAGGTTGCACCACTATTATGCCAGTGCATCGCATAATGACATCAGCAATGACTAATCACATGACAAATACTCCACCAAGACTGCCCAGAACGACATTACCAAAATAATAACCTTTGGAGAGTTTCTGTGATGTCATCATAAACTTGGAGACCTTTAGGTCACAGAACCTGTAACTCAATGAAGTACGTCTTTTATTTTTTATAATACCTGGATATTAGTATATGTTAAAGACAATATAAAGGTGTCTTTGCTTAGGTCACAGGTCAAATCTAATCGTCTAGGGGAATATGACTTTTTTTTGTTTTTGTAATTTAAATTTAACATGAATTGTTCACATAACAAATGCTCCACCAATACTGCCCAGATGGACGTTACACTGGAAAAAAAAGTAACTGTTCTGGACTGTAGCTATCATGCTTCTTGGCGTACGTGCCAACGTAGACACAATCATAGACAGAACAAGAACACTGTCATTGTGCTCACTGTCACTCGGGTCACTCTTTGCACCGTTGTCTATAGATATAGGTGTTGCATAATTAGTACCGTTACTTCCAATGCAAAAGTTGGTAATGTCCTTTTGGGCAGTCTTGGTGGATATATATATATATATATATATATATATATATATATATATATATATATATACAGTGCTGTGAAAAAGTATTTGCCCCCTGTCTGATTTTCTGCATTTTTGCACATTTTTCACATTGTATTTGGTCAGATTTTTTTGTGGGTTGTAGTAGTATATAGAGGGAGTCTGAGAGAAAAAATGACACCAAAGTTTGGAGCTTCTTTCATTTGTTTGGTGTGCAAGGTAATCAAACATACAATCTTCAGGTATGAAAAAGTTAAAATCTCTCCAAGAGGAAGGCGTAAAATCGTCCAGGAAGTCACAAAGAACCCTAGAACAACATCCAGTGATCTGCAGGCCTCTCTCGCCTCGGCTAAGGTCAGTGTTCATGACTCCACCTCAGAAAGACACTTTTGCATAATATAAATATTTGAGCATAATATTTAGCCTGTTCTATCTAGTTCAAAAGTTAGTTCAAAAGTTTTGCTGTAGCTTTTAAGACATAATTAATATCTTAACATGCTAAATTCTAAGGTGCACTGGGTGTTAATTTAACTAAAAATACAGTAAAGCTGGAGCAGTCTTCATTGTAATACACTATGTACACACTTGAATTCAATGAAAATTCATTGAAAACAGAGCTGTTCCTAGCAAAGGGCTGCTTGCACAGTGACTAGTTTGATGAGATAGATCTATCCGTTTGATGAGATAGTTCTGTCAGTTGGTGAAACTTTGCAATTTGTTTTTAGAATAAAATAATGAATATGGCATGAAACTAGAAGAGTTTCTTCATTAGCATTAGCAAACACAATTAGTTAATGGGATGATCTCTTAATGCTAATTTTACAACATGCACAATTGGATCAGAAAATTCTACCAAAATAAAGGGCTTGCATTTCATCTTTATGTAATGATTGACAACACTGCAGGCTCCCACACTTAACCAAATAATCTGATGCATTTGGACAAATAACGGCCTTGTAAAAATGCCCATTTTATGAAAACTATGAGCTTTCTATAGCAGTTTATAAGTCTATAATATGTTAGTTACAAAAAAAAGTCAGCCCGACCTATGCCCTGGGTTGATGAGACAGCACACCCGTTCTGTATGATGCAGCACACTGAGACAGCACACCCGTTCTGTATGATGCAGCACACTGAGACAGCACACCCGTTCTGTATGATGCAGCACACTGAGACAGCACACCCGTTCTGTATGATGCAGACACTGAGACAGCACACCGTTCTGTATTCTGAGAGACAGCATACCCGTTCTGTATGATGCAGCACACTGACAGCACACCCGTTCTGTATGATGCAGCACACTGAGACAGCACGTCCGTTCTGTATGATGCAGCACACTGAGACAGCACACCCGTTCTGTATGATGCAGCACACTGAGAGACAGCATACCCGTTCTGTATGATGCAGCACACTGAGACAGCACACCCGTTCTGTATGATGCAGCACACTGAGAGACAGCATACCCGTTCTGTATGATGCAGCACACTGAGAGACAGCACACCCGTTCTGTATGATGCAGCACACTGAGACAGCACGTCCGTTCTGTATGATGCAGCACACTGAGAGACAGCACACCCGTTCTGTATGATGCAGCACACTGAGAGACAGCATACCCGTTCTGTATGATGCAGCACACTGAGCACACACCGTTCTGTGTGATGCAGATGAGACAGCACACCCGTTCTGAATGATGCAGCACACTGAGACAGCACACCCGTTCTGTATGATGCAGCACACTGAGAGACAGCACACCCGTTCTGTATGATGCAGCACACTGAGAGACAGCACACCCGTTCTGTATGATGCAGCACACTGAGACAGCACACCCGTTCTGTATGATGCAGCACACTGAGTACGTCCGTTCTGATGCAGCACACTGAGACAGCACACCCGTTCTGTATGATGCAGCACACTGAGACAGCACACCCGTTCTGTATGATGCAGCACACTGAGACAGCACACCCGTTCTGTATGATGCATGATGAGACAGCACACCCGTTCTGTATGATGCAGCACACTGAGAGACAGCACACCCGTTCTGTATGATGCAGCACACTGAGACAGCACACCCGTTCTGTATGATGCAGCACATTGAGACAGCATACCCGTTCTGTATGATGCAGCACACTGAGACAGCACGTCCGTTCTGTATGATGCAGACTGAGAGACAGCACACCCGTTCTGTATGATGCAGCACACTGAGAGACAGCACACCCGTTCTGTATGATGCAGCACACTGAGACAGCACACCCGTTCTGTATGATGCTGAGCACACCCGTTCTGATGAGACAGCACACCCGTTCTGTATGATGCAGCACACTGAGACAGCACACCCGTTCTGTATGATGCAGCACACTGAGACAGCACACCCGTTCTGTATGATGCAGCACACTGAGACAGCACACCCGTTGAGAGACAGCACACCCGTTCTGTATGATGCAGCACACTGAGACATGCGTCCGTTCTGTATGATGCAGCACACTGAGACAGCACACCCGTTCTGTATGATGCAGCACACTGAGAGACAGCACACCCGTTCTGTATGATGCAGCACACTGAGACAACACACCCGTTCTGTATGATGCACACTGAGACAGCACACCGTTCTGTATGATGCAGCACTGAGACAGCACACCCGTTCTGTATGATGCAGCACACTGAGACAGCACACCCGTTCTGTATGATGCAGCACACTGAGAGACAGCACACCCGTTCTGTATGATGCAGCACACTGAGACCACCCGTTCTGTATGATGCAGCACATTGATGTTCTGTATGATGCACACACTGAGACAGCACGTCCGTTCTGTATGATGCAGCACACTGAGAGACAGACCGTTCTGTATGATGCAGCACACTGAGAGACAGCACACCCGTTCTGTATGATGATGCAGCACACCCGTTCTGTATGATGCAGCACACTGAGAGACAGCACACCGTTCTGTATGATGCAGCACACTGAGACAGCACGTCCGTTCTGTATGATGAGACAGAGACAGCACACCCGTTCTGTGATGCAGCACACTGCACACCCGTTCTGTATGATGCAGCACACTGAGAGACAGCACACCCGTTCTGTATGATGCAGCACACTGAGACAGCACACCCGTTCTGTTCTAGTTTTTTTTTCAGTGCCAATTACTAAATGCATACCACACCCATACATTTAAAGCAAAATGTAATTATAATCAGCTCCACAGGATTTATGAGTACTTGGTTTTTCAGCACTCTCTGAGTTATGTTTTTACTGCAGATATATCGATGAAAGGGATACTAACTAATGATAGTCACAGACACCTTATATTGTGAAAAGCGCCAGTAACTTTGCTGAAAGCAAGTGGAGTTTTCATGTTTAATAATATATATAGTATCGATTTAACACGATTGTGATTAAACCAATGTTATACAAATGTGATACTTGGGTAATAAGCAAATCTACTTAAAAGTGTAAAAAAAAAAATTGCGCCGCAAATTCTCACAGCTCCTTTTTTTTTTTTTTTTTACAAATAAAAGAAAATAAATACAACGAACGGGTTGAAAGAGCAACCGTTACCTCCTGCAAGGCTAACAAAACCACATATAAAACTCAATTGTTTAAAAAGAACGCCCAGGGAACATTCCATCTTTAACCCATCCTCAGACAAGCCCCGAGTAATCTGAAATTCGGCAGAAGAAAAGCGCTCTTTGAGTGACACTGCAATTCCGCACTAGTATCAGACACTGCTCAACAGACCATTGGGAAGAGGGCTTGTCTATCTAATTCCTTTTCTCCCTCTATTTCTCTTCTATTTGGGGCCCGTGTAATCCCCGTTAATGGCATCTAAAATCCCCAAGGAGGTTATTTCCTTCAATCATTGGCTCTGGGTATTTCTGCACCTTTTCATCGCTCACCTCCCAGATTTGGGGAATCCCTTTCTCAAACTGCCGGCCGTCCTCTCCTTGCCTTCGATTTCAGTCGGTGCCCTCTCGGCGTGTCTGTCACACGTCATGTCTTGTTTGCTGCGGTTAGCATTTCTTATCCCTGATGCTCCGAAGACAAATCTACAAATAGGTTACCTAAAATTCACTCAGCTCAGTACTAAATCCTGAGTGCTTACGTTTACTGTCATATATGCTCGTCCACCCCACCCCCACATTCTGCATTAAAAAGGTGTACATCTCCTCCTCAGTCAATCACCACTTAATCCTTCGCCTGCTTTCTTTACTTTAAAAACGGTAGCTGAAGAAAAAGGAAGAGCATGATTTCATACATTTGCAATAAATAATTTATACGCCCACACGGCAATTGGATCAAAATGTTATACTTGTATATAGAAACACCGTTTGATCACTTACGTGTTAGCTTGATTTTAGAAGTAAACGCCTCTTATTTGAGTAAATGGTGTATGAGGGTAACATGCCTCCGACCAATGACTACTTAACAATACACTGTGAAACCCGATGTTATTAATTGGGTGTGACTAAAACCGGTCGGGTACCGTCCAGTATACCTTCCGATACACTTTAGTCCCGCCCGGTACTGTCTGATACACATACGAATACATATTAATAATAAATAGCTTCTTACAGATACAGATGTATATTGAAAGACTATTTGATATATTTTACATAGCCTAGTTTTTGCAGTGGCACAACTCGAAGTAGGAACGTTGTGAACACCAGCTGTTCATGGTTTTGAAAGAAAGGTAGATGAACCTGCTTATCTGTTTACATAGTAATTAATGAATGTATCTGTACATATACATCGGTGTTAGTTATTACATATTTATTATTTTATATATAACATGCGCACAATTTTATCAAAAATAATCTTTATATATGTAACAGGGTTGCTCAAGTCAATTACATCGTTTTATTAACGACGGTTTGTAGTTTGTCACTTTTAATTTAATGTTTGTCTTTTTGATTTTACACTATGTATAAATCACGCTTACTTCTGCACATTACTTTTGTTACTATTATTGGGTTAGCTTAGCTACTTCAACACTTCATATCAGCTGCTCACGTATAGTTTACCTTGAGTTGTTGTGATCACAAGTTTTTGAAGATTCTGATCAATGTGAATTAAAGATTGCTAAATGACAAGTTTGGTTTCTTCTCATCCAAACTAAGCTGCACTAATAGCAGTCAAAGTTGTTATAATAGTGGAAAACACAAGATAATATCCATATATTGTAACTCCTGAATGTGTCTTTTGCACAGCAGTGTATATAAGAATGCATAACAATAAATATGAATAATAATAACAGCAGAGATGTAGGCCTATATTTACAGATTCATTAATTTTATTTATTTATTTATTATAATGAGGGGTTTCACACAACTGGTACGGAGGTACGCACGCGCACCAATAAAAAAAAATGCGGACTTCAAGATTATTTTGAAGACGCAAAGGCAAACCCGTCAGGACATTTTTAACATGAAAGCCTTTTTTACAAAGGTAGCGACGGTGCTCCCGCTTGCAAGTTGAAGCATTATCTGGCTGTGACCTAGGCTAAATAGTATTAGTAATACAGTCAGTAGTCTCTCGCTACAGACACAGTTATGCCGCTTTCACAATGTCCCCAATAACCTCCGATTAAGTGTGACGCTCGGTCAAAAGAGACACACACACATAGTGACAGCAAAGACAGGAATAGAATAAACGGAAGAACAGATACAAGTTGCCTACTAAATCGCAAAAATGAAATGTGATACAAGAGGGCATATAAACTTATACTGTAGTCTCTACACAGAGTTTAAACTAGATCGATCAGTTGGAAAGGAATTAGAAGCTTTCAGAAATATTGATGGACTCCAGTGGGTCGAAACGCAAGATGTGGATTTATAATCCTGAATCTGAAGTCTTTAATTGCATTTGCAAAGAAAGTCTTACTCCTACCTCTTACTCATACCAACAGAAAATACAAACAGCAGGTGATTGCGAACACTCTCAAATTGATCAGACTGGACTTAACGTGTACGGTACCGGGCAGGACTATAGTTGTATCGGATGGTGTACCGGACAGTACCGGATGGGTTTTAATCACACCGTAATGAATACAAATGTTAAGCGACAGATTGTAAACACGTGACAATATACTCTTACACGCATAAAAAAAACCCCAAAAAAACACGTGTTACCAAAAAATTACAGAGTGAAGTATCTAAATACTAACATGTGTTACATAAGATTTATGTTTAATTCTTAGCCTCTTAATTTGTAGTTGAGATACATTATGTAGGTACAAATACACATACATCCTGGCTATAATAAGGCTACCCTTACAAAGCATTTAGTCAGTATATTATCATTTTTTAAAGACAAAAACGAGAGGAGGTCATTCAGCCCATCTTGCTCCTTTGGTTGTTATTATTATTATTTATTTCTTAGCAGACACCCTTATCCAGGGCGACTTACAATTGCTACAAGATATCACATTATACATTATTTCACATTACATACAATTACCCATTTATACAGTTGGGTTTTTACTGGAGCAATCTAGGTAAAGTACCTTGCTCAAGGGTACAACAGCAGTGTCCCCCACTGGGGATTGAACCCACAACCCTCCGGTCAAGAGTCCAGAGCCCTAACCACTACTCCACACTGCTGCCCTTAGTAGTGTATTGATCCCAGAATCTCACCAAGCAGCTTCTTGAAGGATCCCAGGGTGTCAGCTTCAACAACATTACTGGGGAGTTGGTTCCAGGCCCTCACAATTCTCTGTGTAAAAAAGTGCCTCCTATTTTCTGTTCTGAATGCCCCTTTATCTAATCTCCATTTGTGACCCCTGGTCCTTGTTTCTTTTCAGGTCAAAAAAAGTCCCTGGGTCAACATTGTCTAAACCTTTTAGGATTTTGAATGCTTGAATCAGATCACCGCGTAGTCTTCTTTGTTCAAGACTGAATAGATTCAATTCTTTTAGCCTGTCTGCATACAACATGCCTTTTAAACCCAGGATAATTCTGGTTGCTCTTCTTTGCACTCTTTCTAGAGCAGCAATATCCTTTTTGTAACGGGGTGACCAGAACTGAACACAATATTCTAGGTGAGGTCTTACTAATGCATTGTAAAGTTTTAACATTACTTCCCTTGATTTAAATTCAACACTTTTCACAATATATCTGAGCATCTATTGGCCTTTTTTTTATAGCTTCCCCACATTGTCTAGATGAAGACATTTCTGAGTCAACAAACTCCTAGGTCTTCAGAACAGAAAATAGGAGGCACTTTTTTACACAGAGAATTGTGAGGGTCTGGAACCAACTCTCCAGTAATGTTGTTGAAGCTGACACCCTGGGATCCTTCAAGAAGCTGCTTGATGAGATTCTGGGATCAATAAGCTACTAACAACCAAACGAGCAAGATGGGTTGAATGGCCTCCTCTCGTTTGTAAACTTTCTTATGTTCTTTTTCATAGATTCCTTCTTCAATTTCAGTATTTCCCATATGATATTTATAATGCACATTTTTGTTGCATGCGTGCAGTACCTTACACTTGTCTCTATTAAATGTCATTTGCCATGTGTCAGCCCAGTTCTGAATGCTGTCTAGATCATTTTGAATGACCTTTGCTGCTGCAACAGTGTTTGCCACTCCTCCTATTTTTGTGTCGTCTGCAAATTTAACAAGTTTGCTTACTATACCAGAATCTAAATCATTAATGTAGATTAGGAATAGCAGAGGACCTAATACTGATCCCTGTGGTACACCACTGGTTACCTCGATGCATTTTGAGGCTTCTCCTCTAATCAGTACTTTTTGTACTGATTAGAGTATCGGAATATCACTGGCCAGCTAGCACCCCTGCCTGTAGTGGGTGGTTAAGGTACTGTAAGTCAAAATCTGTATTCAGAATTGGCTGTACATTTGGACAATCTCTTGTAGGCTAAAAGCATAGTGCGATTGAGGCACCTGAAATAGTAAGTGAGATTGGGCAGTGACTAGTTTACTCTTATAGTTGCTAGCTTGATTTGTAGGGTGCTTCAGGGTGTCTACAAAAGAAACCAAAGAAAAAGGCCCCATTGGATTTGTAATTTTATTCTGCATTTTAAACTTTTATTGCAAATAAGTTTTTTATAGTCTCCCCTTGAAAAAATAATACATTCTTAAACTTGCATTGTTTTTCTCTTGCCTAAATTCATTCCAGTGCCAAACAAAAGAACCCAAACCTTTTTTTTTTTTTAACCTAATCTGAAGGTAGTGCCTTCAGTGGCATAGACGGCTACCATAAATTTATTTTTCATTTGGGCATAAAATATCCTCCATAACTGAAACTATAATTGAATACAGTATACATTTAACAAATTAGGCTACATTAAAACAGGAGCTCTCTAACTTTCCTTTTACCTCTTTGTCCTGATGTACTTGTTTTATTATTGTGTTCTATTAAATGTATCTCCTGAAACACAACTCTTGTTTTTCTCTGCCTTTACTAGCTTTCAATCCCACCTGTCCATTGATTGAAATCCTGAAATGACGTAAAACTGTAATTTGCATAATTAACATATTAAAACAGCAGAAAAGGGTTTCATATTTTGATGGAAACAAAGTTTAGGTTAAGAGTTGGGTTAAAACAGATGCAGACACTGAGTTTCGGACTGTCGGAAGGCACTTTTGATATTCAGGGCCACTGTGTGGGACCCTGAGCAAGTCACTTAATGACTTTGTGCTCCATCCTTTGGATGAGATGTAAAACTGAGGTCCCATTGTAAGTGACTGCTACCGTTGTTGATGCATAGTTCACCACTAGTCTCTGTAAGCGTAAAAGCGTCTGCTAAATGACTAAATAATAATAATGTATGTAAAAAGCTGAGTTGTTTTGTAACTGATGTGAATTTTAAACAGGCAGAGAGAACTGGCAGTTTGACGGATGTTGTAGGAATATCCTGTTCAATACAACCGGGACTAGACTGAATAGTACACAGTAAAACTAAAAACTTTGATTGATGAGCTAAAAGTTAACTAAAAATGCCCAACCCACATTCCAGTGCAAATGATTTTGACAAAGAGGTCGAAGGTTTACCAGCCAGGGCGTTCACTAATGACCCTTCTGCTCAAGTAAGGAGAGACGACTGTGATGAAATATGAGACTGTGTGCCATGGGAACTACAAAGCATTTAAAGCACAGGACAGGGGTAATCCATTGCCCCTCACAACAAAAGTAGCAGAGACAGATCCAATAAATATGCACAAGCCTGGCTGAGCTGTACTGGGGCTATGTTTGTGGTGTTGCACCCCCACCCCCCTCCAATGAGTTTTAGAAAGAAGATATCAGCTCTAGTGGTGGAATGTGGGGCCTAATAACATAAAACACTGTTTGCAGCTGCACATGGTTTTACAGTGACTGTTTGCAGCTGCATGTGGTTTTACAGTGACTGTTTGCAGCTGCACGTGGTTTTACAGTGACTTTGCAGCTGCATGTGGTTTTACAGTGACTGTTTGCAGCTGCATGTGGTTTTACAGTGACTTTGCAGCTGCACATGGTTTTACAGTGACTGTTTGCAGCTGCACGTGGTTTTACAGTGACTTTGCAGCTGCACAGTTTGACTGTTTGCAGCTGCATGTGGTTTTACAGTGACTTTGCAGCTGCACATGGTTTTACAGTGACTGTTTGCAGCTGCACATGGTTTTACAGTGACTTTGCAGCTGCACATGGTTTTACAGTGACTGTTTGCAGCTGCACATGGTTTTACAGTGTAATGACTTTGCAGCTTGTGGTTTTTAGGTAAAACATGGTTTTACAGTGACTTTGCAGCTGCACATGGTTTTACAGTGACTGTACAAAACTGTAATGGCTATTTTACGGTGACTGTTTGCAGCTGCACATGGTTTTACAGTGACTGTTTGCAGCTGCACATGGTTTTACAGTGACTGTTTGCAGCTGCATGTGGTTTTACAGTGACTGTTTGCAGCTGCACATGGTTTTAAAGTGATTTTGCAGCTGCATATGGTTTTACAGTGACTTTGCAGTGGTTTTAGTGACTGCAGCTGCACATGGTCTTACAGTGACTTTGCAGCTGCACATGGTTTTACAGTGACTTTGCAGCTGCACGTGGTTTTACAGTGACTGTTTGACTGTTTGCAGTGACTGTTAAAATTATAACAGTGACTGCAGCTGCACATGGTTTTACAGTGACTTTGCAGCTGCACGTGGTTTTACAGTGACTGTTTGCAGCTGCACATTGTTTTACAGTGTAATGAATAAGTGAAATATTGTGTATACTTAAACCTTTATTTTTAACTTTGACCTCTGACTGTGACCCCCCAAAACTGTAATGGCTATAACTCGGGAACCATGTCACGTAGAACTGTTCTGTAGAAGTTGTGATAAATTATATTACTTACATCACAGACAAGATTAATAACTAGTATTTATTGTGTATTAAACTTTAAGTGCTATTGTTATTATAATAATAATATAAAACACTTATGTGCATAACATTAACATTGTCGCCAGTAAGTATGAAGTGCATAACTAATTCAGATACATAACAGCATTAGACTTAAATATAATATGAAAATGTTATATGAATTTGTTCAGTGCCAGTAAAACTAAAAAAAGTTAGTATTCTGTTAAGTTACTGAATAGTAGTAATTAACATTATGAATTATACTACATAATATTCTTGCAGCATAATTTGTCATGCCCAGTTTTTGTAATAGTTTATCATTGCATTAAAAAAACAAGATTCTTACAAATACACACATCTCTTGTCAATTGACATTAAAATTTCATAACAATATTTTTAAACAAAGTATAACAATAAGTGAACAGATTATGCAATATAAACCACTGAATGGAAGTATAATATCAAATATAGAACACGTATAGCTAACCATGTATGGTCTGTCCAAAAATGTTCTTGACCTTTACCTTTCACCTCTTTCAAGGTCAAATGCTAAATTCCGGGATGTGAAAGCTTACACAATGATTTTGGCTATATAATATCAGTATAGAAATGTTGTAAAAGGTCCATATATAACAATTTATACTATTGAATTCACTTCTCTCTTTTAAGGTCAAATGCTAAATTACAGGACATGAATGCTTATAGAACAATGTTGGCTATTGAATTCACTTCTACCACACTTTTAAAATTACACACTTACAAAACAACCATACAACGCAGACAAAGTTTCTCCAGAAACTGCCATTCTAGTTATTATTATTTTTATTCTCGTTTCTGACACGTTTTTCTCAGCACATCTCCTCCTACAACTTTCAACTGATCAACTTGATATTCAGCACAGCTATTGCACTATATCTGTATATTTATGCTATTGTTTTTATTACCAATCAAACTTATGGATTTTGGGGGTCTCGGGCTGAGATCCCCAAAAATTGTAATGGCTATAACTCGGGAACAATGTCACATAGAACTGTTGTGTTTGTGTATGCTGGTAGCTGTCAACTGACTCTATATAATGAATACGTGAAATATGGATTTGCGGGTCACAGGCTGTGCAGTTTTGATTGTGTTTTTGTGAAATCATTTTAAGGGAGAGGTTTGTTTTTGACTGCCGCTAAATCAAGACAGATTTGGATTTCTACCTGAAGTCTGAGACAGGTGATTTATTTGTGCTATAAAAGTAACCCACATCGCAACCACAACCACTGGAAAACACTTTCTCAAATGGACACTTACAATAACATTTTCGTGACAGTCTCACTTATTTTCCTGAGAAAATATGAATCTTTCTGTACCCTGGATTCACAAAGGTCTTAATGGGTGTGTTTGCCTTTCTCAAGCGATACCTTCTCTACTGTTGGGAATAGTAAAGGGACAGGCCATTAGGTAATTGTTGAGGAGAAATTCCCTCTTGATGTGTGCGTTGCTAACAGGGGGAAGGGCGGGGGAAGAGAGGAGTCATGGGTAATCACTGCTGACAGTTAAAATAATTCAAAGGGTCATGCTGAAAATGTTTCCCAGATCAGCGCTCCAGATCAGGTTGTGGGTCTGTCTGGGAGTAACTTACCCTCTTAATTAACACTGAGAGAGTAAAATGTATTTTCAGGGGGTAAAATGCAACATTACCTTGAAGTTATGAGTAATCTCGATTAAATACTGTACAATCTTTAATGGTAGTGGGATAGGCATTAAAAAGAGCCTTCTATTTTAATTGCAATGTTACTTTGAACTTCTGTACAACCACGCGTGTTCAACAAGGTTCTTTATCGGCTCAGCACATTTTTTTCGAGGTACATGTATCACACTCTGCAATTTAATTACATTACTTGTATTTTAACATTACATTTTTAAACTCAGTGAATATATTTAAACTTCAATAAATAAAATAAGGAAATGCATTAATAAGTTATAAAACAGTTTGATTATTGTAAGCACCTTTTTTTATAGCAATTGCCTCTGATGGTTTAGTTGGACTGGGGTGTTTACGCTTCAACCTGTGTAGCTTCGAATTGTTCTCATTTTTACTGTGATTGGCTGCAAAGACAAGGCAGAGATTGGATAATGTTTGTTGGCTTGGTTTTTCTTGTGTACATGTTTCCTAGTAATTTGTATTTAGTGCGTATTTCAGATTAATTGCTTACAAACGGAAGGCACTCAGCTTATCTGGACCACTGCCCGAGATATTTTGTCATTTAGAAATCACTTTCCTTGTAGAGTTTCTCAGTTCTTTGGGGGCACATTGCAGTTGCTTTTCACTCTTTTTAATCACGAATATATGCATTGTTTTCTGTAATGGAGATACTCTAGTAAATACATAACAAAGATGTATCCTTGTGTTTGGGATGAATGTACTTTGGTTGGAGTAGCTTTGCTAAGCCCTCCAAGGTTAATATTGTGTAATTAATGAACTACCCAATTAAGCAGGTGCATTTAAAAGAAGGTGTGTGCAGGTGTTGTTGGTGCCTCGGGTCGTTCTGAAGCAGAGCAGCTTGTGAGAAGCACACACAGTTTAACAGCAGCTCCCCTGAGCTAGAACTTCTTTTTCTGTTCCTTTCATAGATCTTCTTTTTTAATTCAGCGCCCAGCAGTACCACTGTATTACTGGACTGCAGTGTACAGTACATACTGGGCTGCTTTGTTATATCCTGACTGGATAGATGTTTATATGCATAGTTGCATGTATTATTTTAACCCCAATAGTAGAGTCAACTCAATTAAATCGCAAGGGAGGAGGGGGTTCCCAATAGGAGCACTCTGTTGTTTCATCCAGAGCCAGGAATATCCATGCCTTCAGGAGCCTCTAGACATAGACAGAAACCTAATGCCAACTTTAGATCATGAATGTATCCTAATTTATCAGATTGCAAAATTGCTGTTCATTCCCCTGGGGGATGGTTGAAGAGCATTGGTGTTTAAGAATGACATTTCACAGCGTGGATGCTCCCAGACCACTGGCTCTGCTAGACATCAACAGCAACTGACAATTGTGTGCCGCAAGTTTGGAATTGTTTCAAGTAGTGTAACAGCAAAAGTGCTGTAAACATTTGTATCTACAGTGCACATGCATTTCTGTATGTAAGGTATGACTTGCATAGCATTGTCAGTGCGAGGATACAAATATGACTCTTATTGCATAGCATTTTCAGGTTAATACAAGCTTGGTTAGCCACAGTGTATTGGTAACAAGCACAGGATTGTCTTAATAAACTCATAGTAAAACCAGGAGTGGATTTCAAACTGTTATTCATAATTATGGCTGTCATTCCTAAAGCTCATAGAGATATTTCAGAATTTCTTATAGATGCACTTCTGTTTCCTGGCACTTAATCACTCTGGGTTCAGAATCTCCAGGGTTAAGCCTGCAGTAACCCTGGAATAACCATGCAGAGCACACCCATGCTGTAGACTGAGCGAGGTGGAGAGTGGGTGGAGGAGGAGGAGGAAGGAGACTTGACGAGCAAGTTGACATTTTCTTACACACACCCCCAGCTTCTATTAGAGACTGCCTACTGTAATTCAAAGGGACAGGCCCTGTTCAATACAAAGGAAACAAATGAAGCTTAGTAAGTTGCTCAATATTAACAAAACGTGTCTAAACTAACCTAGCATGGTTGGACAAAAAATAGAAAGTTGTAGCATACACTTGGTGTAAATGCACCATCATCCTTCGGATGAGACGTAAAACTGAGGTCCTAAGGCCCTGTCCACACTACATAACCGATCTCGAGAACCGTACTCGAAACCGCTCTAATACAGCTCAAAGCGTCCGCACTGAAGTACCGTTTCATGTTTAGTCAGGCTTAATGTGTCCACACACCATTAGAATAGTTCAGTTACAATTCCCAGCAGCGCAACGAACCGTGGAAATTAATACAATAGTATCCCACCAGGCACTGTATTATATTTTAAAATAATGTGTTATGCCCCATATTAACAGAGGTCCATATTGCTAAAAAGAAATACAACAAGTATTGTGAAAAAAGTAAATCCAAACACACACACACACACAAGCAAGGAGGGCTTGAAGTTTTCAGGTTTTATTTATCTGTTAAACTAGTGGGGAAAATAACAAAAACTCAACGTTAAATTAGGCGACTGCAAAAATGAAATGTGAGTTAAAAGTAGGATCGGGGATGAACAAATTACGTAATTTGAATTTGAATCAGGTGAAGTCCCTTTAAACAAATTGAGCTGATTCTGTTTTATAATTAAACTCAGAAAAAGCTGTTAATTACAAAACAATTTTTGTTTTTACCTTCATATCTTGCCTGAGCCTAATTCTGGTCCTCTTACTTTTATTTCAAATTACGTAATTTGTTCATCCCCGATCCTACTTTTAACTCGCATTTCATTTTTGCAATCGCCTAATTTAACGTTGTGTTTTTGTTATTTTCCCCACTAGTTTAACAGAGATGTCCTGACAGATTTTTTGAAGCATAAAAATGAATACCTAGTGCAGAGTGTACACTGATAACAAGTCCTTCAGGCGCCTGCTCTGAGTATTTCGCCAAACATACCACAAAGCATTTTGGGATATTGGAGGATACACTAAAAAATGTAGTTTGGTATTACAGCGTCCACACTTCTGATAAACCGCACTACCTGATGCGATCTAATTAGAACCGGACTCGAGACTACCTCCTGAGGTGGTCTCGAGTCCAGTTCTCGAGTACGGTATTAAATGCTGTAGTGTGGACGCAAACCGTATTTAGCACTTTTAAGCCAGCTTAAATGCAACTAATACGGTTTAAAGGCATAGTGTGGACAGGGCCTAAGTGACCCTGCAGCTGTTGATACATAGTTCACCCCCTAGTTTCTGTAAATTGCTTTGGATAAAAGCGTCTGCTAAATGACTAATTAATGATAATAATAATCTATCATATACCTTAACACAGGGATTTCAACTTATTTTTGAAACTGTACACCTGTCTGGAGGTTTCAGCTCAAGAACCCCTTTATAATTTTCGCTCTACTGAATGGTACCACAGTTGCAAAAAATAATCTGATTAACATATTCTTTTTTTCCTGTTTATTTAATACATAATTTGTGTCACAGTAGTTTAGGACTGACAAACTGCTGGTTAAGGACAGGATACCAAACAGTTGGCTTTATTCTTAAAACTTTGAATTATAAGTCTTTGGATTCACACAATCAAAAGATAGTATTTGGGAATCTCTTTGGAAACAAAATAGTCTACACTGTAAGTGCTTATGACGTTACTATTTATTTATTTATTTATTGCATTTATATAGCTCTTTTTATACAAAAGTATCGCAAAGCACTGTACAGTACATAGCAGAAAAAAAGAACAAACCACAATACATTTGTACAGCATTTCACTACAACTGCCATAATCAGACCATTTAAATAACAGTATACACAATACAAAAGCAACAATTTTAAAGTTACATTAAAACCCACTAAGAGCCATTTTGTAAAAGTGTGTTTTTAGTCTTGACTTGAAAACTGTAACGGTCCCAGCTTCCCTGACAAACAAAGGCAGAGCATTCCAGAATTTTGTTGACCCTAGAAATAACCAGCAGCCCCACATCCTGTGATCTCATAGTGTGGTTTGGAATATACGGGCAAAATCAATTCTGTACTGCACAGAGAGCCAGTGTAAAGAGGCCAGAACAGGGGTAATATGTTCACTTTTCCTGGTTTTAGTCAGAATTCTAGCGGCGGTATTCTGAACGAGCTGCAAGCATAATTATGTGTGCCTTTTTAAAATGTTTACAACATCAAAAACAATAACCTCAAGATAAAACTATAATAACTAACTTTTTTATAAAGCCAACATAAAAATGATCCATAGGGATTTGGTATAACTTTTTGTGGTTTTGCACTTTCTGTTTAGTCTTTTTTTATTTTTTCATTTTGTTTTTTTCTTTTGCAAGTAAAAATGTATCCATTACAAACACCGAAAACGAATGCAATCAGATGCTATTGGTGTTACTAAAATACAACCGCGTCTAATAAATAAAACAAAAACGTCAAGTATGAGTATTGTGATTATTATTTATGTTTACCAGAGCATTTATACTTCTAAAAAATACAACAAGATGGTGCTTCACTAATTAGTATTGAATTATACAACATATTGAAAACACCAAAGTTAGTGAGCAGCACAGAACGCTCTCCATAGGCAGAATCGTCAGACTACTGCTTCACCCACCCTATCAGAGTGGAAATTTGCTCAATCGCATGCGTATAGGTGGAAAGTACATACAGTATAAAATCTGTTTTTTTTCATCTGCGGTTCAGAGCTTTGGTGAACCTTTGAGCTGCTAAACAAAAATGAAATATTTAAGTACAGTAGTTTAGAGATAATATATAATGCCGTTAAAAAAACAATTCAAGATCATTATTTTCTTTGATTTTCATTTTTGAATTTTGAATTGTCCTTCATACCCCTATGATTGACCCCCCCCCCCCAGTTGAAAACCCCTGCCCTAACACTTGTGCCATATATACAGTTAGATCCGTTTTCATGAAGTGCCATCCACTCATTTCTACTGGCATTGCTGCTATTAAATATGTTGTTTGTATTGAGCTATAATCCCATGACGTCTTCTTCCAATGAGATATGAGGCTGGGTCTCACATCTGCTTGACCTTAAGTGTCACCACCTAGGAAGATTAGTTATGGTCAATGGGTGTGCACATAGCCTGATGACTGTACTAAGAGGCTAATAGCAATAGTCTCACAATTTGCAAGTGACACGATTTTTACATGATTCAAAGCATAAATCTGACTGCGCTGAAGACAAGAAATAATTACTTCCTTTTTTATGTACTTTTTCAAATATGTCAGCGTTTATTGAACTCATTGGATTTACAAGAAATGAAAGAAATTGACAAAATAACTTGAATTAAATGTAGATTTCCCTCACTGTAAACAATTCCATGAATTCTTTTTTATGTGTTTGTGATTTAACAGGACTGTATAATAGCCCTTCAAATCTGCTGCCTGCGTCGCTCTCGCAGGGTAGCTCACACAACGTAGCTCTCGCAGGGTATCTCTCGCAGGGTAGCTCACACAGGGTAGCTCACATGGTAGCTCACACAGCGTAGCTCTCTCAGGGTAGCTCACACAGCGTAGCTTACACAGCGTATCTCTCGCAGGGTATCTCTCGCAGGGTAGCTCACACAGGGTAGCTCACATGGTAGCTCACACAGCGTAGCTCTCGCAGGGTAGCTCACACAGCGTAGCTTACACAGCGTAGCTCTTGCAGGGTAGCTCACACAGCGTAGCTCACACAGGGTAGCTCTGCAGGGGTGGCTTACCCCACAAGCAGCTCACACCTGGCGTAAGCTTACACAGCGTGGCTCTCGCGGGAGGTCAGCTCACAGCGTGGCTCATGGGGTAGCTCACACAGGCGTGGCTGTCATGGGGTAGCTCACACATCGTGGCACACAAGCGTAGCTCTTGCGGAATTAGCTCACTGGCGTGGCTCACACAGGGGTAGCTCTCGCGGGGACAGCTTACAGGCGTAGCTCTCAGGGGGCCAGCTCACACAGTGGCTCTCCCGGGGTGGCTCACACAGGCGTGGCTAGCAGGGGTAGCTCACACAGGCGTGGCTCACCTGGGGTAGCCAGCTCTGCCCAGGGGGGTAGCTCACACAGCGTAGCTCCTACAGGGTAGCTCACACAGGGAGCTCCTACAGGGTAGCTCGCACAGGGTAGCTCCTACAGGGTAGCTCCTACAGGATAGCTCACACAGGGAGCTCCTACAGGGTAGCTCACACAGGGAGCTCCTACAGGGTAGCTCTCGCAGGCTAGCTCATACAGGGTAGCTCACACAGGGTAGCTCACACAGGGTAGTGCTGCGTGTGCAACTCATAATTTATGCCATGCTTCATTCACCCTCAACACCCCTATCACGTGGCCATAATCAGGGAGTGGGAGGGTGACAACATGGAACATAATGATTACCCTGCGAGAATTAATTGGTGATCCACAGTGAACCTTAGGTTTAGGGTTAGGTTATTGTTGATGTATTTAAAGTTACGACCACTACCCCACAAACATTGGGTTTCAGATTAGGTTATTGTTATGAAATAAACTTAGTTTTAGTACCTAAATTCATCACCCTTATCATGTGATCGGGCTGTAGCGTATAACGAAAACGTCTATTACGGGTTGCGCACGCAGCACTCCCCCTGTGAGAGCTACGCTGTGGGAGCCTCCGTTCTGCAGCAATACCCCTCTCGTACTAAGGAGCAATGGTACAGACGCTCATTTGGCTCCACCTGCTTTTATAATATGTCACATCATATGATTTTCTTGTGGAGCCATGAAAATAGTCAACACAAAAATCAAAGAACAAAATATTTTTAAAAAGTCTTAATACAATAAAGGTGCAATGTTGCTGGTGAAGACGGTTGAAGTTGTACTTCATATCTGAAGCCAAGCATTCCCTTTCACATATTTAAAAAGATTAAAAGTTACTGTGACAGGATGGCGCAAGGGACGAGGCCCAGAGACAGACTGCAGTTCAAACAAAATGATTTTATTAAATAAAAAAAGACACAAAATAAACAGGCACGAGGGCCAAACAAAAAGGTTCTTAAACACAAACAATAAACACAAAGTAAAACTTACAGAAATAAGGCTTCCAGGCTGAGCTATACCTTCACTGGAATGCAAAAATTAACAAAAAAAACCCCCAGCAAGCAACACAAAATACCAACTTACTTCCTCAGCTCCCTCTCCCTAATGAGGAGCTGAGGCCTCCTTTTATGTCTGGTGGCTAGGTGCTGATTGATTGTTAATTACTCCAATCAACCCCCAGTCACTTGACACAATAAACCTGGGCAGGGAGGGGAATTTAACCCCATCCCTGCCAATATTTACATTTACCAAAAAACTTCAGATAGCGGTTTTCACTGAGTAGTTCCCATACCTCCAGTCACATACATTGTGTAGACAGACACACATTTTAATGCCCTAGAGAATTGTATAAGCCCTAGCTTATACAATTGTAATGACACTTAAGGATATTCTTCAGAGCAATGCTACTGCATTTGTCGAATCTACACCTGGAACAATTTCCTTTCCTAAATCTGTAAATCTGTATAGAAAAGCAGCTTAAATACTTTGCTGATAATAATATTCTTTTTTAATATAGTGCCTTTCACAATAAAAATTGCTGCAAAGCGCTTCACATGAATAAAAATTGACAAATATTAATAAGAGAAAACAAGAAAAGCTATAAAACAAAAAGAAAAACCACACAGAACAGTAAAACAAGGCACAGAATAAAAGGAACATCATTTTAGCATAAAAACTCTACATTATAAAAGTGTGTTTTAATCTGGTTTTAAAAGCAGTGACACTTGGCGCTTCCCTTACAGAGCTAGGCAGATCACTCCAGAGTTTTGGGGCCCTATAACTGAATGCTCTACCACCTCTTTTTTTTTAATTTGTGGGACAGTAAGCAACCTGGCATTCTCTGATCTGAGTGGACATCTAGGAATGTATGGCATTAAAAGATCATTTAAATACGATGGTGCCAAGTTACAGCAACACATTAAAAACTATACTGAATCGGACTGGAAGCCAGTGCAGAGATGCTAGCACAGGGGTAATGTGATCTCGTCTCTTAGTCCCGGTTCAAATTCTAACTGCAGCGTTTTGTATAAGTTGCAGTCAAGATATAACAACATGGCTATGAATACTACAAAATAGGGCATTACAATAATCCGTTCTATAAGATATAAAAAAAAGCATCATCAGTCTCTCAGTATCTGAGTGGGAAACAATACTTCTCAATTTGGCAATATTTCTTAGATGATAAATACATTTTAGTAATATTCCTGATGTGTGTCTCAAAAGAAAGATTTGGGTCGAAGATCACACCCAGATTTCTCATTTTGTCTGTAAGTTCATAAGAGAAGCCACCAAGGAGTAAATCAGACACATTACTTTGTTGCTTCTGAGATCCCAGAATCATCACTTCTGTTTTATCTGCTACTGAATTATTACTCACCTGTCTCTCACCAAAAGATGTTTCTGCTGCAGCAGAGTGTATAAATCCAGCAGTGTGAGCACTTCAATAGGAGTCCTATAGTATGAATTCTACACTTGCAGTTTATGTCACTGTTGTTGATCTCCCAGCCACTTCTGTTTTTATACCTCTTTTTTAAGTACACAGTGTGTGACATGTGATTAACACCCAAACGGAAAGTGCCCACCACAACTTCCACTACGTAGCAGCCATGTCATGTGCCTTGTGTGACCTAGTAGCAGCTTGAAGTTCTCTTTGGTATTAGAAGAAATCTATTTGAAATCTTAAAAGTAAGCGTTCCCTAATGTGCAGTGAGTGGAAGTCCCGGCTTGCCTCACCTCTTTGTTCCTGTCCTCTGCATCGTGATGTGCTCCCCCAAGCAGGGGACCTCTGGGTCCACAGAACATTCTAAACTTCATCCAAGAAAATACAAGAGATACAGTACTGGGTCTATTCAACTGATCTAAACCGTGGCAAATCAGGATACTGTGATGGTCCCCATTGGCTCACTCAGTGAAAGCATCACTGTGTGGAATGCAGGGCAAGTAGGGTTCGAACCCAGTTTGCGAAAGTTGTCTGGGAGCCCACAGGAAGTGTTCAGTTGGCCTTTGTGTTGCTGTGCATTAGGGAGGAAAATCTGCTAGGGATGGTTCATCTCCCCTACTGGTCACGCCCCCCACGAGGATGAGACTGCGCCCCCCACGAGGATGAGACTGCGCCCCCCACGAGGATGAGACTGCGCCCCCCACGAGGATGAGACTGCACCCCCCACGAGGATGAGACTTGCCCCCCCGAGGATGAGACTGCTCCCCCACGAGGATGAGACTCGCCCCCCACGAGGATGAGACTGCACCCCCACCAGGATGAGAGACTGCCCCCACGAGGATGAGACTCGCCCCCCCCAGGATGAGACTGCACCCCCACGAGGATGAGACTGCTCCCCCACGAGGATGAGACTGCGCCCCCCCGAGGATGAGACTGCACCCCACGAGGATGAGACTGCGCCCCCCCGAGGATGAGACTGCGCCCCCCACGAGGATGAGACTGCGCCCCCCAGGATGAGACTGCGCCCCCCACGAGGATGAGACTGCGCCCCCGAGATGAGACTGCGCCCCGAGGATGAGACTGCGCCCCGAGGATGAGACTGCTCCCCAGGATGAGACTGCGCCCCTCCAGGATGAGACTAAGCCCCCACGAGGATGAGACTGCTCCCCCACCAGGATGAGACTGCTCCCCCCACGAGGATGAGACTGCGCACCCCACCAGGATGAGACTGCGCCCCCCGAGGATGAGACTGCCCCCACCAGGATGAGACTGCGCCCCCAGGATGAGACTGCGCCCCCCGAGGAGGAGACTGCGCCCCACGAGGATGAGACGCGCCCCCACCAGGATGAGACTGCGCCCCCACGAGGGATGAGACTGCCCCACCAGGATGAGACTGCGCCCCCAGGATGAGACTGCGCCCCCACGAGGAGAGACTGCTCCCCCCACGAGGAGGAGACTGCGCCCCCCACGAGGATGAGACTGCCCCCAGGATGAGACTGCCCCCCCACGAGGATGAGACTGCGCCCCCAGGATGAGACTGCGCCCCACGAGGATGAGACTGCGCCCCCCACGAGGATGAGACTGCTCCCCCACGAGGATGAGACTGCGCCCCCCACGAGGATGAGACTGCGCCCCCACGAGGATGAGACTGCCCCCGAGGATGAGACTGCGCCCCACGAGGATGAGACTGCGCCCCACGAGGATGAGACTGGGCCCCCGACGAGGATGAGACTGCGCCCCCACGAGGATGAGACTGCGCCCCACGAGGATGAGACTGCCCCCACGAGGATGAGACTGCGCCCCCGAGGATGAGACTACTCCCCCGAGGATGAGACTGCGCCCCACGAGGATGAGACTGCTCCCCCCCGAGGATGAGACTGCGCCCCCCACGAGGATGAGACTGCGCCCCCCACGAGGAGGAGACTGGTACATATGCCACACTTTGCATTTCCATATCTGGAGAACCGTTTGTTTTAATTATGATGGAACTTGGTATTAACATTATTTAGCATACTATATGGGGTGTCTCTGTCCATACTTCACTCCATAAGAACATAAGAAAGTTTACAAATGAGAGGAGGCCATTCAGCCCATCTTGCTCGTTTGGTTGTTAGTAGCTTATTGATCCCAGAATCTCATCAAGCAGCTTCTTGAAGGATCCCAGGGTGTCAGCTTCAACAACATTCCTGGGGAGTTGGTTCCAGACCCTCACAATTCTCTGTGTAAAAAAGTGCCTCCTATTTTCTGTGCTGAATGCCCCTTTATCTAATCTCCATTTGTGACCCCTGGTCCTTGTTTCTTTTTTCAGGTCGAAAAAGTCCCCTGGGTCGACATTGTCTATACCTTTTAGAATTTTGAATGTTTGAATCAGATCACCGTGTAGTCTTCTTTGTTCAAGACTGAATAGATTCAATTCTTTTAGCCTGTCTGCATACGACATGCCTTTTAAACCCGGGATAATTCTGGTTGCTCTTCTTTGCACTCTTTCTAGAGCAGCAATATCATTTTTGTAACGAGGTGACCAGAACTGAACCCAATATTCTAGATGAGGTCTTACTAATGCATTGTAAAGTTTTAACATTACTTCCCTTGATTTAAATTCAACACTTTTCACAATATATCTGAGCATCTATTGGCCTTTTTTTATAGCTTCCCCACATTGTCTAGATGAAGACATTTCTGAGTCAACAAACTCCTAGGTCATCAGAACAGAAAATAGGAGGCACTTTTTTACACAGAGAATTGTGAGGGTCTGGAACCAACTCTCCAGTAATGTTGTTGAAGCTGACACCCTGGGATCCTTCAAGAAGCTGCTTGATGAGATTCTGGGATCAATAAGCTACTAACAACCAAACGAGCAAGATGGGTTGAATGGCCTCCTCTCGTTTGTAAACTTTCTTATGTTCTTTTTCATAGATTCCTTCTTCAATTTCAGTATCTCCCATATGATATTTATAATGCACATTTTTATTGCCTGCATGCAGTACCTTACACTTGTCTCTATTAAATGTCATTTGCCATGTGTCTGCCCAGTTCTGAATGCTGTCTAGATCATTTTGAATGACCTTTGCTGCTGCAACAGTGTTTGCCACGCCTCCTATTTTAGTTTGCTTACTATACCAGAATCTAAATCATTAATGTAGATTAGGAATAGCAGAGGACCTAATACTGATCCCTGTGGTACACCACTGGTTACCTCGCTCCATTTTGAGGTTTCTCCTCTAATCAGTACTTTCTGTTTTCTACCTGTTAACCACTCCCTAATCCATGTGCATGCATTTCCTTGAATCCCTACTGCGTTCAGTTTGAGAATTAATCTTTTATGCGGGACTTTGTCAAAAGCTTTCTGGAAATCTAAATAAATCCATCTGTATTTCACACTTACATGTTTGAAAATATCTGGAAAACCGCTTATCCAATTGTGTCAAAAGTTGGTATTAACATAAAGGCACAAGATACTGAGAGCATTTGATTCTGGGAGTATATAAGTATTCTATACTAGTCGGTACATACAGCTGCGTGGGAGGGGGTATTTATTTATGTATGCATTTCTTTATTTATGTGATTGTGACACACACAATGCAGCATTTTCAAATGCCAGTACCAATACATTTCTGTTTAACTCAAGTCTCTCAACTTTTCTGTAATATATTAAAATCTAAACCTGATTATACCTGCTGAATTTTCTGGAAACATAGCTGATAAACATGCAGACCTTTCTGTGTTTACCTCCTCCACAGTGACTTGTATCAAGTTACCCTTTTTTCCATGTAGTGACAAGCTTGAAAAAGGCTGATCTGGAGAGTGTGGAGTGGGGAAGTGCAGCAGAGGGGCGTTCGGAAAGTGAACTGTGTAGGAGTGAGCTTCTGCTTTTATTGCATTTGTGACATTCACCGCTGGTTGCCTAGCAATTGCAAATGACATCACAAGCAGCTGTGAATAGCACAGGACCTGTATTGAAAACTGTTTGGACTATGTGACTATTTCTAGAGCTAATTTTTTTTTTCTGTTTATTTACAGAAAAGGAAAAGCACAAAAAAAAGCAGGAATGTCCTACAAAACATTAATTAAAATATATAAATATTAATTAATAATGTAACAAATAGACATGTACAAAAACGGTTACAACAATGTAAAATATAGCTATTTTAGCATACACAGATACAGTAAAACCAAGCTTAGTTAAAACCACTCACACACCGATTACTTACTAAATTCCATGGTGTCCCTAAAACAGCATTGTAAAAGTAGGCAAAAGGTTTTTAATAAGCAAAGTCAAAACCTCTTCCAAGCCTCAACAGTGAGATCAACTGTACATTAGTCAAGACAGAACTGGAAGCTGAGATGAGTGAAGTTGTTTGATTACTGCCCTGGTCTGTACTTTCACCGGGCCCCAGTATTGTAAAATAGATGTCAAACGTATCCAGATTTTTTTTTTTTTTTTAAATACATTTTAATTTAAAATCCTGTATTGTTTTACTGATAACATTCTATTGAAATGGTTGTCCCTATTTCCAGTCTTTATTTCCAGTCTGACTTCTACCCAGCTAACATACCCTGCCACTGCAACAGCAGTACAAAAGTAGGAACTTTTAGCAATGAAGCACATCGTGATGTTTCTTGTTAACCTGATTAGAACTCCAGTAAACACCAAAGACCGACAGACCCCCTTACTGAATTAAGACAGGTTTCTTTGTCTTTGATGAATACAAAGTACTAATTTATTTGAAGACTAGTCATCTTCCACAATGTGCCTGTGGGGAGATTGGATAGTCTTCAAGCTAGTCCAAGTCTCCAAAGACAAACTAGAGGAATGGTCAAAGCTATTTTTTTTTTTTTAATTTAGTCGTTGCCAATGGTTTTTACCCCAGTTTTCTCTCAAATTTGGAATGCCCAATTATTATTTTTGAACTGTGGATTGCCCTGCCGACCTAAGCCCTCCCTACCTGGGCGGCGCTCAGCCAATTGTGCTCCACCCCCTAGGAACCCCCGGTCACGGTCGGCACGGTCGGAATCTCCAGGCTATAGGGTGCATCCTGCTCTCCATGCGGAGCGCCTTTACTGGGAGCCCCCAAAGCTATTTGTACAAAGGCCACATGTGGAATTCCAAGAGACATAATTGAATTCACATGAACAATTATGGTACTGCAATAAAAGCCAGGTACAAGAGAGTTAGGAAATCAGACACACCTAATCTTAATCAGCAGGTCTAGATAACGATGTCAGAGTGGCCATGAAATTGCTGCATTCTGATCAGAGCAGTCCTATACCCTATTACACTAGCCACTTTTAAGCTGACTCTGAGGCGGCTTAGGTCTTTTTTTGTAGTGTAAAAACACCCAACCCAGGTCCAACCGTCCTAAAAGTGTCCTGCTCCAAAGAGGGCTCTATGACGGCTTTGATCTGTTTTTTGTTCAACTGTGAATGCAGGGGTCCTTGAGACGGCGCACGTTTGCCACGTACACTCGTGGGCAACACCGCTATTGTCAGCATCAAACATGCACAGACAACTACAACAGAAAGTTGGGATTGTTACTCGGACAACAACCAAAAAAATGTCTTTGACAGAGGCAGAGAATTCCAAAATACAAACAGACTTTATTATTTGTGTTATAATGTGAAAAAACATGTAATAATTCATGTGGGATAAATGTGAAACAAGCCTAGTTGCCACAAAACTTATTTGTCAGAAATATTATTTTTCACACATATCTACAAACATAACCTGTGATCGTATTTTGATATGTATCAATATGAGTAAATGTTCGGTTTTGTGGGAACCTCTATCTAGAATTAAACAAATCATTGCAGTAAAGTCGCTAAAAAAATGAAAGGTTTCCTACATGGGGAGAATACAGTCATTTGTTTAAAAGTAACATGCTCTTAGACCTGCTGTGACAAAGCGGCTGAGTGGGAACAGGTGCAGGAGTGATGCAGTGTAATTAAACAGACCGAGCCTTGTAATCCAGTTTGGAAAGTGAGTTTTATTTTTATCCAGGTCTGGTGATCAATAAACAATAATCCCCCGGGCAATACACAACAATGTGTACTGCACAGGGTAGACAATAATGTGTACTGCACAGGGTAGACAATAATATGTACTGCACAGGGTAGACAACAATGTGTACTGCACAGGGTAGACAATAATGTGTACTGCACAGGGTAGACAATAACGGGCTTCTAGACCCTAAAAAATAAGGATCTGCCCCACAATAATACCAACACAGTCATCAGTCCTGGGTGTGTGCAGTAGTGCTCCTGGTGGGTGATACAGTTTATTTTGTGACAGTGGTGAAGTGCTGTTCCGGCTTTGTGTTGACCCAAGGCGACAGCTCCAGAATCGTGTTAGCCATCTAGTGATTTACAAACAAGACGAATTACACAAAGACAAACAAACAAAGCACTCACGATACTGAAACAGTGTTTACGGGGTCTCTCACAGTCCTTCTCGGTTCATACACACAAAACCAATGCGAAGGAACAGATTGCGATTCTCCATTCCCTTTTATGCTGTCACACATGACCCCTTGGTAAACGAGTGCAACCGCCTCTCCAATCTGCAGCTGCCACGTCGTTTCCCTTCCGGGTCAATGTGTTATTGCAACGGAGTCTCGCCCCTTCCCTGCTGGCCGATTTCCCATCAACCCTGGGGAAAAAACTGTCGGGCCAGCCCGTCCAAAGAACTCTGTTCTAGCTGCTTAGCGCCCTCACAGGTCGGGATGGAGATTTACAACCAAGAATCATTGTATTTCTGTCACACCTGCACATAGTGCTTGTTTATTATATGCATTACGGCACGAACAAATATACAATTTCAAAAATAAAGCTGCACGCTTGTGGGAGTTTATTCAATTTAACTGTATAGGCTTTATTTTTCAAGGTGTATCGGTGAAGAGGGTTACCCCACATCCCAGGAAAACTGGGATTGTCCCAGTTGTCACTCTTAATTTTTAGTCCCGGTCAGAAAAAATAAAATTGTTAAATCGTCCCAGTTTTGCTATTGTATTCACTTTTTTAAAGTACAAAACTGTATGTGTCAGTGTGTTCAGCAAGTGAAGAGCAGAGTAATGTACTAGGTTGGGTTAGGGTTATTCAAAATAAAATAAACAATGCATTGTGTGTTTAATAATTCTGATTATGTGTACTGTAGGTTTGGGGTCTTCAGAAAAATCAGAACAAGGATTTGTATACTGGGTAAGTATAGGAGGACTTGTTTAGGACCGGGGCTTTTACAGGGAGTCTTGCCAGAGACAAGGTCCTCTCAGCTTAATTCTTGTATTTTTTTTCTCCCAGTGTTTCTGTTTTGTATTTTTTATTTTTTGCATTTTTTGTCACAAGTGTGTGTTGAAGGTGTGTCTGCGAGCACAGATTTACCAGTGTGTTCAATCTGCTTGTAAACCGGTCTACCATTGCTGGTAACCGGTAAGAACCCAGTTCTGCATTTTGGAGCTGATTAGAGCAACTCTTTGTAAGTATGCTAAAACCATGCTGGACTCATGCCAGGCCAGCATGCTTTTAATAAACACAACACATTATCAAAACAAATAGCTCAGTAAAATGCAATACCTGCAACAGCTGCAAATGCAAAAGTGGAACTTTTGGAACATGAAATGTCAGATTACCAAATCACTGTATCACATACATGCAAAAAGACAGGCCCCTAGATTCAGATACTTGCTAAAGAATATCCGGACACAATTCTGTCACAACTGAAGCAGTGCTTTTATATTTAAAAGGTGATAGATAGAGAGAGCCACCACCATGGAGCTGGAATATGCTTCTCTAGTGGGGGAGAAGCTGGGAACCATGAGAGGCAGCGATTTCAGGTGCAAGCATTCTGTTACCAAAAATACTCTTTGTGGTGATGCATTAGTAGGTACAAATATAAGCTCGAAGAAGTTACTGCATTAGAAGAAAGGGGAAGGGAATTAAAATCCAAACACAAAACATGCCATACTCTAGAAACAAAGGAACAACAGCAAAGTAAGATAAAGTAATAATGAAACTACTGACAAATACTGCCTCAAAGCTTAGAGGAAAACCTTGCTATATATGTATGTGTGACTGGGTCTTACTCGTGTCACGTGTGTGGGTAGCCACTGCTTAAGCAATACAGAAAGACACTGGGGGTGGAGTTGAAACGCCGGCACAGGCGCGCAGGATTTATTAACAAAACAAAGTAAATAAAGATGGTCATGTGACGTTACCAGCGATGGTAACGCACAGAGGACACATACAGCAAGCTGTACAAAAGGCAAAATAAAACACTTCGTAACCCTCGCTATACATCACATGGGATCACTATCCCCTAACTAACCTACTCATGAGCCGGTATTCATACAACGACTCCTGCTTCTTCATACGGCCTTGGCTGGGCATTGCCTTCACAAGCACCGCTTGCAGTCTCAGGGTTGCGTAGCTGTCGTTCCTGCAGAGCGGACCCTCTCCTCCCGAGTATACGCCGCTCCCCTCTGGCATGGCGTTGCAGTTGTCCCGAACCATCTCCCGCGGATGTTTTTGAACTGACGGACACTTGGTCAAGGTCCGCCCACCTGCTGATTGAGGACCAGCACAGCCAATCACTTTCTGTCCTTCCCCCTCAACCAAGCCTAGCAGGCAGCAAGTCTCAATCGAGCGCCCGTCTGGAAACAATAAATGTAATTAAACAAATCAACTCCACAACGACATACAATAAACCCATTTCCCCATACAAATGATACCAACACTAAATACACACGTGCTGGGCAATCGCCTTGCTACAGTATGTAATATAGTTTCAAAACTTTCCTTATCCATGTGTGTGACGGGGTACACCCCGCCCCTGTATTATTTGAATGTTTTGGAGGATTATTATTATTATTATTATTATTATTATTATTATTATTATTATTATTATTATTATTATTATATTTGGGACGATGGGAAAGCCATGTTTTTATTGTTTGTTTTTAATTTAAAAACCTGTGAGAATGTGGCTGGAGCCTCAACAAGGTAATTGTTTTATTGATAATTAATTAAGGCTCCAGCCACAGCTTAAAAGAACCCGTTCCAGGCTAATCGGGGCATTTTCCTTTGAGCCAGAGACGGGAGTACTATAGAGCGAGAGAATACTTTAGTATAACAGAGGCAGAAGTGTTAACGGGACTAGGAGCTCTTAAAATAAACAAATCCCCTGGGCCGGATGAGATCCTCCCAATAGTACTAAAAGAAATGAAAGAAGTTATTTACAAACCGCTAACCAAGATCATGCAACAGTCTCTTGACACAGGGGTTGTACCGACAGACTGGAAAATAGCAAACGTAATACTGATCCACAAAAAGGGAGACAAAACCGAACCAGGTAACTACAGACCAATAAGCCTGACTTCTATTATATGTAAACTTATGGAAACTATAATAAGATCCAAAATGGAAAATTACCTATATGGTAACAATATCCTGGGAGACAGCCAGCATGGTTTTAGGAAAGGGAGATTGTGTCTAACTAACCTACTTGACTTTTTTGAGGATGCAACATTGAAAATGGATAACTGCAAAGCATACGACATGGTTTATTTAGATTTCCAGAAAGCTTTTGACAAAGTCCCACTGTGGCGGAGTGTCCCGCCCCTATGTATTTATTTATTATTATTTGTATTTGTTTGCGGCGCGGATAAAAGCGCCTCGTCTTTTGTTATTGTTTTTTATTATTTATTATATCATTATTTTTTTGGCCAGAGGAGCCGGCCTGTGCGCGGGCCATCGGAACGCTACGGCTGTTTGGGTGGGAGGAGGACATCCCACCGTGGCCACCACCTTTGGCCCGTTGCTGCCCCTGTTCCTGCGCCGGGACTGCTAGCCGGGACTTTGGGGACTAAGGGGGGAGGTGGCCGAAAAGGCCATGTGTGCTGCGCACAAGGGGGGGCATGTGTGGCGGAGTGTCCCGCCCCTATTTATTTATTTATTATTATTTGTATTTGTTTGCGGCGCGGATAAAAGCGCTGCGTCTTTTGTTATTGTTTTTGTATATTTAAAAACCCGTGAGGATGCGTGGCTGATCAGCTACTGATTATTTAACTAGCTGACAGTCATGCATCCTTACCAAACGCGTGCAGACTCTGGCCGAAGGGTAATAAGATAATTAACAACTAGTTAACCCCTCGGCCAGAGTATAAGAACCTGCAGCTGTCCGTTCTGGGGGGTTGAGTGTACAGAGGAGAGTAAGGGGAGCGGAGAGAGCGAGAGAGAGCGAGGAGAAATAACGACATTTAAAAACGACTGCTAAACAGTATTTGTTTATTTGTTTGGCCCTTGTGCCTTTTTGTTTCTGTTTTGTTGTTTGTTTAAATCTTTCATTTTGTTTTGTTTATTAATAAATCCACGCTGAGTGCAGTAGCATTCAGCTTCACCCGCCCATCCATTGTTTTGGTTTCAGTTACTTCCTGGTCCGTGACGTCACCACACCTCACCACACCAAGCCATCCTGCCACATATGGAGTCAGAAGTGGGATAAAACAACGCCTCCAACAGTCGGACCAGGAAGGAAAAGGGCGTTTTTTTTTTTTTTTTTTTCAAAAAGTATTTTTTTTGTGTGTTTTTGAAAAAAAAAAAAAAAAAAAATGGGGAAAAGTAGCCGGAGGAGAAAGCAGCAGCAACAACAACAACAGCAGGAGGCGCAGCAACAGCAGCGGGTCCTTACCACGCTGGACGCCTGCCTCACCTGCCTGAAGGGTGAGGGTGGTGCTTGGCGGTTGGTGAGGTCGGGCATGTGGCACGGACCAACCCCTCCATGGCAGGAGAGGAAGGAGCCTGAGCATCCAGCAAGGGTGAGAGAGGACCCGCATCCTCCGAGGTGGAAGAATCCTGTCTCCTCTGAGGGGATCTGGGACTGGCTGGCAGAGCCTTAGAGGGATATAATGGTGGCCCTCCCTGCTGTGATCAACCTCCTGTGGGCGAGAGATGGGGAGTGCTGGGAGGCCTGGGTACAGAAACACCACCCAGCATCCCTCCCAGACTTCGCAGCCATGGTGCTCAACTACCTGGCTGCAGATATGGGAGGGGCCCCGCTGCTGTTTCCAGCGCCAGAGGGAGAGGAGCCATTGCTGCCGTCTCCAGTGCCAGAGGGAGAGGGTCATCGCTGCCTTCTCCAGCGCCAGAGGGAGAGGAGCCATTGCTGCCGTCTCCAGCGCCAGAGGGAGAAGAGTCATTGCTGCCATCTCCAGCACCAGAGGGAGAGGAGCCATTGCTGCCGTCTCCAGCGCCAGAGGGAGAGGAGCCATTGCTGCTGTCTGCAACGCCAGAGGGAGAGGAGCCATTGCTGCCGTCTCCAGCGCCAGAGGGAGAGGAGCCATTGCTGCCGTCTGCAACGCCAGAGGGAGAGGAGCCATTGCTGCCGTCTCCAGCGTTAGAGGGTGAGGAGCCCTCGCCACTGTCTCCAGCACTAGGAGCAGAGCAGCAGGAGCTGCCTCTGTCTCCACCACCACCAGGAGCAGAGCAGCAGGAGCTGCCTCTGTCTCCACCACCACCAGGAGCAGAGCAGCAGGAGCTGCCTCTGCCTCCGCCACCTCCACCAGCAGAGGGTGAATGCCTGCTGGTTCCGCCTCAACCGCCAAGGGAGGACTGCTTGCCCCTCCCACCTCCACCAGCAGAGGGTGAATTCCTGCTGGTTCCGCCTCAACCGCCGTGGGAGGACTGCTTGCCCCTCCCACCAGCAGAGGGTAAAAACCTGCTGGTTCCACATCCACCGTCATGGGAATGACTGCTCCTGCCCTGCCTTGCACCGCCCAAGGATGCCTGCCTCGCACCACCCAAGGATGCCTGCTTCGCACTGCCCGGGGCTGCCTGTTGCTCCGCATCGCCTGGGGCTGCCTGTTGCTCCGCATCGCCTGGGGCTGCCTGTTGCTCCGCATCGCCTGGAGAGCCACCAGTTACAGGGTACGAGGGAGAAGTGGAGCTCCCGCTGCCGCCTCCATGGCCAGGGGCTCCCCTCCCGAGTTCGCCTCCCGAGGGTCCGCTGCTGCTGCCGTCGCCTCCCGAGGGTTCGCTGCTGCTGCCGTCGCCTCCCGAGGGTCCACTGCTGCTGCCGTCGCCTCCCGAGGGTCCTGTTTTGCCTGGGGTTGCTACCAGTCCTGCCATGCGGCAGGAAATACTATGGCTGGAACCCCATGAAGGGGAGCTGCCGGCCCACGAAGAGGGGGGAGGTCAGGAGACCAGCTCCCCAGCCCGCACTTTTGCGGCAGGAAATACTGTGGCTGGAGCCCCATGAAGGGCAGCTGCCAGCCATGAAGAAGGGGGAGGTCAGGAGACCAGCTCCCCGCAGCAATTTCGCTGCAGGAGAATGGCTGGCGGAGCCCCCACGGAGGGAGCTGCCGGCCACGAAGAAGGGGGGGGCAGGTCTGGAGACCACCCCCAAAATTTTTCTGGCCGGAGGAGCCGGCCTGTGCTTGGTCCACTGGGATGCTACAGTTGTTTGGGTGGGAGGAGGACATCCCACCGTGGCCGCCACCTTTGGCCTGTTGCTTTCCCTGTTCCTGAGCAGGGACTGCTAGCCGGGACTTTGGGGACTAAGGGGGGAGGTGGCCGAAAAGGCCATGTGTGCTGCGCACAAGGGGGGGCATGTGTGGCGGAGTGTCCCGCCCCTATGTATTTATTTATTATTATTTGTATTTGTTGCGGCGCGGATAAAAGCGCTGCGTCTTTTGTTATTGTTTTTTATTATTTATATTTAGAAACCCTGTGAGGATGCATGACTGATCAGCTACTGATTATTTAACTAGCTGACAGTCATGCATCCTTACCAAACGCGTGCAGACTCTGGCCGAGGGGTAATAAGATAATTAACAACTAGTTAACCCCTCGGCCAGAGTATAAGAACCTGCAGCTGTCCGTTCTGGGGGTTGAGTGTACAGAGGAGAGTACGGGGAGCGGAGAGAGCGAGAGAGAGCGAGGAGAAATAACGACATTTAAAAACGACTGCTAAACAGTATTTGTTTATTTGTTTGGCCCTTGTGCCTTTTTGTTTCTGTTTTGTTGTTTGTTTAAATCTTTCATTTTGTTTTGTTTATTAATAAATCCACGCTGAGTGCAGTAGCATTCAGCTTCACCCGCCCATCCATTGTTTTGGTTTCAGTTTCTTCCTGGTCCGTGACGTCACCACACCTCACCACACCAAGCCATCCTGCCACACCCACATAAAAGATTAATTCTGAAACTGAACGCAGTAGGGATTCAAGGAAATGCATGCACATGGATTAGGGAGTGGTTAACAGATAGAAAACAGAAAGTACTGATTAGAGGAGAAACCTCAAAATGGAGTGAGGTAACCAGTGGAGTACCACAGGGATCAGTATTAGGTCCTCTGCTATTCCTAATCTACATTAATGATTTAGATTCTGGTATAGTAAGCAAACTCGTTAAATTTGCAGACGACACAAAAATAGGAAGAGTGGCAAACACTGTTGAAGCAGCAAAGGTCATTCAAAATGATCTAGACTGCATTCAGAACTGGGCAGACACATGGCAAATGACATTTAATAGAGAAAAGTGTAAAGTATTGCATGCGGGCAATAAAAATGTGCATTATAAAAATCATATGGGAGATAGTGAAATTGAAGAAGGGAACTATGAAAAAGACCTAGGAGTTTATGTTGACTCAGAAATGTCTTCATCTAGACAATGTGGGGAAGCTATAAAAAAGGCTAACAAGAAGCTTGGATATATTGTGAGAAGTGTTGAATTTAAATCAAGGGAAGTAATGTTAAAACTCTACAATGCATTAGTAAGACCTCACCTAGAATACTGTGTTCAGTTCTGGTCACCTCGTTACAAAAAGGATATTGCTGCTCTAGAAAGAGTGCAAAGAAGAGCAACCAGAATTATCCCAGGTTTTAAAGGCATGTCGTATGCAGACAGGCTAAAAGAATTGAATCTATTCAGTCTTGAACAAAGAAGACTACGCGGCGATCTGATTCAAACATTCAAAATCTTAAAAGGTATAGACAATGTCAACCCAGGGGTCTTCTTTGACCTGAAAAAAGAAACAAGGACCAGGGGCCACAAATGGAGATTAGATAAAGGGGCATTCAGAACAGAAAATAGGAGGCACTTTTTTACACAGAGAATTGTGAGGGTCTGGCACCAACTCCCCAGTAATGTTGTTGAAGCTGACACCCTGGGATCCTTCAAGAAGCTGCTTGATGAGATTCTGGGATCAATAAGCTACTAACAACCAAACGAGCAAGATGGGCTGAATGGCCTCCTCTCATTTGTAAACTTTCTTATGTTCTTAATACACCCGAAGCAACTGCTACCACTGTACCACACAGTATTTGTTTGTTAGTTTATTTTGGCCATCGAGCCCTTTTGTGTAAGTGTTTTGTTTATTATTTAATTTATTATTAAAAGCCGAGCGTCAGCCTCACCTGTCTGAAAGGTGAGGAATGGTGCTTCGCCGTTGGTGAGGTCGGGCATGTAGCACCCGACCAACCCCCTCCATGGCAGGTGAGGGAGGAGCCTGAACATCCTGCACCCATGTGGGAGGAGGATGGCCCAGAGCAGAAACCGGAGGATGAGGAGTCGGTCCGTCCACAGCCCAAGAGGGGGGAGGCCGTGCGCCCACAGCCCAAGGCTCCACTAGCAGGGGAAGAATACCTGTTGGCTTCACCTCCACCACCACCATCCGAGGGAAAGGAGCAGGAGCTGCCTCTGCATCCTCCGAGGCGGACTGGTCCACTGTCCTTAGAGGGGATCTGGGACTGGCTGGCGGAGCCTGAGAGGGATATTGTGGAGGCCCTCCCTGCTGTGATCAACCTCCTGTGGGCGAGAGATGGGGAGCGCTGGGAGGCCTGGGAACAGCAACACCACCCAGCATCCCTCCCAGACATCGCAGCCATGGTGCTACCTGGCTGCGGATATGAGAGGGGCCCCACTGCCGTCTCCAGCACCAGAGGGCGAGGAGCCATCGCTGCCGTCTCCAGCACCAGAGGGAGAGGAGCTGTCGCTGCCATCTCCAGCACCAGAGGGAGAGGAGCCGTCGCTGCCGTCTCCAGCGCCAGAGGGAGAGGAGCCGTCGCTGCTGTCTCCAGCGCCAGACAGAGAGGAGCCGTCGCTGCCGTCTCCAGCGCCAGAGGGAGAGGAGCGGTTGCTGCCGTCTCCAGCGCCAGAGGGAGAGGAGCCGTCGCTGCCGTCTCCAGCGCCAGAGGGAGAGGAGCTGTCGCTGCCGTCTCCAGCGCCAGAGGGAGAGGAGCCCTCGCTTCTGTCTCCAACGCCAGAGGGAGAGGAGCCCTCGCCACTGTTTCCAACACCAGAAGGAGAGGAGCCATTGCTGCCGTCTCCAGCACCAGAGGGAGAGGAGCGGTTGCTGCCGTCTCCAGCGCCAGAGGGAGAGGAGCAGTTGCTGCCGTCTCCAGCGCCAGAGGGAGAGGAGCCCTCGCCATTGTTTCCAGCACCAGAGGGAGAGGAGCGGTTGCTGCCGTCTCCAGCACCAGAGGGTGAGGAGCCCTCGCCTCTGTCTCCACCACCACCAGGAGCCGAGCAGCAGGAGCTGCCTCTGTCTCCACCACCGCCAGGAGCAGAGCAGCAGGAGCTGCCTCTGTCTCCACCACCGCTAGGGGCAAAGCAGCAGGAGCTGCCTCTGTCTCCACCACCGCTAGGGGCAAAGCAGCAGGAGCTGCCTCTGTCTCCACCACCACTAGGGGCAGAGCAGCAGGAGCTGCCTCTGTCTCCACCACCGCTAGGGGCAGAGCAGCAGGAGCTGCCTCTGTCTCCACCACCTCCACCAGCAGAGGGTGAATACCTGCTGGTTCCATCTCCACCTCCACCAGCAGAGGGTGAATACCTGCTGGTTCCATCTCCACCTCCACCAGCAGATGGTGAATACCTGCTGGTTCCACCTCCACCGTCATGGGAAGGACTGCTCCTGCCCTGCCTAGCTCTGCCCAAGGATGCCTGCCTCGCACCGCCCAAGGATGCCTGCCTCGCACCGCCCAAGGATGCCTGCCTCGCACCGCCCAAGGATGCCTGCCATGCATCGCCTGGGGCTGCCTGTTGCTCCACATCGCCTGGGGCTGCCTGCGGCTCCGCATCGCCTGGGGCTGCCTGCGGCTCCGCATCGCCTGGGGCTGCCTGTGGCTCCGCATCGCCTGGAGAGCCACCAGTCACAGGGTATGAGGGAGAAGTGGAGCTCCCTCTGCCGCCTCCATGGCCAGGGGTTCCCCTCCCGAGTTCGCCTCCCGAGGGTCCGCTGCTGCCGTCGCCTCCCGAGGGTCCGCTGCTGCCGTCACCGCCTGGGGTCGCCGCCGGCTCTGCTTCGTCTGGGAAGCTGCCGGCCATGAAGGGCGGGGAGGTCAGGAGACCAGCTCCCCCCGCAGCACTTTCGCTGCAGGGAATTGGGTGGCCGGAGCCCGAGAAGAGGGAGCTGCCGGCTACAGAGAGTAGGGGGGAAGGTCAGGAGACCACCCCCACAGGCCACCGGGCGGCCGCAAGATTGCTTTGGCCGGAGGAGCCGGCCTCTGTACGTTCAGCCTGGCCGCTACAGCTGTTGGGGTGGGAGGAGGACCTCCCGCCACCTTTGGCCCGTTATTGCCCCTGTTCCTGGGCCGGGACTGTGAACCGGGACTTTGGGGACTAAGGGGGGAGGTGGCCAAAAAGGCCATGTGTGCTACGCACAAGGGGGGGGGCGTGTGTGACGGGGTACACCCCGCCCCTGTATTATTTGAATGTTTTGTAGGATTATTATTATTATTATTATTATTATTATTATTATTATTATTATTATTATTATATTTGGGACGATGGGAAAGCCATGTTTTTATTGTTTGTTTTTAATTTAAAAACCTGTGAGAATGTGGCTGGAGCCTCAACAAGGTAATTGTTTTATTGATAATTAATTAAGGCTCCAGCCACAGCTTAAAAGAACCCGCTCCAAGCTAATCGGGGCATTTTTCCTTAGAGCCAGAGCCAGAGACACCCGAAGCAACTGCTACCACTGTACCACACGGTATTTGTTTGTTAGTTTATTTTGGCCATCGAGCCCTTTTGTTTTGTGTAAGTGTTTTGTTTATTATTTAATTTATTATTAAAAGCCGAGCGCAAACGCATCTCGTTCCCATACCCACCTTTGCTGCCTTTGTTTTTGTGTTGCTCCTTCCTGGTCCGTGACGTCACTTCAACCACTCTGCCACAATGTGAAAATTACAAAAATCTTTATACATTTCCCTTTTTCAAGCTATGTATCTGTTTAAAGCATTATTGTTCAACATATTATATGAGATTTTATACAATTTGAAACCTGTTTAACTATTATCGAAATGTGGATAAGGGCAGGTTTTGAAAATTAATTTCTTGTGGAAAGGCACATTTTGATGTTATCTAATGAAACCTAAACAAACCTGTAAATAATGTGTTACTTTTACAGCATGTTAAAGGGAATTACTTGTAAAACTTGGACATCTGCACACCCCAATATATTGTACCCACACACCCCATATAAGGTTTCGCCCCTTGGATAGGGCATACATGTGGAAAGAGAGGTCCGAGCTTTTATATATGAGGGGATAAAATTGTCCCCCCCCCTATTTGACAGCGTAGATTGAAATGTCAGATCCTTGCACATCGTCATCACTCATATTAAGAGGGGTGTTGGATTTGCCCATTGTTCCTCACTCAGGCCCATTACTTATTAAATATATTGGTATCCCTGAACAGACAATCCTTCAGTGATACCCTAAATATGATTAATTTACTAACAATGCTGAATGTCTGGGTGGAGCATTTGTTCTCCATTTTACCCAAAAATGAGTGTCCCGAGTGGTGACTGCCTAGACTGGTACAATACGGACGGACTGCACTTAAACAGAAAGGGAACCAATCTACTCGGACAAATGATCCTTGAGGAGGTCCAGAAGCATTTAAACTAGAAAGGAAGGGGGGAGAACAAAAAAACAGAAGGGAGACCACATCAAAACAAAGGCAACAACTCAGGTAAGACAGCTATTAAATGTATTTATCTTAATGCTAGAAGTCTCAGAAACAAAATGTTAGAACTTGAAGCTACTGCACTAACAAGTAA